>WOXC01000245.1:0-1200000 GCA_011680675.1 Gymnobelideus leadbeateri
TGCCGGGGATGCTGACCACCTTGTTACTGCTTTCCAGCTTGTTGGGATGGCCTCAGTTACCGCACGAGAGGTTGGCTATGGGTGGCTGCATTTAAAACACTAAGGCACCCACCACGCCTCTTTTCCTAGAGCAGATGCTGTTACTTCGCCTTGACCAACCCGGGCAGGCTCTGAACCCGTTAAAAATGCAAAGACAGCCACCGGGGCTCGGGAGGGGGGCGCCCCAAGCTTCACAGAATCACACGAAAGTGGGAGGAAAAAGAAAAGGGGGGGAAGGAGGAGGGGAGGGAGGGAGCGATCGAGCTGGAGGAAGAGACCCGCAAGATACCGCGTTTCCTTTCTTGTTGGCTCTAACCGGATTGGAAGGGAGGGGAGCAATCTGAGCTTTGTTCGGCTTGCTCCTCAGTAGCGCTGCCGCTGGACGAGAAGCGAGCTGGGGAGCTCCGGGGCGCAGCAGTAGAGCAAGCAGGCCTAGCGGTCCCCGCCCCCGAGCCCGGAGGGCCCTGGCCGACCGGGCCTGCATCGGTGGAGCCACAGCGCCCTCTGCCGGCGAAGGCTTTCCCCTGCCTAGCCAGGTCCCTGCCCCTGGGAAGCAGGCCCTTCCTATCCTTGTGAAGTTCCCTCCGTGTGTTTGTTTTGAGTGGGAAGGTTGGGGGAGGGGGGAAAGGGGTCATCTCCCATGCAGTTCGGCTTCCCCCAGGCTTTGGCCAAGGGACTTTACTGAGGACGCTCTTATACTACGCTTCCCATTTTCCTTTAATTTTTAAAGCCCTCGGGCGGGGGAGAGGGGCCAAGAAGAGATGGGGCTTTACGAAAATGCACTTTTAATTTTGCGTTCTTCTTCCCCTCTCCCTCCAGTGGCCCTGGGGAGGGGGAGCCTGACGAGAGTCGGGAGCGGTGGTCGGTTAGCCTTTCTTGACAGGGCAGGCCAGCAGCCCCTTCCCCTGCATGTTGGTTTCTTGCAGCAGGGTCTCGGTTCCCTCGTGCTGGGGAAGGGGGGAGGGGAGGGCAGGGCAGGGAGGGAGCCTCTGGGCGTCGCAGCTCGTGTGACCCACTCCCCGCTTCTCTGCCCTTGCAGGAGAACGGCCACGTGAAGGTGAACGGCGACGCTTCGCCGGCGGCCGCCGAGCCGGGCGCCAAGGAGGAGCTGCAGGCCAACGGCAGCGCCCCGGCCGCAGACAAAGAGGAGGCGGCGGCGGCGGCAGGCGCTTCCCCGGCGGCCGGGGCCGACAAGGAGGAGGCGGCAGTCTCCCCCGAGGCCCCCGCGGCGGCCGGGAGCCCAAGCGAGAAGGAGGCCCCGGTGGTGGCGGCGGGAGCCGGGGAGGGCGAGGGCGCGGAGCCCGCGTCTCCCACCGCAGCAGAAGGCGAAGCAGCGTCGGCGTCGTCGTCGTCGTCCCCCAAGGCGGAGGACGGGGCGACGCCTTCTCCCAGCAGCAACGAGACCCCGAAAAAAAAAAAGAAGCGCTTGTCCTTCAAGAAGTCCTTCAAGTTGAGCGGCTTCTCTTTTAAGAAGAACAAGAAGGAGGCGGGCGAGGGCGGCGAGGCCGAGGGTGCGGCCGGGGGAGCTGCGGGCCCCGCCGCCGCCGCCGAGGGCGGGAAGGACGAGGCCGCCGGTGCGGGCCCAGCCGCCGCTCCAGGTTCCGCGGCCGCCCCCGAGGCCTCGGCGGCCGCGGGCGGGGAGGAGGCCGGCGGGCCGAGCGATGAGGCCGCGGCCGGGGAAGAGGCAGGTAGCGGGGCCGGCGGTGACGCGTCCACGCAGGAGGCCAAGGCCGACGAGGCCGCGCCCGAGAAGGCGCCCGCGGGGGACGAGGTCAAGGGCGCCTCGTCCGATGAGGCCAAGAGAAGGCCGAGGAGAAAGCGGCCGCAGCAGGAGGCCCCTGCTGCGGCCTCACAGGCTCTGATAGCCCGCGGCCGCCGGCCCAGAGGCCGGGCAGCCAAGCCGAGCAGCAGCCCCCGCAGCAGCAGCAGCCACAGCCACAGCCTCTACAGCCTCAGCAGCTCCCACACAGGAGGCCGCCAAGTCCAGTCCAGAAACCCCCAGCCGAGGCGGCGAAGAAAACAGAGTAAAAGGCAAGATTTTTGAGATAATCCGAAGAACTTTTCTCCCCCTGTTTGTTTGTTGGGTGGTGCCAGGTACTGGTTTTGGAACTTGTCTATAACCAGGGTTGATTTTTAAAAGATGTCTTCTTTTTTTAATTTTGCTTTTTTTTTTAAAAAAGAAAGAAAAACAATTTTTCCCTCCCTCCCCCACCAGATCCCATCTCGTCATTTCTGTTAATATATTTAGACAATAATTTAACATTACATAGTAATTGACATGTAAATGTATTTACAAATAAGATCAAGTTGTTCCCAATGTACTCAATTACAGGGTTATATATTATGTCTCTAAGGAAAAATGATGAAGTTGTTTTTATTTTTTTAAAATTATTTTGAGTCATTTCTCAGTAAGTGAGAAATATAGTATTTTCAATTAAAAATATTTTTAATTGAAAATATAGTATTTTCAATTAAAAATAAAAGAGAAAATTAAGAAATATAACTATTCCAACTGATAGTACATGCTTTATATTTTTATTCTTTTTTTGCGAAGGGGGTAAGGCAGGGCATTTGGGGTTAAGTGACTTGCCCAAGGTCACATGGTTAGTACATGTTAAGGGTCTGAGGTCACATTTTAACTCAGATCCTTCTGACTCCAGGGCCAATGCACTATTCACTGTGCTACCTAGCTGTCCCTACGTGCTTTATTCTTACTCATTCTAAACAAGAAGTAACGTCTTAATTTTAGGGTAAATATTCACTTAGTAGAGTTTTACTGGAAAAAAAGATTGTTACATATTTTTTTGAAATTGAACATTTTTAACGTTTCAAAATACTATTTGAAATAAATAATTAAAAGTAAAGAATACCCTAAATTAATATTAAATTAAATTATAGTGATCATGACCTTTAAGGAATAGAGGAAGAAATTGTGTGTGTGTGTGTGTGTGTGTGTGTGTGTGTGTGTGTGTGTTTAATGTAAGCAGAAAGCAGTGTTCCATAAAGGGGAAAATGAAAATAAGGAATTCATATCCCTTAATCTCTCTGTGTCTCATGTAGCTGATTTCTTAGATGAAAAAAATTGTACTTGATGACCTCTAAGGTCACTTTCAGATCTGAACTGATGATTCCATGACTAGTAAGAACTGGTAGAGAGTAAAATAAACAGAACTAGAAAAAATATGCAAAAGCACAATAAGTCAAACTAACAGCTTTGTGGCTAAGTGGACAGATTTTTGCACTTGGAGTTATTAAGAAGACTTGAGTTTGAATTCTGCTTCAGATATTTGCTAACTGCATGCCATTGGGTGAGTCATCTAACCACTCTTTACCTGAGGTTCCTCATCTATAAAATGGTTGTCGTGAGGATAAAATAAGACTATACTTGTATATATTTGATTATATTATATACACTATAACTATGATTTAAATGAAAAGAACAATAAAACCAAGTTGAATGATATGCAATTGAATAGTCTTTGCCCTCAAGATGGGAATGTATACCTCTTTCTTTTACTGGGAGGTGGCAGTCTATAGGCATAGGATACTACTTATGATGCCAGATGCAATTACTGTCATTTGCTTTTGTTTACTTTGTTTTAATTGATTTAATTAATTTATTTTAGTGCCACAACAGGTTTAATGAGGGATAGATGAGAGGATAGATGTGACTATTATACAAAACAGACAAAACTGAACAAATAAAAATAATGATCAATAAATATTGAAGGGAACGGTAACAAACATTCATTGAACGTTTACTGGGGCAGCTAGGTGGCACAGTGGATAGAGTGACTTGCTTGAAGTCAGGAAAATGTGCCTTCCTGAGTTCAATTCTGGCCTCAAGCACTTGCTAGCCGTGTGACCCTGGGCAAGTTGCTTAACCCTGTTTGTCTCATTCCTCATTTGTAAAATGAGCTGGAGAGGGAAATGTCAAACCACTCCAGTGTCTTTGCCAGGACAACCACAAAAAGGATCATGGAGAATCAAACATTACTAAAACAACTCAACAACAAAAATCTATATGTAGAGTTGCATAGAGACACGTGAACTTATCATTTATCAATCAAAAAAAGTTACTAATGTGTTCTAAGTACTGAAAGTTCCTACTCTTTAGGATCTTATAGTCTATTTAGTTAAAATGCAATTGAACCATAAATAGAGATGAATAAGATTTCCTTACTCAAATGATGTTTTCATTTAATCTACCTAGGGACGGCTAGGTGGCATAGTGAATAGAGCACCAGCCCTGGAATCAGGAGTACTTGAGTTCAAATCCAGCTTCAGACACTTAGCACTTACTAGCCATGTAACCTTGGGCAAGTCACTTAATCCTAATTGCCCTGCCTTCCTATCTTCAAAAAAGAAAAAAAAAACATTTAATCTACCTATCTTTTCTCTTAGAAATGATGTGCCTATGGTAAATGGAAAATAACACAAGTTCTTTCATTTATCTAATAATATCTTCATCTTCATAGATGGAAAATCTAGAGTAAGATAAATAAACCACTAATAATTAGATGTGTTAAAAATGTAAACATTTTGAAATCTTACATTGTAAATAAATATAAAATTTATCCTCCTTAAAAGAGATTTTGAATAGTCAGTGTTGTGTTTTGATTTTCACTTGTATCATCCCAGCAATATTTTCAGTAGTTATTTGGTTTATATTTTATCAGAATGAGTGGCAGTAACTTTAATAAACTTTAAGTCAGTTCAAGAGCTTGAAAAACATGTTTGCAGAAAATCTCCTCTCTATTCAGCTATACTGGTCATGCTCTATATGTCACCAGGGAGGCATTATTCCCCAGTTCCCTTTATGGATGGAACTTTTTAAGGTTTGGAACACTGCAATTTAAGTAAAAAACTTACTCAAAACATTGAAATTGAAATCTTTCTTTCAGAATCCACCCTTACTGGGGAAGGAAAAACAAAACAACAACAAAAAAAATGACAACCACCACAATCATAACAAATCTACAATCACAAACAGCTACAACAAAAAACAGCCACACACCCTTAAGATTACACACAACTCTGCAAGAGCAACTGAAACCCATACAAAATAAAACAAGAATCACAAGAAGACCCTCTAGAATCTAAGACCCTCACCCACTGGATGACTGATCTAGTTTTCCATCATTTTAAACTCTTGCTTTTTTGTTGCTATTTCCTCTCAGTAGGCTCTCAACATTATCAATGGGATTTTAGAACCTAACACCAGATATCCTTAAATTTTAAAACCTTACATTGTGGCTAAATGACATGAGTAAGGAATGCTTGACATATGAGGATTATTAGCAAGATAAAAATCACTAATTGCTAACATTGCTTGTTTAATAATAACAATGACGGCAATAAAAGTAATAGACATGTGATTATTTAGATAGAATCTTATTGCTATAAAATCCACTGGCACATACAGTTACTGGGGACTTTTTACTTGATTTTGTTCCAAATTTATTTGGTGCTAATTGGCTTTTTGAAAATTGAGTGACAGCTGTGGTGTTAAGAACCAGAGGGGGTTCATTTGTTGGTCAAAAACATCACATATATGTGGATACATGGAAACACACAGGTATGTCTAATATCTATATCTATCTATCTCAATATGACAAGTCCATCTTTGGTCCTTGAACATATAATAATTTACAATTAGGAATAGTATAAGGACGATTACTTGCATATTTCCTTTTTGCTCCTTAGTCCTTTACAGGGACTATTCATTCCTTGTTGATGTGTATATAGCAAAGAAATATTAAATTGAATACAGTAGACTTTAAATAATTAAATATTTTTGATACAATCTGTATTTTTCAAGAAACAGTCTAAACTGCTTACAAAATATATTTTCTCAGGAAAAAAGTTAGTTTATTGATTGTCAATTAGTCAACAGCATTTATTAAGCACCAAGTTAGATAATAGGTCTACAAAGAGAAAAGGTGCAACAACCCTGCCCTGAGGAGGTTACAGTGGAGTTGAGGGAAACAATATGCATGTGTGTGAATATATGTATATGTGTATATATGTATATTATACACAAAATAGACCCAAATTAATAACAAAGGACATATGAAGGAAGACCTTGTTCACATGCACAGAAAAAATTGATAAATAGAAGTATGTATATAATGCTTTTACATGTATGTGTATGTATGCATATATGTATAGTTTGTCTCTAATGGTAGCCATCTCTATGGCAAGGAGAGGGAAGGAAAGAAAAAAAAAGAAAGTTACATGATAATTTTTTATATATTTAAAATGAATAAAAGGGCAGCCAGGTGGCACAGTGAATAGAGTACTGGCCCCAGAGTCAGCAGGACCTGAGTTCAAATATGACCTCAGATGCTTGACACACTTACTAGCCATGTGTCTTTGGGCAAGTCATTTAACCTCAATTGCCCTCCAAAAAAATAAAATAAATTTAATAGCGAGTTATACATACAAGATCTACAGTTATATGTACAATTCCGCCTCCCTATTATCCTATTATGGAAATGTTTATTTTATTTCTTAGATTTAGAATAAAATAAATACAATTTTATAAATAGACACAAGATGAATGAGAATAGGGAGGTACTGGTATCTAAGGAGATCAAAGAATGTGCATGAGTAAGATGATCATTGAACCGAGTCTTGAAGGAAACCTGGGATCCTAAGAGATGGAGATTAGGAGGAAATTTATTCCAGGAATGATGAACAGTCTATGGTCAAGCACATAATTGGGGGATTGGGTGCTAAGTATGAAGAATCACGAGAAAATCATTTGGTCCCGAACTAGAAATCAAGGGGATGCTCATCAATTAGGGAATGACTGAACAAGTTGCAGCATATGAATGATAATTATATACTACTGTGTTATAAGAAATGATGAACAGACTGACTTCAGAAAAACCTGGAAAGGCTTATGTGAACTGATGCTGAGTGAAGTGAGCAGAACTAGGAGGAACATTGTATAAAGTAACAGACACAGTATGTGATGACTGATTTTGATAGATTTAGCCATTCTCAGCAATGCAAGGACCTAAAACAGTTCCAAAGGACTCATGAGAGAAAATGCCATCCACATCCAGGGAAAGAACTATGTAGTGAGAATGCAAAGCAAAGCAGATTATTTTCTTTGGGTTTTTTTGTATTTTTTTTTTTGCCTTTTGGAGGGCAATTGGGGGTGAGTTGCCCAAGGTCACATGGTGAGGTTTTGTTTTGTTTTGTTGTTTGTTTTGTGTGTGTGTGTGTGTGTGTGTGTGTGTGTGTGTGTTAAGTGTCTGAGGCCAGATCCAAACCTGGATCCAAACCTCCTGACTCCAGGACTGGTGCTCTATTCACTTCGACACCTAGCCGCCCAGACTATTTTCTTTTTTGTTTTGTTTTTCTTTCTCATAGTTTCTCCCATTCATTCTAATTCTTCTAAGCAACAGGACTGATGTGGAAATGTGTTTAACAGGAATGTATGTGTAAAGCCTATATCAGATTGCATGCCATCTTGGGGAGGGTGAGGGAGAAAATTTAAAACTTATGAAAATGAATGTTGAAAACTAAAAATAAATTAATTAATAAAATTAAAAAAGTCATTTGGGATAAACCACATGTGCGTCAAAAGCAGTGGTATGGAATAAGTCTGGAAAAGAAGATTGAAACAGTTTTAAAGGGATTTAGTTTCTAAACAGAAAAATATATAGTTTACATTTGAATTAATAGGAAATACAAGTTTAGTGACTAGAGGAATGATATGATTGATGTGTACTTTAAGAAAATCATTTTGGCAACATGGCAGAAAAAGCTATAGCGAAGAGAGTTTTGAAATAAGACCAATCCGATGACTATTTCAGTAATTTAAGGGAAAGGTAATGGTGAATGGCTGCATTATTCTGAAGGGACAGATGTGGGAGATATTTTATAGGTAGAAACTACAAGATCTTGTAACTAGTTAGATATATGTGTGTGGAGGTAAAAAATAAAGAATAAGAACCCTATTTGAAAAACTAGATTTTTCACCCATTAGCAGGATGGATGCTCTGTCAGCAGAAACAGGGTCTTTGGAAATGAGATGGCCTTGGGAAGAATGATGGTCAAAGAAAACAAAGAATATGCCTGTCCTTCCACATAAGCAAGCTGATGTTGGTCCTGGATCTGACACTCTTCTGATTACCTAACCATAGGCGATTCTCAGTACCCCAAGCACTGTACAAATTTATACAATAGTTGCTGATCTGCATTGACAGCAAAATTTTCCTCACTGGAAGTTCCTTAGACCATTGACATCACAGGTCATGTATGGGGAAAAATATTAAACTAACCTCATTACTATTATTAACATGTTATTATTTTATTTTATTACCTAGTTAAGGTAACTCTTCAGATTGTTATGGTCACTGTGACCAAAAAAATCACTGCATCAGTTCATGTAATTCTTCCTATGTTTCCAAAAATTGTTCATAATTACCATTCTTTAACACCATATTCTTTAATATGGTGTTAAATAATTTAATTAATATAATTAATTTGGTAATATTCCATTACATTTATATGTCATGATTTGTATAGTCATTATTCAGTCCCTGAGCACATATAATGGTTTATGGCTTTTTTTGTTATCACAAATAACGTGGAAGTGAGCATTTGAGGGTATTTTCTTACTGTCAATAAGGTCCTTGAAGCATAGTCCAAAAAATGGAACCGCTTGATCAAAGTGTATTTAAAATTTAGATTTTTTTCTTTTATACTTCCAATGTTGTTGTTCTTTTCGCTGCTGTTGCTACTAATAATTCTAATAATTCACTATCCCTCAGGCCTGAGGCTATTTTCCCTGTGGCCCATGACTTCATACACCATGCATATTTCCCAACCTTCCAATGTCTTCAAAAGTCTGCCAACTATAGTCATTTTCCATTTTTTTTTTCATGCATGTCTGAGCAGAATCAGTGTCTCAGTGTTTGCCACCTCTTTGGGGATTGGAGAGAGTTTTGTATCAAGTCACAATGGGAGGCCCCACAGCCAGCAACTGAGTCATAAGCCTGTGAATGAGATTTTACCCCCTGTGTGTCATATTGAGTGGGCTGGGGCTGGGGCTGGGGCTGCTCAGTAGGAACTCCTAAGTATTTTTGATCCCTAAGTTATTTCATGAGTTTTTTGAGGGAGGGAGTGAGAAAGGGAGGGAAAGAGGGATGGAGGGAGAAGAGAGAGAGAGAGAGAGAGAGAGAGAGAGAGAGAGAGAGAAAGAGAGAGAGAGAGAGTCAGATTTATATTATCTAGTGTATCCAATTATATTACTGGATATTTTTTAATAATTTCTTTTTTTTCTCCCTGAGATTTTCAGGGTGTTTTCATCTTGGAACAGGAGACATTATTAAGGCATTATCTAATATTCATATAATCCTGCAGTAGAATCAGCCATACTTTTATTTTAAAATTTCCCTATCTGTGCCAGTGTGATTCCACTGGTGAACTTATCCATTCTTATGTAAAACAAAGAAGTTTTGGTAATTACTCCCTTATCGAAAAAAATTATCATTTTGGTATTTCCAAGTTCCCTCTCTTCTTAGTTAATTGAAGTAAATATTGTATATGTGTGTATTTATGCACACACATATTATCCCAAATTATTTTTTCAAATGTTTTACCTAATTCCTAAAATTAGTCCTTCATTAATGTGTTGGATATATTGAACCAGTGGAGTAATTTGGATAGAATTTGCATTTTTTCTGTATTAGGAGATTCGAACCAAAAAAACACATTATTTTTTCTAGTAAAACTATTTATAGTTGTGTGTATATACACATGTGTGTATGTGTTGCATTGTTTCATTTGTATCTAGACACTTTACTAAAGCTATTGGGTACTGTGATTTTTCATTTGACTATCATAGTTAAAGTTAACTATCATACCATGTGTAACTAGGGATGATTTTGTCCTATTTACCAATATTTATTATTGCAATGTATCTTTTCCAGAAGAGAGTTATAATTCCTCTAAGTAATGAAACATGACCATCCACACATAAAAGACCAGATAGATGAAAGAATAATTATTGGGGTATTTCAACAAGCATTAGGATCTACAGCCTGTGGAGCTTGTGTGTGTGTGTGTGTGTGTGTGTGTGTGTGTTTCACACATATACACAAACACACATATGTAGATTGATAAAAATTGGTCAGAGTTGAACAGAAGAAATGAAGTGAGTTAAATAGGCATATACAAATTTTAATGTTCACTTAATTATACTGTTTCCCACAAAGTTAAAGGTCTGTCTCATTAATACTACCATTCTAAAGTTTTATCTATATGTCAACAAGGCAAGAACTACAACTCTTTAAAGGGCAGCTAAGTGGCACAGTGAATGGAGTGCTTGGCTTAGAGGGAGGATTCATCTTCCTGAGTTCAAGTCTGGTCTCAGACACTTGTAATGGAAATGCAAATTTAAAGATCTTCCCTGCCCCTAGCTAAGTGCACCTGGAGCCTGTGGTGGGAGGCTTGTTTTTCAGGGAAGCCCAACCTTGATACTTTTGTGATTGGGCAGTGGGTCAAGGAGGTTGTTACAATCTTTGAGCTAGGAGAAGGCTATATAAACCCTGATGAGAGGCTTTGCTTTGGGGCTCACTTTGAGAAGTGTTGTGTGATTTGACCAGATGAGACTCTGGGAAGCCGTTGTTGAGAGCCCCCGGCTTTGAAAACCCAGATGTTGATGCTTCCCTCTCTGGTAACTGTGATTTGGTATTGATATAATGGTAGGACAGTTTGGAAGCCTGTCTGTTTGATCTGTAAGTTCTGTAACTCTGAAGTTCGGGGTGCTGACCTTTTTCCCTTGAACTAGGTAATGTATGTTTGTTTGATTAAAGTAAGCTTGTTAACCCATTCTGAGTTGCTTTCCTTTTGAAAAGCAGATCTAAGAACCTGTGTCGGCAGTCACCCTGGGGATATTGGGGTGCTTGCCGCTACAACACTCCTTAACTGTTTGACCCTGTGTGGGTCACTTAACCTGTTTTCCTCAGTTTCCTCATCTGTAAAATGAACTAGAGAAGGAAATGCCAAACTACTCTAGTATTTCTGCCAAAGAAACTCTAAATGGGGTCATGAAGCATTGAATTCAATTAAAAATGACTAAACAACAGCAATATGTAATATGTATGTGTGTTCATTCTATCTATCTATCTATCTATCTATCTATCTATCTATCTATCCATCCATCTATTTGCCCTTAAGTCCCAGATATGTTAGGATGGGGAATAGGCCCTGAACAAGTTCTATTCTTTTTTCCAATGTTTCACCTATTTCTCCAACACTTGCTTTATATCCTAGTTCTTACCTTCTTCCTCCATCCAAAAATATAAATCTTATGGGAATGAGTGCTTCTCTTTCTTTTCCACATTTTATTTTGTTTTATAAGAAACAAAATGCTAAGCCAAAACCTTTTACAGGTATGTACATACATATATACATAAACAGATACCTCCATACAAATAGAGAAATTTAGAATCAATCTATTTCTCAATATTTACTAGGAAAAAAATCTTTCAAGTATACACTGCTATCAGAGGATCAACATAATCCTCCACACATATTATGAAAAACGTTATAGAGTGCCTTATGTATTTCTGGGAGAGACCAGAGTAATATTAAGTAATCTGCAAATGGTTCATTGTACAGTAGTGCTTATTTTGCATCAATATTCTTGTCTTGCTTTATACCCCGTGGAGAAGATCTGACCTTAAGCTTTCCTAGGGTTCAAAGTAAATTCAAACCTTGCTTCAGCTCTGCAGAACACTGAAAAAAGACATCCTGTTTAACTCTAGGAGACTACAGTGAATTTCTTACTGAAATGCTGGAAGTGTTACTTGGGCCATCTTAGTGGGCTACCACTTGTCAATATTAACACCATCCAGATTAGAGTTCAAAGCATGTGTCAGATCCTTAGATGTGACTTTTACTTTAGCTATAAGACCTATTAAGGCAGAATGTATTGGAGTGGGGAGTATGAGTCTCCTGTTCCTCTTCTCTGATTACATTGATGCTTGAATGGTATTTATGACTTCAGGGATAAATTGGTCTAGTTCTGTCCTCTGTTTTCAGTGGTTGTGATGATAAAGGGAAAATAAATTGGAAAATGAGCAAGGATGGCTGTGATATTTAGTAGGATTTCTCCCCAACATCATAATCTGTTTCTAAGGTGCCTGCAATTAGAGGGCAATTAAATATATACCACAGTGATTGACTTAAATTTATATGTACTGTTAAGCTCAGGCATATTTTAAGTTGAAATATTGCATTTGTTTCCTCCAACCCATGTGATACCCTTTTCATCTTTCTAATATTCAAACATAAATTACCAATATGCAAAAAAAATTTTTAAAATATGGTGAGCATCATTAAGTTAGGGTAAAGGAAAAATCAAAGGACTACTTATGGCTGGATTTTCACTCAAAGGACCAATATTCAAATTTGGCCACCGTCAATTATGCTTTTGACCCTGTCAGAGTCATTTCCAAACCTAGTTTCCTCTCATGATCTCTGTTTTTTTAATCTGCAAAGCGCTTTGGTTAGTACTTGGTGACTTGTATATTGTCCTAGGATCTTTCTATCATTCTAAAATCAGCTATCAGTTCTCTGGGTATACACATTACAACTCTCATTTGCATCTTCTGACTTCGTTCAACCAAAATATATAGTTTATTTGGATGAACACTGCTACTTAACAGCTGGGATACTTGGGATAGTGACTTGAGATTGCCAGTGATTCCTCTCTCTCTCTCTCTCTCACTCACACACACACACACACACACACACACACACATGCACACACACAGGGCACATGCTGTAGCGGCAAGCACCCCAATATCCCCAGGGTAACTGCCAACACAGGTTCTTAGATCTGCTTTTCAGAAGGAAAGCAACTCAAAATGGGTTAACAAGCTTACTTTAATCAAACAAACACACATTACCTAGTTCAGGGGAAAAAGATCAGCACCCCAAACTTCAGAGTTACAGAACTTACAGATCAAACAGACAGGCTTCCAAACTGTCCAACCATTATATCAATACCAAATCACAGTTACCAGAGAGGGAAGCATCAACATCTGGGTTTTCAAAGCCGGGGGGCTCTCAACAACGGCTTCCCAGAGTCTCATCTGGTCAAATCACACTACACTTCTCAAAGTGAGCCCCAAAGCAAAGCCTCTCCTCAGGGCTTATATAGCCTTCTCTTGGCTCAGAGAATGTAACAACCTTCTGGACCCACTGCCCAATCACAAAGTATCAAGGTATGGGCTTCCCTGAAAAACAAGCCTCCCACCACAGGCTCCAGGTGCACTTAAGCTAGGGGCAGGGAAGATCTTTAAATCTGCATTTCCATTACACATGCACACAAACACACACATCTATTTTTCAAAATGGTTTATATATTATTTTTTCAAGTAATTAATTAATTAATTTTCTGTTTTAAACATTCACTTCCATAATTTTTAAATTTCTTCCTCCTCCCTCCATGCTCCCTCCCCAAGTTGGCATTTAACTTATATAGGCTGTACACATGCATCCCTATTAAACACATTTCCATATTAGTCATGTTGCATGATGGAAGAATTATAACAAATGGGAGAAACCATGGGAAAGAAAAGAAAACCTAACAAAGTAGAACAAAAGAGGAAAAAAGTGCTTCATTCTGCATTCTGACTTCATAGTTCTTCTGGATGTGAATGACATTTTTCATCATGAGTCCTTTGGAAATATTTTAGGTCCTTGCATTGCTGAGAATCTATCAAAACCAGTCTGTGCACACTGTGGCTGTTACTGTGTGTAATGTTCTCCTGGTTCTGCCCACTTCACTCAGCATCAGTTCATGTAAGTCTTTCCAGGTTTTTCTGAATTCCACCTGTTCATCATTTCTTATAGCACAATAGTTATTCCATTGCATCCATATATCATAACTTATTCTCCCATTTCCCAGTTGATGGTCATCCCTTAGATTTCCAGTTCTTGGTCACCACAAAAAGAGATACAATAAATATTTTTGTACATTTGTGTCCTTAATTCATTTCTGCCATTTTTATTCCCAGCCATAAAAAGTCAATAACAATCAAGTATAACACCTATCACTCCCACCCCCATTGCCGTGAGACAGCAGCCATTTTTGTGCTCCATCAGCATATTAATGATGGAATCAACAATAATAGCTGTTTTCAGCTAGTTATAAGACCTGTTCATGTGTAATTAAATAGTTGGTTTATGAGAGTCAGTATTGTCTAGTTAAAAGTATGAGGAGTGAGTGCAGAAGCCCTGCTGTTAAAATCACTACCTCTGAAGAATGCTTCATTACCTTATAATAGCAACCAGCCACTGTAGTCAGATAATAATTATAGTGTGAAAATAGCCTCCCTGACTCTGTCTTCTAATCAGAATATACTACACTGCATTTATTTATATTTTAAGTATTTGTCAATAATAGCCTTGATAACTCCTGTCTGAAACCAGTCTTGTTCCTCAATCAATTTTGTTTCTTTTCTCAATGATTTCATTGAATTTTTTTGTTTTTTTCAGATTGAGAAAAGGGATCTCAGCAATTGTTAAAACATTTTTTCCTCACCATTATTTGTTTGTACTAATGCATTATTAGTAGCATGAATGATCTTTTGAGTTCTCCAATTCAAGTTTAATCTTTGCAAGAGGAAGAAATCTTCTTAGTTCAACTCAAGAAGGATTCAATAACCTTGGCTAAAACATAATTCTTGTTCATTTACATCATTTCAGTTAAAGAAATAATTTATAGTACAACGTCAGTTCTTTGTAGCTAGTGTGCCCTAATACCTTACAAGTTGTGCTGTTAATTCCAAAATATTACAGGGGTTCATCACAGTCTTTCCCACAGGTTGATGTTTTTAACTGCAATAATTCTGAAAAACAAGCTAGTAGGTTATATTGAGGTTGTTATCTCTGTTGGTGGTACATGGACCCAATGGATGAAATTGAAAGCTGTTAAAATATTGAAATACCAGGTATTCAAAAGATATGGTAGTTTGACAAACCAGTTTTGATGAATCTGTTCTAGAATAAACACTATACTGGTTACTATACTGACTACAATAAGACCACAGGGTCCTTTACCTGTTCCCTTATTCTCTCCCTACGACCTTCCTCTAGATACCTCACTTGTTTCTTCAGTGTAGTCATTCAGTCAATAAACATTTATTAAGTGATTACTTACCTTTTAAGTGGTAGCATTATTTGAATTAGGACTGAATATTTTCATTGAACTGGAACTCTTGTGTATTTTAAATATTAATCTCTTTGTATAGTGTGAATATGAATATATGTGATCAATTCAGGAGATCACTTGAAGAGATTCATTATTTGCACTAATCATGACCCAATTGTATACTGTTTACATATTAATTTTCAAATGACTAAAGTCAAATTTTTATGTTAGTTGAAGCAAAGGCAGGCATAGGTATGTAGTTATTATGCCAAATTAAAGGAGGTGATTAATCCAGAATCAAATAAAACATGGATTCCAGACAGTTCTTGCTCCTCATGCATAAAAAGGGCTAAAGACGATGAAAAGTCTTTGGTAGAGAGGTTTTTGCCAAGGTTTATATGTTATTTCAGCTCCTCAGAGGATAAGTGAGAAATCAGACATTTTAGCTATAATGTTATCATCAAGGCAGAACAGACAACACAAGAAGATATAACTTTCTTATGAATACCTTTAAGTAAATTGACATCATATAACTGCCATTTATATTCAGACTTCATTAGGTTCCCTTTTTAGGATTAGGTTTAAAGAGATTATAAAATGTTATGCCATGTCCCAGAACCGCCCCCCCCCCCCAACACACACACAGAGTAGTCTTCAAGAAAAAAAAAATAGAGCTTATATAGCTTTTCCTGAAATTCAGTAAAGCAACTTGAAAAACCTTTGGTCTGATGTATTTATAGGACTTGAATTTTGTTTCCTTAAAAATTTTGTTCAGGGGGGCGGAGCCAAGATGGCAGAGTAGAAACAGTTCATCCAAGTCACTCTGCCCCCAGATTCCCCCCAAACTATGTAAAAGGGGACTCTGAACAACTTCTGGAGCCCCAGAACTGACAGAATGACACAGAGAAGCTAACCTCCTGCTGAGGACAGCCCAGCAACCCTGCAGGAAGGACCAGCATAGTGCAGAGCTGGGAGCCGAGCCCAGGTCTGCGTGAGCCGAGGCTTTAGCCCCAGGGCGGCAGGGCCAGCAGCCGGCTAGAGAGACCCCAGAACACCAGCAGCTGTGGCGACTCCATAATTATCAACATAGACATGCCTAGGACAAAGTAAGAGGTTAGTGTCCTATGGACTTTGGGACCAGTATTTGGGGAATGCGTCGGCTCCCTCCCCTGGGGGCTAGAAGCCACTGAGGAGACACACCATTTTGTAGTTTTCAGAGGCAGCTCCAGATTCTGGCCTGCGAATTGTAGGGAGATCCAGCAATCAGTTTTGGGGGGTAATCGCTCTTGCTTTAACCTCCCTGGATCTGGATTGTGATCTAGGGTGGAAGCTGTGGGTGGGTTTACAGCTTGCCAGAAACGGAAGTTGCCCCCCACACGTTCGGGAAGAAAATTCCTCTATCTGGCCTTAAAGCCATAGTGTGGCAACAAGCCCAAAAGTCAAATAATTAAGTGGCAACATGCCAAGGCAAAGGAAACAGAAAAATGCAACCCTAGACTCCTATTTTGGGGGCATAGAGCGGGAGAAGGACTGTGAGGTCAGAAGTCCTGCTCCAAAAGCCCCAGGGGAAAACATGAGTGGGTTGCAGGCCATAGAGGACCTTAAGAAGGACTTTAAAAATCAAATAAGAGAAGTGGAGGAAAAATTGGAAAGAGAAATGAGAAGGATGCAGGAAAAGTATGAAATGAGGGTCAACAGCCTGACTGAGGAAAACAACACCTTAAAAAACAGACTGACTCAAATGGCAAAGGAGGCCCAAAGGGGCAATGAGGAGAAGAATGCCTTAAAAAGTCGAATTTGCCAGATGGAAAAAGAATCTCAAAAGTTCACTGAGGAGATTCATTCCTTCAGAGTTAGACTGGAGCAAATGGAAGCTAATGACTTTATGAGAAATCGAGATGCTGTTAAGCAGATCCAAACAAATGAAAGATTAGAAGGCAATGTGAAATATCTCATGGGAAAAACCACTGACCTGGAAAATAAATCCAGGAGAGACAATTTAAAAATTATTGGACTACCTGAAAGCCATGATCAAAGAAAGAACCTAGAAATCACCTTTCAAGAAATTCTCAAGGAAAATTGCCCTGATGTTTTAGATCCAGAGGGCAAAATAGAGGTTGAAAGAATCCACAGATCACCTCCTGAAAAAGATCCAAAAAGAAAACTCCCAGGAATATTATAGCCAGGTTCCAGAATCCCCAGATCAAGGAGAAAATACTACAAGCAGCCAGAAGAAACAATTTCAATATTGTGGAAACACAATCAGAATAGCCCAGGACCTGGCAGCTTCTACACTGAGGGATCGAAGGGCATGGAATATGATATTCCAGAGGGCAAAAGAACTGGGAATGAACCCAAGGGTCACCTACCCAGCAAACTGAGTATTTTGTTTCAGGGGAAAATATGGTCATTCAGTGGAATAGAGGACTTTCAAGCATTCTTGAGGAAAAACCAGAATTGAATAGAAAATTTGACATCCAGACACAAGAAGGAAGAGATGCCTGAGAAGGTAATCAGGGAAAAGAAATCAAAAGGAACTTATCAAAGTTGATCTATTTACATTCCTATATGGAAAAGCAATAACTGTGACTGATGATATCTTTCTCACTATGAAAATAATGAAAGAAGGGGGTGTGGTCATATGAATACATATGTGAATGTGTGTGTATATGGTTACAGTTATATATGGATAGAGGGCATAATTTGAATTTGTTGGGAAGGGAGAATACTCAAGGGATGAAATTATGAGGTGAGAGAGGAAAGTGGCAAGAGGAGATGGGGAGAGAGAGGGTAGGGTAAACTATCCCATGTAGAAGAAGCAAGGGGAAGTGGTTGCAAGGGAGGGAAGAATAGGAAGGCTAAAAAGGCAAAACCACATTCACATTGAATTTGGTTCAGGGAGAGAATCACATACATACTAAATGGGATATCTTAACCTGCAGCAGGATAGGGGGAAAGGGGATGAGAGGA
The DNA here is from genome assembly GCA_011680675.1 of Gymnobelideus leadbeateri. Lineage (NCBI taxonomy): Eukaryota > Metazoa > Chordata > Mammalia > Diprotodontia > Petauridae > Gymnobelideus > Gymnobelideus leadbeateri. The sequence goes on from WOXC01000245.1 coordinate 18,194, forward strand.
GGGATGATGGATGGGAGGGCATCCTTGGGGGGAGGGGAGGTTGGAAGTACCCACTATAAAAGAGGGACAGGATCAAGTAGGGAATGGACCAGGTGGGGGGTGGGATGAATGGGAGGGAATTATAAGCAGCCTTGTACAATATATCTACTATGATAATGTTTTGCATAGCTAGACATGTACAACATGTACTGAATTACTTATCTCCCAAGAGGAAATGGGTGACAAGGGAGGAAGGAAATGGATCTGAAATTCAAGGTCGTAACATTAAATGTTTCAAATATATATAAATACTATTATTAATACTCTTTTGCTTGTAATAGGGAGATAAGATGTGCAGGCATTAGGACACAAAGATTCACCTTCCTCTAATGGAAAAGTCGATGGGGGTATGGGAGAAGGTATGGGAGAGAGCAGATTGGAGGAAGCGATATCTTGTGGGACTACTATTCTGGGAGGTTGGGTAGGGGAATAATGGGGGGAAAATGATTGTAACTCAAAATCTGGCGGAAATGAATGATGTAAAACAGAAGTTAATAAAGCATTTGTTTAAAAAAAAATTTGTTCAAATGTTTATGGTAGTATAGAGGTCATACTAAAATCCCAAAGGCTAAGCCAACAGAATGTGAGTTCTAGAAGGTACTCAATGAGTGTTTATTCAATGACTGACTAGAAGGTATGATCACCTGGAAAAGCTTTGAGTACAGTTGGCAGGTGAAAGGACAGCTGTTACTTTCAGAGACTCAGTCACAGTGGTTTTCCACAGGTTTGGGGGGCTTTTTTTCCCTTTGTTTGGTTTTGTTTTCTTATTGGTGTACTCATTAACAATATGAAAGTCATTGGTGATATAAACTATATGCATGAAAGTATAATGAAATGTATTGAGATGCTCCATAATATCATTAGATAAGTATTCTTGAACTTGGATTTAGGAAGACCAAATTTTGATTACTTCAATGTTTTACGAAAAATGAATATTAAAAATTATTTTACATGAAATTGAGAAAAATATGAAAAGCCTTAAAATTGGTGAAGGAAATATACTATACACCCTATTTTTGTTTTGTTTTGTTTTGTTTGCTTTTTGGAGGGGGACCTAGGGCAGTTGGAGTTAAGTGACTTGTCCAAGGTCACATGGCAAGTAAGTATGTCAAGTGTCTGAGGCCCAGATTTCAACTCAGGTCCTCCTGACTCCCGGGCTGGTGCTCTATTCACTGTGCCACCTAGCTACCCCTATAGACTCTATTTTTAAAAAATATAATATTTCTTTGTTTTATATTCTTTTTGCCCACATAAAATAAGTTGCTGAGATTTGTGGGGTTTTTTTTCTTTTTTGTGGGTGTATGTGTGAAAATATGAGAAAAGACTAGAAAAGTCCGATATCAAAATAAACAATGCCAAACAATGTAATTGAATAAAATCTTCAACTCCACAAACATTTTAAGTTACTGTATATTTAAGATACTTGAAGATGAATATGAATCAGCCTCTGTTCTTTGGTATTTTTTTTTATTAGAGGAATACAACAGGCATAACATTTAAAAATGTGAAATATACACAAAGTAATTTGAAAAGGGAAGAAGTATAAATCATTGGGATAAGGGAAGGGGAATAAGATTCATGAACGGTCTTGTGGAAGAAATAGCACCTTAGTTGTACTTTGAAGTATAGCAGAAAGCCAAGAAGGTAGGAATAAGGAGGCAGTACACCCTGAGCAACTTGGGAAAAGGGAGGGGAAATCACATATGGTGAAGAGTCTGCAAGATGAGAGACTGAAGTGCCTGAAAAGGAACAAAGGCAAAAAGACAAGAGTTGTAGATAAAAAGGAGACTTCATCGTATGGGTGAAAAATGGGCAAAAATACATGGGTAGTATGTTTTATCCCCACTGTGGGCACTTGCCAAGCTTCTGTCCTGAATCCCCTTTTCTTTCTGTGTCTCTGCCTCTTTGTCTGTGTTTGTGTCTGTCACTGTGCCACTGTCTCTATCCCTCTGTTTCTTTCTCTGTGGGTCTCTCTGTCTCTGACTCTGTCTCCATCTCTCTCTGTCACTGTCTCTGTGTCTTTGTTTCTGTCCATCTATCACTCTCCTTGGTCATCTGATCCTCTCCCATAGGTTCATTTATTATTTCCATGCAGAGGACTCCTAGGTCTATACATTCAGTTCTGGTCTCTTCTGAAAATCAGTGAGGCCTGCATAAAATTTGCAATTATGAAGTACATTTGTGATAGTTAAACTTCCTATCATCCACTTGGGAACTACTTCCCAATGGCTCAGAGGAAAGAGTCATACAAAGTAATATGCAGAAGAAAAAAGAAGGAATATGAGCAACAAATAGGGTAGAAGTGTAAATATATTCAATGAACTGCAGATTTGATGAAAATAGGGAAGAAAAGAACAGGTATTATTAAAAAAAATCCTTGGAATTACTCAGGCACCGGAAGTTATTTAAAACCTGACAATTAACTTCATCCTGCCAACTGCTATGAACTGAAAGGCCATTAAGTAAATGATAGACATTATATGAGGCCTTAAGGAATGATTCAGGGAAGAAAAAGAAATGGAAAATAAAATAAATAAAACTTCCATTGATTGAAATCACTTACTCCCTAAAAGCTTATTTTGCATTTCTGTTTTTTTCCCATATTCATGTGGGAAATCCAGCAACTGAGATTTTAATAAAGAAGAATGTTTTCTTAGATATTTTCAAATTTTGTATAATAGGGTCTTGTTACTCCCTATGATAATGAATAGCAAGAAATTAAACATTTCACTGAAAAAAATGTTCTAGATTGTGAGAATAATATTGGGAAAATACATTTCATATTGGAATGTGTCTAACCTGTTTGTCTTAGAGATAATGGAGAAAAAGTGGTTAAAACCTATGGCTATGCTAATACTATGCTGGTGATACAATATTAGGCTTATAGAAATGTTCATTAAGCATTTTATAGATTGATTAATACTAATTATAGAATAATAGATCTGGAGATGGAAGGGATATAAGAGGCCATCTAATCCAAACACTTTGTTTTGCAATGAACAAGTCTAAGGCCCACAATTGTTAAGTGACTTCCTCCACACCAGAAAGAGAGATATCACAGGTAGTATAAGAACCAAACTTCTCTAACCATAGATTCAGTGGAATTTCCCTTGAGAGTCCTTAAGTTGTCTTGAAAGCAGACTATTATTTCTCAACAATGCTACCATTGCTACTTTTTTTTTCTTTCTGTAGAAACAAAGAATGGTGAGAAAGAAAGAAAACTAGGCTTTCTTTCCACCAGGTTAACTACTATCATCTTTGTTTCTCCCCAGAACCTAGATGTATTTGGAAGAAACTACTGACTTTCAAACAGAAGAGTAACTATTATGTGGCAGCAGGACCTTTTCCTCAGGGGCAGACATTTAGGACTTAGTAGTAGCACTTGCCATTAAACAGGTAGGAAAAATGAGGCATAGGAGCTAATCAGCAACTATAATCAATTGCAAGCCTCTTCTCCCATTGATGAATTCTTCCAGAATCTGCCCTTTAGGGGAAGGGCCCCAGATCAAGCATCAGTCATTGTTGGGTTTGGTCACAATGCCACTGCCTGGGTACCTTCGCGAGCCTTTTCAGCTATTCTTTTATGTAATGTCATCACCATTTAGAATGCAAGATCCTTGAGGGCAAGAATTTTATTTTTGCTAGTTTTCTAAGCTTGTCACTGAACCTGGCACATAGTATCTATTTGACCAATGCTTATTTAATGAGCTCAGTAATTGAATTAGGATATTACCAAATCATAGTGTCCTCACCAGCAACTACTCCATATAATAATCTTATGATTTAATAAGCAATTGCTTCACAACTCTGTGACATTGGTATCAATAAACCCCCCCCCCCCCCGAACACACACACGCAACTATCATCTTCATGAATACATGAGGATTGTTTCCTTTAAAACATTTTTTTTTTTTTTTTTGCTTTTTGGAGGGGGAAGGCAGGGCAATTTGGGTTAAGTGATTTACCCAAGGTTACATGGCTAGTAAGTGTTAAGCATCTGAGGCCAGATGTGAATTCAGGTCCTCCTGACTCCAGGGTCAGTGCTCTATTCACTGGACCACCTAGCGCCGCCCCCCCTCCTTTAAAACATCTTGAGATAAAGGTTGAAGAAGGTGTAATGGTAAGGGAATTTGAAGATCTTCCCTGCCCCTTAATAGGCCTAGGGAATTTGAAGATCTTCACTGAAACTTAATGGGCCTTGAATGGAATCCAACAGACAGGGCTCGATTGGGGGGAGTCTTGTTTTACAGGAAGGTTCATACCTTTTGTTACTTTGGCTCATTTTTGAGAAGAGTTGTATAATTTGGGCAGCCACTGAGTCGCTTTTCTTTGAAAACCCATATATTAGTGCTTCTCTCTGGTAACTATATATGTTTGTAATGGTCAGACAGCTAGCCCTGTCTGTTGAATTTATTTTCTCTGTAATTTTTGTCACAAGTTCCTTATTGTAATAGGGTCCACAGAGTGTATAGGCAATCTGATTGCTTCCTAGGAGATAATGCTTGCCTTAAATGTTTCCTATTTGAAGATCTACACAATGTGGCTGTAGTGTAAATTTCTAGACCTTTTAAGCAATTTATATTTACATATTTATACAATTTATATTGTATATTTATACAATCTATATTCAAGGCTAACTGGTCAACTTGCTGATCTCTGTTAATGATATTCCATCTTCCACCTCCCACATATACCTGTAACTTTTCACAGACTATATCTCTGATAACTCAGATGTCCCTCTTCACCTCTGTCATTTAGAAGACTCAAGTAAAATACCAGTTCTTATCCTAGGCCTCTATCTTCATTAGTGCCCTTGAGATAACTGTTTAAAATTTGTATATAGCATGTAGTAGCTTATCTAGTTCATATGGTGTCCCTCTATTTAGTGGAACCTGTTTGAGTGGAGGAACTATTTGTTTATTTTCTAATAATTCATCCTTAAAGGTGCATAGAAGGAAATAGTTGATGTCAATTCATGAATCTGATAGTGGTGGGAGAGTTCATAGATATCTGTCTCACAGTGTTGTGATAGAAGTGTATTACAAATCAGAAAGCACTCAATAAATGCTTCTTAAAATGAATGAATGAGGAATAATCTTAAACTTCATGCATTCTTTCTTGCTAATTTCTGATGACTGGATTGTTGGCCTCTTCTCACTCCATCTTTTGTGACTGCTTTGTGAGTCATTGCCCTGGCTTGTATCCCTCTTGTACTTGTTTATTTCTTCGTAGGCTCAGTGTCCCAAATTCTTTGACCACATAGCATAGTAAAAGGACATTAATTCTGCCCTCCTACATCTCCTTCTTCTTTCACAATTTCCTCATTTTTTATACGACCCCCCCAACCTCTCATGATTTCATTGAGTATCAGGAAAACAGAATAGATGAGAACTTTGACAGGAAGAAGTGTGGGTGGTTAGATGGGATCCAAGAGTTAACAGACTATTCAGGCATCTTGCTGGCAGATTATAATCTCAAGTATCCCCCCATTTCATGTAGCCAAGTAGTATGAAGAATTATTTTCATATTATAGTTTTAAGACTAAAGAATGAATGAGAATGAACCTTTTTGGAGATAGTGTGATTAGGATTATATAAAATCTACTCTGCTTGGAGCTCTTGCATAATGGGTCTGGGAGAAGATGATGGGAAAGCTATGAAGGGATGGTGATTAACACCATAAGCAAATCCCTTTGTCTTGTTACTTAACAGAGAAAGGATGCTCAGCAGATTTGCCAAACAGAGCCAGGGTTGATGATCCTTCTTTTGTCTGTGGATTAAAATCCATTAACACTTATTTCTGGATTTCGGTGTTTATGACACATACAAATTGGTTTAGAGTATTAAGAAAAGAGATGTTTAAAAAAAGAGCTTCAAAAGTACTCTGAATTTATGTGCCCTGGGCTGTAAGGTTTTGAGCAATTCAGATCACACTTCAGGTTTATGTAAATGTACTTTCCTCCTCCCTCACAGAATTGAATTCCTGCTTCAATGGAACATTTTATTCTCTGCTAAAAATGGCAAAAAATAGCTGAAATAAAAGGGCTACCAATTTCCAAAGATGGACGTTTGGAGTGAGAAAGAAGTGGAGGTTACCTTTGTTCTATTGTGAAGATGAAAAACAACCTTATTCAGAAAACATTCCATTTTTATTTTTAGGGGTTTTTTTTCCTCATGAAGAAAATAAAATTTAAATGATAGTACATGTATTACAGGCAAGGACTAGTGAATAAATCCACTAAGATTTAGTCATAGGTGTTGGTGCTTTAAAGCTTACTAGATGGAAGAATACCAAAGGAATTGCATTATCCAAAATGTACCTACACTGATTTGTAGTAAATGAGATCTTCTCTCTGGCAGTGATGGCAGGCAAGACAGCTTAATTCTGTCTCCAAGTGGAATGGAATGTCAACAAAGCATTTCTTGGCTACAAACATTCCTTCTTTTCTTATTAAGACATGGTGGCAGAGGGATTGTTGACTGAATATCTTTGAACTAAGTGCAATTATGAATTTAAAATTGTTATTATTTAAGTTGTCATTATTCCCATTCCCATTGAGTTTTTTCTCCCCAAATAACTCAACTTTAAAACCATTATCTCCCTAATTCTCATCTCTTTTTGTCAGTTCAAATATGAAACATTTACTTAAAATATTTTCTCCAATCTCTGTAGATCACTATTAGAGAAATTTCAATAAGATAGGAGAATGAGTTTAATTAGGATTCAACATTTTATATCTAAAAGTAATGAAATTCCCTCAAACCTTTGGAGCATTCCTCCAGCCCATCAGTTTTATTTCTCTAAAGTTATGATGTCACCTGTCAGGATTAAACTCTTAATTCTAACATTGTGATTTATGTTGAAATGATGTATCACAACATAATTTGTTATCACTTAAATGTATATTATAAAAAATGATTATTTGCTTTCCCATCAGGAGTAGTGGATTTCTAACCACCTACAATTAATTAAAAATATTTGTGTCTCCCTTTGTGTATTTCTCTTTAGCTAGGTTTTAAAAAAAAAACCTGGGGCAAGCAGGACACTCAGCAAGTTATGTCACCTGTAATGGAAATGTAAATTTAAAGATCTTCCCTGCCCCTAGCTTAAGTGCACCTGGAGCCTGTGGTGGGAGGCTTGTTTTTCAGGGAAGCCCAACCTTGATACTTTTGTGATTGGGCAGTGGGTCAAGGAGGTTGTTACAATCTTTGAGCTAGGAGAAGGCTATATAAACCCTGATGAGAGGCTTTGCTTTGGGGCTCACTTTGAGAAGTGTTGTGTGATTTGACCAGATGAGACTCTGGGAAGCCGTTGTTGAGAGCCCCCCGGCTTTGAAAACCCAGATGTTGATGCTTCCCTCTCTGGTAACTGTGATTTGGTATTGATATAATGGTTGGACAGTTTGGAAGCCTGTCTGTTTGATCTGTAAGTTCTGTAACTCTGAAGTTCGGGGTGCTGACCTTTTTCCCCTGAACTAGGTAACGTGTGTTTGTTTGATTAAAGTAAGCTTGTTTACCCATTTTGAGTTGCTTTCCTTTTGAAAAGCAGATCTAAGAACCTATATTGGCAGCTACCCTGGAGATATTGGGGTGCTTGCTGCTACATCACCTCTCTGAGTGTGTTACCTCAGAAATGAAACAGGCCAAATAATAGCACTTAAACTAAAGAATTCTTAGGAACATGGGTAATGCATATCAAGGTCACTGCATTCCTTGAAGTGAAATATAATCCTGGTATATGACGATGATATGGTGGTGGTGGTGATGAACCTTTTACTGGTGTTCATTTATAAAGGGTCTTGATGAGCTGTCACCTGGTTATTATTCTATAATTTTTAATTAAACTATGGCAGAGTTAGATAACATTAATGCCTTTTTTGTAATTTTAAACATTCATTACAGGGTAGAAGGCACACTGAAAGCATCTTTTGTACAACTCCTGTAAAAGACATAGAGAACTCATGTGCCTCATTCTTTCCTTACGTGATTTTAATTTAAACTCTTCTTTTAGATATTTGTGTTTTGAAAGCTTTTTATTCTGTATTGTTTGGAGATTGTGGATAGTTGATACAGTGTTATCTACTAAAAACAAAACAAAACAATAAGTATTGTCATTAGGAACACTGTTATGTCTTGGTATTTGTCATAAATTCTTTCTGGCATTAATGATACGGTACAAGCAGAGTGCATTGGTTGAGCTTCCAAAAATGATTTGTTTGTATTTGGAGTATGGGGATGTAGCACCTGGAAGTCCATGGTAGCCTTTTTGATTCCTTTTCTGGATCTGGATACTTCATAAGATCTGTTTAAAGTTGTTCTTTTTAATTGATATTCAATAATGATTTTGTTCTATAGTTCTCATATGCTTTTTCCTTACATGTCTTAGTTATTAAGCCTATATTTCTCAGTTGTTGAGCCTATTTTGTGTAATATTGGTATGAATTGTTCTTTAACACTTGATAGTATTCTGTGAATTGAACAAGTCTTGGCAGTGTCCTTTTTATTCTCCTTTGATAAATCTTTAAAAACTAGTTCTAAATGAAAACAAATAGTAGGGAAGGTGACCTAGCCATAACACATCTTAAATTTTATTAGAAAGCAGCAATTGTCAAAATTACTTGATACTGTCTAAGAGGAGTAGATCAGTGGAATGGTTAGGTACACAAAACACAGTATTGTTTGACAAACCCAAAAACCCTAACTTCGGGGATAAGAATTCACTATTTAACAAAAACTGCTGGGAAAACTGAAAACAGTATGGCAGAAACTGGGCACAGACAAAAGTCTCACACTCTATTCCAAAATAAAGTCCAAATGGGTACACGATTTAGATATAAAGGCTGATTGGGAGGGCTAGCTGATACAGTGAGTAGAGCACTGACCCTGTGGTCTGGTCTGGAGGACCTGAGTTGAAATCTGGCCTCAGGCACTTAACACTTACTAGCCATATGACCTTGGGCAAGTCATTTAACCCCAATTACCCTGCCTTCCCCCTTTCAAAAAGCAAAAAAAAAAAAAAAAAAGATATAAAGGCTGATAATATAAGTAAATTAGGGGAGCAAGAAATAGTTTATCTGTCACATTTATGGAGAATGGAGGAATTTATGACCAAAGGATAGAGAACATTATGTAATGCACAGTGGTTAGTTTTGATTACATTAAATTGAAAAGTTTTTGCACAAAGTCAAGGCAATCAAGATTAGTAGGGAAGCAAGAAACTGGGAAAAATTTTTAACAAGTAGTGTTTCTGACAAAGGCCACTTTTCTAAAATATATAGATAATGGAGTCAATTTTTTGAGAATTTCCTAATTGATAAATGATCAAAGGATATGAACAGGGAGTTTTCAGAGGAAGAAATTAAAGCTATCTATAGCAATACAAAAAATGCTCTAAATCGCTGTTGATTGGAGAGATGCAGATCAAAACAACTCTGAGGAACCACTTCATACCTATCAGATTGGCTAACTTGACAAGACAGGAAAATTATAAATGTTGCAGAAGATGTGGAAAAGTTGGAATACTAATTCATTGTTGGTGACGCTGTGACCTGATCCAACCAATCTAGAGAGCAATTTAGAACTATGTACAAAGGAATATTAAAATGGGCATAACCTTTGACCCATATATCACTTCTAGGGCTTTATCCCAAAGAGATCATAAAATTGGGAAAAAGACTCATATGTACAAAAATATTTATAGTAGCTCTTTATGTGGTGGCCAACAACTGGAAATTGAGGGGATGCCCATCAGGGGAATGGCTGAACAAGTTGTGGTATATGAATGTAATGGAATACTATTGTGCTATAAGAAATGATGAGCAGTGTAGCAGCAAGCACCCCAATATCCCCAGGGTGACTGCCAACACAGGTTCTTAGATCTGCTTTTCAAAAGGAAAGCAATTCAGAATGGGTTAACAAGCTTACTTTAATCAAACAAACATACATTACCTAGTTCAGGGGAAAAAGGTCAGCACCCTGAACTTCAGAGTTACAGAACTTACAGATCAGACAGGCTTCCAAACTGTCCCAACATTACATGCATCAATACCAAATCACAGTTACCAGAGAGGGAAGCATCAACATCTGGGTTTTCAAAGCCGGGGGGCTCTCAACAACGGCTTCCCAGGGTCTCATCTGGTCAAATCACACAACACTTCTCAAAGTGAGCCCCAAAGCAAAGCCTCTCCTCAGGGTTTATATAGTCTTCTCCTAGCTCAGAGATTGTAACAACCTCCTTGACCCACTGCCCAATGACAAAGTATCAAGATGTGGGCTTCCCTGAAAAACAAGCCTCCCACCACAGGCTCCAGGTGCACTTAAGCCAGGGGCAGGGAAGATCTTTAAATCTGCATTTCCATTACAAGCAGGCAGATTTCAGAAAAACCTGGAAAGACTTCTATGAACTGATGCTGAGTGAAGTGAGCAGAGCAGGAGAACACTATACACAGTAACAGCCACACTGTATGATGACTGACTTTGATAGACTTAGTCCTTCTCAGCAATGGAAGAACCTAAAAGAATTCCAAAGGACTCATGATGGAAAATGCCATTCACGTCCAGAGAAAGAACTATGGAGTCTGAATACACAGCAAAGCATACTATTTTCTTTTGCTTTGATTTTTTTTTTCTTGTGGTTCCTCCCATTTGTTCTGATTCTTCTATACAACATGACTAATATGAAAGTATGTTTAGTAGGAATATATATGTAGAGCCTATATCAAATTCCATGCCATCTTGGGGAGTGGGAGAAGATTTAAAACTTATGGAAGTGAATGTTGAAAACTAAAAATCAATTAACTTAAAAATACAAGACTAAAAAAAAAACCTATTTCCATTTTATTTCCTAAAAAATTGATTACAATTTCTTTTTGTTCTCCTTTTGGAAATTTTATATGCAGAAAATATTTTTTGTTTTTGCTCTTCTATTAGCATATAACCATTTAAAGAAGTTTTTTTTTTTTGCTTTTTTTTTTTTTGGGAGGGCAATTGGGGTTAAGTAACTTGCCCAAAGTCACATGGCTAGGTTTTTGTTTGTGTGTGTTAAGAGTCTGAGGCCGAATCTGAACTCAGGTCCTCCTGACTTGAGCACTCTACTCACTGTGCCACCTAGCCACCACTATAAAAGTTTTGATTATATTTATATTGTGATTTTACTTTGTTCATTTGTTATTTTGTTTATTTGATTTTTCTCCCCTCCTATTTTTCATAACATTGACTAAAAGGATTTGATTGAACAATTTTATTAGTTATTTTGAGAAAATAACATTTAGTAAATCATTTCTATAGGATTTATATTTTAGTTTATTTGTCTTTTAAATTTTACTATTTTAGGTTTGGTTATCTCTTTTTTTGCTTTCTAAATATTAAATGGATAGCTCTTTAATCTTCTATTTTAGGTTCTTTCTTTTTAAACAATTATTGTCTGGTAGATCTTGTTCCTTGTTCACCTTTTTTTTCCCCTAATGTGCCCCAGTATTAGAAATGCCAGTTCCTGCTGGTGATAGAATTTTGCCCCATGGTAGGAATTTTCCTATGTCTTTCTCTGATTGTGTAGTTTCTTATTAACCCTTGGCTTTTTTTGGTCATTTTCCCCCATTTGTCTCAAAATTTCTTCCTTGAATCTATGCTTTTCAACTCTTTTTGTTGTTGGTTGTTGCCAGGAATTAATTCCCTTTCTCCTGAGGCTGAAAAAATGGTATCTCTAAGTAGCATACCATAGAAGATTATACTCGGTGTAAGATCACCATCTCCTTTTATAAAATATGTGTGTGTGTGTGTGTGTGTGTGTGTGTGTGTATCTTGTCCCATAGGAAGGAATAGGGAAAGGAACAAATATTTATTAAGAATTTATTTTGCTCTGGGCATAGTGCTAAGCATTTTAAAGTTATTAACTCATTTGATTCTCCATATGACCCAGTGAGGTAGTTGCCATTATTATTCCTATTTTAAAGTTGTGGAAACTTTGGCAGACAATGGTTAAGAGACTTGCCTAGGGTCACACAGCTAGTAAATGTCAGATGACAGATTGACCTCAGAGTTATGTTCACTGTGTTAACCTTTCCCATCATTGAGACAATATTTCTTCATTACTTTCTCCTTTATTCTAAATCCTTTCCACATCTCTTCACCCATTCTTCTCTCTTTTGAGACACTACTGGAGATTTATTTTCTCCCTTCCCCTTCTATTGTTAAACTTGCATGTCATTAGGGAACATCACATATTCCTCTCTATCTTCTTTCTCCCCTCCTCTTTTTATGCACCTTCATCACATTCAAAAATTTTATCCCATAACAACAGCAACAATTCACTGTAAGGAGTGTTTTGCTTTAGCCTGTACTATTTCAGGCTTCTTCATCTTTACTTCTGCTTTCACCCCCTTTGTCTTGTATGTAAATAATGGACTCTCTGATTTTCTTTATTTTTGTTGTTCTAGGTTGATTTATTTGCTTACCTTTTTGTTATAGTTGCTGTTGTCTGGGATGTTTGAGGAACACTTGATTGCTTAAAGTTTGGTTTTCTTTCTAAAGCTTTTTCAAACATCTCTTTTATTGAATATCTATTTTTCATGAATAATTAAAATAATACTGGATAGATAAGTCACTTAGGATTGAATCTTAGACTTCTTTATTCCTTGGAAAACCATTCATTCTTGTGGTTTATGGTTAATGCAGAATAGACTTGTGTAACATGAATTTCATTCCCTTTATAAATGAAATTCTCTCCTGGTCACTGAAGAATTCGCTGTTTGTCAGTGTAATTGTTAAATTTTACCACTATATGTTGGAGTTTACAACATTGTTGTTGTTGTTGTTTTCTGGAGGCATTCTGTTTATATTTTCCTTTGACACTCTGCTTTCTGTGTTCAGAAATTTGTATTTTTACTTTCATTAGAGGTAGTTTGACTTTTGATTTGCTGTTTTGTTCTGGGAGTCCTATAAACCTTAAATTGTTTTTATGAATCCTGTCTTCAAGATCAATATGTTTTGCTTATGCTTAAATCGTGCTTTCCTTTTACATCTTTTTACATTTTTATTTATATTATTACTTGTACTTCTAATTTGTCCTTCACTTCCATGAATTTGCATTCATGGACAGTTATTTTCTTTTATCTCTTTGCTAAGATTTGATACTGTGTATTCAAGTTTTTCTATTCTGCCAATTATTTTTTTTGCTGTTCTGGTCATTAATTTTGCTTTCAGTATTGTTATTCCCTTTAAACCATTTAGTTTTCATGCTGTCTTTGGTATCTACATGGTCCTACGAAGCACTGGGTTTTCATTCATTCTCCTTTTCCTTGAAATATTTATCTGTGGATGCCTGATAGTTTTCCCCCAATCAGGAGGAGATATTCCCTTTTCTTTTACACACACACACACACACACACACACACACACACACACACACACACCTGTATGTGTGTATACACACGTGTATACATGCATATGCAGCTAGGTGGCCTGTATACTTACTTACACAACACACATACATACATACATCTCACAGACAGACAGGCATGCATACATGCAGCAAGGTGGTACAGTGGATAGAGCGCCAGGAAGACCTGAATTCAAATATGAATTTTTTTTACTTTTTTTACTTACTGCTTATACTTTTTTTTTACTTTTACTTTTTTTTCTTACTAGCTGTGACCCTGTGCAAGTCACGTATCCCTATTTGCCTCAATCCCTCATTGTAATGGTAATGTAATTTGATACCTTTGTATTGGCAAGTAAGCTGGTACTTAGCACTTGGTAACTAATCAAACCTCTGTGAAAGAAACAGAAGGTATGAACCCCTGTTCCTGAAATAACAGGAAGGGGTTGGCTGAAACTAGCAGTAGCTAATGCTGCCTATATAAGAAAAGCCCCAGAGAGGCACAGTCAGAATTTCTTGGGACAAGAATTTGGAGGCAGAGCAGCTACAGAAGAGAGAATCAAAAACTGAGCCAGAATTTCCTGAGAACTTGTGGTGGTGGAGCTTCTTCTGAACAGGAGCCCAGGAGTCCAGGAGCTCCCTCCCCTTAGGTTGGATAAGGGGATTCTGAATTTTGAACAAGCTGCAGAACTCTGAGGAAGCATGACCAGGATGCAGGGACTTTGTTTGTGGCTTGGTTGAGGCTTGAATTCCTAGGAGCAGAAATTATGAAGGCTTTGAGAAGGACTGGACCCTGTGAACTTCAGTGTGGAGCAGGACCTGCCTAGAGAGTTGGACAAGGAATTGGCAGCTGTCTGCCATTGAACCCAGGTCACAGTCTGGTGAATCCAGGTAGAATCTGGGACCATGGAAGGGGATCCCGGGAATCTGAGAACCAGCCCCAGGTCAAGATGAAAAAACCTCTCTATGGAGTTTGTGTATTCTCTAATGATCCTACTTAATGATTAATGATACTTGGTAATTAATTGCTGAATAAGTGTCTAATTGAGTTAATTTAGTGTGCCTCATGAGTGGAAGACTTTGACTATTGTACTTTGAGATGATTTTCTTTGTTCTAAATATTGTGACCACTTTGGTGAAAACTGTGTGGCCATTTTAGTGATAAGCTGTTGTGAATACTATATTGTGATTTTCTGTGATAAGTTGTAATATTCTGAACGCTCTACCTTGATTTTGATTTTCTGTGCATGTTTTGCTCTGATTTGTTATGAAATAAATAGGGGGTTCACTATACTGTGTAATCAGAACTTTAAAAGCTGTTCACAGTAGCATTCTTCTGGAAAGCTTCTCATGCATGGCGTTGTACTCATCTATAAAATCAACTGGAGAGGGAACTGACAAACCACTCTAGTATCTTTGCCAAGAAAACCCCAAATTGGGTCATGAAGAGTTAGGTATGTTGAAAAATCGAAATTATATAGATACATATGTGTATGTATATGTCTACACATACATGCATACATATATGTGTATATGTACCTTCACATACCCTATTGTTCAAATCTTCTTTTGTTTAAAGTATTTAATTGGATTTCTTCCTTCTGAGAACTTTGATAATTGTAGTCTTTTTTCTCCCTTTTTTTTTGACACCCTTCCCTTTGAGAGTATCCCTGGTGCCTGGATTTCCAATCTGTCTCAGTCTTCTTCCTAGCTGGGCAAGTCAAGATTTACAGGCTTGGTTTCTGCTGTAAATGATGTGAGTGACATAATTTCAGTGGGACGGAGAGGGAGTGGTGGAATGTCCCCATTTGAATTAGAAACTCCCTTCCTCAGGTTTAGTCAAGTGTCTCATAGTCTCACACAGGTCTCACGCCCCAGTTCTCTCTTTTCCCCTGTTCTCTGACTGAGTTCTGTTAAGATACAGAGTGCTCCAACTTCAATGTGTTGTAGAGCTCCTTATTGTTGTAATAGCCTGAACACATTTCTGGGGGTTGAGCCTCTGCTGTGAGCTTGTGAGTAGACTTTTTCAGTCCTGCTACCACAATGGTAACCCACTGGGCAGTGGGGAACAGGGTGCTGAGTGAGTGTTGTGGATTGGCTTCTTGGTGACCTTGACCATAAAGACATCTGAAATTGCTTGATCTTGTTCATTATCCCTATTGGAGAGGTCCCAGAGGTTATAAAGATCAGAAAAAATGCTAAATCCAAAAAAATGAAATCAAAGGACTTTTTATATGTAAGCACCACATGAACTTAACAAAAGCATATAAGGAAAGGGCTTAGTCATTTGGATTTGTTTTGTGACAGCTGAGTGGAGGATCAGCTGGAACCTAGGGGACTACCCAGCAAGCTGTTGGGAGTAGGCCAGGTGTGAGGTGAAGGCCTGCACCAGAAAAGTGACAGTGACAGAGGGAAGAAGGGAATGTATGTGAGAGATACTGAGGAGGTAAAAAAGGAAAGGACTTAGCAGTTGACTGGATATTGGGAATGAAAAAGAATGAGTTTTTGATGATACCTAGGGTGCAAGCCAGGGTGACTAAGAATAGCCATAGAGAAGCTAAGGAAAAAAGGAGAAATTTTTGGGGGGGATAAGGATAATGAGTTCATTTTTGGACTCATTTTTGACATATTTTGGGGGAAATGTTCTCATTTTGGACCCAGATGACTCTGAAGGACAAAGTGAGACTGGGGTATTTGTACATCCCTCCCTCACTTAATTCACTTAATAACTATGGTAAATACCATCGCTTTTGTATTACTGTCTTTGTATAATTGGGCCTGCTACTTGAATTCATATTCAAATTCAAAAAGGGTTTTTTGAGAATCCAATCTAAGCAAGCCCATATCTTCAGTCTTTTGCAGCTTCATTATTAATATTCTCATGCATGTAGGGATTAAGAATAATTTCTGGAATTTGTATTAAGTGACAATGACCTCAATTTTTTCAATGACATCAGATTCTTCAATATATTTTCTCTTCACATTTTAATAGCTCTTTGATTTTGTCTGCTCTTCTTATCATTATTGATAATGTGAAGCCCTCCCAGCCTTATAACTGAGCTGGTTTCTCTCTCTCTCTCCCTCTCTCTCTCTCTCCCTCCTTTCCTCTCTCTCTCTCTCAGTCCATCCATATATCTCATGTATATTTCCCAAGCTCTTTCTTCACAATATCCCTTTAAACTAGGTAACAGATTATTATTATCCCCATTTTACATAGGATGAAACTGTATTACTCAAGATCACATAGGTAGTATCAAAAGCCTTACTGAAACCCAGAGTTCTTAAGTTCTTAACTTTGCTGGGTCACACTGGGCCTTTCTGATTAGGAGTTTAATACGAAACATATTTCCCAAAGTTGAATTTTCAACCCTTTTCCTCTTACCAAAGGGGTAGTAGTAGCTCACAGTTTGGGCATAATAGGCAATCACAGTTTGAGAGACAAAAGTAATGCAGATGCCATCTAAATAAACAGAGAAAATTACCACCTCCTGAAATAAGCGGACTACTAAACCTGAGCCCTATATATGTGGCTTGGAATTTTCCTGGAATATGATACAAAATATGTAGTCATAGTAGTAGTAGTAGTAGTGGTGGTGGTGGTGGTGGTGGTGGTGGTGGTGGTGGTGGTAGTAAATACTGGTAATGATGGTAATAACTGATAATAACAACAACAATCAACAAGAGAAAACACAATGTGATTCATAGTTTCTTTTTTTTTCTTGCATAAGACAACACAGAAAAATTACTGCATAAAAACATTTATTTTTTTTTATTCTAATTCAAGATGAATGGAACATATAGGTTTCTTCAACATCTGCTTTTCTTTTCTTTGTTTTTGGTTTTTAGTATCATCACAGGGCAGCCATCACTCTTAGATTCCTATTTTCTTGGGAAATAAATCTGGTGACCAGTATATCTGATATGACTTTAAGAACTTTCATTCCCCTTGGGAAGGAAGTTGGAGACTTTTATTATTTCTACAGAAGAGCAGCAGGAGGCAGATGGATTTTTATTTATTTATTTATTGCCAGTTTTCACAGACAGTTAATTAAAACCTCGCCTGCTCTAGGGCTGTATTGCCAGCCACGTGGGATTTGAGTTAAATGTCCTTAACATTGTCAAGAGGGGCAGCTACAGTTTTGGCTATACCCAGAACCTTATTAGTCTTTCATTTCAGAGTGAGGTTTTTCACCAAGTCTATTGGTGAATTTCACTGAGTTCTAGAATGTGATATGAAATTCATTTTTGGCCCAGGAAAGACAAATTGAGATTTAAAATTGCATTTATCTTATGTTGAAAAATAGATATATTCAATAGCCAGACCTTTTCCATATCCTATATGATGAAATGACAGTTTTTCTTTCTATAATCTGAGAGCTATTTTAGTTCTCTCTTTTGTCATCTTTTAATGTGACTATCCCTGCAGGGGGTCAATTTCTCATTACTAGTGCCTTTTAAGTAACATCCTCTTAACATGCATGTCTCTGGTAAATGAAATCAGAATCTTATAAAAAGATAAGGTCACATGTGGAATTAACCATTAAACAACACCAGGAGACTAATAGCTTTGTTGATGTTGACTCAGACGTGTTCTGCATTGTATGAACAGGACTCAGCATCCCATTTTAATAAAAATACTTTTGACAAGAAGTAGTTTGGGTAAATGGATGGAATACTGGGTTTAGAACAAGGAAGACATTGGTTGAAATCTCAATAATTAAACCAGAGAAAGACAGAGAAAGAGAGATAGAGAAAAAAGTGAGATGGAGGAGAGAGAGAAGCAGACAACAGAGAGATAGACAGACATACAGACAAACAGACAGAGGCAGAATGAGACCTAGAGAAAGAAACAGAATGTGTGATCCTGGGAAGTTTCAAGATTGTATGTTGTAGACAAGATTCCAATAGCTGTATCTATAAAGGGAGCTTCCAATATCATTGACGTGATGAGGCTACTCCCTCTTTTCTTTGTATTTGTCCCTCTGTCTCTGACTTGCTACTGGTCTTTATTCTGTCTCTCTCTGTATCTGTCTTCTCTCTCTGTCTCTCTCTGTCTCTCTCTCTGTCTCTCTCTCTGTCTCTCTCTGTCTCTCTCTCTCTCTCTGTATATACACATACATACCTCCCTACGTATTTGTATATATAAAACAAACATATTTTCAACAAAAATAGCACAAAATAGTTTGTCTACCTGTGCAACATTCCATTGAGCATTGAAACAAAAGAATAATAGGATAGAGAGCTACTCCTGGGTCATTTCTATTTGAACACCATTTAAAAAAGAAAAATAAAAGATAAGTACAATGAGATTATAACAAACTAACCTTGTACCATAAAAAGCTTTAGAAATATAGGAATCGCTAGGGCTTAATTATCAAATTTTTGTTGTTTCCTTCAATGACAAAATTACAGATCTTTCAAGTATTCCTATATGAGTTAGCTGAAATTGAGGCTGTCTTCCTAAAACCATTAAAATTCCCACACCTAGCTCATCACCATTGAGCAATTAGTATCTATGAGCTCTTTTGATATAATAATTAGAGGTACTTAAGGATGCTTTGGGAGATTAATGAGAATTTAACATTTTCTCACTTACTTGAATGTCTAATATTCTTATTCCCTGCTTCAGGAATGGATAATTTATAGTGTATGAATCTGGAAATGCATAGTTCCTTAATAGCATCAGGGTTTTGAACAATTTGGTCTTCACAAATAAAGGGCTGCTCATTAAACAAAGAAATGAACTGCCCCTAAAACAATCAACATCAACTTTTAATGGAAACAAATAGTAAATAATGAATTGCCATTAGAGAGGACCATATAATTTTAAGAAGTTACATCAGCTTCCTGCTCTCATGTTCTCGCAAGGGGAAAAGATACATAAAATGAGGAGGCAAATCTTTCTTCTATATCCATTCTATCTTAAACTGACGTGAACCAAAGCCTTGCAACTAGCTACCTTGTTTTATGACTGCCAACCCTGTGGGCAATCTTAAATAACTTTGCTTGTTCTTAAATTGAGAACATCTGAGAAAACTGATGGGTGGAAGTGTTACCATCTACCAAAGCAATGGATTATAACAATATTTAAAGATATAAGTCTCTGAGTACTGAAAAAGCTCCAGTTGAATAAAGAATTAGCTTTACTAAACTATAGAGATATGATGTAGTTACAGGATGGGAAACCTGTAGCCTCAAGGACACATGTGGCCCTCTAGGACCCCAGGAGTGGCCCTTTGAATCCAATTTGTTCTGTGAAGTTTGGTTTCAGTCAAAGGGTCACACTTGAGGACCTATTGGGCAATATGTGGCCTTGAGTTTGCAGGTTCCCCACCCCTGTAAGTAGGAGGACGACTGATTTGACAGGTTAAAGCCTTGGTCTCAAGTCCCTTTTCTACCTCTTACTACTAATCTCAGATTGACCACTTAATCTCTCTAAAAGTCAGTGTGCGCAGCTACAAAATAAGGAACATAATCACTGCAATCAGCACTTCCTAGGGTTGTTGTGAGGAAAATGACTTTATTTTCCACTCAGACCTCTCACACTTCTTTTCCACACTGTCTCAGCTGGGGAGCTTGACATTTACTTAGAGAAAAAAACAAAAATTGAGGACATTCATCCTGATTTCATACTTTTTTTCCCCTTCTCTTCATAATACTATACACCAGCATCTCCCATCCCCTCCTCCAGTATCAGACAATGAGGTGCTTGCTGCCTTCTCCTTGCCAAGGCTAGCCCTCCACATGTGTCCTTGATTTCATCTCCTTCCCATCCCCCACCCATCCCCTTCTCCCCAGGCAGACAGCACCATCAATCATAACTTCTGTGTCTGATCTTAGAACTTTCTCTGTCCCATTCCTTCCTGTCTGCCTTCAAACACACCCAAGTGATCCCCCTCCTAGGAAAAGGATGGTTTTACTGGCTCATACCATGTCCTCAAGCTAGACTCCTATATGACTCTTCCTTTCCTGAGACAAGCTTTAAGGAAGAAGGAGAAGGAGGAAGAGGAGGAGGAGGTGAAGGACAAGAAGGAGATGCTGAAGTGGGGAAGCAGCAGCAGGAAAAGCAGGAGGAGGAGAAAGGAGAAGGGAGAGCAGCAAAAAGGAAGACCACCACATCTTTTCCTCTCTCAGTTTTTAACCCTTTGCAATCTGATTTCTACTCAACTGACATTCCTCACTACAAAGTGACCCATAATATTTAATTGCCAAATCTGACAATGTTTGTTAAATCCTTGTACATTTTGAATTCTCCATAGGATATAACATTGTTGACAGCACGGTCATCCTGAATATTCAGTGCTGTTTACCTGCAAACCCCAAAACAGATTTATTGTGTTGTTGTTGCTGTCATGGTTGCATTTGCTTTCCCCAACTTCTGGGTGAATTTTACACGGTATGGAAATTTGGTAAACAGCACCCCATGTTTTGACAAATTGTCATATCACACATTGTAGGGATGTTTTTCTCTTCTCAGAGATAATTTGATTTCCTCTGTTAATTCTTAAGGCATAGAAGAAGGGAGACAGCATGGTGTAGTTTATGTATTATTGTACTAACAGTCTGGGTATAAATTCAGCCTCTGATTCTTGCTACTTTGTGACCTTAGGCAAATCACTTAATTTCTCTTAAGATTTATTTTTTCTCCTCTGTCAAATGACAGGGTTGGAGTGGAGTGGATGACCTCTAAAATTCCTTCCTACTCCAAATTCCATGAAACCTCTCCCAAGCTTAATGGAAGGCAAATTTAAGGGAATAAAGGTGGTTGATATTCCTACCTCTCATAATGAATAAAGGTGGTTTAAGGGAATAAAGGTGGTTGATATTCCTACCTCTCATAATTTGACCAAAATGAGAATCTTAGTAAAGTGGACTAGCCCACTTTCATTTATTTCTCCCTTCTCTAGTCCTAATCCCCTTCCTTCCAGACTGATGACTTTGAACAGCACAGAATAAAAGAGTAAGAATTCCAAAGCTTCATATTTGTTATGAATATTAATGAATCAAATAGGATTAGCTACTCTGTTTTAAAGAATTAATGGAAAGGGGTCATGCTAATGAATTGGGGTCATTGCTGTACTGTTTTCCATTCATTAGAACATTCGAGTACTCTCTAATTGGAACACTTCCTTCAGTTACACAACAAATATTAGCTGGCAAGATTACCAAAATCCTATGCTTTAACTGCTCTTTTTTTCTCAGGCAATGTGAGATTGTATTCCTGTGTCCACAGTGTAATTGATTGGGCACAAGGGTGAGGGGTGTATGCATGTGTACAGAGAGCCATGTCAGAAAAAAATGACCTAACAGAACATGTATATGAAGTTTCAGAAATTTAATCATACATCAAAGCATGTATGGGCTAATAGTGTTATTGACATTGTTTTCTGACATTCTAGGTTCAAATCCTCTCCTTCCTTTGGAAAACTTCGGTTGTCTTCTTACTAGGCTGCTGGTATCACTACAGTTATGAAGATGCAGCTAACCCGAAGAGGATACATTAGATGTCTGCTTTTCTTCATGTTAAAATTCACAACAGCCATTGAAATACCAATCTCAGGTAATATTTAGGACCTAACAAAATTGGTAAAAAACTATGATGGGGGTGGCAGTGAGTAAGAGCACCGGCTTCGGAGTTGGGATGACCCGAGATTGAATCCGGCCTTAGAAAATGAGCACCCACACATAAATAATGACTAGTCGTGTAACCTTGAGCAAGTTACTTTACCCCAATTGCTTTAAAAAAAAAACTATGATAGAAGATAGATTAAAATACAAAAAGCAAACAGAATAAAAGGTAGTTGCAGACAAGGGATAGAGAAGCAGGCCTGAGAACTGAGAAACCCTGACTCCATGTCCTAATGCTGGCACATGCTAGCTGTGTGACCCTGGACAATTCATTTAACCTCTCACGGCACCAGGGAATTCTCCAAGAGTATTAGTTATATGTCAAGGAATGATTTGCATTGTTAGAGGGAGTTTCTTTTTTTCCCAACCAGGAATTTCAATGAAGTCCTTCAACTATAACAAATAACTGTTATTATTTATATTGAAGGAAATGAAAAACTTTTTTAAAGTCCCATGCCACTCAATTTCATGAGCCAGAGAATTCTATGCTGCTTAGCAGAAATACTCCTGTCCTTTTAAGTTGTTTGAAGTTGCCCTAACTATTCTGTGACTCCTACTTTTTTTCTCATTCTGAAAACCAGGTAGATAAGTGTCTGGCAGAGGCTAGGGTCCAAGATAGCGAAAGCCTGTCCCTCCTGTCCCTTTTGTCTCCTTTGACTAGAGCTTTTTTAGGTGACTTGGTGCTGTTCTAGGTGACACTCCAGCAATTATTAAAAGGTGATTTCAGATTTTAAGCTGCTTTTCCTTTACACTTAAATAAAAGTTTTTAAAGGAACAAAATTTTATGTTTTCAAAAACGGTCTTATCAACTATGCACTAACAACATTCAAAGAAGGTTCATATTCTTTAGATTGCCACGATTATTCATTTTAGTTTATCTTTATGAGATACATACATACAAATATACATATATGTGCATACACATATCATATATATGTGAAGAGAGATCATATAGGTAGATAGAAATATAAAGATGGATATTGAGATAGATAAAAATGATATAGATACATTATAAAAGTTTGTGTGTGCATGTGAGACAGAGACACAGAGAGACATAGAGAGAGATAGAGACATGGAGAGGTGGAGGAGGGAGGGAGGAAGGGGGAGAAGGAGAGAGAGTCTGTCATCCTAATTTTACAAATATGAATCTGAGGTCACAGAGGGACAAGTGACAGAGCATGGATTCAACCCTAGATCTCCATCCCAATCCATGTTTTGTTCTGCTGTTGTCATTAAGTGGGTCTCGGTGTTCTCCCCATAACGTGGCAATGTTGGACTGAATGAGATGAAAGGGCTCTTCCAGCTCTTAATATATTTTTAAAAGGGGCTCAATGATTTTTTTTTCATTTTTTGAAAGTGAATTTGGTTTTGTGCTAATTTTTTGAATAGAGAATGTGTAAGGAAAGGCCCTCTGAGACTTGGTTTTTTCCCTTTTCCTTCCCATTCCTGCCTCATTTGGGTTTGGCCTTTCTAACACAGACCCTGTCTCCTTTGATTCTCCTCCCTCTTCTCCCTTCAGTTTCCTCTCAGCAGCATCTGCATCAGCCTCAAAGTCGTCCCCTGAGGAAAGGGGGTTTCTACAAACTATTGATTATTCAGCACCATCTATTTGTCTTGCTTACTTGTTAAAATCAGTATTCATGGAGTGTAATGTACTTTGAAAACAATTGTTGTCAAATACTGATGGAATGTTTTTGGAGGAACTGAATATTTATACATGCATTTCAGGGACTCCAGAGCCCTCCTTGGAAAATGCAGCTGACTCAGATATTCCATTTGAATGTCAAAGAGTCTGCTGCCTCTGTAATTGGCCTAATTATGGAGAAAAGGATTTGAAATGTTGAATGTATATTCCTATAAATACCCAAAGGTTATTAGATCCATTCCCTGAATAATTAGCTTTTTCTGAGCCTTTACAAGCTGGGCAAATATGAGAAGGAATAATACTCTAATAAACATGGTGTTCGCAAGGTATTAACTGATATCTAAAGGATGGTTACCATGATAATTTATTCCTCATCACCTTGAACTATAATGCAGAGCTATGTAATCTGAAGGGCAATAAGGTTGATCAAATTGTGACTAAGAATTGTCATAGCCACATAAAAGCCATATGCCCCAATGGATATAATTATTCATTTTCTTATTTTATGAACATTTATGCATTTTGTGCCTGAAAATTGAACTTGAGCTAATATACAATGGGAAAAGTCAACAGCCAAAGAGACATACATATTTAGTTGGAAAAAAGCTTAGAGAGGATATAGTTGAGGTAGTAAAGAGAGCACTGGACTAGGAGTCAGGAAAGCTTGAGTTTGAATCCCACCTCAGACAATTAGCTATATGATCCTGGGTAAGTCACTTAACCTTTCTTAGACTGTTTACCCAGCGATAATGATAACACCTACTTCTAGAGTAGTTGTCATGACCAATTATATAGTGTATGTAAATAATTTCATAAATCTGAAAGGTTGTATCAATGTTACTTGCTCTTTTTAGTAGTAGTAGTGATGATGATGATGATGATGATTTGTTTCCACATTTATAAAGTGAACTTATTATTGTTATTATTATTAATGATGAGGATGATAACAACCATCCTGTATCAGAGATGGAGAAGCTAAAACTAAAAAAGAGGGAGAAATGATTCTACTAAGGTCTCACAATTTCATATCTTCTTTGTTTCTCTTAAACTGCACACTTTATGGCCAAGCAAATCCCTTAATCTTTTTTCTGCCTCAGTTTTCTTTTATAGTATTATCCCATTATCTCTTGGAATTAAAAAAGCATTTACCTCACAGGATTGTTGTGAGGATTAAGCCACTTTTGAAAACTTTAAAACACCATAAAAATGTCAGCTGCTGCTGCCTGTGATATTATTAATACTAATAACTATCATTTATGCACTGCTTTAAGGTTTGCATAGAACTTGACTTATGTTAGCTTTTTTTAATCCTCACAACATCCCTGAAAAGTAAATGCTATTATCACATTTTATAGGTGAACAAAGAGACATTAAGTGACTTGCCCAGGACTTTATAATTATTTAAGGCAGGATTCAAACCTGGGTCTTCCTGACTGCAAGTCCTGGATTCTAGCAATTCTATCACCACAGTATCCTTTATTGCTACTCTTATTTATGCTATGACTGCTGCTATTTTACTTTACTACTAACTACTACTACTACTACTACTACTACTACTACTACTACTACTACTACTACTATTACTACTACTACCACCACTACCACCACCACTACTACTGCTGATACTACTACTACTGCTTCTACTACTACTACCACCATTACCAGTAACTTCCACTACCACTGCTAAAACTAGTAGTATTACTACTAGTATTACTACCACTATCACCAATTATTTACTGGCTTAAATAACACTCTAATTTCATGCAGCAGCAGCATTCTGGGAACACATTCATCATTCTAAGGAACTTTTGCAAACATGTAGGTTATAGGTTGACTGTAATCCAAGCCCCATTCCCTGACCACAAGCAGTAATGACTCTAATGATATACAGAGAGTTCCATTTAAATGGATAGAAAACAGAAAAATAACAGGTAGTATAATGTAAATAGTACCAGAACAGAAATGGGAGACATGGGTTCTAAGCCTATGGCCTCTCAATCCTTCATGGTATTACCTTTGATCATTCACATCTCCTCTGAGTGACCAAAGACCCTCATCTGTAAATAAATTGCACTGACTTTTGTAGTCTCTTTCAGCTCTGTCTCTGCTTTTAAACATGGCACTCAGCTTAAGCTGTCTAGCTATGCATGTCCTGCTCACAGCCATTAGAAGTATTATAAAGAAGTCATTAAAAACTCTATTTCATATTTGTGGTTCTTTTAAAATATGTTCTGCTACTTGAGTTGAAAAGCTAGATTGCTATACAGATGTCCAGCTCAGAGCCCTTGTCCATAACTTGTAAGAGTATGTAACAAATTATAGAGCAAGAGAAGACTATGAATAGTAAGAAGGATTTGTAAGCATAAAATGTTCTTTCTAACTGGGGACTGATATTCAAATTTTTGCTGATTCTTTTACTTGTCAAGTATGGTAGTCAGCAAAGATGATTATAGCTCTTGCAAAGTCAGCTTTAACATGATTTTGAGAGTCTGATTTGTAAATGCATTTTTTTAAATTTAGTTAAACAGGTCCCAACAATCACAGAACAATCAACAGTACAAGTCGCATTTCCTTTTGATGAATACTTTCAGTTTATCTGTGAAGCCAAAGGAAACCCGGAACCAACGTGAGTATTACTAAACAGGATAAAATGTAGAAAATATACATTATCTCTTTAAATCTATTTTTAACTCTGGCATTTTCATCTTGCACTACATTAGTTCAAATTAAGAGAAGTGTTTTGGAGTACAAGTTAGAATCTTGAGTAAGGAGTCAAGAGACTTAGATTCTAAACCTGATATTGCACCACTAATTTGATGTGTGATATTGGGCAAGTCACCTGAACTCATCAGAACTCAAGAAACTCAGAAAGCTCTAAAATTAGAATGAATTATATTGCCTCTAAAATGCTTTCCAGCTGTAATATTCTGAGATTTCATAAATTGTGGTGGGTTTATTTTTTATCATAATGCACACATCTACAAACAGGAAATCATTTTGAGAATTTTTATTCAAATGATCAATGAATTAAACCTATTTTTAATATGTAGCAGAAAATAAGAGTTCCAATCATCAATAGTTCTTTAATTCTCTGTTCTGTGCTCTAAGCAAATCTCTAAATTGATTATTTGAAGAGAAGATTCTGATCTACATTGAGAGAGGAAGCTCCTCTCTCTGTGCTCTGTACAACAATGAAACCACAGTTCCAATAGCTAACTCTGTCTTTAGTTCAGCAAATAGATGAGATCTAAGATAATTTAGTGGTGGCTGTTCTTCATAGATAACTGTGTATTATCTCCCTTCACTCTAGTCTTTTTGCAGGGATTACATAATCCTCATTTGGTTCCCCATTATGACTTCTACTAACAAGAAACTTTTTAAAGTTTTAAAGTAGCTTGAACCTATAAAAGGTTTAAGAGCCTTCTCAAAGTTATATAACAAAATATCTAGTAGAAGCAGGGCTTGAACAACGATAATGTCTAGGTTATATTTATGACTGTATTAGCCTAGAAATTAGGCCCTACATATATTTTCTAGTGTTAATATCCAGTGTAATCAAGGAGCAACTTATCTTTCTTGTCCAAATCTATATAGTAGTCAAAGAGAAAACTAAAATAACATTTACAGTCATTTGTAAGATATTATGGGATGAGGAAAGAGGATGAAGGGCCATGAGCAGGACTAATTTTCAAAACAATGAAAAACAGTTGAGGAAAAAAAGAAATCTACAGAGCACTTGACATCAGATCAAATTATGCCAATTCCTCTAAAGAGTTTGTGTTAATAGAAGGAAAGGGAAGACAACTGTCAAGTGCAAAGTGGAATAGATTGATGGGAGAATAATAATCTAGTTTCATTGGTGATAAAAGAGAAATCACTATGTTTGGACTGTAATTCATCACTATCATATACACTATATGATGACAATGCTAAGGAAGTTGTGGGACCTCATCAAATACCCATATATAAACCTGTGCAGGATGTGACACAGTTTTAAACGCCTTCAGGAATTAATTCTCAAGATATCTCCATGAAGAGCTGATTCCATATGAATGGGAAATGTTATGGATGGTGCTTTTATAGAAATCAGAAGCTATCAGGAAGCAATAATTCATATGCCTACTTTCTCTTATGTATCAGCTCAAGTGTATCCTAGATGAAAGTATGGGAAAGACATAACCAGGCTGTTACAGATGCTTTTTTATATCACATCACATCATCATTGAACAACTGCATGGGAGATGTAGATAATACAAAATTCACTGTGTTTTACTCTCTACACCTTGTAAAATTCATTTAAATACATAGGACAATGTAGGCTTAAAGAGTCTACTCAGGGGCTGCTGGGTGACTCATAGATAGGACACTGGCTTTGGAATCAGGAGGACCTCAGTACCAATCTGACTCACACATTTACTAGCTCCATGACCCTGGGCAAGTCACTTAACCTTGATTGCCTAAAAAAAAAAATCCATTCAGAGAGGTTTCCAGCATATACATGAAAATTCTACAAGATTGTTTAAGAGCTGTAACAATTTATGTAAATGTGTTCAACTCATTAATCACTGATGTCAAATGAGATAGCAAACTTGGGGACATAGTCACCTCAAATTTTGTCCAGTGTGACTCACTTTAAAGACTGGAATTTCACTTATTGATGGTTAAGTTACCCATATTATCTTGTTTACAGAAGATATCATAAATGAGATGAACTCTGCAACAGTACTTGGTACCTTTTATTCAATCCACAACAATAAGCCTGACTATCCACTTTAGAAAGCCAAACTGGATGAAAAATACATAATTCTGAGATGCTACTATATAAAACAACTCAGCATTGGGACATCAGTATTTATATTTTACACACACACACACACACACACACACACACACACACACACACACACTGCACAAATGCAAAATTCTAGATAGATAATGAGCTAGACCCAGCATTATGTAAGTAGAAGTGACCAGATAGTATCATCCATGGGAAATAACATAGTGTAACCAATAATCTCAAGATGTTTGATATGAAAATAAGAAAATAATATTTTAATGTAAATATTCTCCCAGCATTACTATAGAATTACAAGGAAAAAAACCACCACAATCTTATCAGAGGTAAAGTTGCAATAAACTGAACAGTGGAAACCTTCATGTTTTTCTGAAGTAGGCTTTTGAATTTTAAAGGGGACAACTTGAATGCTATAAGTGGTATAATGTACCTTCTTGAGATTGTGCATGTTGAAAGAAAAAATGTTGAGTATAACATTTATTTTTAAAAATGAGAGAAAACAGACTGAAAGCCCTAGTGATACAAATGTACTTCTCATTTAGGGGAAAATGAGAAGATTCCTTCTAATGAGGGAGCTAGTAGATACAGTGAATATAGCACTGGGCCTGAAAGCAGGAAGATCTATCTGATTTCAAATTTAGACTCTGATACCATTAACTTTGTGACTCTGAGCAAGTTAATTTGACTCCTGTCTGCCTCAGTTACCTCACCTATAAAATGCATATAAAAAGAGCACCTACTTCCCAGGGTTACTGTGAGGAATAAATTTGATAGTATTTTTAAAGTAAGTAGCCTAGTACTTGGCAAGGAGGAGGTTCATAATAGTTTTTTCCCCTCCCTCCCTCTCTTCCTTCCTTCTTTCCTTCCTTTCTTCCTTCCTCCCTCCCTTCCTTCATTCCTTTCTTCCTCCTTTCCTTCCTTTCTTCCTTCCTTCCTCCATTCCCTTTCTTCCTTCCTTCCTTCCTTCCTTCCTTCCTTCCTTCCTTCCTTCCTCCATTCCTTTCTTCCTCCTTTCCTTCCTTTCTTCCTTCCTTCTTCCATTCCCTTTCTTCTTTCCTTCCTCCCCTTCCATCCTTCCTTCCTTCCTTCCTTCCTTCCTTCCTCCATTCCTTTCTTCCTCCTTTCCTTCCTTTCTTCCTTCCTTCTTCCATTCCCTTTCTTCTTTCCTTCCTCCCCTTCCATCCATCCTTCCTTCCTTCCTTCCTTCCTTCCTTCCTTCCTTCCTTCCTTCCTTCCTTCCTTCCTTCCTTCCTTCCTTCCTTCCTTCCTTCTTTCCTTGTACAAGGAATATATCCTTCAGTGGAAAATGATAAACAATCAACAGTAATCAAGCATGGGGAGGGGAGGCATAAGGATGGAGCTACAACAAAAACATTGTTCTAAGGGATACTACATCAATGAAATCATGGACTCACCAAAGCTCCTCAGGCACTTGTCTCCAACACCAGTTCCTATTTAAGTTGCTTTTAAATTGATTTGTGATAATCCAGTTTGTTAAAAATGTTGAATTAGGATACTGTGACAGGATGAATTAGTGTCAAGAATGCTTCAGTTAGCAAAGGCCTCTTCACCAACAGAGTGGATTCAAGACCAGTGATTTCATATTTCTTCTAGGATAAAATATCTCGTCTCTCTCTCTCTCTTTTTTAAATGCTTAAAGCACTCTACAACCTGGCCCTAATCTTTGAACATTTTTCTCCCTTGATTTTCTGCAACTCAGTAAAATTGGGCTTCTTTGTTGGATCCCATGTGCAATACCCCATCTTCTTTCTTGGTACCTTCATGCTGATTGCCCATACACATTCCTTGAAAGTACATTTTCCTCCTCCTCCTCCTTGTTGTTGTCATTGTTGTTTTTTTCTTTCTAAGAGGACTAGGACATCAGACTATCACACCATGAGATGAAAGTGAATTGTATTTAAGTGAGGGAGGGCTGTGCCTCCTTTTCTCCTCCCGAGACATCTGTATCCAGTGCCAAGATATAGATCAGGATGACTGGAGATAGCTCAGCATTCAGTGGCCTTTAAGCTAAGGTCTTTAACAGGTCTCTGTTTGACTGGGGCAACAATCAGTGATTAAAGGTAGGTAAGAAATGCAGCAGCAAATGACCCTTTTATAAAGGTTAGAAAAAAAAACACCCAAAACCCTTCAGTCTGGGACAGGAAAACCCTCAGGGCTTCTGGCAAAAAAAAAAATCAGCTCTACATTCATTCAGAACCAATCAGGTCCCAAACACTGACTAAGTCAGACTTGGCTTGGGAAATCTCTTCCTCCTTACTTCCACTTCATAATGTCTATCTGTCCCCTTCTTTATGGCTCAACTCAACCACCATCTTCTGCATGAAGCCTTTCCTGATCCTCTTAATCACTAATGCCATCCTCCCAAACTTTATATATACCTGTTTCCGTCAGTCTTTTAGTTACTTACAAGTACAGACTCTTCTAAACTTTATGCATTGTCTAATATAGTGCCTGGAAATAACTAGCTGTTTAGCAAATAATTTATTAATTGATTGTTTAAAGTCCACTTTAAAATAATTCTGTTTTTTAAAAATCTAATTTATAAGCATTTCTTCTATAGTGAATAAATTCACACACTGGGACATATAAATCACAAGATGACAATATCTGAGACCTGGAAGGGACATGAGAGATCATTTCATATAACTTTCTCATTTTACAGATGATCAGACTCATGGCTCCTATCCATCTAAGAGAGACACATCCTTAATGAAAATTGATCATTTGACAGTATGTTAAACATTCTCTGAGAGACATTATACCTCGATTATGTTTTCAACACCCCTTAAATCATATTTGATAACTCAATGGAACATTAAATATTAACTCTGCTGTGTATAATGTCTATTCTTAATAGAAAATGAACAAAATTAAAACTTTAGCAATTTTAATGATAATAATCCAATCACTATTCTTTATTTCTTCATGACCTTTACTTTCCATGAGGGCCCATTCATCTGTTCATTGATTCAGCTAGTATTTCTTGAATACGTGCTTTTTACATAGAG
Organism: Gymnobelideus leadbeateri; assembly: GCA_011680675.1. Taxonomy (NCBI): domain Eukaryota; kingdom Metazoa; phylum Chordata; class Mammalia; order Diprotodontia; family Petauridae; genus Gymnobelideus; species Gymnobelideus leadbeateri. Next base: position 49,704 of record WOXC01000245.1, read on the forward strand.
CTTTGGGTTAAGTACCCAGATAAATAAATCAAAGAGATATAAGATTTCTTCCTCACCTCCAGAATACTAGTTTAGTTAAATAGACAACAATTAAATTATTTAGAAATATTTCAAAGCCACATATCATTTCTAAAATAATTTAGTCTAACAGTGATTTTCTAGGGTATGGTGCAATGACCTTTGAAGGATTCACATATCTGGAGGTGAAAAGTAAGAGTATTTTAGGCTGCTATAGCAGCTGGAACAAAGACAAGGAGATGGAAATGAACATGGAAGACATGATGTACATTAGCCAATTGTCTGCAAAACTCATTTTAAAGAGGGACTGGGGTCAAATTCAGCCAAGACTTTTTGCACTATTGTTACTAAAAGACTGCTAGAGGGAGTTTTTAGGTGAAGGGATTGTATCCAAAGATATATATTTCTATCAGTTCTAAGTACTGAGACTCACAGAGTGACAACATGAATGAATTCACAAAACCAGGTAGACAAGCCAGCATGGGATAATAGATGAGAGAAAGTTGTAGCCATGGGCCAGAGGAGGAAGTCTGAACATATTGATGGTGCATGAGAGGACAATGCCAAAATCAGCAGTAGATTGACCAGATTGATCTAGATAGGCATGATGATCCAGTGATAGAGAGTAGGCAGCTAGGAAACAGCCATGAACAGAAGTCCTGGCAGAGAAATGGACAGTTTTCAAGAGATCTAGAATTAGGGAGTTGAGACCAGTGGAGATTATAACTTAATAACTGAGCTTCAGTTCTAGGGAAAACTTGAGAACAAGGTTAGACCTTAGTTCTGTTAGAATGGGGCAGAGTATCAATGCAGGGAATTAATGTGGAAGAAGATTAAAGCTTTATCACCATTCCTACTTTCTAAGGCTTTGGATATGGTCACAGTGAACAAGGGAAAACACTCCTTGTCAGATCCAGAGTACATTATTAGAGCAAGACCAGCCACCAAACAGATTTGTCATTGAGCACCTATGATATGGAAGTATGTGTCTATATATGTGTGTGTTTATGTATGCATGTATGTATGTATGTATGTATACATATATGAGATGTATATACACAAAATTATATATAAAATGCAGATATGATATATAAACAGATATTATATATGAATATTCAGTAATATCAATATATATCTGTGTCTAGACGCAAATGTATACACACACACACACACACACACACACACATATATAGGGTATTGTGTGTATGTATGTGCCTGTGTGATAAGAGGTAGTTCATGATGTAATGGATAGAGAAATGGATAGACCTTAGAGTCAGGAAGACCTGAGTTCAGTGCTGCTGCTTCATGCATATTGTCTGCATGGCATTGGGTAAAATATTCAACATGTTCTGTTCAACTCTATATTTTCTTAAATTGCAAAACAATTCCAAGGTCATATTGGTAAATGGAGTTTCCTCATCTCAGATTTTAAGTCCCCGTACTAATGAAAAATAGACATAGCTCAGTGCTTTGGCTGCCTTCCCTCCTTGTCCCTTGGGCTGTTCTAGGTCAGGCCACTTAAACTACTTGGGAACACTGGACCCAATCTGGTTCCTAAATAGTAGAGGTATAAGGACCCAGACAGGTCATAGCCACAGGTTGTAACTTGAAATGACTTTATCAGTTATTTAGTATCAAATCTACCTAGTGCCTGGTCTTGCTCTGACCATAATTTTTTTTAGTGATAAGCATTGTTCACTGGGACTGAATCTACTACTTTGTGCCCTAGCCTTTATGATTGAGTTCTCCATGCCTACATCTTTGCCTTGGTATTTCCATCAGGACTGGGGTCTCACCTTGTTTTTAATAATCATCACTCAAAAACAAACAAAACTGAAAGTCAGCCCTTGAATCATAATGTACGGGATACAAGTTCTTATTTGTAGATAGATATAGAGATATATAGACACAAATATAGATAGATATGAATATATAGATGTATATGTGTATGTATGTATTATGTATGCATATACTTATAAAAGAATATATAGCTTATCTATATCTAATCTGTATCTAAAAATCTCTATTTCAGTCTTTATAAATCATTATCCATATAAATCTTATATTCATATAAATTTTACCAAGTCCTTTTCATTTCACTAGTAACAACTCACCATGTACTTCATTATGTCTCTCAAAAGTCCCCTCTAAACATTCTGCAATGTATAGAGACTCTCATTTGTATTCTGTTCACAGGATGTATTTTGTCATTTTTTACAGACTTCTCTATTACAGAATGCTGTATTTTTTTTAAACTCAGGCATAATTTTCTAATTTCCCATTCTTTTAATTTTACATTAACTTTATCTTTCAGGTTTCATTGGACTAAGAATGAGGAGCAGTTTAATCTCTTCTCTGATCCACGGATAGTTTCGTCTAATAATACAGGCACATTCAAGATCCTAAATGAGGGGCACATCACTCACTTTCAAGGGAAATATCGCTGCTTTGCTTCTAATGAATTAGGAACAGCCATGTCAGAAGAAATCGAGTTCATAGTGCCAAGTAAGTTTCTCATAGTAAAACACGTTTGCTTGATTTTTTTTGTGGTGAAGGTTAGTTATTTTTAATAAACATCATTATCTCATGTGTTTCTATGGTTATCTCTAATGAACACTTCAGTGGTTCTCCTGCCAGAAATATCCATGAGGGGTTGAGCTGGGTATTTATAGTCAGGAAAAGCTTAGAAAAAAGTGAAGGACAAAATTTCTGGTATCTCCAAGCAGAGATCTCCCATATCTATAGCAAAAAGGAGCTAGAATCCCTTGTGAGGGTGATGTGGTTTGTTTAGGTAGCTAGGCAGCACAGTAGATAGAACCCTGGACATGATGTTAGGAAGATCTCAATTCAGATCTGGTCTCAGACACTTACTAGCTTATTTGACTCTGGCCAAGTTGCTTAATTTCTGTTTGCCTCATTTTCCTGTGTATAAAATGAGGAAAATAACAGCATCCATTTACCAGGATTATTGTGAAGATAAAATAATGTAATATTTAATAAAAAGTCTAACAGTGCCTAAAATGTAGTAGGTGCCACATAAATATTTATTCCCATCCGTTCCCTTCTCTTACAGGTCTAAGACTCAGGGTTATTAATCTCTTGCAGTAATCCCATAACTGGATGATCAACAATCTCTCATCAAACATTTATTTAGTGCCTTCTATGTTCCAGGAACATAGGATCTGGGGCTACAAAGGCAGAGAAAGAAAATTTGCCTACTCATACAAAGTACCTTCTACTGAGGGTGAGATCCAAGCCTAGAGCTGTGACTATGGAGAGAAGGGAGTTTTATAGCAAAGAAATAATTGTCAAGATCTGGTTGAAGAAATTGTAATTAAGAGCTTTGAAATATACTCATATCTAAGAAGGAAGAATTAAGAGCCCAGCATTTGTAGAAATAATTTAAGACAGAATATACTTTTGCAGTTAAGAGATTAGGGGTTGAACTTTAATTATATAAGACAAATTAATTGTATAATTGCATTCTCTCTGTGGATAGAGATGAAGTAATGGATTAAACAGACTTCCTAATGAACCATTTCCAGTCTCCTACATGATTTATTTCCCCCCACAAAGTATTATCAGATGTGTGTAGGTGTATCTCTGTATGTAGGGACACCAAACCCTGGGTACCATATTTAAAGAGATACATTGACCAGCTGTGGTGTGTATACATGAGAACAACCAGGGTCAGGTGGGGATTGAGCAGCATGTGCTACAAAGTGATTAACTGGTTGTACAAGCAAGCACCCCAATATCCCCAGGGTGACTGCCAACACAGGTTCTTGTATCTGCTTTTCAAAAGGAAAGCAACTCAAAATCAGTTAACAAGCTTACTTTAATCAAACAAACACACATTACCTAGTTCAGGGGAAAAAGGTCAGCACCCCAAACTTCAGAGTTACAGAACACAGATCAAACAGACAGGCTTCCAAACTGTCCAACCATCATATCAATACCAAATCACAGTTACCAGAGAGGGAAGCATCAACATCTGGGTTTTCAAAGCCTGGGGGCTCTCAACAACGGCTTCCCAGAGTCTCATCTGGTCAAATCACACAACACTTCTCAAAATGAGCCCCAAAGCAAAGCCTCTCCTCAGGGTTTATATAGCCTTCTCCTGGCTCAGAGAATGTAACAACCTTCTGGACCCACTGCCCAATCACAAAGTATCAAGGTGTGGGCTTTCCTGAAAAACAAGCCTCCCACCACAAGCTCCAGGTGCACTTAAGCTAGGGGCAAGGAAGATCTTTAAATTTGCATTTCCATTACACTGGTAGAAAAGAATATTTAAGGAGAACATAATAGTAATTGCTTATCTTTATATAGCACTTTGTGGTTTATAAAACACTTCTGTTGTTATTGTTCAGTCATGTCCCATTCTCCATGACACCATTTTTCCTGGTTAGGCATTTGGGGTTAAGGGTAACATAGCTAGGAAGTATCGAGGATAGATTTGAACTCAGATCTTCTTGACTCCAGGCTGGGCACTCTCTCCACTGTGCCATGTAGCTGGCCCCATTTTGGGGTTTTCTCAGGAAAGATACTGGAATGGTGTGTTGTATCCTCCTCCAGCTTGTTTTTCAGTTGCAGAACTAAGTCAAACAGGATAAAGTGACTTTCCCAGGACAACAGAGCTGGTAAATTTTCTGAGCCTGGATTTGAACTTGTGAAGATGAGCCTTTCTAATCCCAAGTCTATGCTCTATCCACTGTGCCAACACACATATATTACCTTAATTGGTACTTATGACTACCCTGTGAGGTAGGTCCTTGTTGGCATTTTGTAGATAAAGAAATCAAACCTCACAGAGATTCAATGAATGTCCAAATGTCACACAACTGGTAAATGATTGTGGCTGTATGAAAACTCAGATCTAATTGGCTCCAAGTCTAGCATTTATCCAAAATGCCTATGTGCATATCTCCAAATATTTGAAATTTATCACAGGAGAAAATAATAATTCATATTAATATGGCACTTTATAATGTCAACAATTTTCCCTCTCACAATAATTCTATCAGATGGGTAATGTCATTATAAATACCATTTTATTGATTAGGCATACAGTATTTATTCAAAACATTTTTAACAGACTAACAATATTCAATATCATCTTCTATTGTGATGAGTGACCCCTTTTCCCATCTCACCCCCATCACTATACAAGCACAATGGAGCAACTTGGAGCTACGAGACATTTTATGTATTTCTTTGTCTTATGAGTTGTAATAGTAAAAAAATCCAGACCCAATCATTCAGTCTTTTACTGGTATGCCTTTTAGTACTTGACTAGGCTGATCACAAAAGGATTACCACAACAAATTGTATGAAAGATATCTGCAGAGAGAACGTGATGGGAAAAGGATGAAATTCAGTCACCTCATGAAAATTATTGAAAAGCTTGCATTGGAAGTCTCATAATATGAAGAATCCTTAAGGAATGACCCCAGCATGGTGGAGAGGCTCCCTGTGGAGGATTTATGGGAAGACATGAGTGAGGCACAGGATTAGAGACTATGGATGGATAGTTTGTGATAGGAGCAGGGGATGGGGGAGGGAGAACTTAAATTGGTAAAATTAGATTCATTGAGCTGATGAAATATTGCAATAATGCAATGTCATCTTGAATGTCATAATAAACAAAAAAAATCCACAAAATTAGATGAAAAACAATGAGAAATACTATTCGTGAATCTGACCTTCTAAGTGTATTCTTTCTCTCAGGAGAAAAAGAAAGAAAAAAAGGATGCATAATTCTAATGTGAGCAGTATCTCCTAAAACAGATGTAAACTTATTATCATAGTGATGGGGGGTATAATAGCATACGGTTCTTATTGCCTGTTATACGCAAATGAGCCAAAGAAGATCCATTTGCTTAGCTGATACATGTAACTTTGAGATTTGAGTGTTTAATTAAGGCAAGGGTGGTTGCTTTCATTTGTCAGAGCCTGTGAATGGCCACAGTGAAATGTGCTGAGTGGGCTGTCCTTCCTTAGCATGAAGTCATTGAGAGCTCTTGGGCTGGAAGAAAGAGCGGCCTTATTTCTCTTTTGTCCTAAGCAGATTGATGGAGTACCATGCAGGAAATGGGAATAAATTAACTCTATTTACAAGGGAACATTGGACCCAGGACTGTTACAGCCTGTAAGCCCAATAACACATATTCACCACGATGAGGGGCGGGCTGTTAGCAATTTGCCAAGCTTATTCAAGTAGAGTCTCTGACACTCAAAAGCACACCAGGCCATCTCAGTAACAGAACAAGAAGTCAAAATATATAATGTTCTTCTGCAAGAAGGTTATCCAAATGATGTAAATAATAGGAAAATCCTTTATCAGTTGATAGTGGTTGCTACTAACTACACATAGCCTTTCTAAAATAGACTCCAGATAAGTCAGTTCAATTCAGGTTTTTATTAGGCACCTATTATATGGCAAGTTGATCTGGTAGAGCCTAATTGTTGTTTATTCATTCAGTCACGTCAGATTCTTTCTTCCTCATGGACCACAGCTCACCAATACCATTCATGGTGGTTTTCTTTGCAAAGATACTGGAATGGTTTGCCATTAAGGCAGACAGAGGTTAAGTGACTTGTCCAGGGTCACAAAACTAGTAGTATCTGAGGTAGATTTGAACTCCAATCTAACTGGTTCCAGGTCCAGTGCTCTATCCACTGTGCTACCTACTTGCCCCTCTGTTAGAACCTTGGGTAAGGGGAAAATTGAAATAGTTCCTGTCCTCAAAAACTTATGTTCTTTTTTTTTAAGCATTTGGGGTTAAGTAACTTGCTCAAGTTTACACGGCCAGTCATTACTTATGTGTGGTTGCTCATTTTCTGAGCCTGGGACCGATCCCGGGTCATCCCGACTCCAGGGCCAGAGCTCTTACTCACTGCGCCACCTAGCCACCCTAAAAACTTAAGTTCTACTAGATAATGATGAATATATAGGCTAGATATAGATTGTTAAGGGAATTGGAAATCAATCTAAGTATAATAGATAGAGTATTGGAAGGAATCTTAGAGATCATCTAGTCAAACCCCTTTAGTTTATTGATGTAGAATTGTGGGCAAGATAGGTTAAGTGATTTGCATAAAATCCCGGCATAATAAAAAGAAGAGCCAAGATTCTAACCCTAGTCTTCTGATTATAAATCCAACATATTCTATATTTTGCTACGCATTTGCCAAGATCTGCCACACCAAGTATTCCCATTTGATCTCCTATTCAGATACTAATTAGGCCTAGCCTTGCTTAAATTCAGATTTCAGACAGGACCAAGCTTGTTTACAGATGTTAAAATTAATCTCACATACAAATAGAAATATTGAATGTTATAGCTATGAATAGCTACAGAAAATTAGCATCAGGATGTGAACTAATTATTGTGACTCAGGTTTGCTGGATTGAGTGGAAAGTTTAGAGACCGGAGGTAGAAGGACCATTTAGAGGACTGTTTCAGTAGTCCTGACACAATAATAAAGATGTGAATTAGTGTGCTGGAAATGAAAATGAAAGCTGTTAAATCCCACCTCAGGCCCTTATGACATATGTGATCCAGGATAAGGCACTGATCTATCTCTGTCTCAGTTATCTTGTCAGGAAAATGGGAATAATCATAACACTTACCTTGTGGAGTTGCTATGAGGACCAAATGAGATATTTGTCGAGTGTTTTGCCAACTTTACAGCACTTTGTAAATGCTATTATCATCATCACCATCATTTATTATTACCGTTATTAATATGCAATATTCCTAAAGCCGAGGCATAACTGTATCCCTTCCCATCTCAGGAGGCTCCAGTGATTCCCTCCTTCCTCCAAGTTATATTACAGATTCTTTGTTAAAAGTCCTATATGAGGGGTGGCTAGGTGGCGCAGTGAGTAGAGCATCGGCCCTGGAGTCAGAAGGACCTGAGTTCGGATCTGGCCTCAGACACTTACTGCACACACAAACAAAAACCTAGCCATGTGACCTTGGGCAAGTTACTTAACCCCAATTGCCCTCCAAAATGCAAAAAAAAAAAAAGTCCTATATGATCTGGCACCAAGCTTTCTTTGTAGACTAGCCTCATGTTTCTCTTCTTTTCCTCTTATCATCCATGCCCATAAGACTCCTTACTACACTTCCTACTTGACTCCTTTCCATTTCTGCCCTTGACACTTTTGCACAGTCTGTTCCCCATGTCTGGCATGAACTTTCTCCCTAATTCTATGTCTTAACAGTCTTGCCCTTTCAAAGTCCCTCCTCACTTCCAAATCTCAGCTTCAAAACTCAGCTCAGAGAAGACCTTGATGTAAGTCTTTCCTAATCTGCTACTGCCTTCCTTGGCCCATTCCATTGAAACAATGTTGTCCATATAGTCTATACATTTTCTATTTATTTATGTGTGTTCTTGACGTATTTCACTTAATTTTTTGAGGACAAAGAGTGTTTCATTTGTCTTTGTTTTCTCAGAGGAAACAGCAACTAGCAAAGTGACTTAAGTAGGTGTTTAATAAATTTCTGTTGATTCATTGATTTATTGACTTGTGTGAAAGACCATGGTGATAACATAATGATTCAGTCACTTAATAGATTCACAGAAACAATTTCTTCATTAACTAGGGAATTTTAGGTCATGGTAAAAAGCAGAAGTAGTCATAGAGGAAGTCAGTTGATTTATTTCTCTGCTTCATTTCTTGTCAACTCTGGATATGGACAAGAAGAAGAAGGAGGAGAAAGAGGAAGAGGAGGAAGGTAGGTAGGAAGGAAGGAAGGAAGGAAGGAAGGAAGGAAGGAAGGAAGGAAGGAAGGAAGGGGATGATTATGATATTGCTTAGAAAGGACAGACAAAATATCCCACTAGGAGAAAGAAAACCCAATTGAACAAAAAAAGCAAACATACAAAAAAAATTTAAAACTACACTCCAAGGAATCAACAAACTTAAAGTGACTTCAAAGAAATCAGATCTGTTTAAATTTTTAAAAAGGAGGTTCACAAAAGTAAAACAAGTCTGTACACTTTGTACAGTGGAAAACATGTCTGGCCTTGGAGTTAGAAACCAGAGTTCAACCCCAGCTTCTAAAATTTAGAAATTTATAACTATGGTCAAGTCATTCATACACTAAGATCCTTTGTTTATTTGTTTCATCATTTAAATGGGGCTAGTCCTACTAGCATTGGTTGTTTCACAGTATTACTTTCAGAAAGATACTTTCCCAACTATAATGTGCTATAAAATGTGACATTATTTCCCAGGCATGTGAGCTGTTTTTACAATCCTATTTTAATTTGATTTCTATTATACAATTCTACCACCAAAAATAAATGATAAGAGGCAACAAACACTTATTAAGGGTTTACCATTTGCCAGCTAAGTGATAGCAAAAATCAAAACAGACCCTTCCCTCAAGGAGGATACATTTAAATGGGGGAGAAAACATGTAAAAGGGAGTGGAAAATCTGGGAAGAGAAGGTACTTCTATAACTATGCAACAGAAACAAACCTGGGAGAACAGTGTAGCATGGCTGACCTAAGCCTGTCCCTAAAATGGAGGCCCTGGAAGGACTCTACAAATGGGATAACAGTAAGAAAGTCCTAGTTCTAGAAAGAAGTTAGAGCTGGGGAAAACAAAACAAAACACAAAAACAACAACAAAAATGTCTAAAACACATTTTTAGCAAAATAAAACATTTTTAGAAAATGATAACCCTTTCTTGACACATAGTCAATATTTCTATAAACAAAGCTGAAAGAATTAAGAAGGTTTATCTTAAATCCAGTAAGACTATTTTTTTCTGGAAAAAAAATTCAACCAGCTTTCCAACCTTTTTTCAAAGACCTGCTTTATCTTTATATCTCTAATTCTGGGGATAAGAAAACTAGATTCCTATGAAATTATAGTAAGATCAACAAATGGACGTAGAGATAAGAGAAACTCTTTTTCTCTTGATTTTTAATAGAATAACCTTCAGAACCTAAGTTGTGAACAGATCTACATGTCATATACACATTTCAAATTGTTTTGGGTGACACTTTTAATATCATGATAAATTTAGACATAAGACTGACCTTAGATGTCATTTTACAGGTGAGAAAACTGAGAACCAGAGACTTTAAGTCATTTGTCCAAGATTTCCGCAGAATTAAAAGCTACAATAGGATTTGAATCCAGCTTCTTTGATTTCAGATGAGTCCCCTTGCCACTATACCCCAATATCCTGCATTCATTGAACTAACAGTACTGAATTTCAGTGTAAACATGGTGTACCCAACATTTATTTCTGATTTATCAAATATATTGTATTCCTTGTGTAAAATCAGTCATTAATTCACAGTCATTCTCAAGTGACCACAAATCTTACTCTTGCTTGACTTTGGAGAGGGTGATTCTATAAAAGAGGGCAATATGCATGTGCTCTAATCATATCTCTTTAGCCCTAATCCCACCTCCTCACAATTGATCCGGTCAAAATACCTTTGCCCTTAGATGGAAGATTCTCATTCTTATCTACAAATATAGGTCGTTCCTATAGTCAAGGCTGGTCCAGCAAGCCTACCCACCAATACTTTTCTGTATTGGTATATTATAAGAAAACAAAAACAAACAAAAAACACTTTTAAATTTACTTTCTTTCTCCTGATATCACCAGATGCTAGTGAAGTATAAAGTCTGTCTATCAATGTGTTGGGGTTTTTTTGGCCAAGTGCACAACCGATCTTTTCCTTCACTTGTATGGAATTCTTTCCTTGATGGAATTCTTTCTTATGGTTTTTTTTCTGGTAAACCCGCTGACAAATAATGTGTTATAATCTTGTCATGCCTACCATATGCCTTTCAGTTATCCTCTCATAGTCAGTTCTTCCAAGATAGTTGTGTTGACTGACTTGTCAGCATTATTACCATAGCTAAAGATTGCAATTAAAGATTTTACATGCATTCCATTAGTGACCCTTTGAGATAAGCATTAAAATGCCTATTATTATCTCCAGTTTATAGGTGGAAAAATTGAGACTCACAAGGATTAAATGACTTATTTTGGATCACACAGATATCATCTTTAAAACACAGGTCTCTCCTAATTCTCTGTCAGGCACCCTTGTATGTATACTATATCACTGAATTTATGGAAGTCACCATAATAATTTTAATAAAGATTATGTCCATAATTTCTAGAAGTTAAAAATAGAGAATTTAGATTAATTAGAAATTAGATATGATCAGTTCTTCCTACCCACTTAAGTCATGACATGTAGTAGCAAAGGCTTCTCTAAATGAATGATTATAAAGCAAGTCAGAATCTTTATATAAGAGAGGAAAAGGAGAAAATGTATACAAAAGGTAACTAAATGAGAAGGATATTCTTTGCCATTATCAGAAGTTAAGAGGTGTCCTATAATCTGAGTCAGGATTAGAGTGAAAATACAGCAGCTCCCAAAATGGATTCCCACTTTTCCCTTTGTAGAGGAGGAATCTGTTCTTTTTTTTTTATTTAAACAAATGCTTTATTAACTCCTGTTTTACATCATTCATTTCCGCTAGATTTTTGAGTTACAATTTTTTTCCCATTTTTCCCCTACCCACCTTCCCAGAATAGCAGTCCCACGAGATATCGCTTCTTCCATCCTGCTCTCTCCCATATCTTCTCCCTTACCCCCTTCGACTTTTCCATTAGAGGAAGGTGAATCTCTGTGCTCCGATGCCTGTACATCTTATCTCCCAATTACATGCAAAAGAGTATTGATAATAGTGTCTATATATATTTGAAACATTTAATATTAAGACCTCGAATTTCAGATCCATTCCCTTCCTCCCTTGTCACCCATTCCCTCTGGGAAGAAAAGTAATTCTGTATGTGTTGTACATGTATAACTATGCAAAATATTACCATAGTAGATATATTGTACAAGGCTGCTTATAATTCCCTCCCACCCATCCCACCCTCCACCTGGTCCATTTCCTACTTGATCCTGTCCCTCTTCTATAGTGGGTACTTCCAACCTCCCCTCCCCCAAGAATGCTCTCCCATCCATCATCTCTCCTCTCATCCCCCTTCCCCTTGTTCTGCTGCAGGTTGAGATATCCCATTTAGTATTTATGCCATTCTCTCCCTGAACCAAATTCAATGAGAATGTGGTTTTGCTTTTTTGCCTTCCTATTCTTTCCCTCCTCTGCAGCCACTTCCCCTTGCTTCTTCTACATGAGATAGTTTACCCTACCCTGTCTCTCTCTGTCTCCTCTTGCCACTTTCCTCTCTCACCTCATAATTTCACCCCTTAGGTATCCTCCCTTTCCAACAAATTCAACCTATGCCCTCTATCCATGTATAACTGTAAACATATATACACATATTCACATATGTATTCATATGACCACACACCCTTCTTCCATTATTTTCATACTGAGAAACGTTTCATCAGTCACAGGTATTGTTTTTCCATGTAGGAATGTAAATAGGTTAACTTTGATAAGTTCCTTTTGATTTCTTTTCCCTGATTACCTTCTCAGGTATCTCTTGCTTCTTGTGTCTGGATGTCAAATTTTCTATTCAACTCTGGTTTTTTCCTCAAGAATGCTTGAAAGTCCTCTATTCCATTGAATGACCATATTTTCCCCTGAAACAAAATACTCAGTTTTGCTAGGTAGGTGACCCTTGGGTTCAATCCCAGCTCTTTTGCCCTCTGGAATATCATATTCCATGCCCTTCAGTCCCTCAGTGTAGAAGCTGCAAGGTCCTGTGCTATTCTGATTGTGTTTCCACAATATTGAAATTGTTTCTTCCTGGCTGCTTGTAGTATTTTCTCCTTGATCTGGGAGTTCTGGAACCTGGATATAATATTCCTAGGAGTTTTCTTTTGGGGATCTTTTTCAGGAGGCAATCAGTGGATTCTTTCAACTTCTATTTCCCCCACTGGGTCTAAAACGTCAGGGCAATTTTCCTTGAGAATTTCTTGAAGGGTGATTTCTAGGTTCTTTCTTTGATCATAGCTTTCAGGTAGTCCAATAATTTTTAAATTAGCTCTCCTGGATCTTTTCCAGGTCAGTGGTTTTTCCCATGAGATATTTCACATTGCCTTCTATTCTTTCATTTGTTTGGATCTGCTTAACAGCATCTTGATTTCTCATAAAGTCACTAGCTTCCATTTGCTCCAGTCTAACTCTGAAGGAATGAATCTCCTCAGTGAACTTTTGAGATTCTTTTTCCATCTGGCAAATTTGACTTTTTAAGGCATTCTTCTCCTCATTGCCCTTTTGGGCCTCCTTTTCCATTTGAGTTAGTCTATTTTTTAAGGTGTTGTTTTCCTCAGTCAGGCTGTTGACCCTCATTTCATACTTTTCCTGCATTCTTCTCATTTCTCTTCCCAATTTTTCCTCCACTTCTCTCATTTGATTTTTAAAGTCTTTCTTAAGGTCCTCTATGGCCTGTAACCCACTCATATTTTCCTTTGGGGCTTTTATAGCAGTATTTCTGACCTCACAGTCCTCTGACTGTTCCATGCTTCAATCCTCTTTGCCCCCAGAATAGGAGTCTAATGTTTCATTTTTCTGTTTATTTTGTTTCCTTTGCCTTGGCATGATGCCACTTAATTACTTGACTTTTGGGCTTGTTGCCATAGTAGAACTCTGCCACAAGATAGGGGAGCTTTTTCCTGAACGTGTGGGGGGACAATTTCTGTTTCTGGCAAGCTGGAAACCCACCCCACAACCTCCCCCCCCAGACCACAATCCAGATCCAGGGAGGTTAAAGCAAAAGCGATTACCCCCCTGGAGACTGATTGCTGGATCTCCCTACAGTTCGCAGGCCAGGAGCTGGAGCTGCCTCTGAAAACTACAAAATGTTGTGTTTCCTCAGGGGCTTCTAGCCCCCAGGGGAGGAAGCCAACGCGTTCCCCAAATACTGGTCCCAAAGTCCATAGGGCACTGACCTCTCACTTTGTCCTAGGCATGTCTCTGTTGACCATTCTGGAATCTCCACAGCTGCTGGTGTTCTGGGGTCCCTCCAGCCGGCTGTTGGCCCGGCTGCCCTGGGGCTAAAACCTTGGGACCTGGGTTAAGAGTTCGTGCTGCGCTGCCGGCTCCCAGAGCGCTGTGCTGGCCCTTCCTGCAGGGCTGCTGGGCTGTCTTCAGCGGGAGGTTAACTTCTCTGTGTCGTTCTTTGGGTGCTGGGGCTCCAGAAGTTGTTCAGAGTCCCCTTTTACATAGTTTGGAGGTAATCTGGGGGAAGAGAGCCTTGGAGGTGCTGTTTCTACTCCGTCATCTTGGCTCTGCTCCCCCCCCCCCCCCAGGAATCTGTTCTTTGATAAGCATTGTGATTGTTCTCTAGATATTTCCCCCCATGGTGGTTATTCATAGGGAGGTGAGGATTAGCTCTAATTTCCATTATCAGAGTTATACTTCGGGATTTTTGAGTACTGCAATTGATTTAAAGGTATAAGTAATAAAGAAAAATAGAAATGGGAAGAGACTCTGATTCATGCCATGCCTGACTTGGTATATGCTATAATGATTCTTAAAGGGATACATATCTACATTTTGTGATCTTGTCTAATTTTCTGAGAAATGCTTATCAGATATGATGATGAAGTCATACAAAGGAGAAACAAAATGGCCAAGTCTGTTTATGACCTGATTTCCTCATTTAACTCTCATGCCATTTGTAGTAGTGTGTACCTCCAAAGTACATTTTACCAGTGAGGAACATCAAGTATGGTTATACAGGCCAGTGTTATGTAGCCGAGTTAAGAGTGTAATTCAGATCCTTTGACTCCAAATTCAGTTTTATTTCCCTTGCATCATACTCCCTCTTTAATAGCTAGCATGAATAAATATAACACTTTCAGTTTTTCAAAGCACTTTAAAAGAATATCTCATTTCATCTTCACCATAACACTGGGAAGTAGGTGCTATTATTATCCCTGTTTTATAGATGAGAAAACTGAGGTTGATGGAGACTGATGAGTTGACCAAGTGTCATACAACTAAATGAGTCAGGATTTGAACTGCAATTTTCCTAACTCCAAATCCAACTCTTTCCATTGGGTCACCTAGCTGTCATTGATTTCCTTAATTATGGGACATACAACCAATATGTATTTGAGGAATATTCAATCTCACTAATCTTAATCCTTCCTCAAACCCTTCCACTGGCATAGCATTGAGAAACCCAAGGTCACCTTTGTGCTATGATGAATAATGAATATTGAGGATGAGTTTATGTGAAGGATGTTGGTTATATACATATAGCATAATATTAAAATATATTTACACATAAACACACATGCACACAGGTAGGTATTGGGGTACACATGTACATATAAGTCATACATGTATGCATATGTATGTGTATGTATACACAGATATGCATTCATATGAGGAGGTCTATAAGTTCATTCTTGTAGTGAACTACTTTGGTAGATTTAGAAGAAAGCAAATCTACCAATGCACACTGGAATCTACTCTCAAATTATAGTCTTTGAGAATTGCCTGAGATCCTTGCTCTAAGTTACACAGAGCACGTGTCAGAGACAGGAATAGAGCCTGTGTGTTACTGAATTTTTACTTAAATAAATGCTACAGAAAGCATTTACTACTAACTTCAGAAACCAAAGATAATCAGAGCAAATATCCATTTTCACTTATTTTTTCTAGCCTTGAAGTTAAAACTGTTACTGTTTCAGAAAAAAAGAATTAAACACAATTTTATTTAACTTGTGATTCTTTTTCCTTTTTACTGACAGTAGAAAACAAAAACAAATATAAGTCCTTCACAAATGATTTTTTTGACATGTTTTGCAAGGACTCTCTAAGCATTTTCCTTCAAATTTGAGTAAAAAAATAATTATCTTATTTTTAATTCTCAGAGTTTCCTCTTCAAATGTTGTGAGAGCTTTCCATGTTTCATGTTTTCCTTAGATAAAATATCTCTGCAAATGCACACACACACACACACACACACACACTCACACACACACACACACACACACACACACACACACACACACCCCCCAAAGTCTTGCTTAAAGCTTAATGGATCACATTTCAAAATACATACCATTCTCCTTCTTGACAAATTCTAACCATTCTCCTTTCAGTCAGGTAATTGAGGTCTAATACTTTTTCATCTTCAGATATAGACAAATCTGAAGTACATGATTCATTGATATTTTCATGAAAAAAACCGAATAATGACCCCTATATTTTTCTCTTCATTTTAATTAACCTTGTGTTTTGTTAGTGTTCATGTTAATTAAATTTCAAATCAATTCAACATTGATTAGCCACCTAATATACGCACAGAAGTGTGTTAGTGGCTAAGGACACAAAGACTAATAAAGACAGTCTTTGACTTTTAGGTGCTCATAGTTCCCTGGGGCATTAAAAGTATATACTTAATGCATATTAAACAAAATAATTCAATAGTTTAAATGGTGTCACTAAAATGTGAAAATCTCTGACTACCTCCATAGCAGTAACTGATACTAACAAAATTCACAGATTGCCCTGGAAGCTTGGAGTTCACTTCTCTTACCCAGCTTTTGCTGTTTCCATGAACTTTTATTCATGAAATTGATAAGTATGGCCTGGTTTTTTTTCTTTTTCTTTTTTTGCGTAAGCAGCAATGAATTAAGATGTTATACTTTTATCTATTGATATAGAACATTTTGTCAATCAAAAGATCTTACTGCTGTTGATTTAGTTTGTTTTAAAATTCATACCATCAGATTTAGAATTGGAACAAAATTCTGAGGTCTTCTAATGTAATTTTGTTCAGTAGTTTCAGTTGTCTCCAACTTCTTGACTGCATTTGGGGTTTCTTGGCATAGATACTAGAGTGGTTTGCCATTTCCTTCTCCAACTCATTTTATAGAAGCAGAAACTGAGGTAAACAAGGTTAAGTTTCTTGCCTGGGGTCACACAGCTAGGAAGTGTCTACCCAGTGTTCCATCCACTGAGCCACCTAGCTGCCCTGTAATGTAAAACTTCAGCTCCTTACATTAAAGGTTTTAGACCCATTCCTTATTATTCTGTGGACTGAGAGACACAGAGCACATTTGTTTGGTGAGCTGCTATTTCAAATATGCAGCTCAGTTGGACAGGTTAAGGATTTTAAATACATGAATGTGTTCCTAAAAGAAAGCCCTGATCCAGAGAATGTATCATCTGATTAAAGTGATTTGGGAAGTTTTTATAAAATTGAATTTTTTACCAATGCCATGGCTGGCTTTGAAATTTAGACAACATCTTAAATAAGCTTAATAAAAATTGAAATGTGGATGCCAGGGCCCTATACTTTCATTTTCTTTCTGTATCATTAGATTTTCCCAGTGTTCAAAGAAAGAGTTTGAGTAATGAAAGATTTAAAAAGTGTATTAATTAACTCCATAGCAAAATAAACCCATCTAGTAAGTTGTGATAAAGTTTGATAAGTGATATTAGATGTGCTTATTATAAAATACATATTAGCTGTTGCCATATTCCGTGGAAGTTACTGCTTCAATTTCTCCTCTCTTTTAATTTTGGGACTTCTTGGGAAAACTGATTCACTAACTTATTGGTTTCACTACTCCAAATCTTATGGAATAGAAGACTTGCGTTCTTTTATAGTAGGTTGTAATAGATACGTGTTCAACCTTGAAACAGGGATTTTTGGAATCATAACAAAATTATGCTAGTTGACACATTGTGCTTTTTAAAGATTTTGCTACTCTAAAATACTAAGGCAGGAGACTATGAATGTGGAACACTACTTACATTTTCAGATTGAAAAGAGGTAAAAATCTCATAGTTATTCCTGAGATTAAGAGAGATAATACTTTTAGCTGAAACATAATTCTAGATTGATGTGTCATATACAAATGGGTTAAATGTTGATAGGAGCATATCATATATTAAGAATATATTCTAAAGTGAGAAAACCCAGTAAAGTATGTTGGAAAGCATTTAGCTATAGTTCAATAAAGGGAGGGGGAAAAGTGATTTTGTTATTATCGTACAGGCTGCCTGGGCCAAAAGAGGAAAGAGATGAAAAGTTTGGGAAACAGATCACAAGGAAGCATGACATAATGATAGAAATAATTAGGGGCTTTAATTACCCAGATATCTTTTGGAGTTCTCTCTCTCATCAGAGAAGCTTATAACGTCTTAACATTATTCTTCAAAGTGTAGAAAAAGAATTAAATTCTGAAACTAACATGTAAGAACTAGTTTCTGGCTTTAAATTATTGGCGGGGTGGAGGGGAAGTGATCAGTCTTTTTTACATTTTGTTTAATAAAGGAGAGGAAAACTGAACGTGGTCCAACATGAGGCTGTTAGTTCTGAAATAAAGCAAGCTCATGAGTGGGGGAAAAAGGTTATATTTATGTGCAGATAAACTTTGTTTAGATTTTTATCAAATACTTGATCAGACATTCTATACTATTCTTGATATAAAGAGAAGAGATATGGAGTAGATAGTAGTATCATTAAGTATATTTTGGAGGACCAAACTCAAAAAGTACTCATTAATAGTCCAAAGGTGATGTGGTAGGAGGTCTCCAGGAGAGTACACTAAGGATCTGTGTTTGAACCTATGAAATGTGACCTTGTCACATTTGGATAAAGCCATACAATGTATATGTATATGTGTGTGTATATATATATATATATATGTATATGTATATGTATACCTATATCTATACCTATACCTATATCTATATCTGTATATGTATATGTGTATATATATATATATATATAGTATATGTGTATGTGTGTGTGTATGGATGACAAAGTTCAAAAGGATAACTAATGTATTGACTGAATTGGGATCTAAAAAATTCTTGATAAGCTAGAGCAGTTCTGTTATTCAAATAGAAGCTGATCCTTGCAGGGGCACATTGACTTAGAAAACCACATATAAACATTGTCTATGTTTTATTGTATTTTTGATAATTTTGTTAAGCATTTCCCAAGTACATTTTATTTTGGTTTGAATGTGCTCAGCACATAAAGAAAGCCTTGAGTTTTATAAGTATAGTTTAGAGAATTGGACTGAGCCCAATTAGAAGAAATTCAACAGTGGGAAAGTTTAGGCCTTATATTTGGGTTCTAAAAATCAATTACACAAATGATTAACAGGGAGTCATATCTAGAGAACAGTTTATCTAAAAATGAAACAGGGGCTTTACAAAGCTTTGGGCTTTGTAAGCCTAGTATAAATAAGAGTACAAAGTAGCTGCCAAAAAGGCATACATAATTTTAGACTACATTACTTCTCTCATCAGTCCTTACTGAGGATTTTATTCAATTCTTGGTGCCACAGTTTAATAAAAACATGTATAAGTTAGGAATATGTCCATAGAGGTATCTTATAAGAATTGATTAAGAGGAAAGAAGTTATTTAACAAAGAGAAATGAATACTCAGATGACTACACAGTTTTCAGGTATTTGAAAAGCTATCATATAAAGGAGAGATTAGATTTTTTTTCTATGTGACATCAGAAGGCAGAAATAGTAAAACAAAACAAAATAAAAAAAAACAAACAAAAAAAAACCCTTCTTAATAATCAGAGCTGCCCCAAAGTGAAATGAGCTACCTTAAAAAATGCCGATTCCTTTCACTGGAAGTCTTCAGGCATAACTGGAATACTTTTTTGAATATGTCATGGAGGATTTTTTTTTCTGTTATGAGTTGGACAACATGGCACTAAGATACTTTTCAACTCTCAATTTCTGCCATTCTGTGATCTGACCAATGTGATGGTTTGTTTTTCTTTGTTAAAAGAAAGAATTCTTTTGGCAGTAGTGGATGGGGGAGGAGTGGAGTAGTGTTTGGGAAGTAACAATTTAAAGAAAAAGAAATGCATAAAATTCCACAGCATTAATAAAACTTTTTTTCCTGTTAAAATATTAACCTATAACAGTTGGTTATGAATATATTCCTCTATCCTCTAGGGGAAAATTATCAACTTTCCTCTAAAATGCTGAGTGTCGTAAGATAAAAGAGATGTGAATTTAAGTTGATGAGGAAGGATTTTCTTGATGGTCTGTCATGTGACTGAGTATACAAAGCCAACCAAAGCCTGCTGCCTGAACTTGAAAAGGCCTTGCCCTGTACACATGGCATACACTCTGCAAAGACGAGCCTGAAAGGGTCCTTGAATTGAGACAAAAACATGATTCATTATGCCCAGCTGGTACACTGATTAGGGAAATGTCAGCAAATTCCCTCAACCTCTAGAGAAGAAGGGGAAAAGAACTGGAAAAATAGTGAAAGGGAGGTATCAAGCTTCCAAGACGAACTATCCTAATAAACGTATGAGCTCTTTAGACTAATAAGAATAATGGCAGTCTGTTGTGAACTTTGCCCTTTTTGTTCAGAAGATAGAAATGTAGTTATCCCCTGGATAGATTCCATCAGGCAGGGAGATATATTGGATGAACTTTCACATGCCTTGCTGACCTCAAGAGTTGGAATAGGATTCTATAATCAAGTCTTAATGATTGCTTTCATGTAATATTTATATGTTGGCATTTGGCCTGGGATTCATCTTGGTGATTCTGGTACCAAGCTGCTTATTTATTGTTCATAGTGGTGACTGGCTGGCCAGCACAGACCCTTTAAGCCCATTCAATTATGTTAGTGCCTGTCTTTCTGGTAAGGACTGAAGGACCTTACAAAGGTCTGCAAATGCTTTTACTTCAGAGGGCAGTTCCATTTCCTAGATTCGTTTCACACTGGAAAACCCCCAGAGTATGCAGGTCAGTGTTTATCTTTTCTTTTTCTTTATTCATTCACGGCATTGGGGGATCTTTGTCATGTACTCCTGCCATCCCCAAGAACTTCCTTCTTATTTTAACCAGACTGTCAGCTGAACACTAGATATTTAAAATCAATCACTAAAGTTCATGCTGATCACTTGTGTGGTGTGTGGTGTGGGAATGAAACCAAGAGTATAGAAGGACTCAGTCCAGCATTCACCTCCAACTTTCCCCACCAAACAGCTTTGAAATAAATCCTGAAATCAAAATCTGGAGAGGCAGAGTCAACAAAGGTCTAAGTGAGACATCCTTCTTGGTACAAAACAACATAGGAGGTCAGAAAGACATATGTGACATGAGGGAGGAGTCTGACCCAGACACCCTGTGCATGAAACACCAGTGATGGGACTAGGTGGTGGTGACAGAAGCAATAGTGCTTTGGGAGCTCTCAAGCCAGAGGCAATAAAGAGGACCTGGAAACTTATTAGAAGGAGATTATAAGATACCCCTATAATAGCACTGGATATTGGACCAGATGATGTTGGGCAACCTCATTTGTTGCCTATATCCAATACTGGGGCAGAGCTCAGAGGCAGAGAGGGGCACTTTCAGTCCATAGTGGGTGGAATCCCTGAAGGACAGTAACATTTACAGCCCAAGGGGATCCAGGACCCTGAGGAACAGTATTGTTATTGGTTCCAAGGGAAGACAACACATTCCTGAGTAAGGACAAATGTGCAGACCAAGTCATCAGTGACCATACCTCTTGCTAGATCACACCACCTTGGAAACACCAAAAATTTACAAACCCTCAGAGCTAGCTCTGAAAAGAGCAGTACATAAAGTTTGAAGCTTGAGACAATGTACCTCCCCTCACATCACACTGGGAACAGAACCCAACATTAACATAAAGTCCCAAGTCAAAGAGAAAATTATAAACAGATTTAAAATAAGTGTCTGGAGCAGAATTTATTTTGTTTCAGGTGAAGTACAAAAGGCAGGGATAGAAATCATGATCTCAGACAAAGCAAAGCAAAAATAGATCTAATTAAAGAGACTAAATAGGGGACTACATCTTTCATGTTACTGTCCTTCAGGGATTCCACCCACTATGGACTGAAAGTGCCCCTCTCTGCCTTTGAGCTCTGCCCCAGTATTGGATATAGGCAACGAATGAGGTTGCCCAACATCATCTGGTCCAATATCCAGTGCTATTATAGGGGTATCTTATAATTTCTTTCTAATAATAATATAATCTCTTTCTAATAATAATAATCCCTTCATTGCTACAGACAATGAAGGGATACTACTAAATGTATATGTACTAAATGGCATCACATCCGAATTTTTAAAGGAAAAGTAAAATGAATTACAAGAGGAAATACATAGTAAAACTGTGCTACAGGGGGACTTCGACTTTTTTTTTTACATTTAGAAATAGAAAAATCTAACCATAAAAATAAATAAGAAAGAAGCTAAGGAAAAAAATTGAATTTTATAAAAGATATGACAGGCCTCTGGAGAAAAATGAATGGGAATAGAAATGGTTCTACCTTTATCTCAGCTATACAAGGCACCATCACAAAAATTAACCATGTACTAGGGAATAAAAATCTCACAATCCAATGCAGAAAAGCAGAAATATTAAATGCACTCTTCTCAGACCATAAAGTACTAATAAAACATTACATTTAGTAAAGGGCCATGGAACCATAGATTAAAAACTAATTGGAAATTAAATAATCTCATCTGAAGGAATGAGGGGGTCATAGTATAAATTATGGGAACAATCAATACTTTATTATAGAAAATGAAAACAATGAGACAACATGTCAAAATTTTTGGAAGCAGACAAAGCACTACTTTTAGGAAAATTTTTATCTGTCAGTGCAAACATCAGTAAAAGAGAGAAAGAGTGAATCTATGAATTGGGCATGTAACTACAAAAAAGCAGGAAAAAAGAAAATTTAAAATTCCAAATTAAACATGAAAATGGAAATTTTAAAAATTAGAGGAGAGATTAATAATATTAAAAAGTTTTTAAAAAGCAACAACACAATAATGGATTAATAAACAAAATTGGAAGTTGGTTTTTATTTGAAAAAATTACATAATTAAACCATTTATTAATTTGATTAAACATTAGAAAAGAGGTGGAACCAAAATGGCAGAGTAAAAGCAGGAACTTGCTTCAGCTCATCCCCCAGTCATCTCTAAATACTGATAAAAAATGACTTTAACAAATTTTAGAGCTACAGAGCCCACAAAATGACAGAGTGAAATTCATCTTCGACTGAAGAGAGCCTAGCAAGCTGAAAGAAAGAGTCTATTGCATTGGGCTGGGAACAGAGCACACTCCCACATGGACTTCATCAGCACAGACCAATGATACAGACCCGCTGGGAACTTGGCAGTTTCCAGACTTCTCAACCCACAAACTCCCAAGAGAAAGTAAACAGTCAGTGTGAAAACCCTGTTGACCTCAGTGAGAAAAAAGTGTTATCTGGCCCCTGCCCCAGGGGTGGCAGAGGTGGCTGTGGGCCATGGCAGCAGCAGTGGCTGCTTCCAAAACTCCAGGCACTGGGGCAGGATTCTCTTGCTTTGTCCTGCTTGGATCTGGGTCAGTCTTGGGTGGCAGTCCTGGGGTGAGGAGCAGAACTGGTGTGGCAGAGCTTGTGGCAACTCTGGGGTGGGAGTCCTCCTCAAAGTTCTGAGGCAGGTGCCTAGAAGTAGCTCTGACAACAAATGCACAAAATGAAAGAAATTTGGGACACAGCACTCTGGAAGCAGAGTTCTACCATGACAAAGAACTCAGAAGTTAAGTAATTGCCTGGGAAAATGAGCAAACAGAGGAAAAGAAATAAGACTACAGAATCTTTATTTGTTGACAAAGAAGACATAGAACCAGAAGAAAACAACAATGTCAAAACTCCTGCAAGAAAAGCATCCAAGAAAAATATGAATTGGTGGTAGGTCATAGAGGAGCTCAAAAAAGGATTTTGAAAATAAAGTAAGAAAAGTAGAGGAAAAATTTAGAAGAAAAAATGAGAGTGATGAAAGAAAATCATGAAAAACGAGTAAACAAACATCTTGCTAAAGGAGACCCCCAAAATACTGAAGAAAATAACACCTTAAAAATAGACTAACTCAAATGGCAAAAGAGGTACAAAAAGCTAATAAGGAGAAGAATGTCTTAAAAAATAGAATTGGTCAAATGGAAAAGGAAGTCCAAAAGCTCACTGAAGAAAGTTATTCTTTCATAATTAGAATGGAGCAAATGGAAACTAATGACTTTATGAGAAATCAAGATATTATTAAACAGATTCAAAAGAATGAAAAAATAGAACACTATGTAAAATATCTCATTGGAAAAACAACTGACCTGGAAAATAAATCCAGGAGAGAAAATTCTTAAATTATTGAACTACCTGAAAGCCGTGATCCAAAAAAAGAGCCTAGACATCATCTTTCAAGAAATTATGAAGGAGGGGCGGCTAGGTGACTCAGTGAGTAAGAGTGCCAGCCCTGGATTTGGGAGGACCAAGGATAGATTCCAGCCTCAGAAAATTAGCACCCACACATAAATGAATAACTAGCCGTGTAACCTTGAGCAAGTTACTTAATCCCAATTGCTTTAAAAAAAATAAATTATGAAGGAAAACAGCCCTGATATTCTAGAACCAGAAGGTAAAATAGAAATTGAAAGAATCCACCAATCACCTCTTAAAAAAGGTTACAAAGGGCAGCTAGGTGGCACAGTGAATAGAGCACTAGCCATGGAGTCAGGAGGACTTGAGTTCAAATTCAGCCTCAAACACTTAATTACTAGCCTTGTGATCTTGGTCAAGTTACTTAACCCAATTGCCCTGCCCATCCGCCTCCAAAAAGCAAACAAAAAGAGAGAGAGAGAGAGAGAGAGAGAGAGAGAGAGAGAGAGAGAGATCACAAAAAAGAAAACTCCTAGGATTATTATTATACTCAAATTCCAGAGATCCCAGGTCAAGGAGAAAATATACAAGCAGTCAAGAAGAAACAATTTGAGTATTGTGGGCATGAATTCAAAATAATATAATATCTAGCAGCTTCTACACGAAGGGATCAAAAGGCTTGGAATATGATATTCCACAGGTCAAAAGAGCTATGATTAAAACCAAGAATCACCTACCCAGTTAAACTGAGTATAATACCTCAGGGAAAAATATGGAAATTCAATGAAATAGGGGACTTTCAGACATTTTTTTTTTTTTTTTGCTTTTTGGAGGGCAATTGGGGTTAAGTAACTTGCCCAAGGTCACAGGGCTAGGTTTTTTGTTTGTTTGTTTGTGTGTGTTAAGTGCCTGAGGCCAGAACCGAATTCAGGTCCTTCTGACCCCAGTGCTCTACTCACTTCGCCACCTAGCTGCCCCGACTTTCAGTCATTCTTAATGAAAGAAAACAGAGCTGGACAGAAAATTTGACTTTAAATACAAGAAACAAGAGAAGCATGAAAAGGTAAACAGGAAAGAGAAACCATAAGGAACTTTTCTAACATTGAAGTATTTACATTCCTACATGGAAAGATGATATTTGTAACTCATGAGACTTTTCTCAGTATTAGGATAGTTGAAGGGAATATATATACACGTGCACATATATGCATATATGTATGCACACAATACATACATGTGTGAATGTGTATGTATGTGTATGTATGTAAACGTAGACAGAGGCATACAGTGAATTAAATATAAAAGGATGATATCTAAAATATGAAATTAAGAGGTAAAAGAGGAATATATTGGGAGGAAAGAGAGACAGAATAGGGCAAATTATCTCACATAAAAGAGGCAAGAGAAAGCTGTGACAATGGAGGAGAGCAGAGAGGTGAAAGGGAATGAGTAGACCTTACTCTTACTGGATTTGACTTAAGGAAAAAATAGCATACACACTCAATTCAGTATCTTACTTTACAGGAAAGTAGGAGGGGAAGGGGAGAAGAGGCAGGGGGTGAGGTTGATACAAGGGAGTGTAGATGGGGGAAGAGATAGAAGTGAACACTTTTGAAAAGGGACAGAGTCAAAGTAGAAAGTAGAATAAATGGGGGGGCAGGATAGGGTGGAGGGGAATATAATTAGAACTACACAAGTATAACCTATATTGAATTACTTGTGTTCTCAATGGGGGTGGATGAGGAAGGAAAAAGAGAGAGAATCTGGAGCTCAAAGTTTTAAAAACAAATGTTAAAAGATTGTTTTTACATGTGACTGGGAAATAGGGCAATGAAGTATAGAAATCCATCTTGCCCTACAAGAAAGTAAGTGGGAAGGGAATAATGGTGGGGGGTAGAAGAGAGGGCAGACTGGAGGAAGGGGATAATCAGCATGCTTGCCATCTTGGGGTGAGGTATATGGGAGAGATGGGGAGAAAATTTGGAATTCAAAATCTTGTGGAAATAAATTTTGAAAATTAAAAATTAATAAAATAAAAAATGAAATTATTATCAACAATGAAAATGGTGAATACATCACCAATGAAGATTAAATTAAAGCAAAAATTGGGAGTTATTTTGCTGTATTCTATGCCAGTAAGACTGACAATCTAAGTGAATGGTTCTATATTTATGAAAACAATTAAACTGCCTAGATTAACAGAAGAGGACATTGAATATTTAAATATCCCATTTTAGTAAAATATGTTGAACAAGAAATTAAAGAGCTCCTCAAAGAAAAAAAAACCCACGGACCAGTTGGAATCACAAGTGAATTCTACCAAACATTTAAGGAACAATACATTTAATTACTTTATAAACTATTTTTAAAATAGGCAAAGAAGGAAGACAACCAAACTACTAATTTCTCAACTATAGAGAATGGTGCCTAAATTTTTTTTTTTAAGCAATTGGGGTTAAGTAAGTTGCTCAAGGTTACACGGCTAGTCATTATTGGTGTGTGGGTGCTCATTTTCTGAGGCCAGATTGGATCTCGGGTCATCCCAGCTCTGAGGCTGGTGCTCTTACTCACTACGCCACCTAGCCGCCCCTTTTTTGGGGGGCAATTGGGGTTAAGTAACTTGCCCAAGGTCACACGGCTAGGTTTTTTTGTTTGTGTGAATTAAGTGTCTGAGGCCGGATCCAAACTCAGGTCCTTCTGACTCCAGGGTGGGTGCTTTTCTCACTGCACCACCTAGCCGCCTCAATAGGTAGTTTTTAAAAGAACAAATCAAAGCCACCAATAGTCACATAAAGAAAAGCTCTAAATCACTACTGATTAGAGAAGGGCAAATTAAAACAACGCTAAGGAACTCCCTCAAACATATCAGATTGGCTAACAGGACTGAAAGGAAAAATGACAATTGCTGGAGGGTTTGTGGAAAAAATCTGACACTAATGCACTGTTGGTAGAGTTATGAACTAGTTCAACCATTCTGAAAAAGAAAAAAAAAACTTTTGGGACTACACCTGAAAGGCAATATAACTGTGCATACCCTTTGACTCAGCAATATCACTATTGGGTCTGTATCCCAAAGAAATTCAAGAAAATGGAAAGGGTTTATTTATACAAAAATATTTTTAGAAGCTCTTTGTATGGTGGTAAATAGCTGGAAATTTAGGGGATGCCAATCAATTGGAGAATGTCTGAACAAGTTATGATATATGATGGTGATGGAATACTCTTGTGGTATGAGATATAACAAGAAGGATAATTTCAGAAAAACCTAGCAAGATTCATATGAACTGATACGAAATTAGTAGACAATAATAACAAAACTTTTTGCCAAGTGATGAGGTGCATCAGAGTGACAGCCCTGGAGTCAGGAAGACCCAGCACTCAAGTCACTTAACTCTGTCTATTTCCTCATCTCTAAAATGAGTCAGAGAGGGAAATGGTGAACCACTCCAGAATCTTTGACAAGAAAATCCCGAATGGGATCAGGAAGAGTCATATGTGACTGAAAAAAACAACTGAACGATGGAAGTGAGAAGAACGAGAACATCATAAGCAATAACAGCGATATTATAACAATGATCAACTGTGAAGGACTTAGCTACTCTGATCAAGACAGTGATCCAAGAGAAATCCAAAGTTCCCATGATAAAAAACAAAAAGTTAAGTACCTCCAAAGAGAAAATAATGGATGATGAATGCAGATTGAAGTACATTAAAATAAAACTTTATTTTAATTTTTGTTTATATTTTCTTTTGCAGTATAGCTAATATTAAAATGTTTTGCATGACCTCACATGTATAATTAAGATAAAATTGTTTGCCTTTTTATTTTGCTTTTTGGAGGGAAATTAAGGCCAAGTGACTTGCCTAAAGTCACATGGCTAGTTTTTGTGTTAAGTGTCAGAGGCCAGATTTGAACTCAGGTCCTCCTGACTCTATTCACTGGGCCACTTAGCCTTAAATTTTTTGCCTTCTTTAGGAGGGGGAAGGGTATAACAGGAGGGAGGGAGAGCATTTGCAACTCAAAAAATTTTTTTAAGTTTTATATGTAATTGGAAAATATTTAACAAGATAAATAATTTTAAAATAAAATAAATCACTTATAAACTCTGCCATAGTAGTAATGATAACAATAATACTAACGATACTACTCATAGTCCTACTGAATAGATGATAAAACTTACCTTCTGCCTCTTGCCAGAGAGGGAATTGACTACTTGCACAGATGGTTTTAAGCATTATCAAATGTAGCATTTTTATAACTTTGTTTTGCTTAACTGTTTTTCTTTATTACAAGAGAGAGTTAAGTTTGAATAGAGAGGGGTGGAGAGAGGTTATCTAAAAATCATTGTGATCTGAAGGAAAAAGGCATCAATAAACTTGTTTTAAATAATTAGTAATCATCATTTAGAAATCACTTAAAATATATTGCTACTATGTATAGGAGGAGATAGATATGTAGAGATAGATAGAGTTAGAGAGATAATAGGTAGATAGACCAATAGAAAATGACAGATGGTAGACAGAAAGCATTTATTAAAAACCTACTATGTACTAAGTATAAGTAGCATAAATACAAACAGAAAGCAACACAGTCCCTGCATTCAAGGAACTTCCGTTATGATGGAGGAAGACAGAACCTTATAAAAACTGAAAAGCATGGGGGTTGGTGGTAGGGAACTTTATGTGGAATAGAGGAGATGTGTGTGTGTGTGTGTGTGTGTGTGTGTGTGTGTATGTGTGTGTGTGTGTATACAGAGTCATGGGATGAGGTGGGTTTGAATAGAAATGGCTAGTATGGGTAATTCCTCAAACGGAGGAGGCGTGTTACTTATTGATAAAAGGACCTATGAAAATTTTATATTTTTCTCAGGTATACCTAAATTTCCAAAGGAAAAAATTGAACCTCTTGAAGTAGAAGAGGGGAATTCAATAGTCCTACACTGCAATCCCCCCAAAGGCATCCCTCCGCTTCACATATACTGGATGAATATTGGTGAGTAATGTTTTCTTCTACTGAATAGGTAAGAACCCAATTTTCATGAACTTGGGTTTTTATGTTGGTCTAGATGTATGATTTCATTGCTGTAAGGCATTTACAGAGAGGAAACTCCATTTACCCAAGTGGATCAGCATCTGCTCTGCAAATTTTAGTCCTAAAGCATAGCCTGGAGAGTTTTGAGATGAACTGCTTTGCCCAGCCTAGCTTAGAGGTTGTACGCTAGAGGCAGATTTAACACCAGGTCAGTTTTCTTCTGTGGGGGGGGTTCTTCATCTACTGCCATATTGCCTCTCATGCTAATCTTAGAAAAGTAAGTCACCAAGGCCAGAAATTATGATCATTGGCCTTCAGTGAAAGCATGCACATACATGAAGAGAGAGGCGAGAGACAACTAGGCATAGATACCAAGACAAAGACAGATGGAGACAGAGAGAAACAGGCAGGCAGACAGAGATTGAGTTAGGTATAGAGTAAGAGACAGAGACACAGACAGAGATAGATTGACAGAGTCAGAGACAGAGCAACAGAAAGAGAAATGGTATAGTGGGCCTTGGATCCATGAAGTCCTGCCTCTGCCATTTAATGACTATGTGACCCTGAGAAATTCACGTAAACTTTCAGTGCTAAATTTCAAATTGCAGAAAAGGTCCCTACAAGCATTAATAGGGAGATTCTCCTCAGCTGGGAATTCCTAATATCCAAATGATGTCAAACATAAAATAGAAACAGATCTGTGCTGCAAGGATATTGACTTAGAAAATCAGAAATTAACATTATCTATCTGTGTATAGAGGTGTGTATGTGCGCATGTGCATGTGTATATGTGTATATATATATATGTATGCATATACACACATATATAATTTATTTCATTAAATTATTCCCAATTACATTTTATTCTGATTCTGGCTTCATCTGGGAGTATTGAGGAAGGTTTGGAAACTTGTAGATCCCAGGTTTGATATCCCTGCCTTGTACCAATGAAATTATAAATCTAGTCCCTATCAAGTTCTGTATATAATACATATACATAGGTGTTTATAAATGTGTTCCTATGCATACACACCTATACATACCCCCACCCACATAGTGGGTGTTTTGTATGTACATAAACACACATATGTTTATATACATGTATGTGTACATACACAGAGACATCACATGCACACATATATGTTTGTATTATATGATATTTTGTTACATAATATACACACAGGCAACATGGCATAGGGGATAAAGAACTAGCATTGAGATCAGAAATATCTGGCTTCAAAGCTGTTACAAATACTGCCCATATGACCCTAGGCAATTTCCTTAGCCTCTCAATGCTCCAGGTTTTGTCCAAGACTATTGAACTATGGAGTAGATTCCAGTCTGCATCTGTAGAATGATATTTCCCTCCCCATGATTCCCCTATCCCAGAGAAATGCAGGGTCTAGTCTGGCTAATATTTGTAGAATTGAGGAGGGGATGAATAGGAAAAGGACCTGAGATTTCATTGTTATATTGAATTCCAGGATAAGGAAATCCTTTCTACCAATGTGGGCACCACTTTTTTTTTTTGGTACAATATACAGTCTTAGACATTTACCTGGAGTACAGAAAGGGTATGTGATTTGCCCAGGGTCACATGTTCAGTATATATAAGAAACAGGATTTATTGATTTCAAGGCTCATTCTGTAACCACACTGTTTCCTTCCCCTTCAACTCCAACCCCTATCTTTCAATATGTAGATGATAGGTAGAGAGGTAGGGAGATGTTGTTTATAGAATCTTGCCAGTAGAGTGCCTAATCAGTTATCTTGAATCTATTTTGTTTATATCTTTATATGTACATTTCCTCTTTCATGACTTGTTTATAATCTCTGACAGGAAAATTGTTCTTTGTAATCTTTGTATTTCCAGAGATTATCACAATACTTGGCATGTAATTTTTTTTTTTTTTTGGAGAGGGAAAGGTAGGGCAATTGGGGTTAATCGACTTACCCAAGGTCATACAGCTAGTTTTTGTGTGTAGTGTCTGTGGCTGGATTTGAACTCAGGTCCTCCTGACTCCAGGGCCAGTCCTGCACTGCACCACTTAGCCACCCCCATGTAATCTTTAATAAATGTTTGTTGACATTTAATTTTAGTTGGATTGGTAGTTGAGCAAGGATAGACATTGATGGGATATACGCTCATTGGCTGAGCAGTCAATATAGTTAAGGCTAACTATTTATAATACAGTCTGACATAAATGAGAAACATGCTATCAGAAATCTGGCCAACTTTTTTGAGGGGGGAGAAGGCATTAAATTTATTACCAATTACTGTAGTGATTTTAGTGTCTTTGGGATTATAGATTATTATGACCCAGAAACAGATGGTGATAATAAAGTAATGGTCCATATTAACAGAGAAATATAGAAAATTAATTTTAAAAAGTTTAATAATTAGATCCATAGTGTGCTTGGAAAGGCAGTTAAGCTGAAATCTTCAGCAATGAGTACTATGAGTATATCTATGACAGTATGAATCTGTCGTGAAAATAAGCTATGCTGAGTTTGGCCAATTTCATTCTACCAACTCAACCCAGTTTACTAACTGCATATATATGGAGACTATGTCTGAGCCTTTGTTTCTAAACATAATTATAGTAATAAAATCAATTTACTTAATGTGATGCCAGTGTTCTTCCATCAAGAATGATTGTAGACAAAGATTTCTGCATTTTGTGTCACGTTTGATTTGCAAAAATAAAACAAAAAAAATCACAAATTCAGGATTTGAACTATTGCATTCGTTTCCAACCTACATTCTAGACTGTATCTTTAATTTATATTTTTAATAAAACATCAATAATGCCAGGACTCAACCAATACTATTTAAGATTAGCTGATATTTGCTTAGGACTCTAAAAAAACAAATTTTGTTCTTAAGATGGCAGGTGGTAGAGATTGACTAAGTGGGTGTCTGTCATTGTGATGGCTGTGATTAGGCTCTGATAGAGTCTTGATGAGAAGGGGGGAAAGATTCTTGTTTTGCCTCTTCTCCACAAGCCCAGTACAACAAATTCAATTTAATCTAGTTCAATTCAACTCAACAATCATTTATTAAGAATACCGACCAGGCTCAGTCCTAGGTGCTGAGAATAAAATGATAAAAATGAATCAGTTTTGCAGATAGGAAGAGACAACAGAGGAAAGTCTGAAGAAGGAAAGAGGAAGAGGAAAAGAGTGGGGCTGAATGGTGGAGAGACTTTTTCAAAACTAAACATTTTGGTATCAGTGTAGGCAAACAGGGTAGAAAGATTAAATATAGACCTTAATCTCTAATTTGGGTATTTTTCTTTCCAGATTTGCAGCACATCCCACAGGATGAAAGAGTGTACATGAGCCAGAAGGGAGATCTGTACTTTGCAAATGTGGAAGAAAATGACAGTCGAAGTGATTATTGCTGCTTTGCAGCCTTTCCAAGATTGCGAACTATCGTACAGAAGATGCCAATGAAACTGACAGTGAACAGTTGTAAGTCTCCATAGTTTGCATTTTCATTCTGAATGATGTTTGATGCAAATATATTCCATGTTCCCTAATAACATTTTGTTTGACATAGATGAATATTGGTTGATGTTCCTTTCCATTCTTTGCTCAACTCTAGAGACTTCATCCAGATTAAAGAACTGTCTGCAGCTGTAGGCTCTGATTTTTTTCTGCTTTTTGTAGTCAGAAAAAATATTTGAACAACTGTATTTACTTGGATAAATATAGAATGGAGTGTTGTTCAATGGGCAAAGAACAAGCTGAGATTTCAGAGATTTCAAATTTTTTCCTGTGTACTAATAATAGTACATGATCTTGGTCAGAACGTTCACTGTGAGTGAAAATACACATAAGAAAAAGGCGAGAGTTGGAGAAAAATAATAACATTAGCCCATTTGCCCCCACCCTCCAAAAATGCCATCCTTATTTTAATTGCCTACTTTTTTGCTAAAGATGCTAATATAAAATCTAGCATTCCCAAAACGTAGCTAATAGAAGGAGGAAAAACAATTACTTGAATGATTCCCAATAGCATGAAATTTGAGTAATAAACATTTTTTGGTTCTTATTCATTCATTGTTTGAGTTGATTAGCATTGTAGTTTTATTTTCTTGATATGAAAATCTGTTGGAATCTCGAAAGTGAATGTTCTGCTGTAAGATGATATTCTCACTAAGCTGAAGCTGCCTTGGATCAGAAGAAACTCTATATGACACTTCCACAAGAAGTTTGGACCCCCAATGTGGATACCACAGCATTATAATCAGATGAAATATTGATCCTTGAGAGGCAGTGTAGTGTAGACCATTAAAAGCTGCCCATGAAACTAAGAAAAACTGCTTCAAGTCTAGTCTCTGGCACATACTTGGTATGTGCCTCTGGGCAAATCATTTAACCTTTCTATATTAGAGGAAACTCTCTTAAGACTATAAACTTCAGAGAAGGTACAAACCTGTGCTGGTAGAGAAAGTCCCCTCATTTGAGAGTTCCCTAGACCAATCAAATCACAAGTCAGGGTCCTACCCCTTTAGATATTCTGTCGTCATTTGTAGGGGGAGGGGGAAAATGGCTTTCTATTTCATTTTATTTTATGTTATGTTATTATTATCAATATCATTTGTTATGTTTGCATTTGGTGTCCATTTTGTTTATTTCAGTAAAGCATGCTAATGATTCGAGTTTACACAGACAGAATGTTACTAAGGGTAAGTTGAACATACATGTAGTTAGCTATCATTTAATGTTGCTCCCTTTCTTGCTGGTTATATTTAGAATTCTCATTTCTAGTTCACTAAAGTAATTCTTTTGTGAGCTTTATAAAACTCTATTGCTGATTCTGAAGGAAAAAGATCCCCAAATGATAATATTTATGTAGCAATTTTTCCCCAAATGAAATATAAAACATTGATTCCAACAATGTTCCATGTTATGAGTTTTAAAAAGGAGGGTTACAACATATCATTAGCTGGCTCTCTAGGAAAAGGTATTGGATCTTACACACATTTATACATATATGTGTGTATACACACATATACACACATATATTCATACATATAACAAATTTTTGTTCATTAGACAAAAATAGGTACAAGAATGCTTTTATCCCACTATGAAAATAAGCATTTATTTTGTTACCTAGGGTCTTAAAAAGTAAAATCATGACTAATAAAAATCAACATAAGACAATAGAAATGTAAAGTGTTTTTCACAGGAAAGTGCATTTGTTGGGTTAAGTGTATTTGCTATAGCCGGCCTATATTCTATTAGCACAGGGCTAAGGACAGAAGCAGGTAGAAGCAATGATAGTCAGCAGTGAGGATTTGTAGTTCAGAAAAATCTCAGTGAAGCCAATGAACATTTTGCAGTCCAAACCAAATTGTGTAATTTAGTGGCATTTATGAGCTCCTTTGAGTGTTATTATTACATCATAAGAGACACCAAAAGGTAGGTGAAGAAGGGGAGTGCCTCGGTATTATCTATGGCAAATCTATTTCTCTAGTCAGTGAGTATTCATTAGATTCTCATTATGTGCATTCATTGTGCTAAGGGCTGCAAATTCAAATACAAGCAGAAAAAAGAATCCTTGTCCTCAAGTAATATACTTTTAATATGGGAATCAAAACATAAAACAGAACTGAGAAGCAGGGAATCTGGAAGGGGTACCTGACAATGGAACATCATAGAGAAAAACTCCAGGTCAGTTAGGAGGGTTACCTTGGGAGAAATGAAGATGTAGGTGGCTCGAGTGCCCTCCTTAAAGCAGAGATTCTGAGAGGAACCAGTCAAGAAAAGGAGAGGTTTCTCTTAATGTGAAAAGTGCTGGGGTGGAGTGAGCTCGAAGAGGTGTTTTAGAGAAAGTTCAGATTCAAGAAGAAGCCTGGAGATGAGGTGCACTTTAAGAGAAAAGGGAAGGGACAGAGGAACTCTTTTTGGAGCAAAAGTATATAGGAATTATATTTGATTAAAGGGCAAATGGTAAAATAATATGTTTTATATACATATGTATATGTGTATGTACATATATAGAAATATATATGCACACACATACACATATACATATGTGTATATATCTATACGTGTATATATAATCTATATACATATATACACACATTTATGTGTATATATCTATTTTGTATGTATATATCTCTATACATATACACATATGTGTATATATCTACGTGTGTATATACATATATACATGTGTATATATCTCTATATATCTCTATCTATATAAAAATATCAGGACTACAACTTGAAATTCTTATACATTTATAAAATCAGAACTAAAGGAAGATTGGTCCTTCTTAGTCTCGAACCTTAAGTCTGAAAAGAGGCAGTCTACACAGAAAAAGGAAACTCTGGTTCCCTGTCTATGTACTTACTGCATTCACTTTCTTGTGTATATTCAGAGAAAAAGACACACACACAGAGAAAGAACTCAGATATAACTGATTGAATGAAGTGTGTGTGTGTGTGTGTGTGTGTGTGTGTGTGTGAGAGAGAGAGAGAGAGAGTGATTTGGGTGAAATATAGAGTAAACAGTAATGCCATCAACTAACCTAGTTGTTTCTAGGTAGTAATGACTACACAAAATACTTGAACCTTAGAAAATGTTTAATTGAGTAACAGAATAACCTCTTTAGCTCACTCTGTTGTCTGCAATTGTTTGATCTGACCCGTGTTACAAGTAAGTGTGAAAATAAGTGTTCATGGGAAAATAAATGTAATTATTTAGGTCACTGAAGTGTATTAAGGGAAGACTTTACACGCTCCAGAAATACTGCTCTCTCAGTTGAAAAGGACTCAAGCTCTCTTTTCCATTTGAACAGCAAATTCAATCAAGCAAAGAGAACCCAGAATGCTTTTGCCTCCTGAAACTTCTGGCAGTCACTCTTCAGTCACTATCATCAAAGGGGGGACACTGCTGTTGGAGTGTTTTGCTGAAGGCCTGTGAGTAATTGGACTTTTTTCATAATCTTGTCAAGTCAGGCTCTGGAAAACGGAATACATGAAATCAAAATATGTCTGGAAAAAGCATTTAAAATTCAATTACATTTTATATGTGTTCCTATTCGTGTCTGTATTTAAAGTTGAAGTTTATGTGTTTGTATGTGTGGGTGTGTGTGTGGTTGTGTATGCCTTACTTTGAATTCAGATGATAGACTAAAATGGAGGTTAGTTCTTGATTCTCTCCTATTGGCATATGGTAAAATTAGGATAGGGGATAGCTATGGTATTGCTAGACCACAGGTTCTTAATCTGAGTTTGTGCATGAGTTTTACATTTTGATAAATGCTTATTTTACGGTGTAATCCTATGTCTTTTATTTTCTTCTTTTAAAAGCATTCTGAGAAATAGGCCTAAATTTAATGTCAGTGATACATATATAAGATGGTTGAGGTCATTCACAAATATATAAAGTAGATTGTAGCTGCATGGTAAAGAAGTGTGAGTGGACAACTACCAAATCACAATTGGATGTTCTAAATGGAACCATGGCGTGTAACGTAGTTATAGGAAGCATTTACAAAGGCATAGCATGTAGACGGAGAGAAATAATAACTTTTTTTATTTGACTGTAAACAAAGCTGATCTGAAGTGGTATATTTAATTATGGAAGTCATATTTTTCAAAGTGTATTGATAAACCAGAGCATTGATGGCCAATGTAACTGATATAATGAGAGCGAATACCTATCAGGAGAAGGGTCTCAGGGTATTTGGTCATGAGAAAATAAGACTTAGGGATGGCAGGACAGTTGTTTTCAAATATTTTAAAGTGTATCATATTGAAGAGTATGAGATTCATGCTGCTTGACCCTAGAGGACAAAACTGGAAACAGCAGGATTTATTGTACCATATTGCTTAATAATGTATATTAATATATAGTTTACATAACAATTCATATAATATATACTATTATAATATATAATATGTAAAATGTATATTATTGTATTGACACAAATTTAAGCTTGGTGCAATAAAACAGCCTGAAGCTTTCTCTGTGTAGAATCAAATGCTTCTGCATAGAATGGACTGCCTTGGGACAGAGTGAATTCTATCTCATAGAGCCTCTTCTGACAGAGACTGAATAATTACTTGTTGGGGATGTTGTACTGGGAACTCCTATTGAGATGCCATTTGGACTAGATGACCTCTGGATTCCTGTCCATCTCTGAGAATGTTGCATTCCCTGTGAGGGGAAAATAATTTGCCATGGT
Source organism: Gymnobelideus leadbeateri (assembly GCA_011680675.1). Taxonomy (NCBI): domain Eukaryota; kingdom Metazoa; phylum Chordata; class Mammalia; order Diprotodontia; family Petauridae; genus Gymnobelideus; species Gymnobelideus leadbeateri. The sequence goes on from WOXC01000245.1 coordinate 87,120, forward strand.
CGTCAGGGCTAGGCTGTGGAATTGAGATGTATGTGTATGTGTCTGTAGGGGTGGGGAGGAGGAGGGTGTTTCAAAAACATCAACTTATTCATTTAAGGATGGAATCTATAACCTTGGCATGAGTGGAGAGAAATGGATATAATTCTGTAATGTATTAAGCTCATTGTAAATGTACAAAACATTTTTATGCCTGTGGATGATAAGACGTATAACTAAGGATAAGAAAAGGAAAGATAATATAATAAAGAAAAAATGAAAAGGATGAAATAGGTGAAAGAACTGAACAAAGAGCTGCATTAAGTCTGGAAATCCAAGATTCATGTGCTTGAATGAACCATTTCAGCTATAAAGGCAAGGTCACCCTTGGAGACCAGCTGTGCCCCCACTATCCACTTAACATATACCAGGCCATCAAAAACAATAATAGTTATAATAATAGGACACACAAAATTCAATAGACCTGGAAATGCTTTTGGCTTGTAGACATGTTCCTAGGTAAACTGAATTCACAGTGATATAATACTCTGAGATAGACGTTTTCTATTTTCAAGTTAATACTTTTGATATTAGAGTATGCTAGCTTAAGGAACTATGGAAAGATTTATATAAATAAAAGGAAAAGAGACGAGTTGTGCTGTAAGAAAATGTAGAGTAAAATGTGTGTGTGAGTGTGTGTGTGTGAGTGTGTGTGTGTGTGTGTTTGCGTATACCTGAAGCATAGAACAGATTGTGATTTGGCACATTGCCACACCAACAGAAGGAATGAAAAGTAAGTAGTTTAGAGACTTGGGGGTATACATCCTGTTAGGTGGTGTGCTCAGAAAACCAGAAGACAATGTTCTTCCGCAGCAGCCTATTGGGAATCCCGTTACATTACTATTGCTTGCAGAGTGTTCTCAGTCCCACACTCCTGGATAAAGAGAAGATAGCTGTTCTGATGATGTAAGGCAGGGGTAGGTGGCTGGGGTACAGTAGTGCCAGCAAGCAGTTTGTAAATGCTGTTATGGACAGTGCAGTGTGGGAGAAGATCATCTGGGGCATTTTCATGAATTCTAGGAGAGCTGAGAACAAGCAGAAGCTGCTAATGGTACATCTTATGGACTATCTAAGGATTTGTTCTATAAAATTTGGACTCAATCAAAATGCTGCACCCTGAAGACCTAGAAGTCACATGTGGCCTCAAGGCCACAGGTTCCCCACCCCTGGCTTGGGTTTCCCCCATTGTGTTGTATTGCAACATTTGTTAGTATTTTTTTATTTTTTGCTTTTTGGAGGGCAATTGGAGTTAAGTGACTTGCCCAAGGTCACAAGACTAGTTTTTGTGTTAAGTGTCTGAGGCCGTATTTAAATTCAGGTCCTCCTGACTCCAGGGCTGGTACTCTATTCACTGTGCCACCTAGCTGCCCCTATTTTTATTATTATTAGTTGTGCCATGTTTTTTTACAAAGTCCATACAGAGTGAACTAGTATGGGAAGCAAACTGGTAAAATTGTGAAAATTGATCTTGCCAGGTGCAGTTTATCAAAATAGTCAAATTCCAAGAGAAGTAACAATAAGGCACAGCTGAGGCACTGGGCTTATGTAAAAGGCCAGGTAGATGACTAAATTTGTGCAACAGAATTTTGGCTGCTGGTTAAGATTTCAATTATATATAATCTGAGATGGGGCGGCTAGGTGGTGCATTGAGTAGAGCGTCAGCCCTGGAGTCAGAAGGACCTGAGTTTGGATCCAACCTCAGACACTTAATGCACACACAAACAAAAACCTAACTGTGTAACCTTGGGCAAGTTTCTTAACCCCAATTGCCTTCCAAAAAAGCTAAAAAAATAAAAATAAAATAAATATAATCTGAGCCATCTTCTCATAATTCCGGTCAAATTTACCATACAAAGCAATTTTACCAAATGGTGACTAATAGGCAGTTTAAGAAATTGGTTGGGTTTTTTTTTTTGTTTGTTTCATTTTGTTTTGTTTTTTTGCTGTTGTTGCTAGTTTATTTTTTTTTCTTTTTGAGAAAATTTGAAATATTGTAGTCAATTTAGTAATATCATTGAAACCACAAAATTTCCCATAGGTATAGACCCAGTTAAAAGGCAATATTCATATAAAATAGACTGCTAGGAGCCTATACTTGTTTGTTTTAAAGAAAAAACGATTTACAAAACAAAATTAAATATAATTTGTATTGACTAAAATGACCCTGAGGTCATTGAGTCTCGATTATTTTACACCCTCAAGTATACAGGGGAATCAAGAATTTAGGAGAATAATGCTACACAGTTCTTGATCTTGGTCTTGGGGGTTGTATGGAGAGTATTTCAGCAAAACAGAAATTCAAAATATCTTGGCACTCTTTTGCCGTTGTGTTTCTGTATTCATCTGTGAGGAGTCGAAGAGAAATAGAAGCTCTCCCAGTGGGCATAATCATGGGAAATATAATGGGAATTTTTTTTGCCATTATTAGTCAATTTGTTTTGTAATTTTCTAGGCCCACTCCACAGATCACTTGGATGAAGGTGGGTGAAGATTTGCCCAAGGGAAGAGAAGAACGAGAAAATTTTGGAAAAACTTTGAAGATTGAACAGGTTACTCACATAGATAAAGGACATTACCGCTGCATGGCCAAGAATTACAAAGGGACTGCTATGCATGAATTCCGAGTCACTGTAGAAGGTGCTATTTCCATTTCAAATAATTTATTGTTTGTATATTGTGTGTATGTGAAAATGGTGTGTGTACAGGGTCTTCCAAAACTAATTTAAGCTTTAATAGGTCACATGTGCCCTGAGATTTTTCGAAAACCTTACATATCAATATCTACATGTACATTCATATGAAGCTGCATATAATTATGCACCACATACAGACATGTATATATGTCACATACCACAATATGCATATGCATGCATGTGTGCATATATAATTATATATGCATGGTATAGGAAATGAAATATAAAAAAGTAAAGCAGAACCATCATATTATTAGATTTTACCTCATATCTCCATTTCTAAAAGTTAGTCAATCCACCCACTCCCCTCCAAAAAAAGTCTGTATTGAAATTTGTATTCACTACCTCCCCACCACAACTTTTAGAGCTTAGGCTAGGATAGGGCTGTGCTTGGATCATTGCACAGAATGCCTTTTACTGTTTGCATAATGAGATTAAATCTCAGAGGCTCGACCATATCCTCTAATTATCACAAAAAGCTTGATGATCTTTATTCTAGTGTCAGCTATGGGGCATGTTCATTGTTTGCCTTGGGTAAGTTACTTAACTGCTCTGGACCTCCTATGAGGGCATTGGACTTCCTGGTCCCTACAGCCCCTGTAAGTGCTAAATTTTTAAGAATGGATAATGTGTTTCAATGGCCTGATACACTTAGAGAAAAGTAGAAAGTAGATTTATTTTACTCATTCATTCATAAAATCATTCATTGCTTTGTTTTCTTTCCACTCAGTAATACCTTTGATTTTCTCAATGTTTAGAGCCTTAAACAATATGTGGAAGCATGAGTCATATTATCATAGTATAATAGACTTAACACTGGAAAGGGTCATAAAGACCAGTTCAGTGTCCTCATTTACAGATGTGGAAACTGAGTCACTGAGGGGATGTCACTTGCTCATGATCTTAATGCTTTGTTTTTTCTTCTCTTTAAATTAAATATCACAAAGAGAAACACGGAAAACAAATGACACAACATCATATCATAAGCAATACAAGAGGAGCTCCATTCCAAAACATTTACTATGCTAGTCAGATCCTATTATAATTGGGTTGACTGACATGTATCTTGAGGTCAAAAAGTTTCAAAAAGAATGAAAAAGAAAAGAATTTTGTATTTGTTTTCTCTTGGGGAATAGATGCTTAGTTCAATTTTGTTAAATTCCTGATGAAGAATTATCAATTAGTGGCATTGGTTCAAGAATGGAAGTCATTAGGGCATTTTATTTCTGCACAGGTTCCCTTATCATCTTGTAACTTTGTATTTTAAAGATTATGCAACCTGATAATTTGAGTCACTAAGGGTTTTGCTGTATCTGATTTTGTTAACTGCAAAGCAATTGTCATTTGGATAGTGGTCCCGTGTATCTTTTTGTGGTGTGTCAAGAAAGCTAGGAAACTGTTGCTTGGGGTCTCACATGTTGTCCCTAATAGAATAAATTTTTTTAAAGAAAGTCAATGTAATTTATCTATTTGGATTGACCCAATATTTTGAGTTCATTAAAGTAAAAGGCAAATTGTTTTATAATTTAAAATACAAATGACATTTTGACTTTCTAAAATGTGTGGTTTCCAAGATAAATGCTATTTTGATGTCACAACTTAGTTTTTATCCTTAGATAAAGTGCGATATAGACAGGCTGAAAACCAGACCTGAGATCATCAGTTTTCTTTGGCACAATAAAATCATGCACGTATTGGTAAATACAGTCAACAGCCAAACTACTGTCTGCTAATAGCCACTTATTCTTGTGTTAACTCATACTCACCTTCAGAAAAAAATCCAGAGGGAGAGGGTTAGGAAGTCTTTGCATTAGTATTCCCCCCCATCACTTTGAGGATTCTCTAATGGACAATCATATTGCCAGACTGTGATACTCTGTACAAAATGAATATTTTCTCTTGCTTATATATCTGTGCACACATAAATTCCAGAGATGGATAATTGTTCACTGCTACGATCCTCCAAGTTGCTGACTATTAGAAATCCTTCCAGATGGTCTGGAACTGTGCTACAGTAGCTGAATATTTTAACAATCTGGCCATGGTTTTCTTGACTGTAAAATTGAAGCTTTCAAAGGAATTGCAAGAGTTACCACAAAAAAAAAAAGAAAGAAAGAAAGGGGAAAACAAGAAAAAGAAAGAACTTATCTTGAATGTAGAATTAATTAAGGAATTCAAAGTGTTGACCATAGGATTCTATGTTCCCATAAGTTCCTTGAACAAATTATCTCCACTATTCATAAAACAACTATTAACTCTATTGAGATGTAAATAGTGTTTTTATGAGAATCATTAAATCCTTCTCTCCAAAGAAAAAACTACTATAGGTGTCCCTTGGTTCTATGTATCAGGAGCTCTGCTTCACAAATCCAAATGAAAGTCAGCCAGAATCTTAAAAGACTTCCTTTTTCTAAAGTCTGAAATCAAGAAATGCCCCCCATTAATCATATGGGGAGGGAGGCAGCAGAGGGATGCACTCACATTTGATGGATGTCTTCTATCTTTCTGATCCTATTCTTTCCTAGACCAATCCCCTAGAAAAAGAATGAAGATTAACTATATAGCAAAACACTCCTTGGACTTGACCACCAAGTCCATTTCCTTATCATCCCTTGTGACTTTACAAAGACACCTGTTGTGTTAGGATATCTTGTAGGTTATCACTTTTTCTTTTGGACAAAAAACCCAAATCTAAACCTTTGGCCAGGATTTTAAAGCTACATGCAAATGTAAAATGTTTGGAATTCTATAGTAAGCAAAGTTGTAAGCAAAATGTCAGGGCATTTTCATTAAAGATAAAAAAAATATTTTCTGGTACATCGTGGAAGCTACATGGGGGTGGAATAATGCAATATTCATTATTTATTTTGTCATGACACTTAGAGAGTTAAAATAATCATAACCTGACAAGAAGTAGTTCACCCCAAAGAAAGTGAGAAGTAAATTTCTGAGAATACATGGGTGAATTTTATCTGAAGGAATATTATGGGGTTTTGTAGGTATGATAGCTGCCCTATATGGGGAATGATGGGAAACTTTCCCATGACTGGAAATTGGGCAAAAGGGGCACAGTAGCCATGAGGAAGAAGTCCATGATCCCAGAAGAAAAGTTGGAATAAGCCTGAAATTGGTACATAATTATAACCCCCAGGCGATTAGGAAAGTAGAGTGAAACCCTTTTCAACTCACCCACCCCTCCAAAAAAACAAAAAACAAAAACATACCCACCATGAAGTCAAACAATAAAAAATGACTTCCTTTTCTTTTGTAAAAGCTTACTGTCACTCATAACTAAATTTATTTCCTCATCAAACATGTGGGAGTTGGAAATTCAAGTTCTACTACTTTAAATCTTATGTCTATAAATCATTCAATTTACAATGGCACCCAAGCATTAAGATAAAAAACATACACACACATTAAGCTCATCATTTTGTATAACCCTGCTGAAATGTTTATTTTCAAAAATTAGGATCCAAATGTTAATGGGAAGCTATTAAGAATATTGGGAAAGGTAAAAACTTTCAGGAAGGGGAAGCAGATGGGGAGAGAGAATACCATTTTCTACACTTTCTGGTACTCCAGTTGTAAGTTTTTCAGGACAAATGGTAGTGAATGCATTTCTTCTGTTTCCTTCAACTAACTTACAAGATTCTCATCACCATCTTTATCACACTTCTGTCTACCCAACTAGTGGTTTCCACTGTGATCAGTTCCACAATTATAGAAGTGGAAAGACTTAGGAAGCCTTCTGCTTCCCAACCATAATTATTGGCAAATCTGGTGCTGATCATCAATCAGTAAACATTTATTAAGTGTACCAGGCACCGTGGTAAGCACCAGGAGTACAAAAAGTGGTAAAAAATAAACCCTTCTTTTTTTGTAGTTTACCGGTTTATAAAAATGTGCAAAGCTTTTTACTCATTTTCTTCACTCCTCAGTCTAGCGTTTGGATTGGTGATCTTGATGGCTAGCTGAGCTGCTCTCTCAACAATCGCTTTCCAATTCTTAGAGGAAACATTGTGAACAATCTCAGCACAGTATGATTTGTTGCACATCAGGAGCACTTCTAGCTCTTTGACATTGTGCACCAAAAACTTCCTGAATCCACTTGGCAGTATGTGTTTTGTCTTCTTATTGCTTCCATAACCAATATTGGGCATCAAGATCTGGCCCTTGAATCGCCTTTGCACCCTGTTGTCAATGCCTCTTGGTTTATGCCAGTTTCTCTTGATCTTGACATATCTGTCGGACTGGTGGCGGATGACCTTCTTGGTCCTCTTCTTGATGATTTTAGGCTTCACGAGGGGTCTGAGGGCAGACATGGTGCTGGCGAGGAGACAGAGGGCCCTCCACTGGAAGTGCTAACAGAGAGAGAAGGAAAAAGTAAACCCTTCTAATGGGGGAGACAACATGTAAACTGCTATGTACAAAATAAGTTATATACAAAATAAATAGGAAATAAAAGAAGTAAGGCACTAGAATTAAGAGGGATTGGGGAAGGCTTCCTATAGAATGTGGGATTTTAGCTGAGACTTAGAGGAAGGCAAGGAGGTGAGCAATTGGAATGGAGGAGGGAGAATGTTCTAGGTATGGGGAACAGCCAGAGAAAATGCCTGTAGATGACAGATGGAATATTTTGTTCATGGATTATCCAGGAGGCCAGCATCACTGGATGAAAGAGTACATGATGGAGATGAGGTCTAAGAAGAAAAGAAAAAGATAGGAGGGGACTGGGTTATGGAGGACTTTGAATGCCAAATATAATATTTTGTATCTGTTGCTGGAAGCAATAAGGAACCTCTGGAGTTTACTGAGTAGGGGATGACATGATCAGATATGGAAAAATGCACCACTGGATTAAACAGTGAATGAGGATTTTCCATAACAAGGTGCAGCATACAATGGGTTGGCACTGGCAATAGGACACATTTCTGTGTCCTGGAGAGCAGCTTTTGCCTTTCATACTACTACTACTATAACCACCACCACCACAAAGATTTGCAAAAGTCTTTATATATGTTAATTTACTTGATCCATATAACAACTGTGTGTGAAGGAGATGCTGCTATCATGATTTTACAGATTAAGAAACTGAGGCACAGCAGTTAAATACCTTGCCTCAGGTTATAGAGCTAGGATATATCTGAGGTCATATTTGAATTCCGGTATTTTTGACTCCATGTTTTATTTTCTTTTCATAACAAAAACTAGCTGCCACCTAGATAAGACCCCTAGTCCTACACCCTCCCTCAAACTCCATCCTCCTTCCTCTCTTTAATACAGCATTCTGATATATTTTTTTTAAATGTGGACTTGTTGGGGTGGCTAGGTGGCACAGTGAGTAGAGCGTCGGCCATGGAGTCAGAAGGACCTGAGTTCGGATGAGACCTCAGACACTTAATGCACACACAAACAAAAAAAACCTAGCCATGTGACCTTGGGCAAGTTACTTAAACCCAATTGCCCTCCAAAAAAAAAAGCAAAAAAAATTAAAAATGTGGACTTGCCTTAATCAATGGAATCAGACATTGCCTATTTTATATAGCTTAGTAAATCATTTGTCTGAAAGCATAGTGTGTCTTTTGCAGAACACCCTGCTATTATCAATAAAGATCTGGCCCCTGAGCCAGGAAGAGCTTGAACACATATTATCTATGTGATTCTGGACAAATCACTTGTCTTCTGAGGGTACTAGGAAATTCTCTAAGATTGAATATTTCCCAGAAGTTGCTATTCCGCACTGATAGAGAATATCCTTATGTAAGATTATCTATGCCAATACAATTACAGTTCTATTTCCTATCATTATGCAAACATTGGGCAATATAATATATTTATGTTTTGACCTGGGTCAGAATGAAACTGACATTCACTGACAGCATTACTATTATGTTGTGTCACTTTGAACACAACTTTGTCTCAAGAATTGAGACAAAATGAAGATAAAAAAGTATTTGTAGCATACATATGTGTGTATGTACTAAGATAATAACACATATATTTATATGTATCTACACATATATGTATTTGTGTGTATATATGTGCCTGTCTATACTTTACATAGCATAGGCAGAGGAGATAACTATGAATGAAGAGAATAATTAAATATAGTTCACTCAATACATGTAAATGTTAGAAATGGAGAGCAGTAGAATTAAAAATTAGATAAAAATATTATTTTTCTTATATGTTTATATTATGGTAATTTCAAAATTATTTGCTGTATGCCCTGCAGTGAGATAGATTAAGTTGGCTGTGTGGCCCAGCTGGACAGGATACTTGACCTCTCAGTTACCTTATCTGTAAAATGAGGCAGTGAATCTCTATGATTTCTAACATCTCTTCCATCTCTGGGCATATGAGCCTATAAATCTTATGTTTGTGACATATCATTGCCCATTGGGTGAAGCAGACAAATATTTGCTCATGTGTCTGAAAATCTCAACTCTGCATCAGCTTTGCCCGTATCTGTGTGTAAAGAATGTGGCCAAGATTTTTCATGTCTCTGAAAGTTCCTCATGTATAAAATGAAGGGAAGGTTTGGTTTCTACGAGATTTATAGTTTCTTTCAGTTCTAAAAATTTGATGATTGTGCTATCCTAGAACAGACAGGGAAAGGCAACTGGAAATACCAGATGGAATGGAATAGGGGTGGGAATGACCTCATCTTAATGAAGGGACCTTGAAATATGTGTTTACTTCTCTAGCATATATGGTAATAAGTCCCATTTAGCCTACCAACTCCTAGAAGCATTAGATTTTAGTGAGTCCTACATTCTGAATAGTAAAAATTTAAACATTGATTGAATTAATCATTCATCTATATTTAATGGAATGTCATTATTTGGGAAAAAACTGAAATTAAGTAAAAAGACATTTTTCATTCAACTCAGATGTAAGACTAGTAAGAGTGATGCTAAATACAAAATGCCTTTAGGAATTAGGGAGATTCCATGTTAACTATTTTATATTTTCCCAAATGTACAGTTTCCGAATGCACATTTACAAAGGTGGAACTCTTTTCAACTTAAAGGTGAACAATTAAAATATTATACCTACACTCTAGTTGACAATTACAAAATGAGCTTTCTTGCTCAGACTTGAATTGACCAGCATTATGTGTACACCCTTACCTCATATGACATTACTATCACTTTCCCTTTTTCTTGTATAAACAATTTTACCTTAAGTGTTTCTAATTATTGACTTTTCTTGTAGAATAAAAGCTCAGTTTTATGGAAACGGCCATTCATTAGTGTGTGGGGTGAGGAGAAGTATGCAGAAATTGTACGATTTTCAAATGAAACCAAATCATCTCTACTTTAATCTAACTCTTCATTTTTTAAAATTCCTGACAGTACTAAATGCAAGGTTACAAAATATGACCATGTTTATTGGCAATGGAAGAAAAAAGTTCAGTTTTATTCATATCAAGATCTAAAAGCATTATATTACCTAATTCTAGAGTAGGGATAGGAATTCTATCTGTGATTTCCTTTGTATAGAGAACCTTTAGATGAGGATATTCTCTACAAATGAAGCCTGATACCTTCTGTGAAATATTCAGTCTTAGAGAATTGCTAGCACCCTTAGAAGTTACCTGATTTGTCCAAGGCCACATGGAAAATTTGGGTCAGCTGAACCCAGGGCATCCTGACTTTGTGGACAATCCTCTATCTAATATGACAGAGTGATTTGAAAAAACAAAACAAATAAACGAAGAAAGAAAACAGAAAAAAGCTGTCTTTCAGCAAATCTGATTTAGTAAATTGTATAAGATTTACAAGAAAGCTTTTTCAATCTTACTATATTTTTAAGTGTTTTGCCATTTAGAAGACTTTTCTGAAAACACAAATCTTGAAACATGTGTCCTGTTTGTCAGACTTCCAGAATCATGCAGTAGCACTAAATCAGCATGCCATCTGGTTTTTCCACCTCTAGTCCTCCGCTAATGAGGAAAGGTATTTCTGGAACTAAGCAAAATGACCATATTTACATACTCTTAGTAAGTTATTTTTGTTCTACTTAACGATCACAAAAAAAAATGATTAAATGTTTCTTTAGTAAGTCATATTTAGCTTACCACTGCTTCATAGTGTTATTGGGAAAGGAGAAAAATATATTCTGCCAGGAAATACTTGATGGAGTCTGCCATCTGCTGGATATTTTGGGGATTTCCAGCTTCCACAATGTATGTCATTTTTATCTTGTTTTCTATTACCAGAGCCTCCTCGCTGGACAAAGAAACCCGAAAGTGCTGTGTACAGTATTGGAAGCAGTGGGATCCTGCTGTGTGAAGCAGAGGGAGAACCTACCCCTGAAATAGAGTGGAAAATCAATGGCTTACCTGTTGATCGTGAGTGCTATTGGATTCTCTTACCTATTAACAATCCTTGAAGCTCATAGGTCAGTGGGATGAATGGAACTCAGTAAGTGTATTTAGCCAGATAAATAAGCCTAATTTCAAGAATAGTCCAGGTTGCTCTATTCTGAAGTTTCTATTCTAGGGTGAAGTAATTGGTTCTCTATAATATAGACTTCAGATTCTGACTTTGCTATCATTCTTGATGATACAATTTTCCCAGTTGATCAAGGTTCACAATTGTAGTGTTTGCTTTGGTTTTCTTTGTTTTCATGACCTGAATCTTATGAGTTGCCAGATACTGTTCTTTGTACCTTGAAGTATCTCTTGCTTTGTGCCTTCTTTCTACTTCAACTGCCAGTAGCCTAACTTAGGCCTTCATTACCACTGAGCTTGGACTATCGAAGTTGTCTCCTTTTCAGTCTCTCTATTCATACTTGCTTTCCTCTGAACCTTATCCTTTAAACCATGAGCAGGTAAATTACATATATGTTATAATAACTCCCCTGGCACTATACCTAAACATATATGTGTATATATGTATACACACATATATGCACATGTGTGTATATGCGTGTGTTGTATGTATGGAGAGAGAGTCTCTTGTTCACAATGGAAATATACAAACTCCATAGATTGGCATTAAAACCTTTCACAACCTGCCACTAACCTCACTTTGCCAATCTTATCTTATATCGTTCCTTTTCATTAGTGGCATCAAACTCAAATAGAAACACAGCGGGCACATATTGACTCAGAAAACCACAAATTAACATTATCTATGTTTTATTGTCTTTTTCTTTATTTTGTTAAATATTTCCTAATTATATTTTAAACTACCTTTGGCTCCCTACACTTGGTTCTCGAGTTGTGAGTTCCAGCCTCTGTTCTTTCTGGACTCACGTCTCAGTCAAACTTGACTGCTTACAATTTCTTGTAAATATTCCAAATCTTCAAGCCTTCGTGCTTTTCCTTATGCTGTTTCCTGTACCTAGAATGCTCTGCTTCATCTCCATCTGTCAAAATCATACCAAAGTTTGAGGACCCAAAGCCAATACTATTAATAGGTTTGGGAAGAGTTTGTTTATTCATGGCTCCTTCCGCAGATTTCACTTTCTACCTCTTTAATGTGCTTTTTCTGTTTTATTTTTTTCTACTATAGTGATTATTTATGTATTGTCCTAGCTACAACTTGAAGGTAAGTGTTACGAGGTCAGGATGCAGGGCCTGGTCTCATTTCTATTATATATCACGTCATTTCCAATTCCAATGCTCTGGTCATAGTGATGAATAAGCACTTATAAAATTGAATTGTAAACAAGATGGTACATAAATGAATATTGAACTATGTGTACACTTGATGATGTATAGGCTTATTTAGTTTGAGTCCTCATGTATATTTATTAAGCAACCAGGAAGAGAAACAGGTCTAGAATAGAAGAAAGAATGATCCATTCTTATGGGGAAGATCAAGACAATTAGACTTTATTTTACTTAGGGGGAAAAATAACATAAACTTAGAACTTGTATTTAGATACATAAATTATTCTCTCTACAAAGTTTATCCATCAAATTAGCAAACAGGCAATCAACATGTACTTATAGGCAGTATGTGCTAATGCAAGCAATGAAACATTCCCTGCTCTCAAGGAGCTTACCCTCATGGTGACATGGAGGTCACCCTGAGACAAGTAGAATGTGCACCCTGGAAGGGATTACCACATCGCAAAGGGATTGTAGATTATCATTTGTACCTGGTAGACCATGCTACCTGGCTGCCATGTGGCACCTTGTCACCAGAAGATGGTTCATCTGGTCATCAGAGTTTTAGCCATGGTGATTTATGAAGCAAGATCATCATTATTATTATTTTGGATGGAAAACCTATATTGATGAAACAATGGGTCTTTCAAAGTATATTGGATATAATTCTATAAAAGCAGATGAACATTTGTCAGTCAGTCAGTCTGTCAGGGGGCATTTATTAAGTGCCGGGCACTGTGCTAAAAATACACAAAGGAGGGGCGGCTAGGTGGCGCAGTGAGTAAGAGCGCCAGCCTTGGAGTTGGGATGACCCGAGATCGAATCTGGCCTCAGAAAATGAGCACCCACACACAAATAATGACTAGCCGTGTAACCTTGAGCAAGTTACTTAACCCCAATTGCTTAAAAAAAATACACAAAGGAAAGACAATCCCAGTTCTCAGGAAGCTCACAGTCAAAGGAGGAGATATAATACAGCTATGGACAAACGGGTTATGTACCAGGTAAGCTGGAGATCATTTCAGAGGGAAAGCACAAGATTTGTTCTATTTCTACAGGTGTTGAATAAGGGGGAAATGTTGAATTAAGTTATCCTTTCTTTAATTTGTACCTGATCTTTAAATCTTATTATGAATACTACTTTTTATGTGAAACCTGATAGGTCCCTGGTGATGATGAACTTTGCCAAAACTCTTACACAGTGCTTTGCTTTACAACTGCTCTGATGTCCTTTCAATGAATTATATATTTTATATTGTTGCATGAAAATCCCTTTAGGACATGGATTACTTCATTTTTTACTTTTTTATTCCAAGCATTTAGCAGTTAGTAACTGCTTAATAAATGCTTCTTCATAGCAACTATTGATTTATTAATTGATTCTAGTTGTCTGTTTCTGACTGTTATTCTTCTATTAGATTATAAGATCCATTAGGGCAGAAAGCTTATCTAAACTTTGTGATTCCCTGTGTGCCTGAAAAATGCTCAGAAAATAATAGATGTTCAATGAATACTTTTTGAATAAATTAATCCATCAATGGTTTCATGATTTTAAAATGATATTAATAACATAAAAGATCTTGAACCTAAAGGCTAGAAGGAACCTTAGAAATTTTATGAAGGAATGTGGAATCTTTAAAGCTTAAATGAGTTTCCCAAGCCATGTAGATAGTAGGCACCATGACTGAGATTCAAACCCATTTCTTCAGATTCCATATACTATGCTTAGTCAAATAAATTATCTATGAAGAATAGAGGAGGAATCCATGGATGTATAAAGTCTTGAGGCTCTGTGGTATAGTGTACATAGAACTAGACTTGAAGTAAGGATGTCCTGAGTTTAGATAATGCCTGAGATGCTGAATATCTGTATAACGAAGACCAAGTCTCTGTCTCTGAGTCTCAGATCCTCAGGTAAAAGCGAAGAGGTTGGGCTCAATGTTCATTAAGATGCTTTTTAACTTTAAATCTAGAATTGTGTAATGATCCCTAAGCTTCATTGTAGTTAATATTTGGAAATGACTCTAGCATTTACAAATTCAACATATCTGCTTCTGTAAATAAATATGTACATATACACGTGTGTATGTACATATGTAAGTAGGCATGCGTGTATGTATTTCATCCTTTGGTCATAGGTCAAACCCCACTTAATTTTAAGGCAACTCTATACAAGGAATTTTTAAACTAATAGAAGGATAGACTCAAGAAGTCAAGGCATTCAGCATATACACACGTGTGTACATATATGTTTATATATACACATATGTATAAAAGTGTATGACACAATGTAAGTCTACACATATGTGTATGTATGTTTGTATTTGTCTCCATATCTTGAGAAAAATTCTATGTATAGAACACATAAAAAGAGTATGAGACTCACAGTCCTGGATGTCCTGGTGCTTCAGATGTATTAAATAGTTAAATATCAAAAGAAGGAGCTCAAAATTTTCAGAGAAGGGTGAGAATTTATGGTAAACAATAGTAACTATTGAAGGGAATTGGAATTTTAGCTGGGACCGGAAGGATGGGTAGCATTTGAACAGGCAGATAATGGATGGGGGATGTCATTTGTGGTAAGGGAAACTGCAAGGACAAACATAAAAACAGGAGTACAGTGCTATTGAAGAAGAATGATGCCTGGCTAATTCAATTCAATGCAATATGTATTTATTAAGGATTCACAATGTGCAAGACACGGTGTTAGGAATTGGGCGTGCAAAGAAAGAAAAAAATGCAAGTCCTCCTCAAGCAGCATTCATTTATTCATCCATGTATTTGACATTTTTCTAGTGCCTAGTTTATTAATTCTTTTTGCTATACACTGGGAAGGAGAGAAATAATAATATATATTCCCTACATCAAGAGGCTTAAAATCTAGCAGATGGAAATAAGTCTCACAAAGATAATTGTAATACAAATTAGAATATGCTTCTTTGGTGATCTCCTTAGCTCCCATTGGATTAATTACCATCCATGTCTATACAGATGACTCACAGATCTATGTAACCAACTCCATTCTCTCTACTGACCTTCAGGATCATATCTCCAACTTCCTCCTGAACATTTCAAACATGATGTTCTAGAGATATCCATATTCAACAGGAACAAAGCAAAGCTCATTGTCTTTCCCTTCAAACTGAGCTTTTTTTTGTAAATGTCCCTATTTCTCTCATTCAGTCAGTTCAGTCAACAAAAAGTCATGAAGCACTGTGTGCTAGGCGTTTTTGTTAAGTTCTCGAAATATGAGGAATGGGGAGACAACATACAAATAACTGAGCACATACTAGATAGAGAGAGAAGTAGATATATAGATAGATTCATGTAGATATCTACATATATTTATATCTATGTCTAGGTAGGTGTATACATGTGTGTATACATACATGCACATAAACACATGCCTACATCATGTATATATATTTAAATGCTTTCTGTCTATTCTTGGGAAATCTGGGTTAAATTCTATAAAATACACACACATATATATACCATACATAAATATATATTGGTATATATATATTTATGCATATAGAGGCACATATGCCCCTGGCATTATAAGTATATATATGTGTATATATATATATGTGTGTGTGTGTGTGTGTGTGTATGTATGTATGTATGTATGTATATGTGTATATATATATATATATAGTATACACAAATATAGTATATGGACATATATACATATGTACCTGTATATTTATATATGCATGTATAATATATAGGTATGTTTAAATGCATGTAGATATAACCATACCTATGCATGCACATAAACATACACAAGCATATACATGCATGCATGTGAGTGAGCATATGTGTATACACATATACACACATAAATAAACACTAAGGAGGAATGAATAATATCATAGAACTTTGTCTTTGATCCTGGAAGACTGGATCTCATTGAACAAGTAACTAACATGGTCAGAGCTGTGCTTTCCAAAAATCACCTTGATAGCTGGGTGGAAATTGGATTGGGAGGGTCAGAGACTTAGAACATGGAGGGCTATTGCAATTATCCGGGCAAGAGTTTATGAGGAACTGAAGTAGGATTGAGATTATGTGAGTGGAAACAGGATGTTTATGAGAGAAGTTTTGAAAGTAGAAATTATAAGATGTGACACAGTGAATATTTGATGTGAATAAAAGTAAGGACTAGAGGAAGCTGTTGACTTTGCAGGCCTGCATAACTGAGAGGATGGTAGTACCCACAAAAATAATAGGAAAGTTTACAAGGTATGAGGGACAGTGAGTTGTTTCAGACGCATATGGGCTACCCAATTCAAGTTACCCAAGATTCAAGGGGAAAGGGTTGCCTATAATTATGGAGAGAAAATAAGAACAGGATATATAGATGGGGGAAAGATCTTCATAGAAATGATAATAGATAGCATGAGAACTGATGAGAGCCCATAGGGATATGGGCTCTAAACTAAACTAACTAAACAAGAATTGCTCCCTGAAAAGATTCATGAAGGATGTCCATAGTTAGAGGGTGTGGTATGGATGAAAACAGAATAAAATAGAATGAGAGAAAAAGCAGACAAATAGGAGGAGGAGAAACAAGAGACAGGGGAAGAATCAGGTTAATAGCAGTGCAACCAAAATAAAATAAAACATCTCTAGTGAGGTAAGAGTGTCTAGGAGGAGAAAGCTATGAAGATCGTAGAGAGGTCAAAAAGGATTTGGGTTGAGAACAAGTCAATGCGTTTGACAATTAAGTGATAAATGATAAATTTTGAAGGGACAGTTTCATAATTTCAATTATGAAATTAAAACCCAGATGGTAGAGAATTAAGATGAGAGGGAAAAGGGTTTGGGCACAGTTGTCAAGGGCCTTCTCAAGAAGGAAAATAACAGAAAGGAGATGATGGCTTAGGAGATGGATAAAGTGAGGATAATTTTTGAGGATAAGGGAGAGACGGGCAGGTTTGAAGGCAGCAGAAAAGGAGCCAGCAGATGTAGAATCTCCCCTTGTGGATATGTGTGGTCACTGAGAGTAGATAATGTTGATATTCTTGTTATTTTGTAAGCCTATCATACACCACAGTGTCTGACATGTAGTTTATGCTTAATAAATATTTGGTGATTATTTGTTTCATTGACTGATTAAGTGCTAAGTGAACAGAGGAAGGGTACAGCTCTTCTAGCTGGAAGTCCAGGGATGTTGGGTAATTCTAGGTTCTATGTATGGAGAAGTGGATGGAATTCAGAATGTTGATGGTCTTGAAATGCAACCATAGTGTCAATTAAGTTTAGTTTTATAAAGGGAAGGGAAATCCTGATACAATAAAGTATTAGGCATAGATTCAGGAAGACCTAGGTTCAAATCCCACCCTTGTGCACTTCCTGTTTTATCTTGGGAAAGCTGGTTAAATTCTATTTTTTTATTTATATATATATATATATATATATATATATATACATACATATATATATATACACATATACATATGTGTATATATACACACACATATATACACATACATACATAAAATATGTATACATTGGTATATGTATACATTAACACATATATATATATATAGATATATGCATATACCACACACATATTGTACCAAGATATACTTATACCCATGTATACCTATATAGGTATATGTACACACACTTGTATACATCTATATAATATGCCTATATGTGCACACACGTGTAGGTATACCTGTGTGTATCCAGAATTTTATATATACATACATATACACACATATACATGTATATACATATGTGTATATATACATATATGTATATATACACATATATATGAATAAATATTATATATAAATACACATTTATAACCTTTATTAAATGGCTACTATGTATCGGTACTTGTACTACATGCTAGAGATACAAATACAATAATTGGACAGGACGGCGTGAGTTCCAAGGGCCTCTTGTCTCATGGGAAATCAGGAGCTGCCTTGTGGCCTCTTGGTTCAGAGGCCGTTTGGTGCCTGTGGGAGATGAGGAGGTGCTGAGGGTCACAGCCCAGTTGCCAGCTCACAAGGACGTCTCTCACAAGATGATGAGCAGCAGCTGACATGGCTGGTTCGGACCCCCTCCGTTGGTTCACATTCCCCATGCTTGAGGAATTCAAGCCTGTATCATGCTCTACCTAAAAAGTATATAAGGAGCCAGTTTTCTTCCCCAGGACACCACCCATGCACCCCGCCTTGTTAGAATAAATTGTAAGTCATTTCTCTCTGTCTCTGGTCTCTTCAATCCCTCCTGAGAATATAACTTAGGGCTGGCCCTTAGGTTAGGAAAGGTAGCGGCTGCTTACAAATAATGAAAATTTTCCTGCCTTCAAAAACCTTACATTCTACTACATTCTACTATCAATAGGTAATGGATAGAGAACTAGCTGAATTTTTTGAGTGTGAGACTGAATGCTAAATATTAACAGATTATAACAAATACAACCAGTAAATACAGAGTAGAGACAGTAAAGATAGAGTTTTTTTTGAAACTTCTTGTTATAGAAGGGATTGGTGATTTTCTGTCTGCTTTATATTTCAAGAGTGGGATGACTTCACCAAAAGGGAGGATTAATCAAGAAGGACTTTCCTAAGAGAAGAAAACTGGGAATATGTTAGAAGATACAACAGGGAAAATTTGAATGAGAAATATTAGGGGTTATCTTATTTGTGCTTCTAAAAAATGCTGAAGAATAGTATTAAAGGACTTGTGAGTATATAATGCATCCTTATTTATTGAGTTTACATACCTTGATGTCTTTCAGAAGAGCATCCCCTCCCTGGTATTGTGTTTTTCCCAGGAGAGATCAGTTTCGTCAATATGCAATTGAATCATACTGGTGTATACCAGTGTGAAGCCACAAATGTACATGGAAAAATTCTTGCTACTGCCAATATCAATGTTTTAGGTAAGTGTTCCCATAAAACAGATTGCGGTTTGTAAGAAGAATATTGTAAAGAAAATTTTTACCAACAGCATATTCTAATTTGATTAATGAGTCTAGCTTGCATTTTAACAGCAGCAGCATATAAGGGGAAAAGAATAAAACTCAATGCATATGACTCAGTTCTTCTCTCATTGTCTTTGGGCATATAGTGTCAAAGAAAAACAGATGCTTCCAATTATGTATTAATTTAGATGATGGTTCTGATTTAACAGTTTAAAAATATAGGTAGCCATCTTGTATTATAGTTTCTATTCTATATTATGTTTATGATCTTACATGAACATTTTCTGTATTTTTAAAATATATGCAAGCAAGTGACATAGGATCTTTGATTTTCAATTGCATTTAAATTAGAAGACAAGGCATAGAATTTGAGTTCTGCTTTGATTTGTAGATATTTCTCCATTGATGCAAACCCCAGATAATGAAGGTTATGCTGCTGTCGTTGGTTACAGTGCTTTCTTATTTTGTGAGGTTTTTGCCTCTCCTCCTGCAGTGATTACTTGGTAAGTTTGTTTGATTTTTTTTCCTTAAAAGGGAACTATTTGGAAAGTATATAACACTTACCATCCATCATTGTTGGACAATTAAAATATATGTGTTCAATGTCTTTAAGATATTAAGCAGTAAACATAGAAGAAATATAATTAACTATCAACCTTGTATTAAATTTTAATGATGCTTTTACATAGTTTTAAATTTGATTAATAGTAACTTCAACCACAAAACATCAATTAACAATAATTATAATGATAATATTAGCAATAACAACTAATATTTATATAGTGATTACTAGATACCAGGCACTGTGCTATGCACTTTACAATTATCTAATGTCATCTTCACAACTCCATTATGAGGTAGGTATCTCCATTTTACAGATGAGGAAACTGAGGCAAATAGAAGTCAAGTACCTTGACTGGGGTCACATAGTAAAAAAATAAAATAAATGGACAAATGGGGTGGTTAAAAGAGATTTCCTAAGTATTGTATCATTGAGCTCCATTTCCATTTGAGGAAAGACAGACGTGGTACTCTGCCCTTGCTCAGAAAGTATAATAATGACAAAGAACCAGGGTGGGTTTCTAGTCCTCAGTCAGGTGAGATTTGAAATGAGGGAGCCAGGTGACATAGGACAGGGATCGAAAAATCTGAACTTCTGTCTTATGTTATTATCCTTGCTAAGAGACTTTTGTATTCATTGAATAAGACAGAACTTGATAGACATTGGTTAAAAGGCAAATGAAGAGACCTCTAGACTTCCCCTGCAGGAAGGAGCTTACTAACCATAGTAGCTCTGTTGAACTGAAGACAGAAGTGACTAATAAAAGTATTGACAGAAGATATTTGTGAACATGCTTTGAAGAGGATACTTTACATAAATTATTCCAAATCTGAGGTAGTTTTCCAGGTGCTAATGGCTAGAGCAGGGACCTGCAGCCTCTAGGCTACATGTGGCCCTCTAGGTCCTCAAGTGCAGGCCTTTGAACAAATTTAGGGCCTAGACGGTCCACAGTACAGCATCATAGGTCAGAGTCCTCTCAAGCTTCATGATATCCAACCAAATGTATATTTTACCTAGTCATTCAGAAGATATTCATAGTCCACAACACAGGTATTTAAAGTAGAATTATAGTAATAAATGTAACCTAGGAGTATTTTCTCCACTGAATTTGCATTCACTCTCCCACAAATATATACAATCTAAGAGGGAAGAATGAGCCTAAGTAGAAATCACATGAAGAATATGCACACAAGAACATGTATGGAGAGCAGAGTCATTGAGAAAGGAAACTCACACATCTGACATTGCAGAGCTAGTATTGTGCACTGGTATTGTCATGTTTCCTTCTGCTGGAAGTGCCCCACCTCGCTCCAGGTTTTCGAATGGCGAAGGAGTTAAGAGAAACTAGTTTGAGAATTTTTTTCCCTAACCTTTTCCATTATGTTCTTCTGTTCTAAAAAAATAATAAATCACACTATTCTTATTAAAGAAGATCGATGAGGCTGCTCACTTTTGTTCCACTTGTCCCTAACAAGAAATCACAGCCTGTTCTCTGATTGTTTATATAACCATCAACGACACAAACATTTAAATAAAATATTTACTTAATTTTTTAAAGAATTCCAAATGACTGTGTTTAAGATCTACAAATTAGTTTGCTGTTAAATTTTAATAGAGGTTATCCAGTTCAACTTCTTCATTTTATAACTGAGAAAACCAAGGCCCAGAGAGTTGGAATGATTCACGCAAGGTCAAACTCATAAGTGGAAGTGGTAGGATTTGAAATTGGGCCTGGTTACACAAAAAGGATCTGGGTTATCAAAACAAAGAAGACTGAGATGGATCAGAAATATTAGGGGCTTTCCAACTCTAGATCTCTGATTTAGATATTTCCTCTGGGGTGATCAGTATTTCATTCTTTGTACTTGTATAAATACAAGTGTATAAAAACAGTGCTTGGAACATAGAAGACACATAATAAATCCTTTTTATAAAAAAATTAGTTTTTAACGGTGTGTTTTATTCCTTACATCTTCATAGTTTTCTCTAGTTGCCTTCCCTTTACCCTTTTAGAGAATTATCCTGTATAACAAATTGACACTTAATTAATTCTTATTGCTTGATTAGTCTTGGGAATGTGATCCCAGACAGGGAATCTAGCTTATCTGAAGGGCAGAAGTGACTAAAAATGCTTACAAGTGCCAGGGATTGGGTATCTGGACTTGGAATAGGGAAGACCTGGGTTTGGATTTAGATACTTTCTGGCCATTGCACTCTAAGCAAGTATCCAACTTCAGCATGCCTCTATTCCCTTATCTCTAAAATGAGAGGAATGGACTTCATGGTCCCTAAGAACCCATCTTACCCTAAATCTATGATGCTACAAGGCTATTATAGAATCCTAAGAGAAAGGCAATACAGACAACATAACTGGGTCTACTTTGAGAGGGCCTCACTTTCTTAATGAAGGCTGCTGCCATGTGCCAGCCTTTAAATCAGGATATTCAATGCTTTCTTTGCTCAGCAACTCCAAACTGGGGAAGTCTTTCTTAACTATTTGCAGTCTTCTAACATGGAGTCTATGGTCATATTTGATTTCCAAGTATATCTCTAGAAGAAATGTTGTATCTTCACAAGCAATGGGGAGCTCAGTTTTCAGCAGGATGGAAATGAATTCCCCAAGATGAAGAGGTCACCCTTGTCCTATTGTGTCCTCGTTTGTTTTCCCTTGGACTAGAACTCTAGCAACATGTTATTTGTCTGTAGAACTAAGGTACAACAAAGTATTGATATGAAGTTGAAGAAGCTTCATTTACCATTTCATTTCATGTGGGTTCCATTTAGGACCCTGTAGCCATAAGTGAGTATTTTTTCAAAATGAATTAATTAAACAAAAAGGACTTTTCAGTTTTTCATATAGGCCAACCTCTGCTAAGCTTTGAGAAGTTGATAATATAATCAAAGAGACAAGTATTGTAACCATACACCATTTATAGAAGCTAGGAATTAGAAAATAAAAATTAGCTCAAATAAGTCATCTGTTTTCTCTGGTCCTTAATCTTATTATATTTTATTTTTCATTTTTATTTCAATTAAATGTTTTTTTTGCTTTTTGGAGGGAAATTGTGACTTGCCCAAGTCACATGGCTAGTTTTTGTATAAAGCGTCTGAGGCTGTATTTGAACTCAGGTCCTCATTACTCCAGGGCCAGTGATCTATTCAATGAACCACCTAGCCATCCCCTTATTATATTTTCAGTGAAGTGATTGAAATAGATGTTGGAGGAGCAATACAGCTTTAAAAGGCTATGTTCAATGATTATTTAGGGAGAAATCAATAAAACTCATTTCAACAAACATTCATTAGCTTGTCCTGTACTGAAGACACTGTACTAGATGTTGAAATTAAAGCAAGGTAACAAAAAAGATTACCTCTCCCCTTAATAAAGTCAATTTTGAGTTGGTTGATTTTTTTCGATGTAAAATTGATTCATTGAATTAATTCATTATTTTAATTATCAATAGGCAAAAGCCATCAAAAGTTGAAAGGCTTGAAGGTCCACATTACACTACACATGAAAATGGAACCTTAGAAATCAAAGAAACAACAAAAGAAGACACTGGCCCATATACCTGTTGGGTGAAGAGTCCTCGAGGAGAGGTGGCAGTTACTGCCTATCTGTCAATTAGAGGTATTTTGCACTTTTTATTTTTTCCAAGAAATTTTATGCACCTAGCTTTTTAAAATTTAATTTATTTATTTTTTATTTTCCCAAATAAAACAGCAGAACCTATTCCAGAAAATATTATTCCAGAAGAGGTCAAATAACTACAAATCATTTAATAGTAAATGATGATTTAGAATATGCTACAGATTTGTAGATATGCTAAGTTGTTCTCAAGGGATGGCAGAGAATAGGGTTTTGTATTCCTCTTTAGGCATTGCTCTTTCCTGGTTGTGTTATTTTAGTTTTATAAATTGGAAGTAACTGTTCTCTAGGGAAATATTAACATATGGTCATAATCTTAAAACTGCGTGTAGAAACTACCAGACTTCATTTTACAAAAGGGTTGTATGGCCCGTAGGATGGAGAACTCTCTCACTTCCACTGAACTGACTGTTTTCTCTCTCTCTCTCTCTCTCTCTCTCTCTCTCTCTCTCTCTCTCTCTCTCTCTCTCTCTCTCTCTCTCTCTCTCTCTCTCTCTCTCTCTCCCTCCCTCCTTCTTTCCTTCTTCCCTTCCCCCCATAGAGCAATGTCACAGAATTGAGTAGGAGCATCTTAGTCATCTGATGCCAATGGTGCCATTTGAGTTAATTGACAGGAAACAAATTGATTAGGGACTTGTTTAAAGATCACAAATGAAAGCTCTGGGACTCTTCATACTATCAGCTTTACTGTTGCTTGGGTTTAGAAATTGGTCAAAGAACCCTTTTTACACCATCACAAAAGCATTGAGAGGCCTTTTAGTAATGGAAGGGAAGGGATCCAAGACTGTACTTTCACAGAATGTGTGTCTTTCTTTGTGGGTATGTGTCTGTGTAAGTGCCCTCTGCTGAAATTGGGTTCATATGTTAATCAGACACTTTTTTACTTTTGCTTTTTAATACTTTTAATCACTTTTTGGACTATTTTAATTTATTTTTTTGTTTTAAAATATTTGGAGAAGTTTTTAAAATTTCTCTATCAACTTAAAGCACAGTACACAGAGCACTAGACCTTGAGTCAGGAAATCTACGCTTAGACACTATGTGACCATCAGCAACTCACTTAATCTGTATTTGCCACAGTTTTCTCACCTATACAACAAAATAATAACAGCACCTACCTCACAGGATATTCTCACAGTGAGAATCAAATGAGATAATATCTGTAAAGCACTTAGCTCAGTGTCTGACACATAGTAGAATAGATAGATAGAAACATATATGCGTATATACATGCATGTATATGTATGTATAAATGTACATGTATGTACACATGGTTATTATGAAGCTTTGTACACATACATTGGCACATGTGTGTATACATGTGTGTTTGTATGCATGTGTATGTGAAATGTGATATGTGAAATACTCCTTGAATCTGTGATATAATTTATATGGAAACTGACTGATCATGTAGATCATGACCCATCCATGACTATTTTATGTGACTCTTGTCCATACCCTCCCATAAATTTCAGCCAGGGAGTCCACCCAAAATGCTAGAAGAGGCTTTCTTTCCTTTCTCCTCTTATTTTAAGGGTGCCTGTGGAGCACTCTGGATAGTTACCTGTCTACCAACACCTTTCCCCATTGTCTTTTCCTGTCTCACCTTTACCTGATAATATATTTTACTACTGTTCTTCAAAGTTCCTCATTGGTCATATGTGACACCCTGTGTATGCCTATCATGTGCCTCTCCATTGTTCTCTAATATTAATTTTAAATTATTTGGAAACTCTTATGCTGTATGCCTTAAAGCTATGCAGCAACACTGCTAGAATGTTAGGGTTAAAAAGCTTTGCCTTTCTTTCCTTAGGAAGCTTGGAGTCATTAGTGGACTTTTGTCAGTTCCCAAAAACTTTCTCAATCTTTCTGTTCAGCTCCAAGAAGGCCCGTTTACTATCATTCCCTTATTTTATTTAATTGTCAGTGTCTTCATTTCTATTGCTTCTGACTCTGATGAGTACAAACATGTTGAAATCTCCTTGAAACTTCAGAAGACCCTAAATAGGGTCTGTCATCCCACCTTCATCCTCTAGCTCCCCTTCCTTTGTCAGCTTAACTGCTTAAAAAAACTGCCTCTGTTTGGAGTTTCAGTTTCCTTCCTTCTGACTTTTCTTAATTCTCAATTGTTTGTCTTTAGTTTCATCATTCAGCTGAAACTCCTCTCTCCAAAGTCACCAATGAATTTTTAAACTCCAATTCTAATGACCTTTTCTCAGTGGTTATTTTCCTTGACCTTTCCACTGAATTTGACTCTCCTCTCCTGCATACTCTCTCCTCTCTTTTTTTTCCGGACTTTGCCCTCTCCTCTGTCCTATTAGAATGAGTCTTCATAATCTCATTTGCTGATTGGTCATTTATGTCTTATCCACTACCTCTGGATGTTGCCTAAGGCCTTGTCTCTGATTTTCTTTCTCTATATTCTCTTACTTGGTGATGTCATCCACTCCTATGGGTTCAATCATCATCTCTATGCAATGCCTCTAAGATTGATATATACAGTCCTAGTTTCTCTCCTGAGATCCAGTCCCACAGACCAACTGCCTATTTTAAACATGTATCAGAAGCATTAAATCTACCATGTCCAAAGAAAGATTTGTTATCGTTCCCCTCAAACATGTCCTTCTTTCAAACTCCCCTGTTACTGTCAAAAGTATACCTAGATTCACAATGCTGGTGCCATTCTTGCCTTTTCATATTCATTCACCCTTCATACATAATCAGTTGCTAAGTATGTCATTTCTCTTATATACATTCCCTTCTATCCAAGTTCTCAGTCACCACCTTGGTTGAAACATTCATTATCACTCTCCCAAACTTCTGTGATAACTTCTTTTTAGTCACCCTATCTCAAACTTCCTCCCACTCCAATATCTCTTCCCCCACAGTTCCAAAGTGATTTTTCTAAAGGCCACAGCTGATCATTTCATGCATCTATACAAAAAACTCTAGTGCTTCCTTTTTACCTCTAGGATCATAGATAAAACTGCCTTTGACATTTAAAACTTTACATACTTTAGCCCCTTACAACGCTCTCCATTTTCTTATACTTTATTCCCCTTTTCATACTCCTTGTTCAAGCCTGACGACTGTTCCTCATACATGGGACTCCATCTTCCCTTTCTCCTCTTTTCTACTCTGTTCCTAAGCTTGAGACATAGTTGATATTCACCAAAACATTTTGAAACCCCAGACATCTTTCAAGACTCATTTCAGCAGTACCTTCTGAGAAAAACCTTTCATACTCCACCATAATTCCCCAGTTGCCAGGTTATTGTTGCCCAAAATGACCTCTTATTCATTTTTTATATATTCTGCATATATTCAGATGGATAAATGTTGTTTCCCACATTAGAATATAAGCTCTTGAGGTGAGGGAAAATTCATCTCTATTTGCATATCCTCAGTGCTGAACAAAATGTTTGGCAAAGAATAAGCATCTCAGAAATCCTTGTTGATCAGTTGAACTATATAGTCTGCATATGCATATACTGATTATTGATGAACAATCACTATAGGTTCTCCGGACAAATCTGTCGTAATCTGGGCATTAGACAATGCGTCATTAAATTGGAATTTCCTATGGTAGCTAGTTAAATCATCCTCTTTTGAGTGGTCATAGAACATCAGGGTTCTGGTTGAAACATTCATTGTTACTCTCCCAAACTTCTGTGATAACCTCTTTTTAGTCACCCTATCTCAAACTTGACAACATCTACACAATCTGCAGAGAACATTTGGAGGACATCAACATCCACAATGTAACCTTCTTCACCTTGAACACTGCTAGATTTCCTAGAACACAGTGACATACAACTTTGATGAATATCTATCATCCACCTATCTATCTACCTGTCTGTCTATCTATCCATCTATCTAATTTTTGGCCTCCTCATATGTTTATGATAGAGTGGTTGAATAATATTATTTTGTTGGGCCTTTCTTGCAATTCTAAATGGTTTTTCAATTATGCAAAAGAGAACTTTTTTGGAAAAGGCATTTAAGACAGTTTTGATCTACCAAACCAAATGTGATTTCATCTTCACAATCAACAAAACAAATATGCACAATATAATATTTTATTCTTTACATCTTTCAGTTAATTATGAATATGATAAAGGTGTGGTCTAATGCTGAATATTTATTGTGAAAGCCTACTTGTCCCCTATTAGTACTTTCACCGAAGATGCCACTTATATGTGTAGATGTCTTATAAAAATGGTATATTGATGGCAGAGTAGGTATATAAATTGGTAAGTGTTGATATGTTTTTCTCAATTGTCTTTTTTTGTTTGTTTGTTTGAGGATGGAGAATTGAGGATATTATAAGGTCTCAAGTTTGGTTGCCTTTTTTTTAATGTGCTTGGTGTCCCTGCCTCCATCCCTTGGAGCTCTCATAATTGTCTCTCCTCTATAGCTAATCTGTATATACTTGGTCCAGTCAGATACTTTGACTATCTTTCTTTTCTTTGATATTGTTTCTGCCTGTTAAATACATTTATTTGAAGCATGTGATTTGTATGTATTGGGTTTTCACAATTGTCGATGGTGAAAATGTTTGGTTTTATAATCTTTACAGATCTTTTTTTCCTCCTTCCATTTGAAGTCTTCTTCCTGTCTTTATCCTTAAATGTCCTAGGGGTGACTTTGTTTAGTTGGATCTCTTGCTAGTCTTCCTCTAAAATGCTTTTGCTCTTTAGTGTTGCTTTGTCTTCTGAGGAGATATTGTTCACAAGCATCCATCATCCATCTCTGTAAGATTTTACCATTAATTTATATTCTAAATCAATGTTCTCTTGGCTGACATCTCTCTTGCCTTGGCAACTAAATTGTATGTTTGCATACTACAGCACTGTCTGTGCTCTTTTGGTCTTGTTGGGGAAATGGATTTAAAATGATTGCTCTTCAGTATAAAATTGTTGTGATTAATGATGCTGTCATTCATGATGTTCATTTCCAATTTTTCATGATTGACTACAGAACACGGCTAAGTGGTGAGAATGGATGAAGTGCTGGACTTAGGCCTCAGATACTCACTAGCTGTGCAAGCCAGGATATGACCCTCAATCTCAGTTTCCTTCTCTGTTAAATGAAAATAATAAAAGCACCACCCTCACCGGGTGGTTGTGAGGATCAAGTGAGATAGCATATGTAAAGTACTTTCCAAACATTAAGGTTCTAAGTAAATGCTATTATACATACATACATACACATATACATATATGTACACATACACATATACATATTTTCCTCATTATGGTTTGTTCTTAATTTTTTATAATTCTGATCTTTGCCCTGATAAATCTGACTTTAGAAAGATTCAGTGATGATTGCCACATAAATATCACGGCTTTTTTTTTCTAACAACAAATTATAATATAATAAAAATCTTTATTTTTCCAAGGTTGTTGCTTCTCACAATATCCAGTGGCTAGCGATTCTTTTTCTCAAATTAATCATGATTTAAACACACAAGGCTTCTGCGTAGTCTCTGAAATTTCTCTTTTCCTTTATAATAATGTTTTCCCATATATTTCACATCATCTTCTATTTCTTCTACTTTTTTCTGAAATCAAATATCTGAGCATATGTGAATTTAATTTGTAGGGTCTTTCTCAGTTCTTCATAGAATTTTTCTACCTCTTCCTCTTCAGTAACTGATATAAGTGCATAAATTATAATTATTTTCATTGTGATAATTTTTTAAACATATCATCAGAACTACAATATGAGAGGAAAGATATTCCTGAAATTATGTTTCTTCTTGCCTTTGGAAATATGAGAAAATTTACTCAGTCTGCTTCTCTATATGTCTCTCAAAGAATTGCCTGGGAGACCTCTTTCCAGTTAACTGCTATTTCCATTTTTTCTTCTGGTTTGATGGATAACAAGAAAGTAAAGATTCATATGTTTTGGCACTTATAGTAGTATATCTCCTTGGCCACTGGGCAAAGAGCTTACATATAGAGAATTACCCCTTAGATTTAAAAGTATAGATGGCCTACAAATGGTGTTTTTAGCACCTTATTCACTTCAGGCCACTCATTTACTATAACTGAAGAAACAGAAGAGGACTTCATATTTTGCATATTTTTTTGTTTCTTGGACTGTCATGTCCCAAAAATTCATCACCAAGTGGTCAACCTACTGGTCATAAGCCAATACTTACCTTGTATGGTCCTCAGAAAACAGATGCAATCTACTGCTAAGGTATACCTTCTATTGCTACAGCCTTCGGTCACCTCTACACCAAACTCAGATACTGGATCAGGTCTTTGTGGAAGTGTGTGTGTGTGTGTGTGTGTGTGTGTGTGTGTGTGTGCGCGTGTGCGTGTGTGCGCACAAGCACGCATGTGTGCCTATCCTGCCCGATGTCCTTCCTATCTACATATGTTCTGAGTTGGTATTAACTACGAGGTTAAAAGCTGATTTTAAGTGTCACAACTAACATATTGACAAAAAAATTGTGAGTGTGACCTTTGGCTAATTAACTACTCAGTGTCTATCTGACATGATGCAAGGAATCATCTTACTCTAGAAATCATTTAAGTGTTAAAATTACACTGATAAAATGTATATATTTAAATATTCAAATGTTTGTGTGATGCACTTAGGTATATGTGTCTATCTATCTGTTTATCTCTCTCTCTCTCTCTACCTACCTACCTATCTGCATATGTATATACCTACAGAGATATGTGCAAATGCATAGGAATGTGTTATATATGCATGTGTATATATAATAGTACAATGGATTAAATGCTACATTTAGAGTCAGGAAAACTTGAATTCAAATCCTTCCTCAGATATTAGCTCTGTTGCCCTGGCTAAATCAATCTATTGGCCTCAACTCTTTTATCTATATCCCAGAATAGTCACAGCATTTACCTCACAGGGTTATTGTGAGTATGAGATAATACATGTGAAGCACTTTGCAAATGTTAAAGTTCCATATGCATGTTTTTTTAATTATAAATATATCATATGTATAAACATAGCTATGTGCATATATACACATCATTAACTAAATTTTTGTATCTATTTCAAATTAAACCAGACTTAGAGATAATATTTTTCATTTGGAATTTTGACTTCATACATTGAAATGGAAGTGAGCCATAAGATGTTGATGTGTAGATGTATACATATTTGTTGGGTTGCATTTATCTCTTTCAGTCTATTACACACACACACACACACTTTCTGAACAATTCAATTTACTAAATCTTTCACTTTCAATCACATTTTGGGGAGATTATATAAATTACAAAATATATAATCATATTGGAAATGCCAGATTGGGTTAAACCCATCCCAATATCCAGTCTATATCTGACACCAAATATGGGAATGCACCATGCCCCTTCAAATGTCATCCAGATGTTAGTTTCCATCCCATCCCTGATACTGTCATCACAAATGGCATTTTGTTTTCACTCCAAAACACTAACTTATGTTGAATTTTAACTAGATTGCTGTTATCAGTTTTTATTATATATTTAGCCCACTCCATTTTGATTTTGATAGCTGTTCTCTTATAATGATCAACTTAACTGCTGATTTCCACATAAACATTAAATACAAGTTTAATAAGTTAATAAATTAAATTTTAGAAAGTAAAATTATAGATCACTTCATTAACTTTTTGATACCATCCAGTTATAAAAGAATGGAAACACTCATCCATATATTTCCTCATTTGAATATCCATTTGGCTTTCAAGTGTCCACATCTGGAAATCCAGTGAAAAACTAGATGCCTTTTCTTACTTTATTGTAAAGTTTTAAAGGGGAAATCATTCAATGATTAGCCAAAATTTTGGTTTCTTAACAATCGTCTACATACCTTCTGGTTGCTCGCCTTTGAATGGGAGGCCATTGAGTTTTATTTTCTTTTTAGCCTATATCTCTGATTAAGAAAACCTCTTCCACTTCAGTGAACCAAATTAGCACTGTTCTGCAATTTACAATTGCAATTACAATTTACAATCCTAGAGATTTGCCTGGAGCACTGAACGGTCATGTGACTTTATCAGAATCACATGGTCAGTTTGAGTTTCAGACAGGACTTCCTGGTGCCAGGGCCTTTTCTCTGCTACTGCCCAGTTCCTCTCAGGAAGTTAATAACAGCAATAAATGAAGTCAAGAAAATACCAGTAGCAAACCTGGAATAAGCACTTTACATGTTCATCAGACAACGGCGTCATTAAAACTGAATCCAGTTCTAAACAATGTCTCTGTGTGATTTACCAGATGCTACAAACCTTACCATTTCTCCACTGAACCCTAATATCATCAAGTCACACTTACTAGTCTTGCACTGTGAGACAGAGTGTGATTCACATTTGAAGCACAGTTTGAAGTTATCTTGGAGTAAAGATGGGGAAGCGCTTGAAGCCAATGGAACTGAAGATATCAGGTAATCAACAGGGATGCATCCTCTAGTAGATGGTAACTTACACAGAAGGTAAGAGGCTTTGCACTTTTGGAGGAAAGTTGAAAATTATACAATTACTAAACATGATGTAAAAATATACCTAAAAGATCTCAATGATCTCTTTCCCAATATTTGTAGAAAAGGTAGCACAAGTAAGCTTGTTTTTTTTTTTCTACCAAAATGATATATTCTCTTGGGTTTTTTCCGCAGGTTTCTGGATTAGAAAAGAGTTAGATTGACCTAGTCTGTCAACTATGAGATGGTCTACATATAGCACCTTCTAAGTAGCCTTTACTTAGGTATCTGAAGAGATAAATGAACATTTGTCAAGGGACAAGAAAAAGTAAAAGGACACATCAACCTTCAAGCACTGTAGAGTTGACAAAAATGTCTATAAAATGTTTAATAAATCCCAACAATTTTCAATTTGAAGTAACGGAGATGGCTAGGCTCATTTTCTGTTGTTGGGCATCTCCAGGAGGTTGTTTTGATAACATTAATGATTTTCTATTTGTCTTTCTGGACAATCTGGTGCAAGAAAAATATTTTTGTGGAGCATCAATGTTTCGGAGATGTAGTAGAATATATAGAAAGCAATATTTGGCTTTTTTCTACTATTTCTGAAAAAATATTTTGAGCACCAGCATTGAAGGCAGAGGACCTTTATTCAAATCATATCTCTGTTATTTCCTACAGGTAGCTGGGTGGCACAGTAGATAAAGTATTGTTCTTGGATTTTGGAACACTTGAATTCAAATCTGGCCTCAGACATTTACTTGTGTTACTCTGGGCAATTCACATTACTCCTATCAGTCTAAATTTCCTCATCTATAAAATGAGAATAAAATAGCCATTACTGCTCAGGGTTGTTTTGAATGCCAGATAAGTTAGTATACACAAAGTATGCTGAAGTTTGTTTGTTTGTTTGTTTTGCTTTTTGGAGCACAATTGAGGTTAAGTGACTTGTCCAAAGTCACACAGCTAGTAAGTGTGTCAAGTGTCTGAGGTCAGATTTGAACTCAGATCCTCCTGACTCCAAGGCCAGTGCTCTATTCGATGCACCACCTAGCCGCCCCTATGGTGAAACCTTTAACCAGATCTCTAAAGGCTAGCGATACTGCTCTCCCTCCTCCTTTTTAATCTTGGTTTTCTACATCATCATCTTCGTATTATCTTCACAATCATTATCATGATCTTGTTGATGTTTAGGTAAATAACATACCTTTCCAAGTTTTGTTGTTGCTGTTCAGTTGTTTGGGTATTTGACTATTTGGACCCTATTTGGAATTTTCATTTTCCATTTCCTTCTCCAGCTCATTTTAAAGATGAGGAAACTGATATAAACAGGGTTAAGTGACTTGCACAGGGTCACATAGGTAGTAAGTTTCTGAGGCCAAATTTGAACTCAGGTCTTTGTGACTCCAGGATTAAGGATTTTCTGACGCCAAGCCTTGTGCTGTATCCACTGGATGATAGTTTTCTCAAATGTGAAATGTAGAGGCTACTTGATGGCCTCTGTGGCACTTATGTATCTAGACAGAAGGAAAATGTTCCTATTATTTAGGAATATCATTTTCAGTACATAAGGAACAGGATATATACACTGAGGTCCATTTTTCCTTAATAAAAGAATCTTAAGAAAGAATAACATGATATACTTTTTAGATGACATTTATATATGGAGAAGAGAACATTTATCTGATGCTTTTGCGTGTTTTAATTAGGAAGGATTATAAAATCTGCCAACTTTTTGCTGAAGAAATTGTATTTTTTTTCTCTCAGTATCTAGTGCTGTGAAACTATAAGTATAATACATCAAACATTCTGATTTGGGATATAAAAAAATCAAAGGAATCGCATATGTTTTAGGAATATATTAAGAGTCTTAGTTGGAGGCAGGATGACTGTGGGAAGAATTAAAATCAGCCTTCAATACTATATGTCCAAAATCAAGCCCATCCTTTTTACCTCTTATGAGTTCAATCCTCTTCCAAATTTCACCGTTTATTTGCAGGGCACCACCTTCCTGGCAGTCACCTAGGTTCATGACCAAGAGATATCTGATGCCTCACTGTCTCCAAATACTCCACATCCTATCAGTTTCTAAGTCTTGTTGAGAAAGCTCAGTGGTGAAGTGAATAAAGCACTAAAGTTGGTGTCAGGATGACCTGAATTTGAATCTTGCCTCAGATACTAGCTATTACCCTGGGTAACAGCCTTAGTTTCCTCATTTTCAAAACAGAGATAACTCACTGAGCTGTTACATGGATCAAATAAATGAACTATGTAAACCCTTTGCAAACCTTGAAGTGCTGTATAAATGTAAACTAGAGAAGAAACTCAAGAGTAGTGGATAGAACTGGATTTGGGGCTGTGAAGACCTGAGTTCGAATCTTGTCACTGACATACCGTGACTATGTGAACCTAGGTTTATCTCTTATATTGTTGATACTCTGAGGAGATCTCTATGACTCTGAGCTTCAGAGATGATGACCTGAATTAATAAATGCAGTTATCTCATATGTGAGTTATTTATATTTATTAATTTACAGATCTAGTCCAATCACTATCCACATATCAGCTATTATTGTGTCTCTCTATCTACACCATATCAAAAATTTTACTGGGTCATCTTCACTTTCTCAAGTTTTAGAAAATGTGGTGGCCCTCTTTGCCAGGATATAACCTCTCCAGTTGTCCCCATGAGCCAAACCCATCTTGTATGACATAGGATATGGTCCCATTAATTGGTCATACCTTTTCTCAGCTCCATATTCTCCATCTTTCCCTTTCTTACCTGCTTTTCCTCCAAAGTGTTAAAATATTTAAGATTAAAGCAATAACATCATTCAAATTATCATCTTTTCTCATTTCTTTCCTTTAATGACAAGTTTATAGAAAAAAAATAGTCGGTTTCTATTCCCTCCCCCTCTTTACCATACATTCATTCTTTAGGTTTCTAACCTCTGTTTTCATCTACCATTACTACTGAAACTAATCTCTTCAAGGTTAATAATGGACACCTTATTGTCAAATCCATTAGCCTTTTCAAAGTTCTTCTTAAGGTTATTAAAATTATTCATTTTTCTTGACTACTTCCTCCTTCTCGATTCTTTTTTCCCCTCTCCTTTCTATGATGCTAGTTTCCTTTAGTTCTCCTAACTTTGGTTATTCGTCATTCACTTTCACTGGTTTCTTTTTTTAAGTTTGGTCCCTGAGTATGATCCTCATTCAAGATACTGTATTTTTCTATCTTCTCTCTTCTCAGCCTCCTCCAATTCTCTCTATTCAATGGCCATACTGCCTCTATAAAACTAAGACTCACATCCTAATCACTCAACAGTTCCAAGAAACTGTAGCATATGCAGTAGCCACATCTCAGTAAAACTGTCTTGGTAGATGGGCTAAACCAGGTTGAAGGTAACCAGTAGGCCCCAATCCCATCACTGCATTAAGGAGATGTCTGCCACAAGCTGGTAAAGACTTCCTCCAGCAGAATGGGTGAATGAGAACAATTTGTTCTAAAGGCCATGAAGGTGGCTGGATGAAGCAAGTGCTGGGGAGTGCTTAGAAATTGGTCAGACACTGAAGACACTAAGGTCAACCACTGAATTCCAAGGCATCTCAATAATCCTGACTTTTGTCTTGACATGGGGATTCCATGATTCTAGAAGAAAATGAAGCTGATGATCTTGTGCAAATCTGCCTCACTTAAAGTCCAATTCATTCTCAAGTCAAGATATCATCCTACGATACCATGAGTACTGTTCAAAAATTAAGAACCATTGACAGCAACAAGACTGACATCCTTATTTCCTTTTTTTTGAATTTTGGAGGGAAATTGGTGTTAAGTAACTTGCCCAAGATCACACGGCTAGGTTTTTGTTTGTGTGTGACATCCTTATTTCTAATCATGAACTTTTTCCATGATTACAATGGAATTTTTACAATTTTTATTTTAACTGCTTACAGATCTTCAGCTAGGTGTTCAATTGGTACCTCGAATTCAAGATGTACAAACTTAAACTTATTATAGTTATCATTCTGAATCAAACACATCCCTCCTCTTAATTTCCTTATTGGTAATTATATAACCACTTTCCCAGTCATCCGACTTTAAATCCTTGGTTTTATCCTTGAGTATTTCTTTTTCTTCTTCCCACATGTCAATGCAATCACCAAATCCTATTGAAACTTTCTGTAATGTATTTATTGCATCTGCCTCCAACTTTTCCCTTGTATAGTAAATACCCTAAACTCTAGTTCCCATTGCTCATTATCTGAATTATAGCAATAGCCACAAATTGGTCTCACAATCTCACATCTGTTCCTTTTTTAATCCTGTTTTCTTCACGTGACTCTCAAAATGATCACATAACTTCTCTTCTCCAAAGCCTGTTCCCCCTGGCTAACTGGATAAAATACAGGATCCACATTCAAAGCCTTTTTCAATGTCTTTCAGTCTATCTTTTCAGTCATATCTTAAGGTATTCTACTGAATAGACTATGCTTTAACAAAATTGGATTGCTTATTATTCCCTGAATTTATCTTTTATTTCTCTATCTTTTTCTGCATTATTCTCTTTCCTGGAGGAGAAACTTACTACCCACAATGACAAGCTTCCATGAAATCATATTCAGATAATTCTAGCATTGTTTCTGGATATTTCTTTACTTATTTTTAGTAATTGCTATTTTCATTTTAGCCGGATAAGTATTGAAGGAGACAAGCTGACCATATCAAATGTCACTTTAGAGGATGAAGGATTGTATTCCTGCCTTGCTAATACTGCACTTGACAGGGCAATGGCTACAACTCAAGTGACCATCCTTGGTAAGTCTTTCATTGTTCATCATAGGAGGAAATAGATTTTTATTTACCTCTTTATTCCTGATTAAATTCTTTTCATAACAATAGATCTGAAATGCTGTTTTCCTGTATTTTTTAAGCTTTATTTCCAGTTTTGTTTTCTTTTTTTTCATTTTATGAAGTTAGAACACAATTAAGCTTTCTCACACTTGTGTGTTCAATTTTGGGCTTAATGTAAGCAGCATGGAACACTGGACTTGAGGTCAAAGGATCTTTGGGATTCAGATTGGGTGCTGGGAAGAGCTTTAAGGACCATCTCACCAAACCCTTTCATTTTTCCACATGAGACATAGACAAGTTGTGTGTGTCTTCTGAGGTCATATAACTGGTGACCTTTCACAAAGATCATAGGATCCCAATCACATAATTGGAAACGAACAAAAAAGTGACGTAGATCAGCCTCATTTCTACAGAGGAGCTTACTGAGGCTCATGCAGGACATGTGGTATATAAGCAGATACCCAGCCTTATGCCTTCAAATCCAGAACAGGTCTTTAGTGGTTAAGGTTGACACTCATGCCCAGGCTGACAAAGGCACTTGAGACCCTATATGATGTTTCCAAGCTATGTACCAGAAGGGTTTAGTTAAAATCTTGGCTCTATTTTACTACTCTTGTTACATTGTTTATTTAACTGACATGGGCTTCAGTTTCCTTGTATGTATAATGAGTGGTTGAACTAAGTAGATAAACTGTATGGTCTATTGCAGTACTAAATCGTTTGTCCTATGAATTCCTATATGATTTCCTGCCTCACATTTACTCACATACCTCCTCCCCAGATACAAACAAGACATATGTGACTTCTTTTTCTCCATGTAATTCCTGCCAAGTATACAAAGAGAGAAATTCATAAAATCACAGCTGCTATTCACTTACATTAATCAACCTATTTCTTTCTTATTTACTTTTTTCATTAAAAAGAAACTAAATTATTGGTGTGGGGATATGGAAATGTCATTTATAAATATCTATAAAGGTTCTATATAACATAGGCATCGATAAACAAACACATATGTACATATTTGAAGTATTTTAATCTTTATCTTAAAGGTTGTGCAATAAAATTATAAATCTATCATAGCTCTCCATAAGGTTCTCCCTATGATATGGACTACATTGATTGATTGTTTTTCTAAGAAAACTTCAAAAATTAAAAAAAAACATGCTTAATTCCCGCCCCCCATAAAAATATGACAAATTGGATGATATATTCTGAGGAAGCTCTCCTTTCAACTCTTTTCTGCAAGTCCATCCATCTTAGTTCATTCTGTTTTCTTTAGATAAAAGTGAACAGATTTTAGTCTCAGATGTATACCATGCTCTGGTGGGCACCTCCTCAGACTACATGGGCCCGTGCACACACAGTATCTGCAGAATTGTAGGCAGTGTGGGGCAGTGGGGAGACAACTTGGATTCAGAAGACAAATGTCTGAATATGAGCACTGCTATTTACAGCCTATATGACCTAGGATGCTTTTATGACCTTGAGTTTTCTCTTCTCTACAAAGGGGGTATAAATGAAATAACCACAAAGTTCATATCAAATTCTAAATTTATTATCTCGTGAATCTAAACCAAACCTTTCTAAAGAATACTGAAATGTGAAAAAGGGATAATTTCCCTTTTTTCCTAAGACAAGAGAGATTTGAGCCATCATTGCCATTGGTCATATTTTGAGAAGCTGTCATGTGTGTGTATATATATACATACATATATAGACATACTACATATATCCATCCATACCCACACATACACACACACATATATATATATAGATATAGATATATGTATTATTATACACATTTGTGAACGTGTTTCCTAATTTCTGAAAATAATTTGTCAGATATTTCCAAGGACTTACTAGAGAATTTTTTTCCTGATATATGTGTAAAGGATATACTGGTAATTAAGTAGTTCAGTGTATAGAATTCTAACTTGGAGACAGAAAGACTTTTATTCAACTTCTGCTTTGTATACTTACTAGTGGTGTGATCCTAGTCAAGTCTACTAAAAGAAAACACACACACACACACACCAATTACTTTGTGGTAATGTATTTTCTTTTCTTTAAACTTTTATACAGATGTTCCTGATCCACCAGAAAATCTCTTTCTCTCTGAAAGGCAGAATAGAAGTGTGCGGTTGACTTGGGAAGCTGGAGATAGCCACAACAGTGCCATAACTGGTAGAAAATACTCCAATAATCTCAATTTTTCATTATACCTCACAATGAAATATTTTTAAATGATATAAAGTTCTTCTTTGCAACATTATGAGACATGACTGATGGGCCATTTTAATTTTAATTTATGTATCATTCAGGAAGGAATATATTTAATTGTGCATAATTATGTCTGATTCTGTGACCATGTCTTTCCTCCTAGAGTTTATTATAGAGTTTGAAGGCAATAAAGAAGAACCAGGAAAGTGGGCAGAATTGACAAAAATTCAAGGAAATGAAACAACAGCCGTGTTATCATTGGCACCATATGTAAAATACCAGTTCCGGGTGGTAGGTGTAAATGCTGTGGGAAGGAGTCTTCCAAGTGATCCTTCCGACTATCATGAAACTCCACCTGCAGGTAATTAAATAATTTCACTCTGTGAATAGTTTAACTTAGTCTCATCTTATTAATATAAGAGAAACCTCATTAGAAACTCTCTGAAAATTCCCCCACCCCCACAAATTTCAAGAAACAGATTAATTAAAGCTATGGGTCTTAACAGCAGTGTATAAATACCTGCTTACACATGGCAAGAAGGATACAAGGAGATATATTTGTCTTCTATACCGCCACTCGGGTTTCTATCTCTGTTTTCTGTTCTGAGAAATGTAGCAGCGCATAGTATTCCTAGAAAATTAGCGATACTTGTTACTCTCAGCTGATTCTAAGTGGCTTTTAGTTATTAAGGTTGGCTTTCTGTTATACCCAGGAGGACAAAGGAGGTTGGAAACCTTCCCTAGTGTGCCAAGCCAGGATAAGTAGACCACGCCATCTTTGTAGACACCAGTCTAGATTTAATGAGATAAGAATGGACATAGAGGTTAGGATTTTGCCAGTTACTTTAGCTGACTCTATTCACATTTTCCCCTTCCTCACTCTGGTGAAGGGAGCTTTATGTGACTCTATCGTTCACTTAAATTCTTTGGAAATTTCTTGTGAGTTGAGAATGTTCAGAATATTCAATAATTCATGTGCTAGAATATACAATTCTCATTAAGTGACATGATGTTTTATCAATGGGTAGTAAATTAGAAAAAATGTATACATATGTATAAGTATTACTTATATGTAAGTAAATCATATGATTATATACATTATATCTATATGTATAATCATATCTATAATTTACTTATATATAAAGTTAAATTTTAAATTGGAAGTTGATTTTGTTTTTCAAAAGTTTTTTTCCTTAAAAAGTAAGCGCTTCCTAAAATCAATCTTTCAGTTTCTTTGGATTTTCTCGCCACCTAAAATAATTGGTTTGGGTGTGTTTGATGTGCGTTTTGTATAATCTCATAATCCCTGGTCAACCCCTCAGGACTTTAGCCTTTTTTGAACTTCAAATAAATTCTAAGATTAAGCCGCCTCCTTTGGGCATTTATTCTTAGAGTGTTCTTCCCCAGTATGATCTCATACATTGTTCCTGGCCTAACACCAATGCAGGAATCTGTTGGCTTCTGCAATAACTGCAATAGAAATAAGGGGCAATCATCTGTGTCATTTATTTTACACTAAACTTGTTTCATATCTCTACTGTTAGCACATTTTCCATTTTTACATAAAAGACTATCTTTTGAAAGGAGTCATTCTTTATTGTCTGCTTGGTTTTCCATTCGGATTGCCTACTTATTCCCATTGTTTTGTAGGTTCCCCAAGATGATTTATTGTATTGAGCCAGGTGTTATAAAAAATAATCATCCTGTCATTTTTTGAATTAATAACATTGAGCACCACTTTAAAGCAAAGATTTTTAATCTGTGTGTGTGTGTATGTGATGGGCCCCTTTGGCAATCTGGTAAAAGCTAATAACTTCTCAGATAATGTTATTAAATGTAGAAAATAAAATGCAAAAAGGGAACTGATTATATTAAAAATAAATTACTTGTTTTTCATGTATATGTGTGTATATATACATATAAATATGTGCAATTTTAATTGTACCATTTTGTACCAAGCTGTGGGAATTTGGGGTTATTTTATTTATTTTTCAAGTAGTCAGATGGGGAATATTTTGGAAACATATGCCTCAATATAATATAGGAATGTGAAAAATCATAGGTGAAATTATGTTAAGAAAATGTGAAATAATTATAAATAATAAGGCTAGTTTCCATATTTATAGATGTTCCCTTTCTTTTAACAAATTATGATAAATTTGAAGGGAGTACTGGTGATTCATATGTAGAATATCAGATGATGAATGAAAAGATAATTTTAGTGTAATTTTTTTTTTAGCTCCGGACAAGAATCCAGAAAACATAAGAGTTGAAGCTTCTCAACCCAAGGAAATGTTTATCAAATGGGAGGTAATATAACTATATCTTTTTAGTTGATTAATTTTTGTTTCTTTTTAGACACCAGAAAATAAATAGCATGTTGATGATTCTACTAGAGTGACTGGGTGTTCCTATCTATTCTAGCTGGGGCAATTGGGTGACACAGTGGATAGAGCACCAGGTTTAAAGTCAGGAAGATTCATCTTCCTGGATTCAAATCTGGCTTCAGATACTTTCTAGCTGTGTGACCCTGGGCAAGTCACCTAACCCTGTTTGCCTCAGTTTCCTTATCTGTAAATGAGATGGAGAAGGAAATGGCAAACCACTTCAGAATCGTTGCCAAGAAAATCCCAAATGGGATTACAAAGAGTTGGACACAACTGAAAAACACCTCAACAATAAAAATCTACTCTGTATTTATTTTTTATAGATATTCAAGAGAGTACATGTTGTCTTTCCTAGTATCAGATTAAACAACTTGATGTCAAGGATTGTTCAATTTTTGTTTGTGTACTCATGGATTTTAGCACATAGAAGGACTTAAGAAGTATCTATTAGATCAATTGAGTAAGTGCCAGAAACTATACTGAATTCTCAAGTATACAAATAGTCCCTGACATCAAGCATCTTATATTTAGCTGGGGGGGGGAAACACAGTGTGCACAGAAAAATATATACAGAATATATAGTGCAAATACACTATATATTTATATATAGTGCATATATATATATAGTTTGATGGAAAATAAAGGGAATCTGGGAGAGCGTAACTCCTAAACTGTGCTTTGGAGGAAGCTAATGATTCTATAAAGTTGATATAAAAAGGGAGAGAATTCAGGCTTGGGAGGGAATCTGCAAAAAATCATGGTGGGAGATGAAATATCCTATCTGGGGAAACAAATATAGAATAGCTTTACCAGGATTAAGAACATAGAAAGGGGAATAATCTAAGTAGGGAAAGATATGTCAGAGACAAATTGTGAAGGACATTAAGTGCCAAACTATACTTTTGAAGCTTTCTGATAGGGAAGAAACTGGAGAAAGGCAGAAAAATCAGTTAGCTATTGAAATAGTGCTTATAAAATGATGAGGGCTTGAACTAAAGTGATAACTGTGTCATTAAAGAGTATAGGACAGATAAGAAATGCCATCGAGATGGGGAAAAAGTCTTGACAATGGACTGGATATGAGGAGTGATGGAGAGTGAAGAAGTGAGGATTACAGGTTGTGAACCTTAGGTTTACTCTTCATATTTCCAATAGAGAAGAGGGACATGAACACTTTTCTATCACTTGTTTTCTCATGACCATATAGCAAACATCTCCAATTAGTCAATATCACATGAAAACACAGTCAGATATTTATAAAGAAAAAAATCATAATTATTCTTAAATATGAAATTAAATAGATCTTAAAGAAATAGTATCTTACATTATCTTTAAAGATCACTGCTTACTTAGTAATTCACTAGTTACTATCTTAGCCCTATAAGTGGCCTTCCCAAGACCATTGCCCAAAAATAATAAAGGGAAAAAAGAGTATAAAAGCATGCTTATTTCAGAAGGAAAGTTGGTCTGTTTCCCAAATGTAGAATGTTCCCAAAAGGGATATTGATCAATCAATAATAGGACCACAGAGGAACTGGCAGTCATACCCCTTACCCTCAGGTGAGAAAATCAGCTGATTTTGCTTGGTGTCTGCAAGCTAAGTCATAGGGAATCTGGGCTACTTGGTCTTTTTCCTCTTCCACTAAGGCCCCTCCACTCTTAGCTCTTCACTCACACCCAAAGAGTGAGTTCAATTCTGAATAATATTAAAAGCATAAGGAAAATCTTTTCCCATCTCAGAAAGAAAAATGGTCTCTATCTCAATACTAAAGGGAAGCGAGGTGAACAAGCATTAGGTGTCTGCCATGTACAGATATTGTACTTAGTACTGTACACTGGGAGTAAGCACCCGAGGGTGGAAATCATTTCTTCAACATCAAGTGAAAATCCTATTTTTCTGGGTGAAAACTCTACGA
Source organism: Gymnobelideus leadbeateri (assembly GCA_011680675.1). NCBI lineage: Eukaryota > Metazoa > Chordata > Mammalia > Diprotodontia > Petauridae > Gymnobelideus > Gymnobelideus leadbeateri. Next base: position 130,469 of record WOXC01000245.1, read on the forward strand.
TTTACTCAGTGCTTTAGGCCTTCCTTAGTAGGGTCTGGATGAAATATCATCAATGTGTTTTTCTATACAAAGTACACACAAACTATGGTCCCTAAATTAATGGAGATTCTCTTTGAGGTCCAGGCATATTGACTTTAGATCCATGTACTATAAAAAAGAGAACTCGAAATTTCTCCCCAGTGGGTTCCTACTCACCCCAAATTCCACACTCACCCCAAAATAGAATAAGTATGATCAATTAGAGACTAAAGAAAACAAGGTAAAATAAGTTCCAAACAAGGGTGAACTACAAGGGAAAAGGATTAAATATTTAGGATTGATTGTACATTTCTAAGTCAGCACACAGATGTTACACTCTGGACATGCAGTCCTTAGCAATTTGCTGTGCTGACAGAATGCAAACTCTTGCCTGGACCTAAGCTCCCATACCTCTGATGGCTTAATCTCTGGACCTTTAAAAGTTCATAAGGTCTCAACGTACAACATTCCATCTGCAAGATATATTCCTTTAATTAAGGCAGAGTTGGAATAACAGAGACAGAAGTCACAGGAGAACCTTGTTGGGAGATAACAGTCTGAGGAATTTTTTCACTAGTGTTTAGAGCAGATTTTATCTTCTCCCTAAATTACATAGAAAAGATTAATTATATTAAAAATTCTAAAAATAAATGACCGAGTGCCTTTAGAATGCATTCTCAGTTCTGGCTCAATATCCTATAGAATGGTTCCTCTTCTTCATAAGAGGACATTAAATCATTGGAATATCTATAAAATGGGTAGAGACTTCCATTCTGTCATCTTTCCAGAAGCAGACAAACCAGCTTCTTCCACATAGTCGCACATCTGAGAATTGAGCTCCCATTGACTAGACCACTGGTGTCTATTAGACATGAAGTTCTCTTTTTCAGTATCACTTATTAATATATTATACAAACAGGAGGGGATTCTTCTTTACTACATTTTGGACATACTTAAAGAGAAATAAGTTCTAACGTGTTTTCTGACTGTTAGCTCAAAAGAGAGTTCCCTATCAGAGTTTTGTAATGTGCTTGACCACTCAGCTACACATATATGTATATGCATATGTTTAAACATTAATATGCATATATACATGCATATGGATATATGCAAATATTTTAAAATATTTATGGATGCTGTTACTCTTTAACAAGTATTGTTCTGATAGCTCATGATTTCAAAATTAAATGATAATTTTATAACAAAAATTTATAAACATATTTATCTCCATTATTCTCTGTCTTTGGTGTATCACATTGTATCAGGGCTTAGAAAGTAGTAAAATTAAATGTCTCCACATTGGAAATTTTTAAAAAGTATTTTAAAATATGATTTATTCCCTAGGCTGTGCTGAGAGTAGCATAGCAGATGCTATTCTTTCTTGACAACAGCTTAAATTTTATATTAGAAACCTCAGCCTTCTTTTATTCCTCTACAGTATCTCAATCCAGCACTAATCTCAACCAAGTGCTAAAGTTCCAAAGGGTGGATAGTCCAATTAATCAGATTACAGTACTTTGTAATTATATGATGACTTGTTGGGAAAGCAAAATCCTTTATAAACATTAATTCATTAATCCACTGCTCCGGGAGTGAGGTTGGGTAGTTAGTATTCTCATACTTTGATTGTCTTTGTAGAAATAGGTTCTTAGTGCATGATAAGCAAGATCAGTTGTCATATGAAGAAGAAGCAATGAGGATAATTAAGGAATTTTTCATCTCCTCCCTTGGCCAAATTTTCAGAATTTGAAGGATCTCAAGGCTCTAGAATACAAATCCATACCTAACCACCATCCCCACCCAGTGAATGGTAATCCAAGTGACATGAGAAGGGATAGGAAAACATTTATGCATTGAAGCAGCCTTTTCTGCTTTTAGATATCTTCAATTATCAGCATTTCCCCCCTTACATTAAGCCAAATGGTTTCTTTTCTTCTCCCAGTTCTGCTCCTCAGTGTCTGAGCAGAACTAGTCTAAATCTTTCCATATGCCCATCCTTCAGATGGTTACCATAGACCCTCTTACTCTTATTTTCCAAACTCAACAGTTCCAATTCCTTCAATCAATGCCTATATGTCTTGTTCTCCAATGCCTTTACCATCCTGGTCTTCCTTCCCTGGTTGAGCTTAATTAATCCTACCTATTTAGAAATGTCATCTCATTAATATGTTAGCTGCAGTCTAACCTTGATGGAGTACAGAAAAGCTTTCACGATCTTTCAGTCTGTTTCTCATAATGTGAGCTAAGACTATATTAGCTTATTTAGTTATCATATCATATTCATCTTTAACTTTCACTCCAGGAAGAATGTGGTGGCTCAATGGGTAGAGTGCTTGGAGTCAGTGATTTTAACCTGAATTCAAATTCTGCCTTAGATACTTACTAGCTCTGTGACTCCAGATAATTCACTTAACCTTTCTAAGTTTCACCCTGTAAAATGAATATAACAATAGATAGAATCTACCTCATACTGTAGTTCTGATGATCAAATAAAAAAATGTATAATGCTGTGCAATCCTTAAAGTGGTATATAAATGCTAACTATTACCATAATTATTATTAATAATTATAATTATTTCAGTATTATTCAGGAAGCTAGAGGGTATAGTGGATAGAGTGACAGGCCTGGAGTCAGAAAGACCTGTTTCCTCAACTATGAAGTGGGAATAATAATAGAATTTTTCTCTGAGAGTTATTACAAATAGCAAATGTGATAATATTTGTAAATCATTAGGACTATGTAAGTGCTAGCTATTATTGACCATAATAACTATTATTAATAATAATGTTATAGTAATAATGTGAGATCCCTGGATATTGTTTCTAAAGCTTGTGACCTGTCCTTTACTTTTATAGCTGACTATTTGAACCCAAAGATATGACTTTGCAATACATCTTTGATGAATTAGTCCCTTGTTTTAACCTGTCATATGTATTTTGACATATGACCATCCAACATGGTCACTTCCTTTTTCAGTTTCAACTTCTGTAAAAATTGCATACACACCTGCTACACCTTCATTAACATCAGTGTGAAAAAAAATGAGGTTTTCCTATAGATCCTATGCCTTAAAAATGTAAGACTCCATAGTGTATCTGGCATTAATAGCCTAGAAGAGACTAAATGCAAGAGATTGTGAAGTCAAGTGAATAATTATAAAGTTAATAGTAAAAGTTACATTGAGCTTAATGGGATTTTTCAAATGAATACAGAAATTGGAGGTTATATTAACACAAAATAATCATCTTTCTCATTTTAGATTTAACAGACAAGAAGGGCATTTGGCTTCAGCCTTTCAGACAAGGAAATCCAACATTAAACTTGCTACAACTAAAAATCAAGTTTATGCTAAAATTTCAAAATTGTAATACAGCTTTTTTCCCTCCAGTTATCATTTAAATGATAATTTTTAAATACAATAGAATTGTGACTTCCACTAATTTTCAAGCATCCTAAATGTAATAGCCATTGTTCCAATACATAAACAAATCAACAAAAATGTATCATTTGAAAATGTAGACAATTATATAATTTAATTAGACTTGTTGATTGTTAAATAATTAGGATTTATCAGGAGAATATTCATACTCCTTTGAAACCTCATTACTGATCTATTTTCAAAATTCTGGTGATTTTGCTTTAAAGGGCCCACAAGATTCAAAATGTCAAAAAATGTTGAACTCTACAACTTATTTAGAGCATGACATTGGTCAAATAACTTAGCCCTAAGGGCCTCAATTTCACCATCTGAATTGTGAATTTAATGAGAACTTGTTTGATTTGCAAAGGAATTGTGGGAAGTACATTACTGCCACCTACATGGTCCTTTATATCCCTGATACCAGGGGAGAGCTACAGGGTAAGAGGCTGGCCTGTACCCTTGCTTTTTTTGTCCCTCCCTGGATCTTTGGACTAGAAATTTACTGAATAAATGTTATTAGAGATTCCTGCTAGAGATCCTTTGAATTTCAAATAAGAAACCTTAATATATCCCCTTGAAAGAATGGGCCTAACTAGCCTGTAATGTAATAATTAAGTTTATAAATCTATATCTAGTTAGACTGATAGATATAAGACTTAGATATAGGTATATTAAATTTATATATGCACATATGTACATAAATACACATATGCATTATGCATAATTACATACACATATGTGCATATTTTCTAGAAAGTAGATTGCTAAACAGGACCATCATCATGACAGGAAAATGACAAATGACATAATTTCATTTCTTTATCTGTTCTAAGATAAAGGTATTTAAAATAATGGACTTCAGTTTGGATAAAAACTTTTGGTTCCCTGCACATAGCAACATTTATCTGGGCATCCCTGAATCCCTAATGAATTTATGTCATTTTTACACTCAGAAATTTCCTGGGGCAAAAATTCCCACTGAATACAAATAGAGACATTGCCAGGGGCAAATGTCAGCTCTGTTTTATCAATGAGTAAAATTATTCACTCAGTTATAACCATAGGCTTCAAGTGATTTCTTTAAAATATATTTAATTGAGGTCATAGTTTCGAGTCCTATTGAAACATAATTTCCTTAAAACATTTTAGTTGCTTAATTGATAGGATCATAAAATAATGGCAGTCCAGGGCAGCCAACTCCCATTACAAGAGCATTATAGATCGAGAGCTCAGAGGAGCCACAGAGGTCCTCTTGTCCAGTACCATCATTTTATAGAAGAGAACACTGAGGTTACCATTTATCCAAATTCACACAAGGATGTGTCAAAGGTAGGATTTGAACTGAGATCCTCTAATTCCAGTCAGTACTTCCCCTGTTGAATCCAGTTCTGTTCAGGTCAGTTTAATCCAATTCAAGTTTGTTGAATGGCTACTATGTGACAAATAATATATATTATATAATATATATGATATATAGTATAAGATGCTGAGTTTACAAAGATCATATACATATATACATATTCATACATACACACATGTGTGTGATAGCCCCTGCTTTTAAGGACCTTACGTTTCATAGGGAGCAAATAAAATATTCATGATAATGACTCCTCACATTTCATATTCTTTAAGTTTTGAAAAATGCTCATGTACATTGACTTATTTGGTCCTCTCACTTGTTCTTGGGGATAGATTGTGGTGAATGGAAAACAATGCTGAATTTGGACTCAGAGGAAACTTGATTCAATGCCTGGGTCTGCTACTTATTTTCTGTGTGACTTGGGATAAGTCACCTGACCTGTCTGGGTCTCAATATCTTCAACTGTAGAATGAATGGTTGGATTGCCCTAAATCAGTAGTGTTAAACTTAAGTAGAAATGGGTACCAGTCATTCATATATTGGCTTAGAAAATTGCCGGTTATCATTAGCAATGTTGTATTGTGTGTTTATTGTCAAGCATTACCCAATTACATTTTAATTTGGCTAATGTCACATTTGGGCTACATAGACCTTGAATCTCCTCTTTGGCACCTCTGGATTAGATACTTCAAAGGTAAATAGGTAATCTTACTGAAGCAGACACTAGATCAGTCTATATTAGTCATCCCGAGGGATTTCTGGGCACATTTGCCATCAGTTATAATAAAAAGAGTAAGTAAAAATAGTAATTGATTTTTTAAGGATGCAACACAAATATCTTATGGAATCAGGGAAGTTTACTTTCCCAAACAGTGCAAAATCATATAGATTCTAGAACATCATATAGATCTAGACATCAGCTTTTCAGGACTATCATTGTAAATACAGTTCAGAAATATCCCTCTCCAACCTTGATTTTGAAACCATACAGTTGAGATTTATAAGCCAGGAAGGAAATTGTGTGTTTCAATATATTTTATTGACGTAGAACATATTAGTAACCTTTGCTAACATATCTATTGCTATCATGTTTTCTTTTGGAATCCTTTGGTATCCTATGCTATCTAGAAGGCATATAAATGATCAGCAGAACACTGAATGAAATTTTTTTATTTTCTATTTACCCTTGGTCTTGTGAAGTTATATTATATCTCTTATGTCTTTGTCTTAAAGCTTTCAAATGCATATTACATTTAAAAAATGTTCCTTTTAAATACAGAGAGAAAGAAGGAGAGAGAGAAAGCAAGTCAGTGAGCTAGAGACCTACCTGAATCATTACTATGGATGTGACTGCATTTGTGGTATATAATGTAGAAAGTTAAATCATAATAATGCAAATTAGGATTTACATAACTTCTGTCTTTAAAGATAAAGAGTGGGGGAAAATAGGTCAACAAAAACTCTTCTGACTTAAAACTTGCAGAAAAAGTGGTCTTGGGATGTATTTTTTTTCTTTCCACTAAGAAGGATGAGGTAGAGAGACTTTGAAAATGAAGGTAGCTAAAATCCTCTAGGGAATTATTTCAATAGCTAAATAAAGACGGTTGAAATTACATTTTTATGGATGAGAATGGCTTCAGGAGATTTTTACTCCTAGCACAGGGAACTGTGTGTTAGCATTGAAATTCTATAAGTTAGAGGAAGAATTAAAGTCTCTACCTGTAGGGAAGAAAGGGAGAGTTTGAAAATTAACAAGTAGTGAAAGTTAGTCAGAGAGTCAGGTACTTAAATTGTGGTTTGGTATTCATATTTCTTTACCTCTCAGTCTACTTGTTATTATATTTTCAATGTAGGAAATATAGCTATTGTTAGTTTTGAACTTTTTAAAATTTTAGTTAAGAGCTCTAATTTTATATAGAAAATCAATTTTAAATGGAGAGATATATTTTTATCATCTTTGGATGAATTAACCCCATCTGTGGGAAGTTAATCTGTTAGAAGACAACGTGATGTAATTAGCCAAGTACTATAATTTACTTGATGACAGCTCATCCAAATTGTTAGGCAAAGTACATTAATTGATATAGGAGTGCCTCTGGAGGATGGGCTCTTTGAAGCTCAAACGTACAAAACAAATGGCTTTAAATGAACTAGTCTTCAGGAACTATTTAAGAGTCAATCGATCAACAGCAACTATTAAGCACTTACTATGTACCTAATATTTTGCTAAGCATTAACAAGACAAAGAAAAATGGGAGATCCTCAGGGAGATTACACTCTAGAGAGGATATAAAATTATTTTTTATTTCTATGTATTATATATATATATATATATACACTTGTAATGTATATTTATAATATATATTATTATATATTTCTTTTCCTTCTGAAAAGAACTTGCAGTCAGAGGAAACTAGGAAAGGTCTCCTGTAGAAAGTAGCATTTGAGGTAAGTCTAGAATAAATCCATGAATACAAATAGACTGAGATAAAGAGGTAGTTCATTCTAGCCATGGGGGCCAGCCAGTGCAAAGACACACTTTGGGAGATTGAGTTATATATTTGAAAAGTAAAAAAGGTTGGTCAGAGTGGCCTGATAATAGGATGTATTGAGGACAATAATGTGTAAACAGTCTGTAAAATAGGAAGGGGCCAGATTGTGAAGAAAAGAATTTATATTCGGACGTAGAAGTAATAGGGGGTCACTGGAGTTTATTGAATGGTACAAGGAACTAATATAGTTAGATTTATAATTGAAGAAAATCCCTGAGAGTTGTGTGTAGAATGGATTGGAGTGGGAAGAGACTTAAAATAAAGAGATCAATAAGAAGGTTACTGCAATATCCTGGCAGAGAGGTGATGAGGGCCTAAAACAGGGCTTCGGTTGTGTGAGTAGAAAGAAGGGGACAAATATGATAAAAAAATGGTCAAAATAGAAAGGATATGATCTGTGAGTAGTTTGAATAAGTAGGACCACTGAGAGTAAGGACTGTAGTATGACATGGAAGTTATGGGCATGGGTCATTGGGTAAGGGCAGTGACATTGACAGATATAGGGATATACAGAAGAGCAGCAGATTTGGGTGAAAAAATAATGAATTTGGGATGCTTTTATGTCAAACTTTCTAATAAATAGTGACGTAAGACTAGATTTTTAGAGAGTGACTGGGGCTGAATACAAAGATCTGGGACTCATTTATGGAGATAGGAATTGAACCCATCAGAATTGATCAGATCACCAGGAGAGAAGAATCTGTTCAAGACAGAACTTTAGTTCAACATACTTTGTTTCTAGTTGTCTCAATGTAGTAACCTGAAAACTGAAGTTCCATAGATAACATATTCACTTCCTTTTTTCTGAAATATGTTTGAATTGATTTAGGAAGCTTCCCAATAGAAATTCCCATTTCTCCCGCTCCACAGGAGCAGGATGAATTAAGTGGCTTTTCCAGGGACATGTAGTCAATATGTCTCAGAGGCATCTGAAGTGGGACTTGATTGACTCTGAGACTGACTTTTCATCCTCTTTACCACATTGCTTAACTATTAAAATGTAGTTTTGTGATTGTATCATCAAACATGACAGTGCATTTCTTAATTCTTTTCCTAGCCACTGAAATCCATGGAAAGAAATGGGCCAGGATTAGAGTACAGAGTGACATGGAGACAACAAGGAGTTCCTTCAGAATGGTCTGATGAATTGGCCACAGATAATACCCTACGAGTGATGACCTCGTCTGTCTTTACTCCTTATGATGTCAAAGTTCAAGCAATCAACCAACTTGGCTCAGGGCCTGAGCCACAGACCATAACTGTCTACTCTGGGGAAGACTGTAAGTGACCTCTTTCCAAAATTAATTTGAAACTTTTAAGAATTTGAAAAAAAAATCAGCAATATTTTAACTTTATCATTTACTGAATACCTATTTTGTCCAAGACACTATCCTGGTCTTTATAGCCAGGTCACAAAAGTCAGACAGAGAGTCAACAAGCATATATTAAATATTTACTATATGTTAAATATTGACAATACAAATATAAGCAGAAGAAAAATACAGTTCCTGCCCTCAAAGAAATAATGATCGTGGAAGAAATGCATGATAAGAAACTGAAAAGAAGGGAAGGATTAGATAGTCCATATTTGAAAACATTTAAAATCTAGTTGAAGAGGGCACAAAATTAAAAATAAAAAGATTAAGATATAAAAGGACCTGCTGAGTTCAATAACTTGCATGGAGTATGTTATGCACACAGTTAAGAAAAGACAGATGACTATGTACCATAGTTTTTGTGGTCAATCAAAGATTAAATAAAAGAAAATCATTCTTTATCATTTACATATAACATTTGCTTTTAATTCTAGTTTTATTTAAATATTTGGTATTTTAACATTCAAATTTGAATATTCTTTAAATATGTATTCCCTATAATTTCTGGTATAGAATGCTAGATTGAACTCAGAAGACCCAGGTTACTATTCATATTCTACCTGGATTTACCACTTGGATGATCTTAAACCATTCAATTATCTTTTCTGGGCCTTCTTTTCCTCATCTGTAATATCACTGACTTTGCATTAGGTGAACTCTGCTCCCTCTAGTTCTAAATCGTTGTGTCTATGAAATGCAATCTTACAATAATAGCAATCATGGATAATTTCGGGTGTAAGCATCCATGATCAAAGTCAAAACACATTTTATAATTCAATATGTGAAATTATCTATCCTTGAAGATAAAAAAAATATGTTCTCAGTAGGAAAATTTGTGTCTGAATAAACACAATTTAGGAAATTAAACTTTTCACTTTTCAAAAAAGTCAATTTGAAAGTTTACTAAATTTTTAATCTCAAGTAAATTAGATTGTCGACAACTTTTTCATGAAAATCCTTTGCTAGATGGTGCTCAAAACAAAGAAAGCAAATTATAGACATTCCAAGCTAGAACTGATTGACAGGCTCCCAAAGCAGAACCTAATTACAACTATTCTGGCTCAATCCAGTCTTACAATAAGAAAAGATGAGACTTTTAATCCTAGATGAGGTTTTCCTATTTATACACTTAACGAGATGTAATAGTCTTCATAGGATATTAGATTTAAAATTTTAAGGGATTTCAGAGGCCACATCTTCCTCACTTTACAGTAGAGGAAACTGAGACCCAGGAACATTAAGTGACTTGTCCAAAATCAGAGAAGCAAAGATGTAATTTGAAGTCAAATCTCATAAGTTCAAGTTCATTCTTCTGTTCAAAGAACCAAGCTCCCTTTCCCCTCTCTTTATTAATATATAATTGCAGTATAATATTGCTTTGACCATTAACACAATTTTGCCTTTTGGAGAAAGGGAAGGAATCATTCTTCTATGTAACAATGTCTCAAAAATTATGATGTCTGAATTACTTAGCCTTCTGGGTAAATTGCTTTACGTTGTAAAATGCCTTTGGGTCTGGAGTTATCTTTGACTGTAAAAGTCGAGTCTACATTTTTGAAAGGGCAACAAATGATAAAACGTGCTCCTTGTAGCTCCTGCCCCAGACTCCAATGAGATCGTAGCTTCTGATGTCCAGGTGAGCTAAGATCTGATATGCCGGGAGTGAATAGCAGTCTTGCTATTTTTGATATGACGTGAGCCTAGCCTGCTCTGTCAATGACTGTTTTTAAAAGTTTCAATTCAATGGATAGAATGATTCTAATCTTCACATTTTACCTTTAGATGCCTTGTTGGTCCATAAGACACACATAAAGCTTCCCTTCTCCTCTACCCCATTATGTGTATTTAATGAATATCTGATGCAGCCTAAAATGTTGGTAACCCTTCAGGTGGGATAGTTTTCATTTTATTTTAAAAGGATTTTGTGCATTAGACATTTCTAACTGATACTAAGTCATTTGACACATTCAAAATAATAAGGAAAAACTGCCCTCAGAATTTTGTCTACTTGGTTTCAAGACTTATCTCTGACACATTCTTGCTGTGATCCTGGGCAATTTATTTAAGCTCTTAGTTCCCCAGGAACATCAACCAGGCTATTATTTCAAAATAGTTACTGACCTTCACTGATTGAAATAATCTCTTACTGGGAGTTCCTTCTACCAGTGAAATAAAATTTTCCAATGACAAATAGCTGATACAGATAAAAGAATTTAAAAAAAATCAAAAGATCTTGACAAACTAGGACTCTGAGTGGAATTAAATAAGGTTGAATTGGCTAGGCATAAATCACATGTGGCCTTCTAGGCCTGTTCAGTCCAAGTTTTATAGAACAAATCCTTTTATTAAGGGGATTTGTTCTTTGAAGGTTAGATTCAAAGGGGTGCACTTGAGGACATAGATGGTCACATGTGGTCTAGAGGTCACAGGTTCCCCACCCCTGGTCTAGATGATTTCTAAGGTTCCGTCTATCTCTTTATCTATGTTCTTATTAAATAGAAATTGATTACAAAAAAAAACTAATTTGAATGTTTTTAAAAAAACTTACAAATTTCATTTTGACTGGCACATATTTAGTAACAACTATTTATGAATGTTTGCTATGCAATTTTTGTTGTTTTATTATGTTAAACATGGACCCTGGCATTCCATGTTATAAAAAAAAAATAAAATTTGATCCATTTCTTCTTACAATTATCTTGGTGATTTTTAGAACAATTTTACTGCTTCATAAGATAACGTTATGCCGCTGAATGCCCATAAGATGTATTAAGGAATACCAATGAATCTTAGACCCCCAGATAATACTATTATTCAATTAAAATTAATTTTGCACACAATAGTACTTTTGAATACCCTTCTTGATTCAATGTAATTAGCTATATAATACTGAGGAATCAGATATCTATGTAATAACCATACTTTGGGTTAGTTTAAGCAGTTCCCATTGAGGAAATATTCTGATGCAGATCAGCATGTACACTATAATGTATAACCTTAGATATCTATACACATATACAAATATGCATACATATTTATAATCTAATTTAAATATGCTGACAGAGAAAGTGAAAGAAAAGGTGTCAAAAGGACATTATATATCATAGGTAGGATTTCAACTGGGGTCTTTGAAATTCTGAGGCTGGCTTTCTACCATACCACACTACCTCCATGAAAAATAAAAATATAATAATAGTAAAATAAAATACTGGATGGTGTCATTTATGCAACATAGTATAACTCTATGTAACTTTTATGCATTGTAGTTTTTCTGGTATATGTTGACTGACTTCTGTAGGACTCTCCAAATCAGGTGTTTGAATGCACCCATCTTCCTACCATGCATTCACTCTGCCATCCATGGCCAAAAGTCTACGCCATAATCAATCCTGATTGTCATTTTCCAAATGCAAAAATAGTAAAGAATATATAGACAATGTTTAGTTTTTCATGTAGTTTGATCTAGTGGGGAAAAAAGACAGGGAGTGGGGTGGGGAGTGACTACATTATATATCCTAAAACTATAAAACCTTTGAGGGAGTTCTTAAATGACAAGGAGGCAAAGATTATGTTGTCTTTATCTTTTTACCTTTCCAAGTACCTAGAATGATTTATGGTTTAGAATAGGTGCCGAGTAATATTAATCACAAGAATGTTTATTATTTTTATAACTAGTCTTATATAACTCTTTAAAGCTGGCAGAGCACTATACATATGTGAACTCATTTAATCATCACCATAACCCAGTATAGTGGGTGCTATTATTATCTCCATTTTATAGATAAGGAAAGCGAGGTTGGAAGAGGTTGTGACTTGCCCAAGGTCACAGACCTAGTAAGTGTCTGAGACAGAATTTGGCTCAAGTTTTCCTGACGCCAGTTTCAGCACTCTTAGTCACTCAGCTACCAAGATGCCTCTGTTTAATAAACATTATTTTAAAGAAGGTTTAGTGCCCTTGGAAATGAGCAAAGATCCAATACATTAAACCTCAGGTCATCATTAGTGCTACCATATTATTACATTATTATGTAAAATTAGATGATAATATTATTGTAAATATTTGAATATTGATAAAGAATATAAGTTGGGTTTTAAAGGATTTTTTTAATTTTAAAAATGTTCATGAAGTCTCTCCCTAGTTTATATACATTATAGAAACAAATTTTTGAGAATAATCTTATTGATTCCAATACCAACCTGTTAATACAGTTGTGGTGAGGACCAAATGAGATAATGTAGGTAACATGTTTAAAATTAAAATTCTATACAAATTTCAGCTATTTGCATCAAGGAAATTTTATGATAATTTTTTCATTGAACTATTTCTCTTTATGTTGAATAGCATTTATTTTATTCTATAAAAGTTTAATATATAAATCAACAAATACAAATAAATATCCCAGTGGTTTCTTTTTGCTTTAAAAAAAATCCAATTTAACAACAACATACTCATGTGAAATCCTATATTTGTATGTGTGTGTGTGTGTTTTTACAGATCCTGATGCAGCTCCTTCGTTGGTATCAGTAAGAGTTATAAACAGTACCCTAATTAATGTCACCTGGGACAGAATTCCAAAAGAGAGAGTACATGGACATTTGAGAGGATATCAGGTTTTATTTCCTAATAGTTGCATCAGAATTTTCTTGGTTTCAAAATAAGGTTGATTCAATAGATTACTACAGTTATATGCAAGAAAAATATGCCAATGGGTTATCATTTTTTTTAAATTTCAGATCAACTGGTGGAAAACCAAAAGCAGATTGGATGAGAGGAAATTCCCCAAAGAAATAAAAACTCTAAGATTGCCAGGAGACAGAAGCTATGGAATGGTTCCTTCACTAGACCCATTTAGTGAATTCAGGTTAACAGTCTTAGCCTACAATTCCAAAGGTGCTGGGCCAGAAAGTACTCCAATTTCTTTTCAAACTCCAGAAGGAGGTAAAAGAACAATAAAATATGTGAGAGTTCTTCTCCCCTTAGTGTAATCATTGGAAAGTATAATCCTAGATTAAACCTAATATCACATTTCTTCATTAGTGTTCATAATCATAAGTGGTTTGATCAATTCAGGCCAGTTACATGTCTCTTTAATTTCTGGGATACATTTATACTCATGACATAGCAGTTAGAGACCTGGCCTTGTATCCTCTGATAGTGACTGGTTGATCATGGGCTACTTTTAACTACTTACTAACCTATAAGACTTTAATTTACTTAGAAAGTGACAGTTTTCTTAAGTAGTGGGAAGTTTTTTTTTTTTTTAATGTGGGAGTCTCAGCTTTAATTGCAAGTACTTGTCTACTTTCTAGCTCTCTCCTCTGACTATCTTAGGGATGTCCTACATTGAGAGACATAAATTCATGTAACAGGACATATGGGTGAAGAGATCCCACTTTGTATAAGAGGGGAAATCTCTAATTCACATGAGTCAGTACCAATGTTCTGCTTGTGAAATTAGCAAGACTCTCATCACTGCCATTAGAGTAGTCTTTGCAGTTGCTGCTTCCAGAATCAAATTTAATATGGGAAGAAGATAGTGAGAATATACCATCCGAACTACAATGGTTGAGTGGTGACCAACATTCTCTCTGTGCTCTCATTCCAACTGCCGGTGGCATTCTCTTAGATTGTATAGTAGATCTGACTTCTGCTGGATGGACTTGCTTTCTTCCTACCTATTCTATGTCCTTGGGAGACAAGATAATTCTTTGTCAGCCTTGATGAATTTTCAAAGCTGTTATTAGGACAAAGCCAAGAAAAACCTATAGCAGAAGAAATAAACACTTAATAAATTTCACCTATAAGTAAATATTCTATACTATCTATCTTAAAATTAATTCTAAATCAGTCAATAAGCGTTTTTAGGAGCTGATTATGATTTGTGCATTGTGCAGCATTAGGGACAGAAATCAAAATCAAAAGAAAAATAGTCCCTACCCTCAAGGTCCTAACTTTCTAATAGGGATATGGTACCCATTTTCCAGGTCTGGAGAACTAAGGATGATTATTATGTCCTCTTTCTCAAAACAGAGGTTCTTGTAAGAACTCCCTAATGAGAGAAGAGACCCAAAGTAGTAGAGTCAGAGGGAAGCTGAAGTTTGATGGTGTGGGATAGAAAGCCAAAATGTGCTAGTGTCAGACCCTTCTCATTAGAAGAATAAGAATATTTAAACGAAGTTATTGTATTACCATAGTTCAAATTTTCTCATAAATTCTAAGTTGACCTCATTTATTTCAGTACCTGAACAGCCTACTTTCCTCAAGGTTATACATGCTGATAAGGACACCGTTGTATTATCCTGGGGACTGCCCAAGAAAGCACATGGCAATCTAACGGGCTACAGTTTACAATACCAGATAAGTAAGTAGAAGTTTGGGTTTTGTAATCAAGCTCTTTAATAAATTGATTATATGTTTGAGTAAATGACATTATAAAATGAGAGCCTAGGATTAGGCAAGACATTGACCATATGATGAGGAGATGGGACTCATTGGAAAAGAACCTGATGTTGGGAAAGACTGAAGAATAAAGGAAAAAGGAACAGCAGATGATGAAATAGATAGATAGTCTTATGGGGGGAAAATGAACATGAACTTGAATGGACTTTGAGAGATAGTAGAGGAAGAGAAGGCCTTGGTATGTTATGGTCCATTGGGTCATGAAGAGTCAGACATGACTGAATGACTCAACAACAACAGATAATTCTAATTACAGGCTGTCCCGAATTGATTTGGCTACCAGAAATTTTGCCTGAATTTCAATGTACAACCAACTTAACCATTTGCTGTGAATTTATCTTATTTGGATGTTAACTTGAAAAGTGATGGCTACATAAACATATGCCATTATAGTGTACATTTCAACTTCCTCAATTAATAAAATATTTTTCTTTATATTTCTTTTTCTATTATTCTAAAATTTGTTTACATAGAATCTTTGTCCTATCTTCATTAGTGAAGGGATGGATCATAAAGAGGTCTGGATAACAAGATAGACAAAAATGAAATTAAAACATTTCCACCCATTCACATTTTCTCTGTCCTCCCTCTCCCTCCTTCTTTCCAGCTATCTGTTTATATCTATCTATCTATCTATCTATCTGTCTATCTATCTATCTATCTATCTATCATCTATCTATCTAATCCTGGTGCTACCATTTACTGTCTCTATGACCTTGGGCATGTGACATAACTTTTGACCTTTAACGATATTTTGAATGACCTACAGAGCTGCAGAAAAACAACAATAAATTGTTTATAGTAATTAACTAAATAAGGAAAAATGGGGACGTGCATGAATAGGATAGAAATAATTAGAAGAGAAAAATCTTTCTTCTTTTTTTGCTTTTCGGAGAGGGGAAGGCCGGGCAGTTAGGGTTAAATGACTTACCCAAGGTCACATAAATAGTGTTAAATGTCTGAGGCCAGATTTGAACTCAGGTCCTCCTGACTCCAGGACCAGTGCTCTATTCACTGCACCACCTAACTGCTCAAAGAAAAGTCTTTTGCAATCTTCATCTTTAGACTATGCTCTGCTGATATACTACTCAGACCCACTCTTCCATTTTGAATCCATCTCTCTCCCCATCTATATTGGGTGGAATGTGCCGTGAGTGATATCCAGTGTATCTATCCATGACTTCATGTAATATACATAAGTATGTATAAGCATACAGGTAGGGACATATACATGCACACATGCATGCATACATGTTTACATACTATATGAGGCAGCATGAATGGTATAGTGAATAAGAACAGTCCTTGAGGTCTGGCAGATCAGGGTTCTAATCTCCCCTCTTGATATTTACTGGCTGCGTGACCCTGGTCAAGTCACTTAAACTTTAAATTTACCAAGTATCTGTTTGATCTCTTAAGCCTCTAAGCTGCAGAAGAGTTGTATTGGCATAAGGAAACTGTTTACTGCAAATTCTTTATGATAGTGAAATCACAAGTCTAGACATGCATGCATGCATGCATGTATGTATGTATGTATGTGTACATATGTAATAATACATGCATGTGCCTACAGGTATTTAGTTTAGGGTTCTTGAATGCCTGAGCTGATATTAACAGATTTTAAAAGAAAATAAGAAATAGTGAACTTAGATAATTTTAATTTGGAAAAAAATATTTCCTTTCATTTAATGGGAAACATCACAATGAATTTTGGTAATGTGTTCACTCACTAATGTAGTCCTGGGAAAATCGGACTAAAAAAGATATTTTATACATATGCATGGTGACTTCAGCAATAAATGTTTCATTAGATTTTTTAAAGAATTGATTATGTAATAATTATGTAATATGTATTGAAGAAACAAGGGGGGAAAAGACTTTCATATAAAAAAATTACTCTGTAGAAGAACAGAGTGAAATAAGAAGCAAAATTAAATTCCTGTCTATAATTCCTCTCCTTACTAATAGAAAATGTCTCTTTTTAGATGAAGAAATAAGGAAAGGATACTTAGAGATTTCTTATGACAGTATCATTGACCTGGGTATGATTACAGTGGTCTAAGCATTCCCACACTTATAAGACATAGAGAAAAAAATGCAATATAGAGCAAGTTCTGTGTCCAAACAAATTAAAGGAGCCATTTTTTCTCCAAATGTGTCTTTACTGCAATGTGTCTATAGGCATTGCAAATAATAATTACCTCATTTTTTGTCTATTCGTAAATATCAGGTTGCTGTTGTTTTAATTTGTCCAAGATGTTTATCTCTTTCAACTATTAACATTAGCAGCAAATTACATTGTTAAATGCCAACAGGACACAGCATACATTGTGTGAGAAGAGAGGGGGAGAGGGAGCTGGAGGGAGAGGAAGGGAGAAGGAGAGGGAGAGAGACAGGCAGAGACAGAGTTCAAACTTTAATGAAATGAAACCTTATACTACATTTCTATTGAAGGAGCACTTTCAATAGAAAAGTCATTCAATTAACATTTATTAAGCGCTAATTGAGTGCAAGAAAAAAGGAAAGGAATTGATACATTCTTTTGCCAAAATATAATGTGAAATGAAAGCAACCAATCAAGAATTGCATCAGGCACTTGAATACATAATCAAACATGAAATAGACCATAATCTTGAGGAGTCTACATCCTAATAAAAGAGGGTACACACAGACACAAACATACACACACACTATGCGTACACACATGTACAAACATAAATATATATAAAAACAAGTAAAAAATAGTTCCAAGGTATCCTTGCATATCTTTTCATATGTATTTATGTGTGTACAAATATGTACACACATAAATACATGTAAAACATATACAAAATAGTTCCAAAGTATCCTTGATAAAGGGCAGGAGGATTATCAGCTGGGGGGATGAAGAATGGCATTGGGAAGCAGATAGCTCTTGACTGTGTTTTGAGGGATTCTGAAATATAAGAAAAAGGATTGCATTTGAGTGATAGAGGGCAACAAGCACAAAGACAGTTGAGAGTTTGTAGGTCATGTAGGAGTAACTAAAATCACTATAACTTATAGATAATGATGCTTTAAAGATTAGACCTTTCCCTACAACATTGAACCTTTTACCCTTTGTTTCAATGAAATCTATTCACAGGAACTTAATGAAATGGGGATATGTCTATATGCATATATACACACAAACACACACACACATACACACATATATATCTCATATATATATGCACATACACATACATACATATGTATGCAATACAAATATACACATGCACAAGTGTGTATATACATATGCATGAACATGCTTGTTATATATAAATCATATATATTTCCATCATAATGAATTCTTTTTGCCATGTTATTGTGTTTTCTGCCTTTCCAAAGTTTTTTTTTTTCACATATTTTGTTGCTGCTATTCACGGGCCCTTTTATTTCAGGAAAAAGAATGATACTAGTCCAAACTCCTTCAAAAAAGTAACTTGGGTTTGTATTTAATAAATCTAATAGATATGAATATTTATTTGCAGGATGAAAAAAATGTGTTTCTAATAATGTTCAATTAAGGTCATTCTTTTATATCTAAGAAAAAATAAATTTCTCAAAATTTCTCTCAAAATAGTCTGATCTACTTTTCAGCTCTGTAACATTTTTTGAGGGATAAAGAGTGAGATTTAGCATACAGGAAGTCAGTATCTGAACAAGACAAAAAAGATACTCTGATCTTCTGGCCACGTACATATCCAAAAAATGAACTGACCAGCACAATACTGGAATTGCAGGGCATGGCTTAAAATGTCAATTCCCTATTACTTTAAATACATTATAATTATATTCAGTGAAACTATGAGACTATACTGATTAGTCATTAGGTCAATCACTATTGATTAAAATTTTTCATTACTTATTTTTTTGCTTTGTGTACTTATTCTATCTGCTTATCAAACCTATAGAAAGTCTTTAAGAAATTGATTAAATTAATTTTTACACGTTCTAGAGAAATTAGGAAATATGCCTACACATCTGTGTGCATAAACTATATATGCTTATTATATATAATGCATATTACATGTAATATGTTATGTATAACTAGATATTACCTCAAACACATATTACCCCACCTCAGTCCAAGTGAGATTAAGCGCTCTGCTTGTGGACATGCAAGTAGTATCAGAGGCAGCATTTAAACCTGCAACTGATAACTTCAAAGTCCATAGCCTTTTCATTATATCATGTTGCCATAGTCCTCCATTCTTTGTATAAAATAAATGATAGTAGTAATTAACATCACTTTTGTTCTATTTTATATGTTAAATAACTTTTTTCATAAAATAAATATATAGTATTTATGTAGGTGGCTAAATGTTTAATTATTATGTGGTATGATCAAAAAATGGACATTAAAATGATGTCGCTTTTATACTACAGTATCCATTTTGATTCTTGGTTGGTGTAGAGCCTTTGTTTGCCAAAATCAATAATATTTTCTTTTCAGAAATCCACAATGATAATAAGAGGAAAGAGCAACTCTGCCAGCAGCTGTCTATAACTGAATAGGGAAAAATATTTAATTTAGAATATATTTCCATATGTGCCCCAAAGCTGTAACTCTCATGTTTTATTAAGCTTTATGCAAATTAAAAATCCTTATATATTTCATTTAATTTCTTTTCTTTCTTTTTTTTTTAGTCAATGACACAGATGAGGTTGGAGAACTAAAGGAAATCAATGTCACAAACCCTTCAAAACTCAGTTGGCGTGTTCCAGACCTCAACTCCACCACCAAATATAAATTCTACTTGAGGGCATGTACTTCCAAAGGCTGTGGGAAACCCATAACTGAGGAAGGCTGCACAATAGGAGAAGGGAGTAAGTTAATAGTGGTAATAGTGGTGTCTCATATTTTTTAAAAAATGAGTTTATGGAAATTCATGATGCAACTGAGGATAGGAATGATAGGGATATGTGGGGCTTTGGTTTTTAAAAGAAAACGCATCCTTACTTTAAGAAATGGATTTCAGTTCGAATTAGAGTGACCACAGTCACTCTAAATAGTGACTACAACAGTAGCCCCATACTTTCAAGGTCAAGAGTTGTGTCTTTGCTGAATCAAAAAACAGAGGGAGCAAAGAAATAGGCACAGAGAGAGAGAGAGAGAGAGAGAGAGAGAGAGAGAGAGAGAGAGACAGACAGACAGAGAGACAGAGACAGAGACAGGAGAGAACCTAAAACTATTAAAAATTAATATTTTGATTTTTTCCTAACTCAGTGCAAAACTAATCCAATATCTCTAAATTACACAGTCCCATTCATGTGTAAACATAGGGCATTTGCCTGTGCCACTCTATAACGAATGTCAAATGGTCTTAACTGTCCCTAAGTTGATAAAATTGTTTTAAGAGCATCATTAATCAAACCACTTTTGCATTTTACTCATATTGCTTGTTTCCCAGTTTCTCTCCCAAATTTACCTCTATGCCTATGCTTTTCCACAGGTGCTATTTTATCAGTATTATGGCTTAGTGCTTGCTCGCTCTCTCTCTCTCTCTCTCTCTCTCTCTCTCTCTCTCTCTCTCTCTCTCTCTCTCATTGACCTTAAGCAGCATAGGAAGAGAAAAAATAGAGATAAGTAGGAAGAGGATGGAGGAGAAATCAGTAGAATCAAGAAATTTTAGGGAAACTGGGTGAAACAGATAAATATGTGGTTATAGTTCAGTTCAAGTTTAGAAAGACAGAAGAGAAACAAGAAAATAATGTATATGATGGGATCCCTCTAAGTAACTATCTGAGTGGAAACAAGATGAACTAGGTATTATAAGGAATATAGTATAGGACAAAGAATCCTGACTTGGGAATCAGAGTACATGGGTTCCCATCATGGCTGTACTATGAATTATACATGATTATACAATTATGTGTGAATTATATGCATGCATACATACATACATACATACATATGTTTGGCAACTTATTTAACTTCATTGGGGCTCAGTTTTCTCAAATGTAAAATGAGGAATTTATACTCAAACTCCTACCTGTTTTAAAGTTTGATAATGGGGAAGAGGGTAGAAGATGGAAAAATAAATTTAAGGGACAGGTTTCACTTATGAAAATAGTCACAAATGTGAGTGTTTAAATACATGCCAATACAGACAGTCCTGGCAGTGATGAACGATAGATAGATAGATAGATAGATAGATAGATAGATAGATAGATAGATAGATATAGACATAGATATAGATATGTAGTCATATAGATTTTTCAAGGTCTTGATGTCCCTGTTTATTTTAAAACACGTATGGGAAAAAACATGAAATCAATTAAATTTATAAAATGAATTATTCACTGTGATAAGTATCAGACAACAAGAGTAATTCCTAATGAACTGCCAGATTGATCTGCTGTTGAAAATACCTGAATATTGTCGACTCTCACTTCCATTTCTGAACAACTTTCCTGCCATTGACTCCAAATGGGTTCAGAGATGGAAGCAGGCACACAGGATTGCAGACTTGCACATGCGACTCTCTCAGGGGACTCATTGCAAGTTCTGGGTAAGACACTTGTGAATGAAGACGTCTGCACCCACTATTTTACTCTCATTGAACCAACAGTTCTCTGTCTGAGAAAATAGAAGCTTCCCAACTTCTTACACACTTAAGTTCAGTATTCACAAAAGGGTTTTATAGAATAACTGCTTATTTAAAACACTAACTTCAGTTGAATGTTCTAAAATGAAGACTGGTTTATTGATGATTTTGATACAATATTTCATAATACTACTCTTAATTGGTCTGGGATAATAATCAGATATTTAACTAATTCTATGCCCTTCTTGCAATTTAAAGCTTTAATAACCACCTTCCATCTTCCAAAACTAATTTCTCCAATGATGCTGTGTTTCAGCTTACTTTAGGAAGAAAGATGTCTTCACTTTTCACCTCTCCAGGATTCTGCACATACTCTAATCAATCTACCAGCTCCTTTGGCAGTTAAAAGTGATTTTTCTTCTATATGTATTTTGGTGCATTACACAACCATATTTACCAGGAAGTAAATAGGAATCTATTTCCCCAAAGGAGTTCAACATGATCTTTTAAAAAGTAGAAATAATAATAAAAGAAAAGAATAAGAACAATAAGAAAAAATTATTTCCACTGAAGGATAATCTAATAACAATAAATATTTCAAAAGGATATTTTGGTATAAGCTAGACATTTTCTCACACAGTTGTTTTCTCCCTGCTCTGTCTAAACAGTACACATAAAGCTTGTCTGCCTTTTATTCTTTTTTTTCTTTTTTTTGGAGGGCAGTTGGGGTTAAGTAACTTGCCCAAGGTCACACAGCTAAGTTTTTGTTTGTGTGTGTTAAGTGTCTGAGGTCAGATCTGAACTCAGGTCCTTCTGACTCCAGGGCTGCCTTTTATTCTTAAGACAGGACTAAAGTTAATATAGTATTACTATTCAATTCTTGGGTTCTAACTTTCCCTTTAAGGAAATAAACTGCATTGCTTAACATTTTTTCATTGTATAATGTGAGCATCGAATAATTAAATGTTACCTAAAATATGTATGTGCATCTGTACATGCGTGCATGTGTTTTCATATTTTTTGTGAATAAATCACATAGAGATGATGGATAGATGATAGATAAATATGTATGCACATATGACATTTTAAAAGTTCTCTTTATCATTGACCCAAAATTCACACTGGATGTGTTGTAGGCTTCTGTTGTACTCCGAAGACTATTGATCAGCTATGATTATCAGGTGGAATTTTTTTCAGTTACTGCTCTTTTCTTGCTTATAACAAGGTCCTCTGGGTATTGTGATAATTAAATCTACTTGGATCAAAGATAAACCCAACCAGTCCCAATTCAAATCCCCTCTATGAAACTTCTATAGACTTCTCCATGTAACATCTTGAGACTTACACTGTAGCTTCTGATAATTCATGATGCTGCAGGCTGCAAGACATACATTTATTTTCATTTCCTTCCAAACTCTAATCCCTAAAATTTTAGGTTTTCATATTTCTCGCTGTGAGAATTGTCTTATTCTGGTAATCAGAGGAACAATAACAAGGAATATATATTAGGTGCTAGGTCTAGATGCTAGTGACCAGAAAGCAAACATATTTCACTTGCAGAAAATAGTTTCCCATCATAACATCTGGGTCATGTTAAATAATTTAACCTTTGTCTATGAACTGCTTTTTGATAATACTAAAATAAAAGGAATTATTATATTATTTAAATATCCATTGCCAAGCACAGATCCTAAGGTATAATAAGGGTTTACTAAGTACTTGTTGAATGGAACCAGATTCTATCAGTCCATATGGAATTTTACTTATATGGCTTCATATCAATTAGCATAAGAATCTATATTGTTTTCAATCCCAAGTATGTTATGATATTTCATAACTATATAGAAAATAAATAAGTCATTTTGCATGTCACAAGTTATTTTTTGTCTCCATTCCCATTTTGATGGAGGAGAAAATGGAGACAAATAGAACATCTGGCCTATTAACAATGAGTGTCAAGTGCTAAAAAATTAGATTTTGAGTAGTGTTTATTATTAACTATTTCAATATCCAATTCCTCCTACCAGACAAGGAAAAATGAAATCAAATAAGCAAACAAAAATATGCAAATAAATAAATGAAGTCCATAATGTCAAACCAAATTATTTATAGGAAAAACAAAAGTGTTTCTTTTCAATCATAGGTAACAGAAATTAATGATCTTGGAATTATTTTATAAATCTATACAAATTTTAAAAGTACAAGGAAACACTTTGTATAATCAACTCCAGTAACTCTCTATTAAATCTTTTTTTTTTTTTTTTGCATTTTGGAGGGCAATTGGGGTTAAGTAACTTGCCCAAGGTCACACGGGCAGGTTTTTTATTTGTGTGTGTGTTAAGTGTCTGAGGCCAGATCCGACTCAGGTTCTTCTGACTCCAGGGCGGCGCTCTACTCACTGCACCACCTAGCCGCCCCCTATTATATCATTTTTAAAAATCTTCTTTTGGGCTTTAAAAGCACTCCCTGACTGACCCATTCTACCTTCCCAGTCTTTTTACACCACACATCACCTTTCCCCCACATTCTCTTTGATTCAGGGACACTGGCCTCCTTGCTAGTCCACCTCTCAATATTTTCACTGATTGTGCCCATTTTTGGTCCTCTTTTCTTCCTTATCTCCACTATTTGACTTCCCTGGCTTCTTTCCAGTATGAGCTGAAGTCATGCCTTCTACAGGAAGCCTTTCCCAGTCTTCCTTGATCTTAGCACTTTCCCTTAAAGATTATCTGCAATTTTCTCTGTACATATCCAGTTTCTGCAGAGCTATTTTCCTGTTGTCTCCTCCTGTGAGCTGTGACCTTCTTGAGAGAAGGAATGGCTTTTGCTTTGCTTTATTTTCCCAGTGCTCACAGTGCCTGGCACACAAGAGACATTTAATAAAACTAAATTACTGACTGATAAATAGGAAAATGCTAAATAACACCAGAAAAGATAGCATACCTATTTGTGATGTTGTTTTATTCCCTCAAATTTAGAAAATGTTCAAGAAAAGGAAATTGCTAAAAGATGTCTGCCTTGTTCACCATGAATAACAATATCTTTCTATTTCAAAATCCTGCTTTTTTTTAAAAAAAGAATGCATATGACTTGACTATGTACCTTTCATAGGTAAGAATATCGGGAAGAATTCAGAAGCAGTAAATCCTACCCAAAAGGTTCACCCTCTTGAGGCATTTGACCCTGAAACTGAGCATACAATTCGTCTAGTGACTAAGAATTGGGTTGATAACAATAGCATTTTTGAAGATGTTATTGAGACAAGGGGGAGAGGTGAGAAATCAAAAGCCTTCTGGGCTGAGATTATGGAATGTGTTTTGTGGATGACATAATTTTGCATCCTTCCTTAAGTTATTGGTGAACTTGTAGAAAAGGTAAATTAGTGGAATCACAGTTTTTAATTTATCTTTGTGTAGTATCTGCAAATTAACCAAATGAAAATTTTATACATTTCCTTAACTAATCACTAGTCATGTTTAGCCAATACTATAGTTGCTATTTAAGTGTAACAGCCTGGCTACATTTTAATGCATGTTTTAGGAGGCTCCTTTGAGAAAATCTGCATGCATCTCAAATGCTCTTCACTCTTTCTTGCATAATACTGCTTTGGTATATTACTTTATTTCTCCTGTATTCCTTTCCTAATTGAACCAAATGTATCCTGGGTTGTAGCTTTCTGGAAGATAAAGACACATTTAATAATCCTCTCAATTAAAATATCAAAGAATTGGAATTTCTAAGAAAACAAAAAAATAGAAATGACTTGAGTTAGAAGTGACGGGAGTACTAAGCAGTATTTTTTAAATGTATCTACATATTTATTTGTTTGATTATTTATTTTGGAGAGTGATATTGTTTGATTGTCCAGTGGGACAAGTCTCAGATTATGCATTTATTTCTCTTTCTCTACAACAGCATATGCGGGCTTATATGACAACATCTCTACCCAAGGATGGTTTATTGGACTGATGTGTGCCATAGCTCTTCTTACATTAATATTATTAACTATTTGCTTTGTGAGAAGGAACAAAGGTGGAAAATACTCAGGTAATGTTCTGCCATCACATGTGATTGTACTGGTTTAAAAAATATCAGCTCCTCCAAGTCATTGTTCAAAATAATCATTTCTATCTTTCAAGAGCCAGTTTAACACAGTCTAGATTCAGAGGTAGAGTGATTTTATATATAGGGCACTGAACTTGGAGTTAGGAAAATCTGGGTTCAAATACTCCCTCATACACTAGCATTATTATCCTGGATAAATTACTTAAGCTCTCTGAGTCTCAGTTTCTTCATTTATTAAATGAGAAGTCTAGACTTGATATAATCTGGGGTCCCTTATATCTCTAAGTATGTGATCCTAGCATCAAAAAAACTTCCTGCTTGCCCCAATCAGATGGGATCTTTCACTCTTCAGAATATTTATAACACTTTGACCACTTCTTCAAGGACAGCTCATACATTGCCTTGCAGTATAGTCATTGAAAAACTTTTGTATCCATTTTATGTATTATCCCTCAGAGCAGGTTTCAGTTTTATTGAGGACAAGAACTGTTACTGCTTTTCATATTCCTCTAAATACCTGCCTAGTATACTATATAATACATGATAAGTGCCCAATGACTTTGTTGAATCTGATTAAATGGAATTGCAATTTGTATTTTAGATAAGTTTTAAATGTTAATGCTGTGATTGATCCATGATTGCCTCAGTGTGGGTACTTCCTCCACTCATGCAGAATATATGTCCCCACTCATTTTCTCATCTCGGGTAGTTCTTGCCTATGTCCTTCAATAAATATCCTACAGAAGTTTTGGCAAGAGTACCAGATGCCTTCCTCAGAATTACTAATGTTACACTCAAGCTTTCCATTTGGGATCTCTTGCTATCACATCCATGATATTTGCCTTTATGACATTATTTGGGTATAAATCTTCTTTGGTAACATCCTGTGACATATTTACCCTGACCATTTATTAAACAGGTTAAAAAACTCCTTATTAAGTGCTATCATCAAAGAGAAAGAGATAATCTAATATATAGAATGGAGATGGTTGAATCAAGGAATCAAGCTTCTAAACTCAGGTCTCACTGTGTGACTTGAGCAAATGAAGTTAAATGCTGAAAATCTTTTGAAATGTAGTACTAAACATTTCCCCCCCATGGATAAAAATGGAGAAAAAATGTTTCCTGGTAATCCAAAGAGGGTTATTATGCATTTTGAGGTGAAGAGCAACCATCTAGGGACATGCTCTTTGCTCAGGATACAATTTGTAAATCAATGGGGGGATTTTTAGAGCTGATATTTAACAGCAAAGAAAAGAAAATTCTTTCACTGGCTTCTTTTTTCTTTTTATCAGCCCCTTACCCCCCGCAAAAAAAGACTACCTCCCACCTCTAATAAACTGGCTAAGTTAAGATTTTTTTTTTTTTGAGGAAACTATAGATCTGAGAGAGTAGCATGTGATTGAGTAAAATAATAGAATCAATTTCACCTTATTTTCCAGAGCTTAACTGCATTGTTTCTGAATGTAATTTTATATAGATAGATAGATAGATATGTATATATCCATATACACACATACATACACATATATATATACATATGCGTGTATGTGTGTAGACGTATCCCTTTACATATTAACAAATACTTTCACATGCATTGTCCCTTTTGCTCCTCAAAGTTCCTTGTTTGGTAGGTAGCATTAAGTAATTTTAACCTTGTTTCACTAATAAGAAACATATTATTCAAACTACTTAAATGATTTTCTCAGTCAGTGATTTTTGTACCCCGACGGTCTTGTGTAAGTCAGATTGCTTTTCAGGGTCTCAGAAGGTTCTTTTGTGTAATGTATACGAGGTAGAGAAAGATGGAGGCTGATTAGACCATCTCTGAAAACTTTTCTGCCATTTAGTGTTAGTAAGACCAAAACTCCATTATTTTTTCTTTAATGCAAATATTGCATTTCAACACAATGCAATTTAAATGAAGAAAAAATATTTTTAGTAGTTGTTGAGTCCCAAATATTCTGAACTATTTCTACCATCTACTAAGTTTGCATCTCCTCTCCCCCAGAAATGGATGTTAGTCCCAGCAAGGCTACCCGAATGCTTCTACTTTTCTAGGGTCATGTAGTTGAATATAAGACTAAAGCACTCTGTTTTTCCTTTGTTTGTTGTTTTTTAATAATGAATTTCAGAGTTTATTACATAGACAAAATTCCTTGAATAGTTTGCCTGCTCTGGTATAATATAACATGTTCAATGCTACTGCCAACAAATAACTAACCTACACTTTTCCAAATGTACGTAACAAAATTCATTATTTTTGCCAAAAATAAAATGATTTGGATCTTGTTTATCCTATAGTGAAAGAGAAAGAAGATTTACATCCAGACCCAGAAGTTCAGTCAGGGAAAGATGAAACCTTTGGCGAGTACAGGTAATCATAATGCATAATTTCACAAGAAAAAAAACATCAAAAAGGATCAAATGTCAAATCTGCTAAAGAAATAATGCAGTTGTTCATTGGGATATAAAAATCTTATAGGACTACATTATGTTGTTCCAATTAAAATTAATAGGGGAGGCTAGGTGGCACAGTGAGTAGAGTGTCGGCCCTGGAGTCAGAAGGACCTGAGTTCAGATCCGGCCTCAGACACTTAACGCACACACAAATAAAAAAGCTAGCCATGTGACCTTGGGCAAGTTATTTAACCCCAATTGCCCTCCAAAATGCAAAAAAAAATTAAAATTAATAGATAAAATATCCAAACAAGTGATGTAGACAGTTGTTGATGAAAGGATCTTATGCTTCTATTTGGTGTAGTTTTTTAAAATGTTCAATGTTTTTAGTTTAAAAAAATTGCATTTTCTCTTTGAGGGGTGGCATTTCTATATATTTTAAAATGAGAAAGAAGGAAAAATAGGTTTTTATTTGCATATGGATATTGAAGTAAGCAGAAGATTGACATATTTTTAAAATTCAGATAATTCAGTATATTTAAAAATAATTTATTATTCCCCCAAAAAATACCACCAAGAATTTAAACTGTGGATTAAATACATTAAAAAAAACATGGAGGGGAGGTGGACCAGGAGAGCTAGTGACATATAAAGATCACTTGTTTGTAATTCAAAATACCAAGCTATCACAACAGCTCTGTGACCCTGTTCACATGACTCCTCTCTGATTCTATTTCCTCATGGGTAATTTTTTTTTTATGATTTCAAACTTAAAAGTCATCTAGTCCAATACCTTCATATTGCAGCTTAAGAAATGGAGCCTAGAAGTAGTTAAGTGATTTACCCAATGTTCCACTGGCAAAAAGTGACAGAGCTGGTAGTTGAATCTGCATCCACAGACTTCATAATGTTTACAACTCCTATCACTAGATAGATAGATAGATAGATAGATAGATAGATAGATAGATAGATAGATAGATAAAGGTGATTAGCACAAATGCTTACAGGTGATTAGCACAAAACTTGGCAAATAATAAGTGCTTCAGAATTATTATTTTTTATTTATAATCCTCAGTTTCCCTATAAATACTTCCATTTTTCTTGGTAGAAAGGAATGGATAGATAACATCTCCCTAAAATGTAGAATATTAGTAATTTGACATAAATGTAAACATCTCACATTTGTAAGTTTTTTTTAATTACATGGCTCATCAATAGATTAGAGTGATTGTGTTCATTTTTAATCTATCTGAATATCGAGGTAAAAGAGAAATCACCTTGGAATCTGAAGACCTGGGTTCAATTTCCATCATAGCTCTTAGAACCTATATCAAGAACTGGCTTTAAAAATATTGAGACTAAATATACTTTGGGATTTGCTCTTGATTCTCTTATGAATTTCTTTCCTTGGCAGTATTGGTCAAATGATATTTTTTTAAAAACTATGTGAAAGATGATGCCTCTCCTTTAAGTGATGCCAGTAATACTTCTCATTTGGGTGAAGTTATTAGAAATCATGCTGTTTCTGTAAAATAAAGAAGTTAGATATGATAGCCTCCAAGATTCCTTTCTACTCTCAATCTCTGGTTTGACTATGTTAATAGCCCTGTGATCCTTCAAACTCATAATTCTAGATTTTGGTAGAGATTTTTCTTTTATCTTCTAGTGACAGTGATGAAAAACCACTTAAAGGAAGCCTCCAGTCTCTAAACAGGAATCTCCAGGCCACAGAAAGTGCTGATAGCTTGGTGGACTATGGAGAAGGAGACCATGGCCTATTCAATGAAGACGGGTCATTTATTGGAGCTTACACTGGGTCTAAGGAGAAAGGATCAGTGGAGAGTACAGGAAGTTCAATGGCAACTTTCCCACTTCGCGCATAAACTCTGTGTACATAAATCGCATGAGACACTCACCTCATTTTCCCATGTTGATCTATATAAATAAGCAAATCCTTGTCTACAGGAACAGAACTGGGTTTAGCCAGGATCAAACATCCAGCAAATAAACCAAGAATAAGTCACTGCCATTGACAGATAAGAGCAAATTCTTCTGGTCTATGTTGTCACGGGTTGAATTCAAAGAAGAATGAACATAACTGTGATAATTAAATTCAACTTAGTTGGTCTCAAATAATGAGCAATCAGCGTTCCCTTCATGTACCTGTTCTGGGCTGTCCCATGTGGTCTCATAACTTCTCTTGACCTGTAGAATTTTACACACATTCTATACACAACCATTCATTCAGTTTCATAGGATTGCATGGCTTGACTTTATTTTTCCTAGCAGTTGAAAGATGAAAGAAACATAGGTTATTTAAAAACAACAACAAAAGATCTTTTATTGAAATTGTTCACTGAAGAAACCAAGTCCATATTTATTATTTAAAAGTTTGCTATTTAAGATTGTCTCTGTGTGACCCATCAATTGAAAAGTATTTATTTGTCCAACACTGATTATTGGAGCCAATAATATTCAAGTCATTAAGTTGTGGCTAGTCAAATCCAGTTTGATTTCTGGTTTCTCCTTACTGTGGGATCTCGGAACATTCAGGCTTCTTTTCTTGGACCAAAACACCTGCAAGGCACAACTCGATATGGACTTAGGAGACAGCAGACCTAATGTTAACTTGCTTGGGAATGGTGACCTGGTATCTGCTAAAAAACAAAACAAAACTCAAAGACTCCATTTCTAAACTGACTCCTTTTACCTGTCTGGTGTAATTATGATGGTATGCTAGCACATATCTTATGAATGGAGTAGACCCATTCTGGTGATATTTACACAATGCAAGATATAGATGTGGTTTTAGTTTTTATTTTGAAATGAGACACATTAACATGAAAATTTACAAAAGCTACAGTAGAGAGTAAGAGAGCTATTATTTTACACCATATCAGAGAGTTTGACTATCCGGAAATTCACTAAAGTGAACTTTCAAATTGGAAGAAACCATGTATGTATTAGAATTTTGTTTTCTCAAAATAAAATAACTTCTGAAAACTGAGGGAATTGTTTGCATATTTTTCAAACTATGCTTGTGTTAATTGTTTAAAAAACCCACCACCTGTTTACTGTAGAAAATTATGTGTATGTGTTTTCCTGCATCATACATTCAGTATCATTAGAAATTTAGTCTCTATATTCCTGCTTTTTGTAAAAATTTAGTAAATTCTTAAAATGTATGAGTTGGAATTTGGTCTATTAGTTTTATTTTAAAACTAAATTATTTTAAAATTGACATAAAACAATCCACATGAATTTTAGTCAAATCGAATAATGATTGATTCCCTTATTCATGTTTCAACCTAAACCGATTAATGGATGTTCAGAAAACTTGGACTTTGATTTAATTCTCTCTCCCTCTTCCATGGATGAATAATTGATTTGTTTGTTTGTTTGAATAGAGAATGCAGCAATGGAACTGGACATTTTCCTTTTTTTTAGATTATCATAATTATATGAAAGATATAGGCAAGACATTAAATTGATAATTTGGAAATTTTTGCTATAAGAATAGTTACTTACTAAGTAAATGGAGTGTGATTTTTCAGGTTTTTTCAGAACATTAGAATGTATATATCCAAGACTGTCCATTTGTAAATTACCTTCAGGTGTCCATTACAAAAACCTTGCAAAATGATAAATATCCTGTATTCTGTTAAGAAAAAAAAACTATATAGTACTGTCTTTAAAAATACTTGTGACTAAATATGCTTTGGGATTTGCTCTTCATTCTCTTATGAATTTCTTTCTTTGGGGGGGGGGCATTGGCCAAAGGGTATTTTTAAAGAAATCATGTGAAAGATGATGCCACTCCTTTAAGTGTTGCTAGTAATACTTCTCAGTTTGGTGGAGTTCTTAGAAATCAAGCTAGTTCTGACTTCATCCATCTCCTCTTCTACCCTCATGCCTTAAGAAAAAAAGGCAACTACTTGGTATCCTTCCTACCTACATGAGGATATAGAGTTATCCTGGCTCCACTCAATAAATGTCCAGTTTGTGTAGTGGGGGAGAAAAGATGAAAGAGAAAGTTGTTCTAATCACTTTTTTCTAAATGCTCTATATTCTCAAGCAGAGAAGGGGGAGTATATGATGGTCCCTACATTTTGACATAGTTCCACAAGATAAAACAGGGTTTGAGATTTGTGTACAGCAGGCTTCTCTTGAAATGGTAACCAACTGGATGTGTCTAAAATGTTGTCAACCAGTGATCTTGGTGATAATGTTTTATCTTTCTCACAGAAATGATTTTCATGAGCTATAATGGATTAGCAACAAACCACTCAACCTTGGATTATCTAAGAGTTTACTATAAATTATGGCACATAAACACGTTGTATAGAATATAAGTTGTGGTTAAATGGCAATATTCCTGTAGTTTACAAACCGGAGTTACTTTTATATTAAACCTTGTGAGCAAATTTTTCACTATGTTTTCTTTCTTATACCTCAGGATCTAAAAAATATATGTAGTGTCATTAAGTGCAATGAAAGTTTAGAAAGGGTAATAGTATTTGAGAAAAATGCCCATTAAGTGTCAAATTAACCTAAATGCTAAGGCCCTAGCTTAAATCTAGCACTTTGTTCTCTAGTGAATTTCCTTTCTCTATTTGATTAACTTTTGGCGATCCCTAATTTAATAGTTTGTAAATTATGATAGAAAGCATCTAAAATATTTATATCTTAAAAGGATGGAGTTGGAAAATCACCAAAAGCTTCTTTCTTTTTAAAAGTACCTGTATTTTCAACTAATGTAGTACTTTACTGAGTTTCCCAAATAACTTGCTAAGATCCTGTTTTCTACATTATATTTGCCACTGTATGTTTTGAGTGAGCTACCCACTGAAGTTCCACATTCAATCACATTCTTGTCCATTTCCAGTGGGAGGAAAAGGACCAAGGTGCACTGAATCAAAAACTGGGAAGTCTGAGTTCTCTTTGGAATTATTCCACTTACTTTCTAAGTAGCCTTAGGCATGTCCCTTAACAATTCTATATTTAAGCTCTTTTCATCAATAAAGTGCTGCTGAGAATCTGCTACCTGCTAATTCACAGGACTAGTCGTTTCTAATTAAGATTGATTAATAAATGTCTGTGAAAGGCTAAAAAGCCTTCATCTTTTCAAGCAAAAGGTATGCAGATAATTTTTTTCCTTGCAAAATTTGTGGGGATAATAAACATGGATTTCTGCATAAAATAATAATATTCTGACATCTCCCTATACTTAAATTTCCCATTGAGTTAAGAGGGAATTGTGTCTCAAACGATTATGGGATAGAAGCTATTGTGAATAAGATCATACAAACATATTCAGACATTCACATAGTTTTGCAGACCATACCAACTCAGTACTTTTTTTCCAGTGAGCACAAAATATATATTTTTATAAAAAAATATACAAGAATTTTAAAAGATGCCTACCATACAGTGAGCAGTATAATTTGTGTGTGCCATTACAAAATAAAATAATTACTTTAAAAAAAGGAAACTTAAGCAGGGTCTTTCCTATACAAAATGTTTTTTTTTTCCCACTAGTTTTACATGCATATTTATAACATGTTTGTAAATTAGAAGCATTTAGTCTACTGGGTATAAAGGCATCCAATATTTTAATTACACCCAGGTTTATAAAGTATGATATGTAATGGGATTATGCTGGGAGTCTCAAATAATATTTTTCCCTATTTTATAGTCATGGAATAAGAGATAAACTAAAGACAAAGGATTAATTGAAGTTTTGCTTCATTTTAAAAGCCTATAAAATTAAATTGTCATTTGAAATCCTAAATATGTTTACATATGACTAAGATCAAAACACGTGTAAAATTTTCAAATGGATAATTAGGGGATTGAGTTTATAACCAGGGCTCATTGATTCCAGTTTCCATTTAGTGAAATCGGTGGGGTTGAGCCAAAGCATACTTTATTTTATTTTAGATTTTTTATTATGATATTTTATTACATCATCTGAAGAGGGAAAGGACTGTATATACTAAATTAATCTGGCTTCTTTTTCTCAGATTAATACTGTTAGTGTATCTTTATTAAAGTTGATAAAAACAAAAATGTGTTTGTATTGTAGTTGCTGTTTGTATCATGTTTATGTATATGTATGGTCTCCAGAATATTTTGATTATACATGAAATTCAACTTTTCTAATAAAAGTTCAACTTCATGTAATCTAAAAATGCTTCGTGATTCTTTGACTTCCAACAAGAATGAATATTACTTTTTGTTTCTGCATCACACTTTCAACTGGCTAGAAAATATTTATAAAGCAAAACCAGTTCAGTTTTTAGTATGTAAGATTATTTTTTTTTTGAGAGGGGAAGAAAGTAGGGTAAGTGAAGGTAAGTGACTTGCCCAAGGTCACATGGCTAGTTTTTGTGGTAAGTGTCTGGGGCTGGATTTGAACTAAGGTCCTCCTTACTCCAGGGCCAGTTCACTTCACCATTCACTGCACCACCTAGCTGATTATCTATTATTTAAAAGGATATTGATGACTATGAGATTTATAAATAGAATACATAGTAAGATCAGCATCTCTGTGTAAGTTAATAAAGTGATCTATTTTGCATTTAACATAAAAAAGACTAGTTAGCAAAATAGGGAGTTGAGTAAAGGGTATTGTTGACCTTATTTCCAGAGCATTATAAAAGTGCTCCTTTTTAAAATAATGCAAAAGGAAAACTTTGACAGCATTCCTAATGTGCATCTGCAGATGATTCATTTTATATTTCCTCACTGAAAAGAACACGGGCTGGTTGCAAACGTTCCACTCCCATCCCCAGCTTCAAACACATCACTAAAATGTATACATATTCTATATTTTGTTAGTTGCCTGCTAGACTTGGCAATTCCCCATTTGATCATGACAAGTTATTTCAGTATCTCTGTTTAAAACTTTGGGACCAGCTTAGACATAGAAATAGATACAGATACTAAGATAGATTTATAGATAACTCGATATAGATATGGATAAATATATATATATATCTATATATATATCTAGCAATCCTTGTTAGATTTTGCACATTTCCTTATTCAGTTAAATTATTTCCTCTATTACATATTAATGAACATATAATATACACATACATCCACACATACCAAGCATCATATATATGTGTGGGTATATATGTGTCTATACATATGTGTGTGCATGTGTATACATATATAGATATGTATATGCATAGAAATGCGCATATGCATAAATAAACAATATAGGAAAAAACTAAATTTAGCTGCATGAAGCAATCTAATTTATGAAGTTTAAGATCTACTGTTGAGAGACAAAATATTTGATTCAGCACTCAGATTATGTGGGGAGCCAAGGAGGCCTGATCCAGGACTCGGACTGCTCTAAAGGAGGTCCTTTGAGATGCAGCCTTTTGTTAAGATGCTTGCTCCTTGGTCCTTTGAAATGGGATATACTTAAAAGGATGTTATTTGAGTTTTGAGATCAGAGGCTCTACCCCAAGACCTTAGTCACCTAGATAACAAATCCTTATCAAATTATCTATTCTGTGGTACCCCCAGGATATAACAGAATAAGATAATGATAAGAAAACTTGAGTCCTGTTCTTTTGTCTCATTTGCTCTATAAGAACCTTGTCCTAAGAATCAATAAATGGAGTTCATAGTTCTGCCTTGAACTACCCACATGGTTTGGTCATTTCTTATACACATCTCCCACCATGCTTAGTGCTTGACACTGAACAGCCTATGGCAATCTACTTCACATGATCAGATAACTTTGAGGAGAATAAGAGAAAAGTTTTTCAATAGGTCATCATCTGCTACTTTAGAAAGTTTGTTTATGATACTAAAATACAAAGCCCAAATCATCAATCATACTTTTAAGAAGCTTGGTTAACATTTTAAAAAATTGATTCGAAATCAGGCATTGTTTCTTATATCTGTTTTAATTTCTATTTTCTCTGCAAATTATAGAGTATTGTCAAAATATACATCCTTGGATTGAAACCATTTTGGATTAGTATAACATCATCAACAGAAGTAAAAGTAGCACAATATAGCATTAGCCTTTCAAAAGTACTGATAATGTTGCTCTTCATATTTTAAGATAAGACCTGCTCTATTTCCTCATAACAAAAAAAAATCTTGCAATCATATGCTTCAGTGAAGTGAGAATGAGCTAAAAATATATATCCTGATAATTCTGATATTATAAATTGTGTTGGTACCAAACTATCTAAACATGAAAGTAAGAAATAGACAGACACACATAGATAAGAGATACGGAGACAGAGACACAGACAGACTGTGTATACACATTTGTGTGTGGAGACAATGTGAGAGCTGGAAAGGAGTGTAGGGATATTTCACTTAAACTGCCTCACTTTATATCTGAACAATAACGCCATTGACTGGACCAAGGTCATACAGTATTTTTGTTCAGAATTAAGACAAATAATCCTTTCTCCCAACCCATACTCCAGTGGTCTTTCCACTCTACCATGCTAATGTATTTCATAATCTCAGAGAAAATATACAACAACCATAAAATGATATGGAAATTTCTTAACCTAAACATCCTACCAACTTCCTTTTGTACCACAGATTTGGACAGGATCCTAAGGGAGTACACAGAATTAAAGCTAGGTAGGTCATTGTTAAAGCATGATCCCAGTGAGGCTAGGCCATGGGTTCAGCCTTACTGTGAGTCCATTTGGTTGCATTCTCTGACATCCTGTGTCTGATCTTGCAATTGCATGCTATTTATCACAGTTAATGCCTCTCTCTATAGTTTTTAATTATTGGTGCAACTATTAAAAGACAGCATGTTATTTATAGGTATATACAATGAAACTATATGTATATATGTGTGTATAATCATATATACATACTTATATTAATCTGTAAACAAGTTTTAATATACTTAGCCACATTAGTCCCATGAAAAGTAAAATTAAATACACACACATACATACACATAGACATATATGTACATGCATATATACATATATATGCACCTATACATATACATGTACATACATAAATATGTGTGATTTAGTGACTAGGATTGGGGTCAAATAATCTGGTTTTTATTTCTAGCATATTGTGTTGTTTCTCCTTCATTCTCAAAGAGGACCATGATATCACAAAGATGATACCATGACTTGCAAATGAATTGGATTAAAGTAAAGGAGGACTGTGCAAAGTCATGAACCTCACCTTCTGCTCCTTCAGAGCCATCTGGGTCCTCTAGCCAGATATAGATCAGGAAAACTGGAGATGGCCCTGGATGGAGGGCAGGACCTTTGGCTTTTTAAGTTAAGGTCTTTCAGAGTTCTCACTTTGCCTGAAGCAATAACCATTAAGTGATTAGGGATGTTTAAGAAATGACTCAGCCATTTAGTCCACCAAAAAAAATCATCCAGGGAAGCGGAAGACCCTCAAGTTTCAGTCAAAAGAGAAACAATTACTATTTGTATTCACTCTGAGCCATCAGGCCCAAACAATAACCATGTTGTGGTGCTTTGTGTAGGTACCTATCATTGGCCAATCAGTGAGCATCAGAGTGAACTGGGTTTAAGGTCTAGTCTTTAAGAAAGAAATCTAGCAGGTAAACCCATAGATATCTAGGTATTTACAACCCTAGTGAACTTAAAGCAATTCATGGAAACTTTCTATGTTTATTCGTGAAAGAAGTAATGAGTTGACCGAGAACCTTTGCAGGTTCCTTGCAGTATGAAATCTATTATTTATTTCAAATACAATATACTTGAGCTAGTGCTCTAGAAGTAAACTTTAATTAAAACCACTATTTACCGGCACTACTGTGATTAGGTAAAAACTTGTTTCTATGTGAGCTTAGTGTTCTATATAAGCTGATTTACTTCCATAATGGTTATTGTAGAGACATGTGCATGATGAAATTTGCAACAATTAGACCAAAGTCTTCCCAGGGAAAGTAGTGGGATTTGGGTCAACAAGGCTTTGTTTTCAGAGCCAATGTCAGGAAAGAATTTTTGATTCATATCTAATTTTCATATGCAACTTCGTGTCTATTCTATACTCTCCTAAAGCCAAAAGAATTCTGAGATAATATCAGAACTGATAGTTTGTCATGCTACTGTCAATTAGCAAAGGATATTATTTTTGCTTGCTATAAAATCTTTTATATCTAAGGGGCATTGGACACAACTCACAGGAGATTTAAAATATGTGTTAACTAACCAACATTGAAAAGAATTACCACATTCTTGGAAAGAAGAAAACGGTAAGAGTAGATCAATGTTGCTCATAAGTGTTTCCCAGGTTCTATCACAGACTTAAAAATGCATGAAATATAGTTGAGTAAAATGTGTACACAGCAGACGGTACCAGATGCTGTTGACTCACTTTTCTGATCATAAACGTTAATTGACAATGACATTACTTAGTATTCCCAAAGTTATTTTGTTGTACCTAGTTTTCCCATCCCCCTACCTCAGCTCTCCCTCAGGGAAGTGAGCAGACTGCCAGGTCAGTTCCACCCTCCTCCAAGAAATTTCCAGGTGTGTACTGACCAGTTACTGTTCTTGGCCTCTACAAGTTTCTGCTTGTGTAATACCTAATTGTTGCCCACATGGTATCCCTTTAAAAGCCGACACATTATCCATGCAGACTCACTGTTTGATTTGGGCCCGACCCCAAAGAGTCCTGTGGAAAATAACATCCACCTCCAGAGTTTACTCTCAGGGGTCTCTTGTCTTCCTCCTTTCCACACATTTTCAAGAGTCACTTTACTTGTTGGTAACCAATGTGATATGAAGAAGCTGCCTTTACCCATTGAGGTTCATACATTCTCTCATTTTTAGCCACTTGTTTACAACACTGCGAGACTATCTTGCCCAGGATCACCAAATAAATATTTGCCAGAGAAGGGTAGAGCTTAGACCTTTATCTTCTTCACTCAGAGACTAGTTCAATCCACTACACCAAGCTCTGAGAATTAGGGATTTAAAAGTCCACCATTTTTCCTTGAAAACATCTTGTTTCACGTTTCTGAATATTCTGTATTTTCACATCAAGACCACATTTTGCCTTGTTGATAAACCCCATTCTCTTTCTGCTGGACATGCAGGTTAAATTCAGGGTGTAATTAAGAGATTGAGCCACTAGATGGAACTATTTCAAAGACATGCAAAATATATTACCCTTAACCCATCTAAATCAGATTCTTTCTTTTAGGATTATAGTTGTCTCTTTAAATATTCATTCACATCTTTCTGTTGTTGTTTTCACTAGTGCCAACCTTGCCATCCAAACAATGTATGTTTTAAGGCTAGGTCTCTATTATTGTGCAAGCTAGTGTCAATAAAGAAAAAAATACCTATTGGAAAATGTTAAAGTTTAAGGGCACATCTGCAGCTATCAATTTTCAATTCTGATATTTTTATATTTATGTTGAAATTTCTTAAATTATTATTGGCTTTTGATAAGGGATAGCATACCTGAATTTCACAAGAGTGTATGGATTGCTTATATAATAATACTATTTTACATTTCCTTTCCCAACTTATTACATATTACCACACTTACCATAGTCATTCTAGTCAAACTGACCTCCTCGTTATTTCTCATGCATAGTATTTCATCTGCTCTTTCAGGCCACTGTACTTTCTGTCCCTCATTCCTTCTATGAAGTTTCTTTGTTCAAATATGCTTCTTAGAATTCTTAGTTTTATTCAAGTTCAATTCAAATGCCACCAAATGTGAGATGGGAGGCATTTTCTGAGCTCCCCAGTTTCTGATCACTGAACCTGCCAATTATCAATTTACCTTGTATTGTGCTCATGTACAATATGAGAATCTATCTGTCTCATGTATCTCTATATCTACACATTTCTACTTATGTGTGTATATATTATCTATTATTCATATAGCATACAAATACATATACATACTTTTAATATATATGCTTAGCAATGAATGTGTTCTAGGTCTCAAATACAATGTAAGCTCCTTAGGACAGAAGCTATTTCATTTTTATTTTCTATGCTAAATGCTAAGTATAACCTGCCATACTGTAGACCCTTGATCAATTTATTGATTAATTGGTTCATATTGGACTTTCACTATGTAACATTAAAATTCCACGTGTAACTTCTGCATACTTTATGTCATAACTGCTGCTGTCAATCACCCACTAAGACAGAATAATAAATTAAAAAGAGAAACAGTTTGAAAGGTCCTAAATTTAAATTCCACCTCTGACACTTGATACTTTCATGGCTTTCATAAGTTATTTTAGTTTATTGGCTTCAGTTTCATCATCTGTGAAAATGACAGTGTTAGACTAAATGTTCCCCTTCCCCAAAGCTTCCTTCTAGGCCTAGATTCATGAGCTTTAAGTAGACTGAGCAGGGAATAATATCTAAGGCAGACAAAGACAAGTGACCTAGTCAAGAACGTAATGAGTTTGTAGGCACCCAGGCCTTCTCACTAGTTTCATCCCACTTTATCATACTCCCTCTTCTATGTTTCATGGGGGGAGGGGACACCCCTCCTCAGTCCATATTTTACAAGTTTGTATTGCTCAAAAAGGCAAAAGGTTTTACTTAAAATTGCACATGATTATTTTTACAATTACTCCTACAGATTTTAAATTTGCTAACATTAGATCCTCATTTACAATTATACTATTAGTACAACACCATACTGTAGCCTAGCATAGTACATACTGAATATGTGTATGTATGTTGTATCTATCTGTATGTAAATTCATAGAACATATGCCCACATATATGTATTGGTGAACATATTCACATGCAGATAGAACACTGATCTTAAAAGTATGTATCTTACACAAAAATTTCTAATAGCCATTCATGACTTTGAATTCTCTTATTCTTCTCCATGTTTTGCTAGGAATATTCCATAGAGGGTCCCATATATTTTTCTGGGACCTTTTGTCTAGATATCTTGACATACTGTGGGTATGAGTGGAGGACATCAGCTTTCCATCAGTTATGTGTCATTACTTGACCAGCCCACCTCATTTTCTAGTCTCACAATTTTTTATGCCTTTAATGCCACTTCTGTCATATAAGTCATCATTGATGATATACTACAATCGACTTGCAGCTAGCATGGATCTTTCCATTGAATTTTGCATGATGCAAGACCTCATTTCAACAGAGACTAGGGCAATTCATAGTTTTGAGTCATATAAGATCACCAGAAGAGCATTGAAATGAAAAAGATGGACATTTGTTTCGGAGAGAAGCTTGTATTTATTAAAAGATATGTGCCCTATACCAAGTGTAATTTGACTTGTTCTCTATTATTCCGTTCTAATGTCTGGTTGTTACAGAGTCTCCTAAATCATATGAGGAAATGTGTCAAGAATTTAAGGTAACAAACCACAGAGGATGAAGTGAAAAGTAGATGGACTGGATGAAGAATAATTATTGGGCAGAAAATACTATATGGTTATATGGAAAGTTCATAAAGATCATCCAGTAATCAATATCTCTGTCTGTATCTGCATATCTTTATATCTCTATCTACAGCATTTCTCTAGCATCTGTATCATACATTTCATCTATAGCTACTCATCTACAACTATATATATGTATACATACATATGTACATACTTATGTACAAAATCCACATTTTGTACAGATACGACATATGGAAAATGAAATCTTTAGTATATTTTAAAATACAAATGTGTGACCTGATAATGGATTTTTCGATTTGATTTTGTACTAGCATGTTTTGTCATTATAACTAAACTCTATCACAAACTCTACAACCCCAGTTTAGCCATGAAAGACTTCTTACCTAACTTTGTTTGTTTTCTGGAGGGGGGAAGGCAAGGCAATTGGGGTTAAGTGACTTTCCCAAGGTCACGCATCTAGTAAGTGTCAAGTGGATTTGAACTCAGATCCTTCTGACTCCAGGGCAGGTGCTCTATTTGTTGTGCTACCTAGCTATCCCCCCGCCCCAAGTTTAACCTAGAATATCACTTTGTTTAATCTCTTTCTGAATTGAACATACCATCCTTCACCGCATGTCTCCAAAATGCTGTCTTCTTCCCCTTCGAATCCCTAAGCTCAGTTCTGTTACTGTTTACTCTATCTCCAAAGTTGTTTTTACCCAACGCCCTCTTTTTCACAGAATTACTTACACAAAATACACATACCTTACACTTAGTATCACTATATTTTCCCAATGTTTTCATGGAATAATTACAGCTAGGCTCCAATTAGTGTGAATAATGAATACCATGAAGTGCTCCTATGGGTTAACATTTGCATTATTCAAAGTTATAATTATGAAAAATATGGTAATTGGTCCCAGTCAAATGAAAATATCCAATGTGAATTTGAATAATGCAACTGCATCATGAAGTACATTATCTACATTAATCAGGACCATCCTAGGGCAAATTTGGAGCCGTAAGATTTGGCTACTCATACTGACTCTGCAACATACTATGTATTTGACCTCTATCAGATTGCTTATTTGTCATGTGTGGGGGGGTGTGAAGGGGAAAATATACGTACTCTCCCAGTATATACTATACTATGTTACAGGATGGTGTTTCAGTAATGGTATAATTGTAAATGAGGATCTAATCTTAGCAAATTTAAAATCTGTAGGAGTAATTGTAAAAATAATTACCTGAGTGGACATCTATCAGAAACAAAGTTTTGTTTTGTTTTGTTTAAATAAAGAATTATTGGTCTTTCCAACTAAAAATTAAACAAATATTGGACAGTCTCCCTGAAGTTTTTCTTTAAGACTTTCAAAAGTTATGTGAACTCCTTGCTGTAGCCTAATCCGCCACTGAGCAGATTAGGAACGATCAACCAAACCCAAGAAAATTTCAAAACCAAGTTGTCTCCACTCCCAAGGGTGCATTGATGGCCTATACAGGATCTGAATCCCTTTTTATAAGAAAAAGCAAATCATATTTCATAATGATGAATAGTGGCTCATGGGCATGTTATATTCCTTTCCTGGACTTAAACCAGTAATATTATACTATATATGTGAACTCTTGATATGTATGCTAACAGACTGAATGCAGGGCTGTTTTACCTTTTCTCTGTTCTGCCCCAACCCCCACCAATGAATGCTGTTACAGGAAAACATTGCTGATCCCAAAACTTTATTAGAAGAACTTTTTTATTGAACAAATAAAACAGCTAATCTGGTAGAACTCCTATAAGTAGTAAAGAGTTGAAAAATTGAAACTAAATCCATTTGTGTTCTGTGGCAGACAGATATGGCCTTCACTTAAGAAATCTCAGGCATTCTCTAACCACTCTGACATAGTCTAGCTCTAGCATTACACTGGAACTCAGGAGGAGAATAAGTCTACCTGCTGAGGCTCCTGATTTTCCTCCTCATTGACACAATGCCCCTACTCAGTTCTTATTGTATGCCATTCCTCTGTATTGCTTGATATCCAAGGGAGTTTTGAAATGCTTGAGACATGCGTGATTAATAACTGACCTTTCTGAGTGACCTCACTTTGGAGGACCCTACTTACAAGTGGTTTTCCTCTTCTGAATATCCCTAAACCAAGTCATCTGATGGAAACGTTTGGGCTTATAAACTAAAGACGGTAAAGCTGTGGAATGCATAGCAAATCACAACCAATATTTCCTAGACTTTGTCATGGCTCTCCTTCTAAATATATATGAACCCAGGTGCATTAACTGAAAGTGCCAACCTGTACAATGTTATATACAGATGAGGTGGAGGTAGGTAGGTGGGGACTGTATATCAATACTTAGGTTTTATTCTCATAAACAGAAGTGGCATGAGTGTTCCAAAAACCAAATCCACCCAACATGATTTATGTAACTAAAATGGTAAATTGTGACATCCTGTAAATATGAGATTTTTTCCTAAGAAATTTCTTTCCCATAATTTTGTATCCAAGTTTATGAAACCCTAAGAAATGGGGAAGTTATTTGCTTTAGGGAGAGTCAATTATTTTTCATCCTATTGCAAATTGCTTTAATCAAAGTACTAAGACTCTGACAATAAAAGAAGAAATTCTCTACTAGGAAATGCTTCTTCTCAAAATGTTCCTCAGGAACTCACTGTCATAAATGTTTATTGCCTTCAGCCAATTTTTAAGAATATCATTGGGAATTTTAGGAATTCTGATGAGTAGTAGAGCATCCTGGAGCTGGACTACTCATTGGCGGATGAGGATGGCCCTTCCCCTAATGATACTACTTTGTATTAGTAGGGCCTGTGATTATTATCAACACCAAGGGAGACAAACTTGACCTCTTTAAAGGACTTACTCATATACATACTTCAGTACTCTGGGCAGATGGCTGTGACTCTGATGTTCACTCCCATTAAAAGTATATGTTTATTTTTATTTCTTTTCCTCACAGAGTGTGCTTTGTCTCTGTGGGCCTTTGTGAAATCACAGGATGCAAAGAGACCAGCTAATGGCTTGTAATACTCCCCATCGTATAATTGAGTTCACTGAAATGGCATTTTACCGGAATCCTG
This sequence comes from Gymnobelideus leadbeateri, assembly GCA_011680675.1. Classification (NCBI taxonomy): domain Eukaryota; kingdom Metazoa; phylum Chordata; class Mammalia; order Diprotodontia; family Petauridae; genus Gymnobelideus; species Gymnobelideus leadbeateri. The sequence continues at coordinate 175,197 of WOXC01000245.1, forward strand.
CAGATGGCTAGCCACATGCTATCTAAAACGTTACTTATTCTTAAGAGCTAGTCCCAAAGACAATACTTTCCCAAATAATTAAAAATGCATTCACTGTATCCATCAAAGTACATGCTCATCACTATGATGTGTTAGGCTTTATGATACAGATTTAACATCGTCATTCTTTTCTTTTCCACTTGTCAAAAACTAAAATATGTATAAGCACATCAGTATGTGTTATTAGTAGTGACAGAGTGATAATAGCTGACAGCAAATTGTGAGTGTCGGTTAATCATTTCCAATATTCAGAAATTACAGTAGTTCAAAAATGTGATATGCAAAATTGTAAAAATATCCAAAATATACAGCAATACCTTACATGTCCATCTCCATGAAAACAGAAACATATTATCTGAACTTCATATCTGTACTGGTAAGAAGTAGAGTTTTTGTACATACTACGTCTTTAATTGCTTATTTTTAGTTAATGTCATAGTGTTATGAGAGAAGTTTAGAGGTAGGGAAGGATGCTTAGGTAATGATACTATTACTGTAGTTGTAGGCAATAAGTGTTTTTCTTTGCTTTTTTTTTTAACTTTGGATTTTAATCTTACAATGATTTTATGTCACCATTATTTCTAAACATATCCCTGTCAACTTCTCTACCCAGTGAACCCTTACAAAAAAGAAGGTAAAGAGGGAAAAGAAGGGGAGCACAGATTTAGTGACAGCAGCAAATAGATCAACCCTGTATAATCAGAGTCTGAGAACTGACTAGAATCTTGGAATTTGTAGGTATGAAGGAGAAGCATTGCCTCCCTCGCAGGCCAGATACTAATTTGTTAAGAAGGTTATCTTTGAACTGGAAGGGAAACTTGTATCATATTTAGGAATTCATAAAGGAATACATGCAGCCTGCAATACACGAATTAATAGGAAAAAAGATGGCCTCCAAGAGTTCATCAATAGCGGCTCCTGAGATAGATTTCCCCAGGCCTAACCAGAACTTAAGGAGTTGAAATGGAAAGAGTCAGTGGCAGAGGGTATAGCAGCAAGCACCCCAACATCCCCAGGGTGACTGCCAACACAGGCTCTTAGATCTGCTTTTGTAAAGGAAAGCAACTCAAAATGGGTTAACAAGCTTACTTTAATCAAACAAACATATATTACCTAGTTCAGGGGGAAAAGGTCAGCACCCCGAACTTTGGAGTATACAGACAGATCAAACAGACAGGCTTCCAAACTGTCCAACCATTATATCAATACCAAATCACAGTTACCAGAGAGGGAAGCATCAGCATCTGGGTTTTCAAAGCCTGGGGGCTCTCAACAGCTGCCCAGAGTCTCATCTGGTCAAATCACACAACACTTCTCAAAGTGAGCCCCAAAGCAAAGCCTCCCATGAGGGTTTATATAGCCTTCTCCTGGCTCAGAGAATGTAACAAACTTCTTGACCCATAGCCCAATCACAAAGCGTCAAGGTGTGGGCTTTCCTGAAAAACAAGCCTTTCGGGGGGCGGCTAGGTGGTGCAGTGAGTAGAGCGTCGGCCCTGGAGTCAGAAGGACCTGAGTTCGGATCCGACCTCAGACACTTAATGCACACACAAAAACCTAGCCATGTGACCTTGGGCAGGTTACTTAACTCCAACTGCCCTCCAAAAAAAAAAAAAAAACCCCAAGCCTTCCACCACAGACTCCAGGTGCACTTAAGCTAGGAGCAGGGAAGACCTTTAAATTTGCATTTCCATTACAGAGGGCAACCAGGCAATCTAAGGAGACAATAGGAGAAAACAGAAGGAGGTAGAGAAGTGGTAGAGAAGAAAGAAATTGACCAGAAGACCATCCAGTAATGAGGGAAGTCCAAATGAGTCTTCTCTTTCCCAGCTTTCCCTCTCTTTTACTCTCTAGTAACAGGAGACTGAAAACTGAGTCTTTTACCTAAATGTTTTTTATATCTTGATATTCATCTCTAAGATAAATAGCCCTAAGGAAAAATCAAAGTTATGGAAGAAAACCAAACTTCTGTCGGATTGTTAGGAATGTTTCAATTGATTGTTCTGAGTAATTAAAAACTGTATTAAGAATTTTTGGTTTGATTAAAACAACAAACCATAAGCTAGAGAGGGAGGCTATAAGGACCAGAGAACAATTAGGCTACATCAGGGGAAGAAGTAAACTAATTTTTGTAACAGGATGTGGCTGATTTAAATCTTCAGGGGGTAAGGAAATGAGGGTGATGAGGAGAGAAAAGATCACACCCTAAGCCACAGGAGTTAGGGAGTGTCTGGGGAGAATTCAATTCTACCCCTATCCATCAAGGAGGAGTGAAGAGAAAGGATCTGATGACCAGCCGTCTAACTATATATTACATAATGACTCTCTCTGGTGTTACACATATCTAAAAGTATATGAAATTTTCCTCAAATTCCATTTCCATTGTTGTAGTCATCATGTACACTGTTTAAATGGTTCTGCTTCATTTAATCTGACTCAGTTTATGTAGGTCTCATGCTTCTGAGATGTCTTCATATGTTTTGCTACTTTAGAAACAATCATGTTCTATCATATTTATTGGCCACAACTTGTTTGGACATTTCCCAAGGGATAAACACCTAATTAGTTTCGTGTTTTTGTTTTGGTTTGTTTGTTGCTGTTGCTGTTGTTGTTTTCGGAGGTGCTACCATAAAAAGTGCTGATCCCACTAGTTAGATGAAAATGGGACCTTTTATTCTGTCTGTGATGGCCTTGGCTTGTAGGCAAAACAAGCTAAGAAACATTTCTTAAATATTTGCTATATGTTAGGTACTTTGTTAAGTAAGTCTTGGGGCTATGAGAAAAAATGCAGTGTCATCCTCAAGGAACTTAATATTCTAATGAGAGAAAACAACACATAGAAAGGAGCAGAAAAAAACCAGGGCGAGAGGAAATAAAATGTGGTACTTGAGTGGGGCATGTGGCAATGCCTTTAGTGGAAGAAGCAATGTCAAGAGAGGAATAAAGTATGGCTGAACTGAAGCCACCTCCCCCAAATGGAGACCTCAAAAGGAAACAAGGAGGCTGGAATTAATAGTGAAGGAAAATTGCACTAATGAGAAGACCCTAAGCACAGAGGAACATTCCAATCAAGACAATTTAGTTTTCCTTGTATATGTGAAATAGTCATGTTTGTTGATGTCTCATTAGTTCTTATAGTTTCTATGTCTTTTATTTTATTCTTTCAGTGCCAGAAAAACAACTGCTTTTTTGATATCTGTGGCTTACAATATATGTAAGATGTATATGTATATGTAAGTCCATGTTTTACAATATATGTAATATGTAATATTTTTAAGCAAATCTCAGTTTCTATACCAAAAGTAAACTAAAAAGGGAAAATTAAATCTTTTAGAGATATTTTCCACTTAAGCTGGTTGATAATAAGACAAATTCTCCTTTCAGATCCATGACCTTTCTTTCTTTTCCTTAACACATCTCAAGAATTCATAGAAATCTTCATACTTCACTTTGGTAGTAGGTGTATATCTGTCCAGGATCCATCTTGGTCTCATTTATAATTTGTTGACATAATGGGAAAGCCATTGTTTTCACAAACAGTTCGATGACAGCATGTTTCAAGGACAGTCAATATCTTTTTTTTTTTTAATTACAGGCATTAGTGACTTATATTATTAAGAAATTCAAAGTTATATTTGTGAAAGAGATTGGGAATGTAACTTTTCAAACTGAAAAATAATTATTGCCACATGTGTCTAAGTACAAAAAGAGCCAGTACAAACGAGAATGCAAAACCTGGAACAAAGGCAATGGAAAAGAAATATGTCTTAAATTTAGGTTTTGAAAAGAGGACTATTGTTGAGCTGTATAATTCTGACGTATCTACTAAATGGGTCACAGCCTTAGTTGACTCAATGATGTAGAAGGAGGGACTAGAAGAAAAGCTGGATCCAGCACCAATGGACTGCTATCACTGCTATAAAAAAGTTTGCAGCAGGTATGTAATCTAAGCAAAATATTAAATGACCCATAGATATCTTTTCTCTCCCTCTGCCTTATAGCCAAAATCCCTATAGTTAAAATGATAGTAATCTTGCTTCCGAATCCACTTTGGGGGTTTATATAAGAAGATTCGGAGAGGATAGTGCATCCCTCTTACAAACATCTGTTCCTTGATGCTTTCCACTAAGACAACTTACACATTAGAGATGGGATGGCCTCCTACTGTTTATGTCCCACTCGCAGATGGCAGAAGGAAGTTGATCAGTAGTGTGCATTCTGTGTATATCACTGAGATGAGTTATTTCAGCTGAGAAAGCAGTAGCTAAAAAAGACAGTGATTCTTTGTGCCAAAAACAAGCATTTGTCACTTAAAATTTTCAGTGACAAGCCCAAACCTTATCGTACATCTCAGGGTAAGCACATCATATTGTTAGGTTATAGATATGCAATCTAATTATGCAGTGTTCCCAATGGTAAGACATCTAACTTGCAAACTTTTCTTCTCACCAGAACTTCATTCTGATTTTTATTCATATAGATTCATAAAACCAGTTTTTTAAAAATTAAAGCAAATCATATTATTTCACAACAACTGCACCAAAAAAGTGCAGCATGATATTATGAAATGAATGTTGGATTTGGTGTCAGAAACCCTGGGTCAAAAGCTCAGCTCCAGCATTTATTGCCATTTTAACATTTGGAAATCCAGTTAACCTCTCAGGTCCCAAGAGGATAAAATGTGAAAAATAAGTATGTATTGCCTATGTATGAAATTCCTTCATGACATCAGGACCTTAATGGCAAGGCACAAAAGAGAATACTACAGAATTTGGAGTCCAATGCCCTGTATTTGCCATCCATCTGTGCTATTTACTGCCTTATGGGCTTGGTGGCTCATGCTTTTGCTCCCTGGGTCTCAGTTTCCCTAATTGTATTTAGAGTAGATAATTTCTTTTTCTGTATTTAGAACAGATAATTTCTGAAGTATCTGGATAATCCAGCTCTAAATCCTATGAGAGTATTTCAGGAGATTGATTGATTCATTTTACTTTGGTAGTCCATAGATAAGGAAAATTAAGACAAGGAAACCCCAGGAAATGTAAATGTGATGCTTCTCAGGATTCTCCAGACCTGCAAGGACATTGGTCACAACATTTCAGAAGAATTTTATTAGTAGAAGGCAAGGAATAAATCTGAGACCAATAACAACTGCTAGGTCCTAATTTTTTTTATTATTATTCATCAGCATAGTAAGTTTATGAGTAAATCACATTTTGCTCACTCCAGGTTGGGGGAAAAAAAAATGAAAACTGATCCACCACCTCCCTGGCCCCTACCTCTGTTGCTCAGAATTTGGAATGTAAACTAAATGAGTGTTATTGTCTAGGATACATAGGGTAGGTCCTCTATTTATAGGAGATTATGTTCTCTATTACCAGTTTAATTAAAAGTTTCCAAGCAATTATTTCAATTAATTCCTAGGAAATTAATTTAATTAAAATTGATGTAGCCCTTGAAGAGGCAGAAGGAGTAGCTAAGTAGGTGGAGTCAGAATTGAGAGTTTTCATGGGAAGAAACATACCCCTAGACAGAGGTTAGAAGCTTGCAGGATAGGGTGGCTAGGTGGCGCAGTGAATAGAGTGTGCCCTGGGAGTCAGGAGGACCTTAACTGAAATTCGGCCTCGGAAACTTAACACACACAAAAAAAACACCTAACCCCAATTGCCTTCCATAAAGAAAAAAGAAAGAAAGAAAGAAAGAAAGAAAGAAAGAAAGAAAGAAAGAAAGAAAGAAAGAAAGAAAGAAAGAAAAAGAAACTTGCAGGAAACACCCAGGAGGTAAAGATAATCAGAGAACTACAAGTTTCCATGGAGAGAAAGCGATGATTTCACTTGTTCCATGGCAGTCAATAATAAAAAATATATTGAAGATTTTGAAAATAAAGTGAAGATTTTCCACCATCACTTCTTGCCATATAAACCCCCTTTCTTTTATTTGAGCTATTGAGTAATGTACTGAAGTATGGAGGCAACAAAGTTTTCTCCTGCTAACAAAGACCTTTGATCTTAAACTTTAATCAATGGGGTTGGGAAGAAAATATCAAAGAAAAAGACCTTCATCTCTATTTTTGTTAACTGGATGTGGTGGTTCAGAGTTTCTTATTGTGATGAAAAAAAAACCTGTTAATCTGCCCCTAAAAGGAAGGAATTTTCCACACAACCCCACAGCTGACTGGATCTGAGATGACTGGCATTTGGCACTTAAGAAATTAATAATATAAGTAGGTAGCAGAAAATAATGCCTTGAAATAGTCATAAGACTAAAAAAGAGTGATATGTATATATATATATATGCATACACACACATACACACACACACACACACACATATATATATATATAAAACATATTCATCACATAATGTAAAAGTTTTTGTTAACCTGTAGTGACCTCCATGCCATGATGAAAATTAGAGATATCCAGGAAACATTTCACATAAAAATGGGCATGATAAAAGACAAATTGATAGTGACTTAACAGGAGAAGAAATTAGGAAGAGATGACAAGAAAACACAAAAGAAAGATCTTAATATCACCAATAGCCATGATGATGTGATTACTGATTTAAAGCCAGACATCTTGGAAATGAAGTCAAATGGGCCTTAGGAAGCAATGCTAACAATAAGGCTAGTGGAGATGATGGAATTCCAGCTAAGCTATTAAAATCCTAAAACATGATGCTGTTAAAGTGCTGCATTCAATATGCCAACAAATTTAGAAAACTAAATAGAAGCCTCTGCATTGGAAAAGACTAGTTTATGTCCTAATCCTAAAGAAAGGCAATGCCAAAAAATGTTCAAATTCTTGAACAAGTGCACTCGTTTCACATGCCACCAAGGTTATAACTTAAGATTCTGCAATATAGGCTTCAGCAATATGTGAAACAAGAATGACCAAAAGTGCAGGCTGGTTTTCAAAGAGACAGAGGAGCTAGATACCAAACTTCCAACATTCTCTGGGTTATAGAGAAAGCAAGGAAGTTCCAGGAATAAACAAAAACAAAAACCCATGTACTTCTGAAACCTTTGACTGTGTGGATTACAACAAAATCTCCCAAGTCCTCAAAATGGTAGGAGGACTTGATCACCTTGTCTCCTGAGGAACATTTATACAAGCCTAGAAGCAACAGTTAGAACCAAACATGGAATAACTGATTGGTTTAAGTTTAGGAAAGTAATACAACAAAATTTTATTTACTCAGCTTATATATAGAATACATAATGTGAAGTGCTATACTGAATGAATCAGAAGCCAGAATCAAGGTTGCCAGGAGAAATTTCAACAATCCCAGATGATAGCATTCTGATGGTAGAAAGTGAAGTGGAATTAAGAAGACAGTTGATGAGAATGAAAAAGAAAAAAAATGTAAGAGCTGGCTTGAAGCTTAACATTTTTTAAAATTATTTTTTGCTTTTTTGAGGGCAATTTTGGTTAAGTGACTTGCCCAAAGTCACATGGCTAGTAATTGCGTCAAGTCTCTGAGACCAGATTTGAACTCAGGTCTTCATGACTCCAGGGCCAGTGCTCTTATTCACTGCACCACCTAGCCACCCCTTAACATATTTTTAATGAGATGTTGGCAATGGTTTCCATCACTTCCCAGCAAATAGAGGTACAAGAAATGGAATCAGTATATGATTTTATATTCTTGGGCCCAAAGATTTCTGCAGACAGTGACTATGGCCATGAAATTAAATGATGCCTGCTCCTTGGAAGAACAACTATGGCAAATCTGGACAACAAATGTAAAAGCACAGATACTACCTTGTGAAGAAAGGTCAATATAGTCAAAACAATGGTTTTTCCATGTATGGTTGTGAGAGTTGGAGCATAAGGAAATCTGAATGCCACAGAACTGACACTTTCAAATTCTGGTGCTTGAGAAAACTTGAGATTTCCTTGGACATCAAATGACATCAAATAAGTCAATACTTAAGAAATTAATCCAGACTACTCAGTGAGAGGACAAATACTGAAGCTGAAGCTTAAACACTTTGGCCAAACGAGAAGACAGGACTCATTGGAAAAATCCTGATCTTGAGAAATATTAAAGGCAAAAAGTAAAGGATATGGCATGGGATGAGATGGATAGTGTCATGGAAACAATGAATTATTAACTTGGACAGACTTTGAGAGACAGTGAATAGAAGAATCTGAAATGCGATGGCCTGTGGGCTCATGAAGTGTTGGACATGACTACAACAAAATTTAATCGCTGAAGTTTTGATAGATCTATGACCCCATTTAAAACCCTACATACTGAAAATTTCAAGAACACATGGATTCTATCCTTAATGATGTTTTTTTTTTCCCAGTGTAATTCTTGACAGTAATATAATGTAACTTACCTATACCTATGATGGGAAAGCTAGGTAGCACAGTAGATAGTGTGATAGATCCTGTACAATAACAACAACCCACTTTTAAGTCTTTAGAAACTACGAATGTTGATGTCAATAAAGGGGCATTTACATATAAAAGACTGTAAGAAATAACAAATAATAAGAATATAAATCAAAATATCCCTGATGTTTAATCTCACACAGAGAATATTTGGCTATAAGAAAAGATGGTAATAGTAAATATTGGAGGGGGTTGGGCAAAGGCATCCACACCAATACACTGTTAGTAGAACTGTGAATTAGTAAAAATATTATGAAAAATCATTAAGAATTCTAATATTCTAAGTAAGGGACTGATATGTCTATACTACTTTATCCACAGTTCACACTACTAGACATATATCAAAAGGTCAAAGATAAAATTCAAGATGTGATATACCTACAGATAATTATATCAATAAATTTAGTAGGGAAGAACTGGGGGAAAAAAGGACACCCATCAATCTGTGAATGGCCAAAGAAAATAAAGTAAATGAACCTAATAGAGTAGTGCTCTAAAATAAGAAATTACAAATATACAGAAAAAAGGCACATAAATATAAATTTATGAAAAATAAACAGAACCTGGAAAATGACAGAAATAGTGAGTCCAGAAATGTAAATGGAAAAAAAATAACAAAAAAAATTCTGTATCTGAACACTCTATTAACATTCAAATATTTACTCACTATGTAGTCTATGCTATGCACTGGGGATAGGAAAATGACAGAGAACAAGTTCCTATCTTCCCAAAGTTTACATCCTTTTGAAAATACATGCTTATTTGGCCTCGGACACTTAACACAAAAGCTAGCCGTGTGACCTTGGGCAAGTCACAACCCCAATTGCCCTCCAAAAAGAAAAAAAAAAGAAAATACATGGTTCTTTATATATTTTGTTTTAAATCACCTAATTTTCTTTTCTCTTATCTCTTCTTTGAGACCAAGTTTCGTGTTTGTAATTTTGCACCATTCATTTCTATCTGCTTTGTGTCTTCTGCTTTGTCCATTTACACAGTTCTACTATTTGTAGATATTTTTTTATGGCTCTGATTATTTCACTTTACACTAATCCATGTAAGTGTTTTTTTTTGCTTCTCTATACTCATAATATTTTTTTCTTTTTGTTTATACAGTTCTGAAATATTTCATGGAATTAATGTTCTTTTTTTGCCATTTCCAAATCAATAAATGACTTATTTCTCAGTGTTGTTGTCTTAATAAAATATCTGTAAAATACCTAACAAATGTTAAAATCATGAAAATTAATAATAAAACAGCATCACTAATAATAACAATAACTATACGTTGCTTCTATTTTTTGCTACCCCCTCTATTTTATGTCCATGTGTGCTTCTTTTTCTTTGTGAGGACAAGAAGAACAAAGTTAATTCCTCTTCCAATCGACCAACCTTCAAATGGTTGGTGATATGGTTTTTATGAAGATGGTCAATCATTTTGTTAGCAAAAAGAAAATCTGAAAAGAGAAAGCTCTCTGGTAAGCTCTACCAAAGAACCTGGTCCTAAAAGGCACAGAAAGAAATTAAATAGAATAAATTATTTTCTCTAGCAGTATAGGGACTTTGGGGGGTAGTTTATTTTCTTTGTACAGGAAAAATACAGAGTATAATAATTGCAGAGACTTCTATTTAATCTGTACAACCTTTAAGTTGACATATAAAGCAAAGGACTGGGCAAAGTTCATGATATTGGGCTATTTTCAACCCACACTCTATATTTTCACATTCTAGACAGCTTGACAAGACTAAAGTGAATCTTTTTTCTTCTCATAATAAAGATAACAACCACTAAAATCATTTGATAGATTTCACTGCAATAGAGAATACAGATTAATTTTGTCATAATTATCAAGTCTTTATAGCTAGTAATTGCCTGCAATTTTCATTTATCAGCTGTCAAACTAATTTTAGGGACTGTATAGTCCAGGCATTGCATTTACAAATTTTGTTTATTGGTTTAATTAGTGCCAAAGCAGGAAGTCTTTCCATAATACTTTGATCATCCCCCAAAGTTACTTTCAGATAGATAGATGGATATAGATATCGACATACACACATGGGTAGATAGATAGATAAATATATAGATAGATAGACAGACATATATATATAGATAGATAGATAGATACACACAACCACACATATATACATACACAATATAATATGTACATTGGGCAATGCATGTACACATACATATGTACACAAATAAATCCATATATACATGTGTATGTGTGTGTGTGTGTGTGTGTGTGTGTGGAGAGACAGAAAGAGAGAGAGACAGAGACAGAGACAGACAGACAGAGAGAGAAAGAGAGAGAGAGTCCTTACTATGTGGTGCTAACACTGTGTTAAGCACTTTACAAATATTTACAGAAACTCTAGGAGAAAGATACTATTATTATCTCTGTGTAATCCTTGAGGTAACTGAAGCAGACAATGGTTAAAGGACTTGCCCAAGGTCACACAGTGATTGAATAGCTTGTCTAGGGTCCTCTGACTATTAAATGCCTGAATCTAGATTTGAACTCAGGCCTTCCTCATGACCAGCTCAGTGCTCAATTCCCTGGATAATCTACCTGTTTCAGCAGAGGATCTGTGTTCACTTCCTAGTTTTTGTCACTCCTAGCTTGCGTGCCCTTGGACAAACCATTTAAACTATCAGCCTCTTTTTCTGCTTATGTTAAATGAACAAGTAGGAATAGGTGACTTATCAGGTCCCTTCCATCTCTTAATTTGTGATCTGATTAGCTCATGATAAGACAGTAACCTAGAGGTACTATTTTCCAATGATCAGATTAGTAATGATATTAAATATATAAATACACATGTGTACTTATATATGCATATATGTGTGTAGATAATAATACATATTATACATATGTATATATAATGAGCACATATGATAGTTAAGTAATTTATCACTGTTATAGAAGATACTCAAATAAAAAGACTGAATCCCTATTTATGGAAATGTTTTCCCCATTCTGATTCAATCAAATTCTTCAGTAGCATAGAGCCAGACCCCTCGGCGAATTTGATGATGATGGAAGAACATTGGTTAATTAATTTTTTTGTTGGTTGTTTTTGTTGTTGATCAGACCTGGGATTTCACCTAAACCTGAATCTCACAATGTAAAAGTTCCTCCTTTCAGGTGCATCAGGAACACAACTAAGTTTTAACAGTCTTTGAGAGCTGTGTGGGGCAAAGGGAGGTTAAGTAACTTGCCAAAGTTCACAGAGCTAGTATATTAATGGGAAAAAATTAAAACAGGTCTTTGATTTCAAGGCTGGGCCTCTATCCATTTCATCATGCACAATGATTAGGAGACAAAAATTGGATGAAAATACACTCAGAAAAGTCGTAACAGTTATTTATAAAAATAATACGTGTGCATCAAAATTTACGAAGAACTTTAAAGACATAAATTTAACAGACATACTACCCCAACTGTCTATTCAACATTTCAAACTTAATGTCCATAAACATCTAGATCTCACTCTTCCTCAAACATTTCTAATTATGTGCTACCCTCAGTCCACTATACTGAACTTTTTCCTCCTTCAACTCACTTCCAATCTCCCAGTTTTACATCCTTGATTTTATCCTTGACTAAGTATAAACCCTTAAGAAAATATTGAATGAGTTGCCAAATCTTGCCGTTTCTACCTCCACAATATCTTTCTCATCCATCCTCTTTTCTCTACTCACACCTGTCCAGAGCCTCATCATCTCTTTCACTTAATTATTACAATTGCCAGATGGCACAATGGAAAAGTAACCTAAAATCAGGAAGATGGTTCAAATTTGGCCATAGATACTTACTAGCTGTGTAACCCTAGGTAAGTCATTTAACCTCTGCCTGTCTCTCCTCAAGTGAGGACAATAGCATCTGTCTCCCAGGGTTGATATAAGGATTAGATGAGATATTTGTAAAGTGCTTTATACAGTGTTTGGAGCATGGTAGGCACCAAATAAATGTTTATTCCTTCCTTTCTCCTTAAATTGTCTACCACCTGTACTCTGGATATATTTTTATTCCTCCTTTCATTGAATCTTATTATTCTCTTGTGACCCTCAACTCTGACCTTTCATTTTATCTTGCCTAGAACCATGCCACTTACTTGCTATTTCCTGACCATTCTGCTGTCCTGCCACCTTCTCACTTTCCTTATGTATATCTTCCCTATTAGCATGCATGTGCATGCTCCTTAGGAGGATGGCTTATCTTGCTTGCTTGCATTTATATCCTCAATGCTTAGCCCAGTCCCTGGAATACTGTAAGCATATTATAAGTGCTTCATTCATTCATACATTCATTCAAATAAATGTTCATCCCCCCATCTGCTCAGAGACCTCCAAATGAAAGGAAACCCCCCCCATTTCTCCAGTCAACTGATTCTACTTTGTATAGGACCAGTGGTTATAATTTTTTCCCTAACCCCAATTATTAGCTTACATTTGCATATTTGTAACTTCCATACAATTGTCCTGGATCTATCCTCTGCAGACATGAAGAAGTTCAATTACTCTGACACTTTATTTCTATGCAACTGAAAACTCAGACTTCCTCATGGACCACATGAATCCAAATGTGAAATTATGTTGTTTCTGAATAACCAGATGTTTGATTCCATAGTAAGCAATTCCTGATGAATGAGAGTAACTGCACTGAAATTTCTGGGAGTGGGAACATTTAGTACATTTTTACTTATCATAGTGACCTAAATAGGAACTAGAGTAATAACACTACAAATGGAAATATTTTTTTGTTTCCACAAAAGGCATTTAAAACTTTATATTGAATTTATGTATATATTCATTTTTCTGACCACTAAGAGCATATTACAAACTGTAAATAAAATATTTATTTTTAAGTAGACATAAATGAATTACCAAACATTTTTCGCAGTAAGGTTTGGTAATGTTTCACTTAAATAATCAATGTAGATATTATTATATTGTTTTGCTGCAAATATTAAACTTCTTTCTTATTCTTTTTATTTAAAAGGAGGTAGCAATAAGAGATAACATTCTATATCTAAGCCATGGGAATTTTCACTTAAAATGACACTGTTATTAATAGTTATTTATGCATAGAACATATTTGCATGATTAAATATATTTGTTGAGAACTAGTTTTATTAAATATCGCATAATATGCTATTGTCTTGTCTCGTATATATGGTCTATAATGAAAGATTATTATTGGATTTTTTCCTATCTGCTGGGACAACTGTTGATTGTTTGATTGTAATGAGTATGGATCAAAGTTATGTTTATCCAGTTAATATCACACATGAGAATAAACCATCTAAAATCAATTGCCTCTTTTCTTAATTAAAAATAAAAGCAAAGAATATTCCTCCTTGAGCAAACCAGAAATAATAATTTCTGAATCAGTACAGAACTGTACCATGTGTTAAAGTAAAATAAAATATTTTTATTGGAAAAGGCTGAGTATTGCAGTTAGGGAAACTGAAAAACATGCTAGGATTGCAATTGAGATTTAGATTTTATACAAATAATTTCTATCAGATAAGGCAGCGTTGTACAGAAACTGTCGCCCTCAACAGATTCAACTAGTGTTTGGATTAATTTTTCATGACTCCCTCTTGTCAGTATAAGATTATCCTTACAAAAGAAGAAAAATAGTTATCACTAGAAAACACTGGTCACCTTTTCTCTCTTTTTCTTTCAAAGAAAGAGTCAAGTTTTTTTAACCTTTTCAACAAAAGATAAAACACAATGAGACAGTTTCTATTTCACGGTGAGTTACTGTAGCCATCAATGCACTTGAGACTGAAATAGCTGTGTCTGCTTCCACTGAAAGAGTTTGTAAGGTAGTAACTTCTTTCTAAGAAGCTCTAACATTTTATAAATAAGTTCTTTCAAGACCATTTCACTTCAACTACCATTATTACCATCCCAATTTGACAAAAGGGGAACTGTGCCTCATGGCAATGCTTATGGTACAATATCATAATTTAGAGAGGCATGTCTGGCCCATTTTGATGGTAAGATAACATACATTTAATTACTTGTGCTAATAGGAATAATATGAATTTTGGAAAAAAACTGCCTTTATGAACTACCAGAGATGGAAGAAGTATGTGTGTGCTTGTACATACACACATTATATATGCAAACACACACATATATGTGTATATGTACATGCATACATATATATCGTGTATATACATAAACACTATATATGCATATATACATATATGTGTGTGTGTGTGTGTGTGTGTGTGTGCATGTGTATACTTTTTGATTTTAAGTCGAGGAATTTTCAGTGTTTTTTTTTAAATATAAGCTTTTATTTTTACTTGACTTTTTCTTTATGGGATGGTGAAATAAAGAGGGCCAGAAATGGGCTAGGATAAAGCAGAGGATATTTTAAAGTTTTTATAAGCACTTTCAAGAATGCCAAACTTTAAGGTAGGTAATTGCCTTAGGGTGTAATAGATGCTCCCAGTTTCTTCTTGCTTTATTTGGAAATATCATTATTCATAAATGATATACCATAGCTATCTTCTATATCCTCAATTTCTCCTCTTCCTGGTAATACCATGGTTGATAACAAATATCTGCTTATTTGAAGGAGGCCATAGTCATATTAGAATAACCATCATTTCAATCACGGCAGTATAAGAATGTTCTGTAGTAAGTCTCGCTAAGCATAGGTTCGTAAAGTGGGATACCTTGAGGGGCACTGGAATAATTCAGGGAGGGCAATAGTAGCCTCAGCTGCAATGGCGGGCAGAGGGGAATGTCACTGAATAAAAATAAGGAAAGAAAAGAAGAAAATTTTGAAAATTGTTTGTACACATTCGGTGTGTTGTGCAATAGACTTAAAGTCATAGTGATTACTTTATTTTCCAAATACACACACAAAATGCAAGTTATAACCAATCAGTGATCACGTCCACCAACAGGTCTTAATGAGCAAATGTTGGCAGGAAATCATGTCAAATACTATTGGGAAGTCCAGCATGCATTGGCAGGAATATGTGTGTGCAATGACTTTTTTGCAATAGGATACTTTATGGTTACATGGCATATTATTGCATCTTCAAAATTTCAATGCAGGAATCTCCCACACACAAATTAACAATAAATTAATAAATTTAAGATGCAGATGTGTATATTAAAATTATGCAAATTTTAAAAAAAATTAAAAGGTTGAAAAATAGATTTCTAAGGGGGCACTGAGTAATTTTTTTTAAAAAGGGGGTGGAAAGCCAAATAAGTTTGGGAACCTCTACTCCTAGAGAACTGAAGGCACTACTTTAAATCACACCATAATAGAAGTAACAGAATAGAAGAGTAATGGTTGGTGCTCTGAAATCTGTAGTTCTCATCACAATTATTCTCTCTCAGTGCTGCCCCATCAAGATCTTTGAGCCAGTAGGTATTCTGTCAAGGTATTCTATTCCTGTTAAGATATATTGGAAATGATGCATATGATTTATTAAAGAACAATGCAAATGAAAGGGTGTATTGTTAATGTATTTTTGCTTAATAGGAAGAGCTTTCCCATCCATTAATAGGCCTACTTGAGTCACATGGACCTACTTGAGTCACATGGAAGGAGTCACATGGAAACCTGAGTCATATGGGTCTGTGGTGGAAGGAATTTGCCCCATGGGTGGAGCAGGAATGGTGGAACAGAAAGAGGTGGAATTAGAGCAGAACTAAGAGGAAACTAGTCAGAGCAGTTAGGGTAGAAGGAGAGAGAAGATGCAAGCAAACAGCTAGTATTGTGAGTGTTTTTGATAAGGCTTTGGGATGGTATTGTCCTCTTCAGTGTTATTGTGTATGGATTTCTTTGTTGCTATGATGGATTTGGCTTTCTTGTGTTGGGATTTGACATTCTGGTGTCTGAATAAATGTTTTGCTTCTGTCTTCTATGTGGAGAGTGTGTTATGTTTTGCAATTAAAAACTATGCCGGCATATTTATAGTCACCGTTGGTGCTATAAATATTGCCTTGGTAATACAAAGGGGGAGGTGTAATTCTACTGGGGACATAACAAGCTGAGCTGGTGGCATCGGTGGGGGGAAAGGAGAGAAAGAGACAGAGAGAGAAATCAAGATGTTAGGTATTAGGTCCCTAAAGGCATCTTAGAAGAGATTGAAGCTATCAATTACATCTCTTTAAAGACTGATATAAGTTCCAAATGAGATATGAAGGCTTGTATTGTATATTTAATTATGTTGAGAAAAGGAGAACTAAAGAAGATAGAAGTGTGCACCATTTAAATGAAAGCAGTGAGCCAAATCTTTTCCCAGACATTGGATTCTATTTTCTTGCTGGGGGATATGACCTATTATTTTTGCATAAATATTTTTTGAGAAAAATGTACATAAAATATCAGAAAAATGGACCACATGGACCTGAAGGTCTTTATATTGCTCCTAGAGTAAAAGCTAGAGTATTGCCATGAGGGATTAAATATCCAGATATGACAAGGCAGCTAAAAAAAAGTACTGCCCAAGAAAAGATCACACACTAAACCACATTCAAGGTGAAAAAATACCAAATATATCATTGCTCCATATAAAACTGTTATGTCCCCAGGCTTAAGATTTCTTCCTGAACCTTATGAAATAAGCCTCCAGGTCAGAGACAGGCAAGGTCTGGGAAAAATTTAACACTGCCTCTTTCCAAAAAAGAGAGAGCAAAAAGGATTTGATTTACAATTGACCAACTCAACCATCTACACCATTACCTGCCAGTGTTATAAAAGTGATAGATCAGGGCCTTCTTGTTCATTGAGAAAGTTTCTGAAAAATTATATGGATTATATGTGCTAGGTAGTACATTAGGATTGTGGCTCCTGAATTTATTTCCCATTTATCTCTTTCCTGTTTGTCCTTATGAGATAGGAGGCTAGTAATTCCAGTCTACACTTCTTTTCTTCTTTCAGAAAGGAAACATTTTCAGTGAAAACAGGCTGTTTGTTACCCATAGAACCGCACCTTAAAAAAGAAAGAAGAGAGATTTTTTTATCCACTTGTTTTAGAAGCCTAGCTTGGCTGCTGTAATTACAAACGTATTTTAATTTCATCTTTTTGTTATTGTTTTATTTGTATTTTTGTAATTTGTTTAGTGAATTTTTTTCTGCTTCTCTCTGCATCAGTTCATATAAATTTTCATATACTTTTCTTTATTGTGATCATATACTATGATTTGGCTTGAATTTCAAGGATAATTATTACTTACTATATTTTATTAGGCATATAGAGGAAGAATGCAGGAAAAAAGATGAATAAAAGAAGAAAAAGGAAAAAGAAGGAAAGAAAGAGAAAAGAAGGAAGGGAGAGAAGGAGGGAGGAAGAGAGAAAGAAAAATAAATTCCTGGCAGAGCTGTGTTCTATTGAACTAACAGTTCCCCTGATATTCTGCATTCCTGGGATTTTGAATTATACTAGATTCGTATGGTCATTACTGAGCTGAGAATTCATGTCTTTTATAGCATATTTGCTTGTGATTGCCATTATAAACTGTTCTCCAGAACAAAAACACAGAGTTTTATAAGATTTACCTTTATAGAAGCTCCAAGACTATACACAAATAACCACAACTCCTTTCCTCTTTTATTTTTGGTGCAGGAAGAGTATATCAAACTCAGTGACCAGTACATGCATGAGGTATATTCTGTCTAACAGGCTTCTTAAAAGAAGACGTCAGTGAGTCAGAGAAAACTGGGTTTGGCTAGCATTAGGAAAGACCTGTCTTTGGGGAACTGGTAATAGATGGAGAGGAAGCATCTGCAACGTATGAGTAAAAAAGCAGAATAGGGAATTGCCTCAAGGATATCAAATTTATCAGTGGAGCATCTTTGCCAGAGGCCCATTTGCCAGCTTAGTGACTCACCTGGATCAGGGAACTGGCCAATTGCTGCCTAAAATAATGGCTTATTTAGAGAGCAATGTGGAAAGTTTTGAATGGGCATCCTGGGGCTTAGAGGAGAGTAAGTAGGGAATCACCATGTCAGTTCAATTGGATTCAAATGCCATGCCCTCTCCTACAAAGGTAACTTTTGGCATATTCTCCAGCAACAGGAACCACTAAAAATCAGATAGCAAAGAGGGTAAATGAAGGGATAAAAAGATACTGAACAACAAATTCACTGGATAAAATTTTCTGAATACCTAAATCAAATAAATATTTTCCCTACATCCTATTTAATTTGATCAACATTTAATCAACAAGCGTTTACTAAACACATAATATGTTTCAGGTCCTGTACTTGGGGCATGCCATACTAAGACAAAAATTAAATGTCCCCTTCCTTAAAGGAGCTGACATTTTATTTTTTAACAAATGCTTTATTAACTTATGGTTTACATCATTTATTTCTGCCAGATTCTAAGTTACAATTTTTTCCCCATTTTTTCCCCTACCCACCATCCCAGAATAGCAGTCCCGCAAGATATCCCCTCATCCAATCTGCTCTCTCCCATATCTTCTCCCATACCCCCTTCGACTTTTTCATTAGAGCAAGGTGAATTTCTGTGCCCCAATGCCTGCACATCTTATCTCCCAATTACATGAAAAATAGTATAAATAGTATTAATATAATTATAATACTATTATACTATACTATACTATATTATAATATATATACTATAATACTATTATAATATATTATAATAGTATTTATATATTTTTGAAACATTTACTTTTAAGACCTCGAATTTCAGATCCATTCCCTTCCTCCCTTGTCACCCATTCCCTCTGGAAAGATAAGTAATTCAGTATATGTTGTACATGTCTAGCTATGCAAAACCTTACC
Organism: Gymnobelideus leadbeateri; assembly: GCA_011680675.1. Lineage (NCBI taxonomy): Eukaryota > Metazoa > Chordata > Mammalia > Diprotodontia > Petauridae > Gymnobelideus > Gymnobelideus leadbeateri. The sequence goes on from WOXC01000245.1 coordinate 194,437, forward strand.
ATAGTAGATATATTGTACAAGGCTGCTTATAATTCCCTCCCACCCCCCACCTGATCCATTCCCTACTTTGATCCTATCCCTTTTCGAAAGTGGGTACTTCCAACCTCCCCTTCTCCCAGAATGCCCTCCCCTCCATCATCTCCTCTCTCATCCCTCTTCCCCCTACTCTCCAGCAGGGTGAGATATCCCATTTAGTATGTATGTCATTCTCTCCCTGAGCCAAATTCAATGGGAATATTGTTTTGATTTTTTGCCTTCCTGTTCTTCCCCTCCCCTACAACTACTTCCCCGTGCTTCTTCTACATGAGATAGTTTACCCTATCCTGTCTTTCCCCATCCCCTCTTGCCACTTTCCTCTCTCACCTCATAACCTCACTCCTTAAGTATCATCCCTTCCCAAAAAATTCAACCTATGCCCTCTATCCATGTATAACTGTAAACATATATACATACATTCACTTATGTATTCATATGCCTATATACCCTTCTTCCATTATTTTCATACTGAGAAAAGTTTCATCAGTAACAGTTATTGTTTTTCCATGTAGGAATGTAAATAGGTCAACTTTGATAAGTTCCTTTTGATTTCTTTTCCCTGATTACCTTCTCAGGCATCTCTTGCTTCTTGTGTCTAGATGTCAGATTTTCTATTCAACTCTGGTTTTTTCCTCAAGAATGCTTGAAAGTCCTCTATTCCACTGAATGACCATATTTTCCCCTGAAACAAAATACTCAGTTTTGCTGGGTAGGTGACCCTTGGCTTCAATCCCAGCTCTTTTGCCCTCTGGAATATCATATTCCATGCCCTTTGATCCCTCAGTGTGGAAGCTGCCAGGTCCTGTGCTATTCTGATTGTGTTTTCACAATATTGAAATTGTTTCTTCCTGGCTGCTTGGAGTATTTTCTCCTTGATCTGGGAATTCTGGAACCTGCCTATAATATTCCTGGGAGTTTTCTTTTGGGGATCTCTTTCAGGAGGTGATTGGTAGATTCTTTCAACCTCTATTTTGCCTCTGGGTCTAATACATCAGGGCAATTTTCCTTGAGAATTTCTTGAAGGGTGATTTCTAGGCTCTTTCTTTGATCATGGCTTTCAGGTAGTCCAATAATTTTTAAATTATCTCTCCTGGATCTATTTTCCAGGTCAGTGGTTTTTCCCATGAGATATTTCACATTGCCTTCTATTCTTTCATTTGTTTGCATCTGTTTAACAGCATCTTGATTTCTCATAAAGTCATTAGCTTCCATTTGCTCCAGTCTAACTCTGAAGGAATGAATCTCCTCAGTGAGCTTTTGAGATTCTTTTTTCATCTGGCAAATTTGGCTTTTTAAGCCATTCTTCTCCTCATTGCCGTTTTGGGCCTCCTTTGCCAGTCTATTTTTTAAGGTGCTATTTTCCTCAGTCAGGCTGTTGACCCTCATTTCATACTTTTACTGCATCCTTCTCATTTCTCTTCCCAATTTTTCCTCCACTTCTCTTATTTGATTTTTAAAGTCCTTCTTAAGGTCCTCTATGGCCTATAACCCGCTCATATTTTCCCTTGGGGCTTTTGGAGAAGGATTTCTGACCTCATAGTCCTCCAGTTCCATACTTCGATCCTCTTTGTCCCCAAAATAGGAGTCTAATGTTGCATTTTTCTGTTTATTTTGTTTCCTTTGCCTCAGCATGTTGCCACTTAATTACTTGACTTTTGGGCTTGTTGCCACAGTAAGACTCTGCCACCAGACAGGGGAGCTTCTGTCCCAACGCTGGGGTCTTCACAACTTCTAGTTCTGACAAGCTGGATACCCACCCCATGACCTCCACCCCAGACCACAATCCAGATCCAGGGAGGTTAAAGCAAGAGCGATTACCCCCCAAGACTGATCACTGGATCTCCCTACAGTTCGCAGGCCAGGAGCTGGAGCTGTCACTGAAGCTGCAAAGTGGCATGTCTCCTCAGAGGCTGCCCTGGGGCTAAAACCGAGGCTCACTCGGGCCTGGGCTTGGCTCTCCCTCCCTGCACTGGGCTGTCAGCTCCCACAGCACTGGGCTGGCCCTTCCTGCAGGGCTGCTGGGCTGTCCTCAGAAGGAGGTTAGCTCCTCTGTGTCTTTCTGTGGGTGCTGGGGCTCCAGAAGTTGTTCAGAGTCCCCTTTTACATGGTTTGGAGGTGTTCTGGGGGGAGAGCACCTTGGACATGCTGCTTCTACTCCTCCATCTTGGCTCTGCCCCTCCGGAGCTGACACTTTATTAGAGCAAACAACACATGTGTGTACATACATGTATAAACATAGCATATACCCCAGGAATATGACTTTATATCCCAGTAAAATCATGTGTAAATGCTGGTTATTTCTGTGTTTATGTCTGTCTGGCTCTGATTTTGTCTGTTTATATCTGTTTCTCTGTTTCTGTCTGTCTTTCTATATCTCTATGGCTGTTTCTATCTCTGTGTCTTTGCTGTCTCTGTTTCTCTCTCTGTCTTTCTGTCTCTGTCTCTCTGTCTCTGTCTCTCTGTCTCTCTCTGTCTCTGTCTCTCTCTCTGTCTCTCTCTGTCTCTCTCTGTCTCTGTCTCTCTCTCTCTCTCTATATATATATATATACATATATATGTATATTTATATATAATATGTATCTTGTCTTTTCTTCTCACCTTGTATGTAAGCTACATGCTAACAGTATAGGATAACATTCATTTCACAGGGACCATAAACCATGTGTAGAGCTAGTTTATCAATGTACTATTTCTCAAGTAAACCTTGCATAGCTGGGACCCTGGAATTCTCCAAAGCTATATTTTTGAAAGCATATGATGATGGTTGCACATTTAAGCCCCCCATTCACAGTTCTTGGTCAGACTTTTTAAAGCAGCCATTATGTTATTTTGGTTTCCTGATAAACCACATCAGTTTAAAAATCTTGTTTCTTATTGTGTACATAGTAAGTTTTTTTTTTTTAAGGTCTATCCCAGATCAAATTGTGAAATGACTTTAGTAATTTCTGCATTCACTTTTTTCTTACTAAAGAATAACTGTTTTTAATAGCATAGTAAAATGATTACTGTTCAATTATTCATTAAAGTCTTAGATCCACTCCTGCAAGAGGTTTTTTTGGGGGCGGGTTTGAAGGGCAATTGGGGTTAAGTGACTTGCCCAAGGTCACATGACTAGTAAGTGTTAAGTGTCTGAGGCCGGATTTGAACTCAGGTCTTCCTGACTCCAGAGCCAGAGCTCTGTTCACTACACCACCTAGCCATTCCCTGAAAGAGGTTTTTCTGCATTCTCTTTGCTGTAGGTATCCCTTCTCCTATCCCTCTTCCAATGGTATTAGATTTCTGTTGTATATATTTTGAATTTATCTATATACAGATTGTTTCCTCTCTGAATTCTTGAGGCTTTAAACAAAGTTCATTTTTTTTTTTGTCTTTTTTATCTCTAGGACTTACAGAATATATAGCAGATGCCAAGTTGATGTTTATGTAATTGAGTAGAATTCTACTTTTCCATGGTCAAGGCACATCTAAAGTATTTATTATTTTTAATTCTGGGTGTTTATTTAAATATATCAATAAGATGGTGAATACACAGATTAGGGAAATCCAGATTGGTAAAAGCCTATGAAGTCTTGTCATAAGAAGATAAAGTAGAGGAATTTGGGTCATTTAGCTCAGAGAAGAGAAGACTAAGAAGGCCATGATCATTTTTATTTATTTGATGAACTGTTAAAAGGAAGGAAGATGAGGCATTTTTTTATTTGCCCACAAAAGAAGTTATGTCAAATGGGTGCAACCTGTGAATAAGAAACTTTAGGTTCATCCTGAAAAATTCCTTCTGATTAGAACTGTCCACAAGGCTAACATGATGTGAGAGGCACTCATTCACTGGAAGTCTTCAAGCGGAGGCTGGAGAGTCTTTTGTTGACTACGTTAATAATAAGAATCATCTTCACATGTGGATTAGGTGAAATGGTCTCTGAGGGCCCTTCCAGCTCTCAATTCATCATTTTGTAATCCTATAATTCTGGCATTTAATGAATAAATGTATAATTCCTTAAGTATGTTATATGAAAACCTAATGATGAAGATTTTAAGACAGATAATGTCCTATATGCCTAGTCCCTAATTAAGTGCTTTATAAACCCTAACTTCATTCTTTATAATTTCCATTGTCCAAACTTTGTTCACCATCTGCAACCTAATAAAAATTGTCTAGTCTCCGCCATTGGCAAGACCATACAATTTTGAAAGCCCTGGCAGATGCTGGGAGTACAAGAACAGCTACACAGGAGGAAATGTTGGGTATTCAATATATAATACATTCTACTGTGATTTTCCACATCCCCCGCATATCTAGATTTTTATGGTAATAATTCCTGATACTTGGCCTCTAGATCTCTCTTCTTGGCCTAGAAACTTAACCTTTTTTCTCTTCTTAATCCCCAGCTACTCTCCAGGGAATAATTCCTGTTACATTCAATCCTTTGAAAGATACCCCCAACCCCACCTGCTTACTTTGTGGCCCAATGCCCCCTAAACTGTCCTGGGGTCTGCCACACACATGATGAATTCACAATCATAAAATTATGATAAATTATACCTGAACAGAAAATATTGCTATTAGGTTCCATGCCAAGACATATCAAAGTCAGATTTCAAAATGGAATGGACATTAGAGGCCATTCAGCCCAACCCGTCATTTTACAAATGAGGACACTGAGGCCCAGGGAAGTTAAATGACTTTCAGAGGCTCACATACAGGAAATTATATAGTCAAGATTTTAACCCAGGTCCTCTGACTCCACCTACTGTGTGCAATGCACTGTGTTCAGACCTGAAGATTGTTATTTTGGTTGTTCAGTTTTTCAATCCTGTCTAACTCTTCATGACTCCTTGGACCATAGTACACCAATATTGTCCATGGGTTTTCTTGGCAAAGATTCTATAGTGAATTGCCATTTACTTCTCCAGTGGATTTAGGGAAACTGAGGTTAAGTGACTTGTCCAAGATCACATAGCTAGTAAGTGTCTGATTCTAGATTTGAACTCAGGTCTTCCTGGAGGAAACTAATTGGCTTAGTGGATAGAGGACTAGGCCTGGAGTCAGAACAAGACCTGTCATCGATGACTTTATATTCTACTAGGTGTTGAGAAAAAGATAAGGCATTGATACTTCTTATTGATCAAACTAATTTGCTCAATGTTTTATCTGAATTTATGAGTATCTGACAAGTATTCATTTAATTTCCTTAAAGATTAAGCTCAAACAAGACCTTTCTTAAGAGCTGTTTCCTAACCCTTCCCCTATCCATCATTTCTTCTCCTGCTCAAATAATGTTTTTATTATTTAAGTTTGCATTATTTAAATATATTATTGTATATTAAAACAATATATGTTATATAAACATATGCTTATATATGTACAATATTTCTGCTCCAAGAAAATGTAAGTTCTTGTTAGGCCAGGACTATCCAATTTTTGCTTTTGTATTTCTAGTGCTTAACAGTATCTCCAATACAGAATGTGCTTAATAAATACATATATTCATTGTGGGACCAGAACCATGCTAGATGCTATCTATCATACTAGGAATGACAGGACCTGATCCCTGCTCTTGGGGAATGCATCCTCTTATTGAAGGAATAAGAATTAGATAATGTTAAATAATTTGAGAGCAACGTTAGATAACCTACAATCAACTGCTAAATTCTAAGTCCTGTGGGAGTGGAACCATTTCTTGCCATCCACACACTTGTCAGCGCAACTGAATTGTAGGAAAGTTGGGCAGCTACTTGGCATAGAAAATCCCAATGACAGGCAAATGGTTAAAGTGTCAGCTCCTAACAAATTCTGCATTACCCTTTGAAAGGAACATATGAATATTCAAGCTACAAAATGAGAACCTAGCCACTAATAAATTGGTTCATTCTTTGATAATGACTATTTCTCTCTCTCCAACATTTTCATGCATCTATTCACTGATCACATAAAAAGCTAGCAGGAAAAAAAGTTTGAAAAGCAGCAGCAGTGAGGTAGATAAAGCTAATATTCTTCAATTTCCTAAAAGTATTACCAGAGATTTTCATTTTAAAACATATCTTATTTCCTATAAAAAGGAATTTATTCTGGTTGGCAAATGTCTATGGTTGGAATCTAATTGATTAGTTCTCCGAAAATGTATGGGAAATTTGCTATCTCAAAGGATGGATTGGTTAGATACTTATTTGAGGGATAGAAGTAGAACACTGCTAAGTGCTATTGTGGAGTCTACCTGATCAGCAGGCCAGTGGCAAATGCAGATAGAAATACTTCCATCTTCTAGTCTTGTGCTCTATTCAAAAGGCAACACTACTAACTTATTTGAAGATAAATCAATACAACTCTGATTTTAAAGACATTTTGATGTATTATCTTCACAGAATAAGGAAACAATGCCATTGTTTTGTCTCCTTCCTGAAGTCTTCAAATACTAATTCCTATAAAGCAGAACAAAACTTCTGTCTATATATAGTAAGTAAATGATACAGACGTGTTGATGGCACATAATCAAGTCTGATTGCTTGATTTGACCATCTTGAGGAGAAAGTGTGCTTGGAATCTGCCAGTCATTTGTAGCCCAACAATTCCAAATGCATTAAAAAATGGCAGCTATTCAATGGCACATCCAAATTTTCTAGGAATTGTCTTTGTTTTATTCTCCTGGAGGGAGAAGTAGCTGAGGCTTGGTGACCACTGCCATGTGGCTGCTTCAGAGCTCCTGGCCTGCATATTGTAGGGGGAATAAGCAACTAGTCTGAGGGGTAATCTCTCTTCCTTTAACCTGCTTGAATCTGGATTGCTGTCTAGGGTGGAGGTCCTGGGGTATGTGACCAGTGTGCCAGAGTGTGTGGAGGCTTAAGAGAGGACACCCAACTAATAGCTCTGGCAGCTGTGAAAACCCCAGTGATTTTGTACAAAGCTCTCCCTTCTGGTAGCAGAATTCTACTGTGGCAAAAGAGCAAAAGTCAAGTAATTGAGTAGCAAAATGAGCAAGCAAAGGAAGCAAAGCAATCTGACTTCAGATTCCTATTTTGGGGTCAAAAGGAATAAAAGCATGAAAGAGGAGAAAGATGATGAAGTTAGAACTCCTGAATCAAAAGCTTCCAAGAAAAATATAAACTGGTTACAGGCCAGAGAGGAGCTTAAGAAGGATTTTGAAAATGCTTCTAGTTTATCCCCATTGCATATAGTACTTGCTGATGGTTTTAAATAGACATCATCAACTATTTTAAGGAAAGCTCTATTTATTCCTATACATTCTAGTGTTTTTAATAGGAATGGATGTTGTACTTTGTTGAAAGCCTTTTCTGCATCTATTTAGATAATCATATGGTTTCTGCTAGTTTTTTTGTTGATATGCTCAATTATACTGATGGTTTTCCTAATATTAAACCATCCTTGCATCCCTGGAATAAATCCTACCTGATCAAAGTGTATTATTTTTGTGATAAGTTGTTGGAGTCTTTTGGCTAATATTTTATTTAAAATTTTTGCATCTAAATTCATGAGGGAAATTGGTCTATAATTTTCTTTCTCTGTTTTATCTCTTCCTGAATTTTTACAACCTATGTCTCTGATAAAGGACTCATTTCTAAAATATACAGAGAATTGAGTCAAATCTATAAGAATACAAGTCATTCCCCAATTGATAAATGGTCAAAGGATATGAACAGGCAGTTTTCAGAGAAAGAAATTAAAGATATCTATAAGCATATGAAGAAATGCTCTAAATCTCTATTGATTAGAGAAATGCAAATCAAAACAACTCTGAGATACCACATCTCTCCAGTCAGATTGGCTAAGATGACAAAACAAGAAAATGACTAATGCTGGAGAGGATGTGGGCAAACTGGAACACTAATGCATTGCTGGTGGAGTTGTGAACTTATCCAACCATTCTGGAGAGCAATCTGGAATTATACCCAAAGGGCTATAAATAATTTCATGCCCTTTGACCCAGCAATACCACTTCTAGGGTTATACCCCAAAGAGATCATAAAAGTGGGAGGAAGACCCAAATGTACAAAAATATTTATAGCAGCTCTTTTCGTGGTTGCAAAGAATTGGAAATTAAAGGGGTGCCCATCAGTTGGGGAATGGCTAAACAAGCTGTGGTATATGAATGTAATGGAATATTATTGTGCTATAAGAAATGAGGAGGAGATGGATTTTATATTTACCTGGAGAGGCTTATACAAACTGATGCTGAGTGAGAAGAGTAGAATCAGAAGAAATTTGTATACAATCACAGACACATCATATGTGTGATGACCAACTATGACAGACTGGACTCTTTTCAGCAATGTAGTGATATAAGTCAATCCCAAAAGACTTGTGAAGGAGAGAGATTCGACATCCAGAGATATAACTAGAAAGAACTGAGCCTGAATCCTGATGGAAGCAAACTAATTGATCTTTTTCTTTTCATTGTTTGGTTTTATTTCTTCTTTACCATTTTTCATCCCACCTAGTACAATACTCCTTTGTAATTGGACTAATGTCTAATATGAATGTATTTGCAGATCCTATACTGGGCTATATGCTGTCGTGGGGGGTGGGGGGAGGGAGGTAAATGAAATTTGAAATTCAAGGAACTATGGAACTGAATCTTGTTAACTGAAACTAAACTAATAAATTAATTAAAAAAGAAGGATTTTGAAAACCAAATAAGAGAAGTGGAGGAAAAATTGGGGGAAGAAATGAGAATGATGCAAGAAAATCATGAAATGAGTCAACAACCTGACTGAAGAAAATAACACCTTAAAAAATAGATTACCTCAAATGGCAAAAGAGGTTCAAAAAGCCAATGAGGAGAAACTATTTACATTCCTACATGAAAATATGATCATTGTAACTTATGAAAAATTTTCTCAGTATGAGAATAGTTAAGGGAATATAAATATATATGTATACATACATATATATGTCTATATAGGAGAGTATATGGGCATATGAATACATATGTGAGTGTGTGTATATATGACTACAGATATACATAGACAGAGGGCACAGGACCAATTGAATAGGAAGGGATGAAACTTAAAAGGTGAAATTGAGAGGTGAGAGAGGAATATAATGAGAGGAGATGGGGAGAGACAGAATCGGGAAAATTATCTCTTATAGAAGAGGCAAGGGAAAACTGTTAAAATGGGGCAGGGGGGAGAATAGGAAGGCAAAAGGGAATGGGTCAACCTTATTCTCATTGAATTTGGCTTAGGGAGGGAATTACATACATACCAAATAAAGTATCTCACCCTACAGGAGAGTAGTGGGGGAAGGGGATGAGAGGGGGAATGATGGAGGGTAGGGCAGGTTTGGGGGGAGAGAAGTTAGAAGCCCACACTTTTGAAACAGGACAAAGTCAAAGTAGAGAATAGAATGGGGGTGGGGCAGGATAGGATGAAGGGAAATATATTCAGTCTTTCACATTATATCCACTATGGAAATGTTTTGTGTAGCTAAATGTGTACAACCTATATTGAATTGCCTATCTTCCCAGTAAGTGTGGGTAATGAGGGAGCAAGGGAAAAATATGGAATTCAAAGTTTTAAAATCAAATGTTTAAATATATATAAATATATTATATATATATACATATGTATATACCTACATACATATATATATATGTGTGTGTGTGTGTGTGTGTATATATATATAGCTATTTTTTTTATAAGAAACTGGGAAATAAGATACACAGGCACTGGGGTATAGAGATCCATCTTGTCCTACTGGAAAGTTGGAGGGGGGATGGGGAAGGATATAGGAGAGAGCAGATTGGAGGAGGGGGTATACAGTGAGATTGTTGTTTTGGGTTGGGGGTAGGGGAAAGATGGGGAGAAAATCTGTAACTCAAAATCTTGTGGAAATGAATGATATAACTAAAATAAACATAAAATTTAATTTAAAAAAAGAAAAAAAAGAAAACCTGTGGTATGGTACTGAATTGATTAATATCAAGATATGATACTGAGTTGATGAATTAATGGCGTAGGGATATTTATGCTCTCATTTTGTTGATAGATGATTTTATTCATGGTAAAAAAAAATGTCCTGGAACTTGCCATGAATATGTAAGAATAGTCAAGTAACAGGCAGAAGTCAAAACTGAATTTATTCAAATGCAGTTCTCTGGTTAGTAAACAGCACAGTATGATGGAAAAGATGTTAGATCTATAGTCATACAACCTGTGTTTAAATCCTGGCTCAACTCCTTTACCTTTGTGATATTGTTAGTATCTTACTCTCTCTGGGGCTTATTTCCTCATCTGTAAAATGAAGGTTTGGGACTAGATGATCTAAAACTATGATACTATAAAAAGAAAATATCAGTCAAGATACAGCCGATAATTCTCATAGTGTCTATGTACTTGACAAGAAATGCTAAGTGCACATTATCTAAAAGTTACTAAATCATATATTTGACAATTATGCCCTTCCCACTACACCCTTGTTCAATGAAGTTGTCTATAAAATTTGATTTTTTTTTCAACTCAGCTCTGGTTTTGATTTCATTCACAACACGTTTTTGCAATGTCATCCCATATGCCATTTTTTTACATCAATTTCTTTCTTAGTGTTCTGACTATGTTGTACTGATGGTACTCTCTGACAGAGCTCCCTGGTACTCATCCTAACCTCTCTCATTCTTGATCTTTGGTAGCTCTTTGCATCCCAGGTCACTTTCTTTCTTTCTTTTTTTAATTAATTAATTTATTTTTAGTTTTCAACATTTATTTCCACAAGATTTTGAGTTACAAATTTTTCTCCACATCTTTCCCCTGCCCCCACAAACAGTGAGACTACTGAATATCCCTTCCCCCAATCTGTTCTCTCTTATATCCTCCCTCATATCACCCCCAAAATTTCTAGTAGGACAAGATAGATTTCTATATCCCAGTGCCTGTATATCTTATTTCCCAGTTGCATGTAAAAAGCAATTTTTTAAAAAAAATTATTTTATTTTGCAGGGCAATTGGGGTTAAGTGACTTGTCCGAGGTCACATAGCTAGTTTTGTGTTAAGTATCTGAGACCGGATTTGAACTCAGGTCCTCCTGACTCTAGGGCTGGTGCTCTATTCACTGCGCCACCTAGCCACCCCAAAAAAGCAATAAAAAAAAAAACATTTGTTTTTAAAACTTTGAGTTCCAGATTTTTTCCCTTCTTCCCTCTTCACCCACCCCCACTGGGAAGATAAGCAATTCAATATAGGTTGTACGTGTGTAGTTACACAAAACATTTCCACAGTAGTTATATTGCAAAAGACTAGCTATAATTCCCTCCATCATATCCTGCCTCCCCCACTTATTCCATTTTCTACTTTGACCCTGTCCCTTTTCAAAAGTGTTTGCTTCTAACTACCATCTCTCCCAATATGCCCTCTCTTCTATCATCCCCCCTCTAATCCCCTCTCCCCCTTTTTCCTGTAGGGTAAGATACTGAATTGAATGTTTATGTTATTCCCTCCTTAAGCCAAATTCAAAGAGAGTAAGGTTGACCCTTTCACCTTCCTGCTCTTCCCCTCCCTTGTAACATTATTTTCTCTTGCCTCTTTTATATGAGATAATTTACCCTAATCTATCTCTCCCTTTCTTCCTCTCCCAATATATTCCTCTCTCACCTCTTAGTTTTATTTTTTTTAGATATCCCTTCATATTCAACTCATCCTCTGCCCTCTGTCTATGTATACATGTACATACATATGCACACATTCACATATACATTTATACACATGTACACCCTCCTATACATACATATTTGTGTGTATACATATATACACACAAATATAAAATACTTTCAACTATCCTCATACTGAGAAAAGTCTCATGAGTTACAATTATAATTTTTCCATGGAGGAATGTAAATAGCTCAACTTTAATAAGTTCTTTGTGATTTCTTTTTCCTGTTTACCTTCTCATCCTTCTCTTGCTTCTTGTATTTGAAAGTCAAATTTTCAGGGGTGGCTAGGTGGTGCATTGAGTACAGCACCAGTCCTGGAGTCAGGAGGACCTGAGTTCAAATCCACCGTCAGATACTTCATACAAAAACTAGCCATGTGACCTTGGGCAAGTCAATTAACCCCAATTGCCCTCCCAAAAGCAATAACAAAAAAAAAAAAAAGAGAAGTCGAATTTTCTGTTCAGCTCTGTTTTTTTTTTTTTTATCAAGAATGCTTGACAATCCTCTATTTCATTGAATAACCATATTTTCCTCTGAAGCATTATACTCAGTTTTGTTGGGTAGGTGATTCTTGATTTTAAATCTAGCTCCTTTGACCTCTAGAATATCATATTCCAAGTCCTTCGATCCCTTAATGTAGAATCTGCTAGGTCTTGTGTTATCCTAATTGTGTTTCCACAATACTCAAATTATTTCTTCCTGGATGCTTGTAATACTTTCTCCTTGACCTGGGAACTCTGGAATTTGGCTATAATATTCTGCGGAGTTTTCTTTTTGGGATCTTTTTCAAGAGGCAATCAGTGAATTCTTTCCATTTCTATTTTGTCCTCTAGTTCTTGACTATCAGGGCAATTTTGCTTGATAATTTCTTGAAAGATGGTGTCTAGGTTCTTTTTTTGGTCATGACTTTCAGGTAGTCCTATAATTTTTTAATTATCTCCCCTGGATCTATTTTCCAAGTCAGTCATTTTTCCAATGAGATATTTCACATTGCCTTCTATTTTTTTCATTTGTTTGGATCTGTTTTATAGTATCTTGATTTCTCATTGTCATTAGCTTCCATTTGCTCCAACCTAATTTTGAAGGAATTATTCTTGTCAATGAGTTTTGAAATTCCTTTTTTAATGTGGCAGATTTGGCTTTTTAAGTCATTCAAATCCTCTTGTCCTTGGCTTTTTTGGGCTTCTTTTGCCATTTGGGTTAGTCTATTTTTTTTAAAGCAAATCCTGTTGATGTCCAAACCAGCTATTTTTTTTTAAGGCAGGGTGGGGGGAGAGGAAATATCTGTAGAGTCACTGGATAGAGACACCGGCAAAAGGCAGCTTTTGCCAACCTTTCAGCTTCCCAATTCAATTGTTTATTCCTAGGGCAGAGTCAAAGGAAGCAGGCTGGGTTTCAGGAAAAGTGTAGCGCTTCCCACCAAAGCCTAATGGTGGTTTCTTAATGCACATAAGATAAATAAATGACCCAAGCAAGGCTCAACACCACCCCCACTCCCCCATCAAACCCTGGAGGTGGATGGCAAAATTCGTTTTTCAACAGGCTCTGAGCCCATCTCGGGTGCTAATCCAATAGAGTTTCATCTGAAGCTGGAGGGAATGTACATGTGTGACTGACTGTGTATGTCTGCGGATATGTGTGCCAGCCAATGCACCCAAGTGTGGTTTAGAGGGAGACAGATATCTTCACACAGGATTTCCAGCAAGAGATATAATGGGACAGCCTTCTTTCTACAGTACTTGCAAAAAGTACCTTAACTAAGTGGGTTAGAAAAAAGCTTTCCTCAAAGAAGGTCCCCCCTCCTCTCTTTTTCTCTTAAATATGCAGGATATGTGTTTGTGTGTGTACACACCCACATATATATATATATAAAGGTATGTGTGTGTGCACACATAGTTTATTTTTTAAAGTGTTATCTTCTTGAGTATTTTTGGGTCTCCTTTAGCAGGCTGTTGACTTGCTTTTCATGATTTTCTTGCATCATTCTCATTTCTCTTCCCAATTTTTCCTTTACTTCTCTTACTTGATTTTCAGAATCCTTCTTGAGCTCTTCCATGGCACATAACCAATTCATATTTTTCTTGGAAGCTTTTGATACAGGAGTTCTGACTTTATTGTCTTTCTCCCATTCCATGCCTCGATCTTTTTTGTCCCCAAAAGAGGATTCTATGGTCTGTTTGTTCTCCCTCTGCTTGTTCATCTTGCCAGTCAATTACTTGACTTTTGAGGTCTTTGCCACAGTAGAACGCTGCTTCCAGATTGCAGATAGCTATGTCCCAAATTGCTGGGGTTCTCTCAGCTGCTGGAGCTATTAGGATGGCGCCCTCTCTGCATGCTCCACAAGCTCTGGCATGTGTCCACATACCCCAGGACCACCACCCAAGACCACAATCCAGATACAAGCAGGTTAAAGCAAGAGCAATTACCCTCTGAATGGTTGTTTGGTCCCCCTAAAATCTGCAGGCCAGGGCCTCCCCACTGACCTTTTCCTTTTTCTTTGGTGTTTATGGGTCAAGAAGTCTAGAAACCTCCACAGTTGCTGGTGGTTCACTCTTCTGAAGTCTGTTCTGGCTGCCACTGATGGGGGGCTGCCCTGGGGCCAGAACTGCATTGCTCATTCAGGATTGTGCTTTACTTCCAATGCACTGTGATAGACCCTTCCTGTCAGCCTGCCAGACTCCCCTCAGCAGGATATCTGTTCCTTTCTGTCACCCTGTGGGCTCTGCAGCTCCAAAATTTGTCCAGAGTCACCTTTCTACATGTATTGGAGGTGGTGGGAGCCCAAGCTGTGTGGAGGTCTTGTTTCTCCTCCACCATCTTGGGTCTCTCAGGTCACTTTCAATTGATCTGTTTTTGTTTGTTTTTGGAGACTTGTTACACCAAATCATAAAATAAGGAGATATGAAAATGCTTCCTCTAGATCTATTGTCAACATGCTTTATTGTTTTCAGCCACAGCAGATTGGTCTTTACTAAATGGATTTTGAGTTTCTTTCTGAATTTATGAATACTTTCTGAAAACTCAGGCATTGAAGAAGCAAGCACCCCAACATCCCCAGGGTGGCTGCCAACACAGGTTCTTAGATCTGCTTTTCTAAAGGAAAGCAACTCAAAATTGGTTAACAAGCTTACTTTAATCAAACAAACATATATCATTTACCTAGTTCAGGAGGAAAAGGTCAGCACCCTGAACTTCAGAGTATAGATAGTAGTTTCAAAACAGAGAAACAGACAGATCAAGCAGACACGTTTCCAAATTGCCCAACCATTACATACATCAATACAAATCACAGTTACCAGAGAGGGAAGCATCAACATCTGGGTTTTCAAAGCCAGGGGGCTCTCAATGGCTGCCCAGAGTCTCATCTGGTCAAATCACACAACACTTCTCAAAGTGAGCTCCAAAGCAAAACCTCCCATCAGGGTTTATATAGCCTTCTCCTGGATAAGAGAATGTAACAAACTTCTTGACCCACTACACAAAGTATCAAGGTTTGGGCTTTCCTGAAAAACAAGCCTCCCACCACAGGCTCCAGGTTCACTTAACCTAGGGGCAGGGAAGATCTTTAAATTTGCATTTCCATTACAGGCATCTGTGGCCAACCAATATGTTTGCTCTGGATAAATCAGATTTATTTTCTTCCAGAACTGGCGCCTCTATTCAGTAAAAATCCATTGCAACACAAAACCACTTTCCTGAACTTGGATCATTCTTAAGTCCAAATACCCAGTGGGGTAGCTAATATTAATTGACTTTGAAAGTAATTTTGTAATTTGCTGAAGCAAAACTTTATGCTTGGGGGGCGGAGCCAAGATGGCGGAGTAGAAACAGCTCGTCCAAGCCTCTCTGCCCCCAGATTCTCCACAAACTATGTAAAAAAGGACTCTGAAAATCTTCTGGAGTCCCAGCACCCACAGAACGACACAGAGAAGCTAACCTCCCGCTGAGGACAGCCCAGCACCCTGCAGGAAGGACCAGCGCAGCGCTCTGGGAGCCGGCAGCGCAGAGCGCAGGAGCCGAGCCGAGCCCAGGTCCACTTGAGCCGAGGTTTTAGCCCCAGGGCGGCAGGGCCAGCAGCCTGCTGGAGGAACCCCAGAACACCAGGAACTGTGGCGATTCCAGAATTATCAACATAGACTTGCCTAGGACAAAGTAAGAGGTTAGTGTCCTATGGACTTTGGGACCTGTATTTGGGGAATGCGTCAGCTCCCTCCCCTGGGGGCTAGAAGCTGCTGAGGAGACACGCCATTTTGTAGTTTTCAGAGGCAGATCCGGCTCCCAGCCTACAAATCTTGGGGAGATCCAGCGATCAGTCTTGGGGGTAATCGCTCTTGCTTTAACCTCCCTGGATCTGGATTGTGATCTAGGGTGGAAGTTGTGGGTGGGTTTACAGCTTGCCAGAAACGGAAGTTGCCCCCCACACGTTCGGGACGAAAATTCCTCTATCTGGCCTTAAAGCCATGGTGTGGCAACAAGCCCAAAAGTCAAGTAATTAAGTGGCAACATGCCAAGGCAAAGGAAACAGAAAAAATGCAACCCTAGACTCCTATTTTGGGGGCATAGAGCGGGAAAAGGACTGTGAGGTCAGAAGTCCTGCTCCAAAAGCCCCAGGGAAAAACATGAGCGGGTTGCAGGCCATAGAGGACCTTAAGAAGGACTTTAAAAATCAAATAAGAGAAGTGGAGGAAAAGTTGGACAGAGAAATGAGAAGGATGCAGGAAAAGTATGAAATGAGGGTCAACAGCCTGACTGAGGAAAACAACACCTTAAAAAATAGACTAACTCAAATGGCTAAGGAGGCCCAAAAGGGCATTGAGGAGAAGAATGCCTTAAAAAGTCGAATTTGCCAGATGGAAAAGAATCTCAAAAGTTCACTGAGGAGATTCATTCCTTCAGAGTTAGACTGGAGCAAATGGAAGCTAGTGACTTTATGAGAAATCAAGATGCTGTTAAGCAGATCCAAACAAACGAAGATTAGAAGGCAATGTGAAATATCTCATGGGAAAAACCACTGACCTGGAGAATAGATCCAGGAGAGACAATTTAAAAATTATTGGACTACCTGAAAGCCATGATCAAGGAAAGAACCTAGAAATCACCCTTCAAGAAATTCTCAAGGAAAACTGCCTGATGTTTTAGATCCAGAGGGCAAAATAGAGGTTGAAAGAATCCACCGATCACCTCCTGAAAAGATCCCAAAAAGAAAACTCCCAGGAATATTATAGCCAGGTTCCAGAATCCCCAGATCAAGGAGAAAATACTACAAGCAGCCAGGAAGAAACAATTTCAATATTGTGGAAACACAATCCGAATAGCCCAGGACCTGGCAGCTTCTACACTGAGGGAGAGAAGGGCATGGAATATGATATTCCAGAGGGCAAAAGACCTGGGAATGAACCCAAGGGTCACCTACCCAGCAAAACTGAGTATTTTGTTCCAGGGGAAAATATGGTCATTCAGTGGAATAGAAGACTTTCAAGCATTCTTGAGGAAAAAACCAGAATTGAATAGAAAATTTGACATCCAGACACAAGAAGCAAGAGATGCCTGAGAAGGTAATCAGGGAAAAGAAATCAAAAGGAACTTATCAAAGTTGAACTATTTACATTCCTATATGAAAAGCAATAACTATGACTGATGATATCTTTCTCACTATGAAAATAATGGAAGAAGGGGGTGTGGTCATATGAATACATATGTGAATGTGTGTGTATATGGTTACAATTATATATGGATAGAGGGCATAGGTTGAATTTGTTGGGAAGGGAGAATACTCAAGGGATGAAATTATGAGGTGAGAGGAAAGTGGCAAGAGGAGATGGGGAGAGACAGGGTAGGGTAAACTATCCCATGTAGAAGAAGCAAGGGGAAGTGGTTGCAAAGGAGGGGGAGAATAAGGAAGGCTAAAAAGGCAAAACCACATTCACATTGAATTTGGTTCAGGGAGAAAATGACATACATACTAAATGGGATATCTCAGCCTGCAGCAGGATAGAGGGAAGGGGGATGAGAGGAGGGATGATGGATGGGAGGGCATCCTTGGGGGGAGGGGAGGTTGGAAGTACCCACTATAGAAGAGGGACAGGATCATGTAGGGAATGGACCAGGTGGGGGGTGGGATGAGTGGGAGGGAATTATAAGCAGCCTTGAACAATATATCTACTATGATAATGTTTTGCAGAGCTAGACATGTATAACATATACTGAATTACTTATATCCCAAGAAGGAATGGGTGACAAGGGAGGAAGGAAATGGATCTGAAATTCGAGGTCGTAACATTAAATGTTTCAAATATATATATAAATACTATTAATAATACTCTTTTGCCTATAATTGGGAGATAAGATGTGCAGGCATTGGGACACAAAGATTCATCTTCCGCTAATGGAAAAGTCAATGGGGGTATGGGAGAAGGTATGGGAGAGAGCAGATTGGAGGAGGCGATATCTTGTGGGACTGCTATTCTGGGAGGTTGGGTAGGGGAATAATGGGGGGAAAATGATTGTAACTCAAAATCTGGCGGAAATGAATGATATAAAACAGAAGTTAATAAAGTATTTGTTTAAAGAAAAAAAAAACTTTATGCTTACTATCTAAATGTACTCATTTTCTAACTTCTTTAAGATATTTTTATTATTTTCATCCAGTATCATTTAAATTTTTTTTATTTTGTCAAAGTATGTTTTTTAAAGTTTCATTTTGTCCTGAAAATAAAAAATAAAATGAAATTCAATCATAGGCTTTATTTATTGATTTATTCAGAAATAATTTATCAGTGACCACTTTGAGTTGGTCTTTGTGCTTGGCTCTGGAGATATAAAGAAAAAAAAAGAAATAAGCCCTACCATCAAGGAGTTTTTGCATTTTATTTTTAGAAACTAATATATCTGCTGATCCATGAATACAAAATATCCTAAATAAATAAAGTCTAACATTGGAGGGAGGTCACTAGTGAAAGAGATGCTCATAGTAATTCTCATCTTCAGGGACACATCTAATTTGAACCAAGAATGAAGCTAAGAATTCTAAGAGCTGGAGGTAAGAATCGTGTGTATTCCATGTATTGAATATTGCCTCTGCAAAAACATGAAGGTGAAGGATGAGAATTGCAAATGGGATCAGTAACCAAGTTATTTGGCTGGGATATACTGAGGAAGAAGAACTTGTAATAAACTGGGAAAGGTGGGTTTTAACCAGATTGTGAAGGGTTCTAATATAGGAGTTCACATTTTTTAGAAATCACTAATATTTCTAGTACTAAAAATCAGAATAATAACTAACCCTTTTTTTTGAGGGGGGAAGGTAGTGCAGTTGGGCTTTAGTGACTTGCCCAAAGTCACACGGCTAGTTTGGTTTTAAGTGTCTGAGGCCAGATTTGAACTCAGGTCCTCCTGACTCCAAGGCAGGTGCTCTATTCACTGAGCCATCTATCTATCCTTATATAACTCTTTAAGATGTCTAAAATGGCTTACAAAAATACTTCTTTCTATTTGATCATTAGTGATCTTTTTTGTTGTTTGGCATTATCATTCCCATTTTAAAGTCAAGGAAACTGATTCTGAGTGTTTTAGCCAGAATTCTAACTCAAGTATTCCTCAGTTTAAGTGCAGCATTCCTCTTAAAAAAGAGTTCAAGGCAGTGCTCCCAAATTTATTATACTTGAAGTAAATAATCAAATCCATTGTCAGGGGAAAAGTACACATTTTCATGTGCATTTCTTAATCAAACTGATAGTTTGTTTTTATCCTTTACCTTCTGTTTCATGTCTCAACTTTTTCATAGCCAGTAGATACTTTTAAAATGTGCCTTATACAAATGACAACAGAAAGAATAATTGAGTTGAATAAGCCATATGCAATAAGATATTATGTACAGTTAAGACAAAGCATTTTTTTGTCCAAACTATTACTAGGTATTATGCAGTTTATAAAAAGAAATAGAAGTGTTTCCTGAACTTTCAGAACAGTAGGCTCTCAACTCCACGTCTGCTTTAAGAACAGCACCAATATGTTGATTGTGTGTGTGTGTGTGTGTGTGTGTGTGTGTGTGTGTGTTTGATGGTATACCAGACTGCCTAAGGAAGGGGTCAAACTAGATAGTGTTAGATACAGCATAATTCAAAGTTATGACCATCAGCAGATTCATTACTTCTGTAATCATATAGAGAAATATATACATACACAATACATACACATGTGCATACCTATAGGCATATATAGATACACATACATATATACCTATATATGCATACATATAATGCACGTGTGTATATATAATGTGTGTATGTATGTGTGTATATATGTAAATGTGTGGATGTGTGTATATATATATATATATATATATACACACATATATTAGTGTTTAGAGCTTGAATCCTATGTTTATACTTCCAAGATCAGGAATCTGAGGCTTTAAGAGATGAGCCTTATCTAAGGCCAGTCAGATAGTAAGTTGTGAAGCCTCAATTAAAACCCCATTTCATCTGAATAAAAATCCAGTCCATCGTCATGATGGTGCTATAATTAATTACTTTGGTTGTTACATACTGCACCATTATTTGAATGACTTGCAGGGAAGAATGAGAATGAAATAACTCATGTGAGTATAAACGAAGAGAGGAGAAAGTAAGGATGGGCCTATGTGGATATGAATCGTGTACTTGGGATAATTGAAACTTTTGCTACCTTGACTGATACAAGTTTGTCCGCAGTAGCTATTAGCCCAGAGTCATTTGGGTCAGTAAAACATTTGAATGTTAGAATGAATGAGTAGAGAAACTTAAAAGAATTGACAGTCTAGAGAAAGACAGTAGACAAGAATAAGCCCGAAGAAAGGAAAAAGTGGAAATTAATTTGTTTGGAAGCCCTTGCTAGTACAAAGATTCAAGGTGGCAGAAAGACACACTTTGAGGGAAAGGAGAAAAGGCTAATGTGATAGGTCAAGACAATTTAGGATGGAGTGAGATAAAAGAAAAGGAATCTCTGGGGGTGGTTTTCCTACACTTTCTCCAATAGCCAATCGGATTCCATCATTTCTATTCTGCCTGCTAAGAATCTAAGAAATAAACCCCTTTTCTCTTTTGCAACATGCTTTGTATTAACCTTTCCTAATTAAAACGTGAACTTTTGTTTCATTTATAAGAGATATTTGAAATGCTATTACCAGAGTGCACAACATTTCCCCCTCTTTAATATTTTGCCTGTAAAATAGTTCCTTAAAAATATTTTTATGGAAAGGTCAAGGAGGCTGCAAAACACATTTAGCTGACAACATTTGGAGGCTTTGCCTGTGAAAACACACTCAGCAGTTTTGAAGTCTGTCTGAGTCTTGTTTATTTAAAACTTTCTCTTGTTCTTTATAAATGCCACCATTATTTTGCTCTCCGAAGTGTCATCATGACAAACCTTTACTTTAAAAAAAAAAATTTAACATCGAATCAAAGACACTGATATCTCTAGGTTTAAATGGGGAAAAAATCATCCTCTGAATATTTCTCCAAGAGATGCTGTTTTGGTACAAGTCCTAATGGGCTCAGCGAATTAAAGCTTTGGGTCATTAGTACAAGAATTCCATGTGAGCATCTGATAAAAATTTTTGGTCATCTCCATTGTTGTTCATCATTAATTTTTGAAGAGGACCAATGATAACATAAGGGGATGTCTTGACTTGTGCATGAATTGAAGTGAGCCATCAGTCTCGTTGTCTCTTCCAGAATCATCAAAATCCAGTGCCAAGGGGTGGCTAGGCAGTGAAGTGAATAGAGCACGGGCACTAGAGTCAAGAGGACCTCAGACACTTAACACTTACTAGTCATGTGATGCTGGGCAAGTCACTTAAGCCCAATTGCCCTGCCCTCCCTCTTCCAAAAAAAAAAAAAAAAGCAACAACAACAAAAAAATCCAGTGCCAAGACAAAAGCTAAGACAACTGACAATGGCCAGGGATTCAGTAAATGACCTTGGCTTCTTCAATGTCTGACCAAGCTCTAAGCACTCCACAGCATGAGTTTCAAACACCTGTATGGCCATTGGAACAAATTGTCTTCATCTGCCCATTCTGCTGAGGGAAGTTTTCAAACTGTTCTGAGTAGGCATCTCCCTACCTCGCTGATAGGTTTGAGGCCTGTCAGTTATCCTCAATATAGTTGAGCCCATCGGCTGCCACAGCTTTACTGAATTGTGGCTGCTGTGCATGCTACAGTTTCTTGGAGAAACAGGTGAGTTGCAAAATAGGTAGACAGCAAAGGTGGATGAGTTTAAAAGTGTACTAACATTAAATGATAAATGGGACTTGAGAATCTAAATGGGTTTTCATCACAATCCCAGAAACATAGCATGTAGGATTTTTTGCAGTAAACCTTGATGATGTGTATATATACATGCATATATGTACACATACATATAAATACATCTATGCAAATATATGTGTACATTTTTTCACCTTCTAAAATAAATCTTACAACTGGTCAACCAGTTCTTGATGTGGATGTATGGTAATAGGGATCCCACTACCACCTAGAAGAGAATGTTTTATTTTCTACTTCATAATAGTACTAATGGTGTAAAGTTTTCATTTAATTAAGCCTAGATTTGTCTTTTTGAAACTTTTAACCATTGTTTCTAGTTTTTTTTTTCCTTCTGTAGCCAAGGGGAATAAATCTAATTTCACTTCCATTAGATAACTTTCAAAGACTTGGTAACACAGATCATACCCTCTCTTGTTCTTCTCTTCTTCAGGTAAAACATTCTCAGATCCTCTTATGTCACTGGCTTAAGGACTTTTACCATCTGATATTTGACATTCGGCTTACTGATGTCCTTTTTGTGATATGGCACCCAAAATGAACAAAATACCCCAGTACAAAGAGATCACACCCCTGTTTCTTTTTCTACACCATGCCTTTCAACATAGCTTAACACTTCGTTAACCAATGAATCATCTTGAACTAACAGTCCCCTAAATTATCAGATTGCTTCCAGATAAAATACTTTCCAACTGTATATTTTTCTTGTAAAGTCAAGTTCTGAATCTTTGGCTTTATGTTTATTCCTATTTTTATCGTATTAGATTCTGCAGAGTGTTCTAGTCTACCAATACTTTTTTGGAATCCTGACATCAATGAGCATGTCCACTATCATGTCTAGTTTTCGTCATCTGAAAATATAAGTATGCTATTTATTCCTTTAAAAAAGGAATTTATATGAAAGTTAAATACAACAGGATCAAGGATAGATGCCAGAGGCTCTCCATTTATAGACCTCTTTCCAAATTTATGGTGAACAATACTATTAATGCCTGCTCTTTGGATCTGGTCTTTCAAATATATTTAAACTTACCAAATTATATGGAAATCATATGTATATTAAGTAGTATCATCAAGCACTTTATCATAATTTCCTAAGAACAAAAATGAGTATTTTATAAAACTTTTCATTAAAACCAGATAAGGTATAATATGGTAATCCTTTAGAACATAAATGTGATTAATCTGATGACCTATCCCCTTTTGAGACACTGTTGACCCTTAAGAAGTATGTTGGATTTCCCTTCTTTTACCAATGAACAGTATGAAGAAAGCTTTTGTGAGAGCATAATATGACTATTAGTGTTCCTGAATATTTTTGAGGCAATGTTTACTGCAACAAACTGTGACAGAAACAACCAAAAATGATATGATTTCCTTAAAGCAGCCATACAATTACAAAGAACTTGTAGGTTGCCATATCGTCAAATGAGGACCTCCCTTGCATTAGGGACCATTCTCTAACCAATCTTTGCACATAAAAGTGGGAGGAGGATTAAGTGACTGCATAATGTTTGGCTGGAACTTGGTGTTTATCTCTTTCCAGCTCATCTCAATTTGCAGGTGGCTCAGCAGCTGCTTCCTTCTTTGGAAAAACAATAATCTAGGGATCCAAGCCCAGTTTGTATCCACCTGTGCCATTACCCACTGGATATGCAACTGGAATTCTCTGAGCTTGCAATATAATATAAAACATTAGATTTGGAGACTGGAAAGGGAACAAATGAAAAATCATTTCAGAATCCTAACCTAGATGTGGCTATTTCCTTCTCAAGTATAAAATTCCAATATTTCCTAGATATGAATGGCCATTCATGTATGATAGCCTTTATTTCTATATCTACATATATGTTTTTATATTTATAAATATCTGTGAAGATATATAGATATAAAAACACATGAATATTATGTACTAGTAAAGTGAACCTATTAATTTTTCTTTCTACAAGTCAAAGGCAACAATCAACCTAGAACAAAGTAAAACTCAGTAAGATTGTCCCCACTTTTGTTGCTGCAAAGGAAAAAAAGGCTCTCCTTCCCTGTTATTTACCTGAAAAGCTTTTGGAAATTCTAGCTAATTCAGAATAAGATCTCTCCCCCTTGTGTTAGAAACTACTCAGTCCCTAACCTAAGTGCCAAACTCTTTCCACACATGATTCAAGGTGTTGATTATTTCACTCTCAGCTCTAAATTACTTTAATAAAATGCATCATTAAATATTTTGTAACCATTTGCTGTGCCTCTAAAAGCAAGTCAAAGTGAAGAGCCATGACATTTATTTTGGTAATTTGACAGGGTAGTAATCACATAAAGATAAGAATGAAAAATAGGGGAATTTGAATAGATTATTGAGACAAGCTATTTAAACATATCTAATTCTGAGATTTTCTTTTAAAATTTGTAGATAGGCACATAGACATAAGTTTTGAACCATGTACCAAATCTTGAAGATCTAGTCTATACTTGACTCAACACAATTGTAATTATTAGCACATTCATTCATTTAACAAACATTTCTTCCAAACAAACTATGTGAGAGACACCATGTTATGTTTAGGGGAGAAAAGGAGAAATCATGAAAGAATAAATATTGTCTAAGAGATTTCTTCTAATTTCTTCTAATGAGAATGTTATATACCTAGATGTGTATAGTTCAAGAAAAGGAGTAATTGAGACAAAGGAAAAACTCATATAGCATACACTAGAAAATTTTTTGATGGCAGGTAGGTGATGCAGTGGATAGAGTGCCAGTCTGAAGTCAGGAAGACATCTTCCTGAGAACAAATCTCAGAAATTGAGTAACTATGTGACCCTGGATAATTCACTTAACCCTGTTTGCCTCAGTTACTCATCTGGAAAATGAGCTGAAAGTGGAAGTAGCAAACCACTTCTGTATATTTGCCAAGAAAACCCTAAAGGGAGTTGGGAAGAATCTGAAACGACTCATCAACAGCAGTAACAATAACAACAACCAATGAAAATTTTGGGAAATAAAAGAAAATGAAAAATCCTTTCAGATAGAAGGGTTACTTCATCAAGAATCTGCCTTTCTCTATTATTCTGTAACAACTCTACACTCCATTCTAGTAATAAAGGAAACATCACTAGCCTCCCAACTATTGTTTTTATTATTCCTGAAAGATTCCTCTTTGTTTCAGAGAGGCTAAAATACCTACTGTTTTCAATGATGTTGTGTTTCTTATAGGCCTACAACCCTATATATTAATGTTCATCATATAAACTAAAACACTACTATCCTCCTTTCTGATAATCCAGTTCTTTGAGTTTCATCAAAGAGTGAATAAATGAATAAATCAACAATCATATTTTAATCACTTACAAAGAGAGCAGTCATTGTGCTTGCATCAGTGGTTAGGAATAAGGATAAAATTAGACCTGTGATTTTATTGACACAGGGTAATTCCAGGTGAAGATTCTCCTCTCACTAATGCAGGATGGCACTTTCTCAGTAAATTATCCTTTTAAATATTTGACTATAGAACAGAGAAATTAAATGACTTGATCAGGGTCGCTTGTCTCTCTGTTTCAAAAGCAGAACTTGAAAACCAATTTGTTACTGAGACCTCTCTCCTTTCTACATTATACTACCTCTCTGGGGATGCAAATAAGATCGAAACATTTTCTACCATTAACATTCTCAAAATTTAGCTTAAGGCTGTCGCTAAGAAGATATCTTCCATAATTAACCCTACTCTACTCTAGACGTTTCTTTGCTTCACAGCCTCTCAAATTTGCTATACATACTTTGCAGTCAATTACAATTCCTTCACTTGTTTTGTTTTGGTATTTTGTTTGTTCTGTTTTTCCTTTAGGACTATTCTTTAGTTGTTTCTTCTATGTTTGTTTCGCTTCTACATTTTGATAATACTAATGTTTTATTATTATAATTAGCAATATATTGTTATTATGTAGTATTTTATGGTTTGCAAAACATTTTGTGCATATTATCTCCAATTTTCCTTATAACAACCCTATGAGGCAGGTGATATTATTCATATTTTAAGAGAAGTGGAAACTATGGCTGAATTTGATTGTGTGACTTGTCCAAAGTCGTACTGCTAGTAAGTGTGTGAAATAAGGATTTGAACTAAGATCTTTATGGCTTTCTAAATCCACTTGCTATCCACTCTGTTCAGTTTATTAGGACAGAGGTTGTGGCTTCTCTCTCATTTTTCATTCATTCTTTACTTATGCAAGAAGCATTTGTTAAGTCTCTCTAAGTAGTATTGGCTGTTTCTAGATAGAAGGGATATGGAGACAGAAGCAAAGCAGTTTCTGGCCCAAAAGCCTGTGTTTCTATTTGGTGAATCAATATATACACACATAAGTATATGAAATAAATATAAAGTCATTACAATGGGGTGGGGGCCAGAGGCTAGTCTGCCAAGGTTTTTAGAAAGGCCTTCTGAAGACAATAGTACCTGAGTAGAGCATTGTGGGAAGCTAGACGTCAGATATAAGGAATCCGAGTATTCAATATGGCGCTGAACTCCTAAACATTATTCAATGAATCATTGCTAAAGAAATAAAATCACTGAATGACATGAATGAAATCAAATGACAACTGTTTCATTGCTTCTATTGTTGTTTTGCTTAACACTTGAGAATACTGATTTCCAACATTATCATAAACACTTTTTCAAGCACACAAAAAAGTCAGGTTTAACTGGGTTTTTTTGTCAACATTGAATTACAAGTTCCTTGGAATTATATTATACTATAATTCTTCAGAGTACTTCTGATGGCAACATAAACCAGAAGAACAAAGTCCAAAACGTTTGTTTCATTACCAGAAAAAACAATTTAGCATTATGGCTCCATAATTCATATTTTTCTTGATAAATTATTGAATTTTTCATTTTACATGGTGCTTATATCAGAGTACCAAGAAAGCACATTTAACATATATTATCTAACAAAGTATGAAGCAAACGTCAAGGTTTGGTAAAACTGGCCTAAGAATGAGATCTTGGAAGTTGTATTCTTTGTTCACCATATATAATTATGTGGATGATTGGTTTTGTAGGTATTTTTAATGTATCTTTAGAGTACATTTGAGCTACTTAAAGTATGCTTTGAGTCTTCTCTTCAAGGGCTAAACATTATGGGTTTATTCCTTAGAATTCTAAAGTACTCTGAGGAATGTGAAACATCTCCCTTGTCCACTACGTTCAACTCAAACCCTTACCTGTTGTGTTCCCAGTGTCAGAGGTAAGTTACTAATGTCCCAGATCCATTTAACAAAGTTAGCAAAGGGTAGTTTTATAAATCATAATTGCTCATTAGATAGAACAAGAAAACATTTTCATTTTCCTCAGTATCCTAAAGAGATATTTCCCCTAATATCAGGTTAGTACATAAGGGCATAGATTCAAAACCCAGTTCCTACATAGTATTGGTCTCATGAAGTTCATATATAAAGTGTCATCATTAGAGCTGGAAAAATGGCAGAAGATAGCAACTCAACAGAAGTCTGCCAATATTCCGCTCAAAACAACTTTTGAAATAATGCCTCAAATCAAATTTTGGAGTTGTAGAGTCAACAAAAGTTTGTGGTGAGAAATGTTTCCAGCCTATGACTTCCTAGGAGGTAGGCAGGAGAGAACTGTGACATCAAGCTGAAGTTATGTCCAAAGCATAGCATGGAAACACCAGCAGCAAGCCTTGAAGATGGCTATAACATCAGCAGCAACAGTTACACCAGCTCTCAATTAAGAGATGATAGGGAGCCAGACAACTTGTCAGGAAGAGATTATCTTCGACTGGCAGTAGACCCTGTTGCATTGTCTATACACAATTCTGGATCACAAGTCCAGGACAAGAGGAACAGTAGTACTTGCAACCTCAGGAGAACATGAACCCTAGTCACATTCCCATGGGAGAGTAGAGTGCTTGTGGTCATACACAAGGAAATAGGGCACCTACTCTCAGTTCCAAGGAAGAGGGGAGAACTAGCGTTTGCCAATTCCAGTGCACAGTGTACCTTGTTACAGTTCCAAGGAAGAAAGCAGTACTATGTTTTGTGACTTCAGGAGAGCAGGTTATCTGGTCACTGCTCCAGGGCCAAGAAGAGCACTAGCCTTTGCAAGTATAATCATGCAAGGTCCTTTCCTGATTAAAGAACACACCATAGGCCAAGAAAGGCATGATCACACCATGATCTCATTGGTTCATACTCCCTTGGATATACTGGAAACTTATAGGCTCTCAGAACTAGCTCTGAATACAGCAGTATGTAAAGACTGAAGGTTGGGACAGTGACCCTTCTACCCCAAGAGTAGGCTTACATTTAATATAAAGTTAAAAATAAAGAAACCATGTGGGAAAAGAATAACAACAAAAAAGAATCTGACCAAAAAAAATACTATGGTTTCATGGAAGATCTAGAAACAAACACAGAAGATATCAATGTCAAACAGCTACAAGCAAAGCATGAAAGAAAATTTGAATTGGACAGAAACCCAATAAGAACTTCTCTGAGAATTAAAAATGGATTTTAAAAATCAAATAAGAGAAGCAGGGGAAAAATGTGAAAAGAAATGAGAGTGATGCAAGAATATTACTGAAAAAAAATCAAAAGTTTGGTAAAAGAGACACCAAAAATGCTTTAAAAACATAGAAAATAAATTTGGACAAATAGTAAAAGAAGAAAAAATAATTCAATGAAGAAAATCATTCCATAAAAATTAGAACTTGGCAAGAGAAAGTTAGTGACTATATGAGATGTCAGGAAACAATAAAACAAAATGAAAACATGGAAGAAAGTGTGAAATAAATCATTAGAACAACTGATTCAGAAAATAAATCAAAGAAAGATAATTTATAAATTATTGGACTACCTGGAAACCACAATTTTTAAAAAGAGCCTACACACCATATTTCAAGAATAAATCAAAAAATATCTCTTGATCATCTAGAACAGAAGGAGGAATTGAAAGAATTCACAAATTACCTCCTTAAAGAGATCCAAAAATGAAAACTCCCAGGAATATTATAGCCAAATGCCAGAGCTCCTGGGTCAAGGAGAAAATATTGGAAACAGCCAAAAGGAAATAATTCAAATATCATGGAACAATAGAGAGAATCATTGATATAACAGCTTCTACCTTAAAGGAACAGATGACTTGAAATATGATATTGCAGAAGGCAAAAAAAATGTTTGAATTACAACCAAAAATAACCTACCGAATGAAACTGAGTTATAATCCTTGGGGCGGGGGGAATGGACATTTAATGAAACAGGGGTCTTTCAAGAATTCCTAATTAAAAGACCAGAGCTAAATAGAAAATTTGACTTTCAAATACAAGGCTCAGGAGAAGCATAAAAATGTAATCTTAAAAGAAATAACAGGAGACTCAATATTGTTAAATTGTTTTTATTCCTATATGGGAAGTTGATACATATAACTTCCTAAGAACTTCAGACAGTAGGCAGGGGAATGAGATGACTATTAAGTGAAAAGAAAAGGGGTTAAACTGTGAGAAGAGGGAAGGGAGAGTTAAATGGAGAAAATTATCTTCAGTAAAACCTGTGCATAAGGGAAAATACTTATAGTGGAGGGGAAAATGGTGAGGGTGGCAGATATCCCTCAGTAGGCACTGCAGTCATGAAATTAACAAATGCTTGCTTCTTGGAAGGGAAGCTATGATAAATTTGGACAGCATACTTAAAAGCAGAGATAGCACCCTGCCAACAAATGTCCATTTATTCAAAGCTATAGTTTTTCTAGTAGCAGTGTATGACTGCTAAGAGTTGGACTATAAGGAAAGCTGAGTGCTGCTGAATCTATGGTTTTATTTGTTTTTGTTTGTTTGTTTGTTTTTTGTTTTTAGGAGGAGTGAAGTCAGGGCAATTGGGGTTAAGTGACTTGCCCAAGGTCACATGGCTAGTAAGTGTCTGAGGCCAAATTTGAACTCAGATCCTTCTGACTCCAGGGCTAGTGCTCTTATTCACTGCACCATCTAGCCATCCCAGAATGTATGTTTTCTGAATTTGGTTCTGGGGAAGACTTTTGAGAGTCCTTTGGACAGCAAGGAGATCAAATCACTCAATACTTAAAGAAATTATTTCAAATTATTCATTGGATGGCTAAATACTGAAACTGAAGCTTAAATACATTGTCCACATAAAGAGAAAATGGGAATCATTGTAAAAGACCCTGATAAGGGGAAAGATTGAAGCCAAAAGGAGAGGGAAACATCAGAGGATGAGATGTTCAGATATTATCTTGGAAACAATAAAAATGAACTTGAACAGACTTTGGGAGGTAGTGAAGGACAGAAGAACCTGGTGTGTTATAATCCATGGGGCAAGAAGAGTCAGACATGACTGAATGCCTGAACAAGAATAACCAAAATTCAGGTTTCCTGAGGGGAGAAAAAGGTCAAATTTTAAATATAACAATGGAAATTATACATGGAGTGAATCACATTTCCTCTCAGCATTATTAATCATAATATGAGAATGAGAATTTAAGAAGGTATTTTAAAACACTGTCAGTTTCTCAAGAAAATCAGATAGAAATACCCTTCTAGGTATTTATTGATTTAGTTTTGCTGTAAAGTATTAGGACATTTTGCAAGTGGATATGTTCTGCAATTTTGTATATTGACTAAATGTAATAATGACAGATAACATACAGATGTAGTTGACACATCCTTATTTCAACTAGTATTTATTAGTTTTTGGATGAAAATATGGAAAATGTTCATCTGAGTCTTTGAACACCATAGCTCCATTGAACTGGTTAATATCTATAAACATTTCTTAGAACTTATTTCACAGTCTTTTCCAGTGCATACACACACGTGCACATGTGTGTATATATGTGCATGAATGTATATACACATACATATACATACAAACAGAGGTGTGTGTATGTGTGTGTATGTATGTGTAAACCACAGAGGAATGGAAATAACTTCATCAGCAGATGCATGAGTATTGCCACAAATATAAAATGAAGGTTGTCCCTGACAAAATACATTAACTTGGTAATTATTTTAAAATAATCTAGTTTGCTTTTTTAAAGCCCACCGTACAGTCATAGTGTAAAGAAATATGGTAAAGGGGTGATAAGAGCTGGTCTCAGGTAAGAAAGACCTAGGTTTATGTACTGCCCGTGATACCTACTGGCAGCATGACCCTGGGCAAATCACTTTATCTGTCACTGCTGAAAGTAACACTTAAAGTTGTTAATGTCATTCTGCATTAGAAAAAATAGTTTATCTGGGAGTATCTGATATCAATAGGTCTGGACCCCATCCCAATGCAGAAATAACATATGTTAAGTACTCACGCAAAAAAAGTGTTATATTCATATCCAGATGGATTCCATTCTAATTTTAAATATTCCAGATAATCAAATATTGTATACATCCAGATTGTTATTTCTGGGATATTCATTGGTCATGTTCTTTATACTGATTAAAAGGAATGTCATGTTCCAGATAACTAATAAATGTCTATGTTCATTTCACAAGAAAAAAGTAAGAATCTCAGGAGATTAAAAAAGAGTTTTTGTCTATGATTGTTTGTGAATATTCAATATATACTGTCTTCTTTTATAATGGTAGAGATGAAAAGTTACCATAAAGTATCAGAAATAACTTTGAATAATTTTTGCAATATCTAATATTTATAAAATACTCTGAAATATCCAATCTAATATGTATAGGTCATGTGTATTTGAGTGTGCATACATATGTGTGTATATACATACATCTACATACACACAAATACAAACATATGTGTATGTGACTATATATGAACCTCTCCATTATGCTCCATGAAGGTTGTATGGAAAGGACTTTGTAAGTGGGGAAGTTTTACATAAATGTGGGCTATTATTATTACCTTAGAGATAATTTAATCCATTCCCTTCATTTTATAGAAAGGCAAACTAAGTCTCAGTGGGTGAATCATCACTCTGCTGGTCATTGGAAGGACAAAAAAAAAAAGAAAAGATTAAATCCCAGGTATCCCAGATCACTAGTTCAGTGTTGCTTCATTATGAGTCACCTAAGTAATATCCATTATTAAGAAGTAATGTGGAGTAGTGGATAGAGGATTGACCTTAAAACCACTAGACATTGGAATTGGTCAAGTTTTGCCTCTAACCCACTTTGTGGGACTCTAGACACATCATTCTATTGGTCACTCTAAGTCAGGGTTTCTCGAATCTTTCTTGTGTCATGGCCCTCTCTGACAGTCTAGTGAAGCCAATGAAACTGTTTCTCATAATTTTTTTTAAATACACCACCCCCATAGGGCGGCTAGGTGGCACAGTGAGTAAGAGCGCCGACCCCGGATTTGGGAGGACCTGGGATCAGTTCCGGCACACATAAATAACGACTGGCCATGCAACCTTGAGCAAGTTACTTAACCCCAATTGCTTAAAAAAAAAATACACTCCCCCCGCAAAAAAAGACATTACAAAGGAAACTTATTATATTGACAGGTATCTATCAGTGTGTCTATCTATCTATATTAGGTCACATACCCTAGGTTCAAAACCTCTGTTCTAAGAATAAAAGTTTCAGTGAATATGCATTTGATAAGGGGATATCCTAATTAGGAGATGCCCTATACTACTGAAATTATAGATATAGTCTCTATCTCAATGTAATATCAGTATCTTAATGAAGTTAAGTTTGTGTTAAAATACCAAACATTAGAGAAAACATGGGCAGCTAAGTGGTGGAGAGAGAGCACTGGATTTGAAATCAGGAAAATTCATCTTCATGAGTTCAAATCTAAGACATACTTACTAACTGTTTGGCCCTGGCAAGTCACTTTACCCTGTATTCTTCAGTTCCTCATTTATAAAATGAGCTGGAGAAGGAAAAATGTCAAACCACTCCCCTATCTTTGCCATCAAAACCCCAAATGGTGTCATGAAGAATTGGACATGACTGAAATCACTGAACAGCAGTCACAGAGAAAACATGAAGCATAAATACCCAAACAAGGATAAATTTCCACACTATCATATTTATAATAGTACTTTATAGCATTTCTTAAACTGTTGGTCACAACCCCATATGGGTCCATGAAAAATTTGGCAACAGAAACAGATTTCTGAATGTGCAACCACCAAAAATTAACTAAAAATCAAACATTTAATGAATCCAAGGGGTTCCTGGAAGCTCTTGCCTATGTTGCAACTTCACTGAAGCCTTGGTTCTGAACACAAAGCATGCCCACTTTTCATTGTGCATGCCATCAGGCCACACAGCGCCAATGAAAAGGAGTATGGACCAGATAAAGTTTAAGAAGCCCTTCTTTAGGCTAGGTAGTAAAATGGTCCAACCTGTAATTGAAGTTTATAGTTTATTTTAAAAGAGATTGTTATTGCTGTCGAGTATCTACAAAATATTCCCACTTCTTAAGACCTCTTATGATGATGCTTCAGGAATTAGCCTCCATAACAGCTGCTAGGATATGGGTAAAATCTACTTTGTCATCTAAAACCCAGGTCATCAGCCATAGGGAAATTTAAAACCATCTTCATTTTCCTATAATTCTAATGACTTCATTCCCAGTCACAAATAAACAATCCTGGTTTGTTGGCTTAAAAAAAGGAAGCTATCACCCAGGAGATTTTCAGCTGTGCTTTTGTATACTTTTCTCCTCACTAATGCTCAATCTTGTCCAATCAAACTCATCAGATTTGGGTACGAGGGTATTAGTATTGGCAAATGGCATGATGCACTCAAAGATATTATGGGAATCTGGCAGAGATGCTTACTGTTTCTCAGAATAAGCATCTGTAAGATCTTTAAGAACATTTGGGAAACTGTTTAGAACGGCAATTCTATATATATAGATATAGATATGTGTGCAATTAAGTTTATATGTATGTTTGAGTGAAACATAATATATATTTATAGATTGATATATAAATACATGTATGTTTCATTACTTTCCAGCCTCTATTTCCAAAATGGTTGGAATTAATTTTAATTACCAGTGACTACTATTTCTGTAGCTATTATTGCAAGAGTGGAAGGTTATGCTAAAAATGGATATCTAATTTAGGTAGAATGAAAATAAATGCCAACTATATCTTTAACACACAATTCTATTTTGTAGTAATTATCAATTATGTGGTGTGTTGCTTTATAAGTTCTAAATATGGAAGTGTAATAAGGTGCAAAGACATTGTATTAGTGGTCAGAGGTTTTGAATGGGTTCAAAAGTCAACTCTGTCAATAAGTAGATATGTGATACTGAGCAAATAACAACTTCCCCAGGCTGAAGTCACCTGTAGCGCCAATGCAATATTCACAGAGCTGACAGTGACTGTGAATATACCAGCATAGTTCTCAATCACAAAATATAACAGTCTTTCCGAATAGAAGACAGAAGCAAAACTTTTATTCAGAAATCAGAGAGCCAAATCAACACTAGGAAACCAAATCCATCATCGCAACAAAGATTGGTTAATATACCATAGCAAAACAGAGAGCCACACTATCCTTTAGCCTTCCCACAAACAAATACTTATAAGCCTATCTGTCGCAGCAGGGGGCAAAAAACACTCACAAGCCTAGTTGTTTCCTTGGGTATCTCCTCTCCTCCTTCTAGCTCTAACTGCTCTGACTTCCAGCTTCTTGTGGGCTTTGCTCCACCCTTCAGCAAACTCCTCCCACCACAGGCTCTATGTGATTACATTCAGCCTATTAGGGGACAGAGGAGATCTTAAAATAAGGAAAGATCTTTAAATTCTTATTAAGGGTCTGGGTAGATCTTCAAATTACCATTACAATTATATCACCTCATCTATAAAATGAAGATACCTAGAGAACCTCTAAGATGATTTTCTTTAATCTCTAAAGCTGTGACATTAAAATATGAATTGATAAACAAAATAAGCATTTATTATATATCAGCTGTGTGCAAAACACTGAGCTAGGCCTTTAAAATGGGAGTTTTATATTGTAATTAATAGTATGTATATATCCCTTTAATATTTACAAAATAAGATCATTTCATTGACCTTTGGAACAACCCTGTGCACTAGATGGTATCAGTATAATAATCAGAATTTGACATATAGAGAAACTGAGTTCAGAGAGCAACATAGCTTTTAAATGGCATAGGCAGGATTTCAACCTAGTTCCATCCTGACTACCAGGCAGGAACTCTTTCCCCTAAAAGAGACAGGGCTATTTTTAAGATAAAATAAGTTGCATTTACTACACTGATGGAGATTATGGCCTACTAGAAGAGTAGGACACAGGAGCAAATGGTGATAATGCACAATACTTCTACCTTTTGATGACTATATGACATCATTTTTGTATGCACTCTTTGGAAAGGTGTCAAAAGCTTTCTCACTCCGCCTTCCCTGTGAGAGTTTTGTCCAAGTCCTCCAATAAAACCTCCAAAAGGGGGCCATTTTGTGTATTGTGGCCCTTCTTTACTTCATAATAAAAGGCAGCTATATAACAGTGTATAGAATGCTGACTCTTGAATCAGTAAGATCTGAATTCAAATTCTTCCTCTGACACTAGCTGTGACCCTGGGAAAGTAATTGTATTTCTTCCTGTTTCAGTTTCCTCATCTTTAAAATGAGGATAAGAATAGTACCTGTCCCAAGGTTTGTTGGGAGCATCCAATTACAAAAGAAGTTTGAAAGGTGGTTTTTTTCAAAGCCTAAGGCTATATATCAGTTATTTATGAGGATGATGATGATGTGGGTACCAGTGTAGCAGATGGGCATATTCTTCACTATTGATCCATTACCTACATACCTCCTTTTCTGTTATGACACTCTTGTTACCACTTTTGCACAATTCTTCCTTGGTAATACAGTCCAGCCTGCCCGTGTCTACCATGCATATTTCAGGTGACCCACAATTTGACCTCCTTATAGACAGTGTTAATCAATGATAAGCCGCTATCCAGCATCACTTGAAGAATGAATGGGATAAATTTCTTCATTATTTGTCTTTATATGCCAGCCTATTATTATATGCATCATTACCAGATAACATGCTTCCCAGTTATAAAGCATAATGTAAAATGTTTTCAGAAGCCAATGGTGTCTTCCCATTCATAATTGTATCTCTTATTAGTGTTTAGGCTTTTGTAATATTCACAGTGTTATTCTAGAGATCGAGTACAGATGGACTGGCCAGCACAAAGGGTGTATGGTATGTCCAGATAAGTAATATCTGCAGCTGGTGTTTATTCTTATAACTGCTCACTCTCTTGTGCCTCTTTTGATGTGTGCTGGGGCTTAGTACTAACACTCAGCAAAGTGTACTAGTGATGACATGAGCTTTAGTCATTCACAGATTTTAAATGTTGCATCAAAGAATTAAATCTTGCAAATGTGAGGTGGAGCTCAAAGACTAATTCCTTAACTGGCAGTCGCCCTTGTGTTGCTGCCATGTGTTGGTGTTGATGTTCAAGTTCCAAGTCTTCGGGTGTGGCTCCTGGGTTGGTGCTGTCTGGTCTTTTTTTTTTTGGAAAACAGATTTTTTCCTGCAACATCAGTCACTTTGCCTGTTGAATATTTTTCATCTTCAGTATCGAAATAAATGCAAGCAGAAAAAAATGAAATGCCAACATATCTTTCTGGAAGATTTTGTACAGTCCTTCCCCTTACTAATTAATGCTGCATGACAAGGCCTCATGTTTGGAATCTATGCTTCTTAAGTAGGTGGTGGTGGGGCAGGGGAACCAGAACATTTAGAAAACTCTCTTCTCCAAAGACAAAGGGAAAAATGTCCAGTTTTCTTTTTTTCTTTTCTTTTGTTTTCTCGAAGAGATCATCCTTATAAATCTCTCTCAGTACCCTTCTACCCATGTAGATTTCAGTTTTCTCACACCCCTTACTGAGCATCTCTTGGCAGGAAATATGCCCCTCTTGCAGAGGCTTACATGAATAATTCAAATAAGTGTCATACTACTACTCCAAAGACTAGATTACTGCTTTGGAGAAAGTGCTTAAGAGGATTCTTCTACACTATCCAAAATAGAGCACACTTCTATATGTCCAAACTTGGAAGGGAAAAAAAAAATAAAAGGATCTCATCAATGTTCAAACTCACTTTTGGGTATTCTACTCAAATTTGACTGGACAGTAAAGCAATAAGGAAAGATTAGGTTTTCAACTGGGGTCAAGTTTTTCAGCAAAAAAAAAAAATCTTAATTCCAGATTGTAGGTCTAATTTTTTTTTTTTTTTTTGCTTTTTGGAGGGCAATTGGGGTCAAGTGACTTGCCCAAGATCACACGGCTAGTTTTTGTGTTAACTGAGGCCAGATTTGAACTCAGGTCCTCCTGACTCCAGGGCCAGTACTCTATTCACTGCACCACCTAGCCGCCCTGATTATAGGTCTAATTTCTTGTTACCAGTTCTTTGAGTTTTAACCCAACTTGAGAGAAAATGAAAGGTTCTAGCAATAGGCAGGTGCCTGAAGGAAATGTTAGGAAGGTTGTGCATATAATACTCATCTCTGCACCTGCCTCCCCTCTCCTAGCCTGGAACATGATAAATATGCCTTTGTCCTGTGAGAAATTAATTATTTCTCTCTTATATTTAATAACTAATTATTGAATGAGGACTAAGACTTTTCTACTTCCTTATGCAGAAACCACTGTGGAAAATCATGAAGATCTACCCAAGCCAAGATCTAAAAAGACAGTAAAAGAAATTCTAAGTTTAAGCTAATAGGTGTATTCCTGATCATTGTGTTTGCTCATGAAGGTCAGGGAAAATGTGGATCCTACATTTTGTAAGATAGGTGATATGGAAATTAATTTTTCTTTGACCAAGATTTGAGTGATGCAAGTGAAGTATCATTTTAATATAGTCCACCTACAATTGTGTTAATCAATCAGAGTTGATTGGAACTCCCTAGGAACACTCACTCTTCAAAGGGTGTATATACCTTGAGCCCACCACCATTAGGGGTCTTTGGTCTAAGAGAGATTGCCAAATGACCATTCTTTTATTAATAATGTGCTGGCCTTATTAATAAAATGACTAAATTATCCCAAAACCATGTCTCTCAAACCTTTTTAATTGCCACATTCCTATAATATGATTACAGTTTTGCTAGCTACCATTGTTATACTATCAAGTTTTGCTCTTGGCAAAGTTTTAAAATATTGAACTTTTTGTGGTGGCTAGGTGGGTGCAGTGAATAGAGCACTGGTCCTGGAGTCAGGAGGATCTGAGTTCAAATTCAGCCTCAGACACTTAACACTTACTAGCCGAGTGACCTTGATGAAGTCACTTGACCCCAATTGCCCTGCCTTCCCCCCTCCAAAAAGAAAAAAAAAAATTTGAACTTTTGATTCTCATTTTCCACTTATAAGCCCTTTCTCCTCAATAATGCCATCCCCTTCCTCCTCATTCTCCAGATTTCCAGTACGTCTCTCTTTGCAATAAATAAATAAACAAATATATAGAAAAATAAATAAATGAATGAGTACAATAAATAAATACAATAAATTAATGAAAAATAATGCCCATTCTCAAGAAACCCTCAAAATTCAGTCAAAATAAGATTTCGGTACTACAAGAAATTAGAAATATGAAGGATATATGTATATAAAGACTTACATGAACAGATAAAAGAAATAAATAGAACTGAAGAAATAATGTACACTAACTAAATTCAAAATGAATAACAAAAGAATAACAATAATATCACTGGATTCTGTTTTCTAATCCATTCTCTTATCTGCTTCCGTTTTATGTGTGAGTTAATCTCATTCACATTCCTGGCTATGATTTCTGTGCATTTCTATCTATCCTATTTCTTCATTTTATCCTTCTTTCCTTTTATTTATTTATTTTTTAAAGCAATTGGGGTTAAGTAACTTGCTCAAGGTTACACGGCTAGTCATTATTTATGCGTGGGTGCTCATTTTCTGAGGCCGGAATCTGATCTCGGGTCATCCCAACTCCGAGGCCGGCGCTCTTACTCACTGTGCCACCTAGCCGCCCCTTTAGGGCAATTGGGGTTAAGTAACTTGCCCAAGGTTACACGGCTAGGTTTTTGTTTTGTATGGATTAAGTGTCGGAGGCCGGCTCCGAACTCAGGTCCTTCTGATTCCAGGGCCGGCGCTCTATTCACTGCGCCACCTAGCCGCCCCGTTTCCTTTTATTTTTACTGTTCCTCCTCTAAATCTGTTTATACATATATACATGCATACATGTGTTTTGTATATATATAAATACATGCATATATAATATAATCTTTCATGAACATAATTTATCCACTATTTTCACACATGCTTTTCCCTTATTTCCTTCCCCTCTTACTTTCTTGGTGGATAAGATAGATTTCTATTACCAATTGAGAATGGATACACACACGTATGTATTTCTCCTCTTTGAACCAACTTACATGTGAGTGAGCTTTTGCCCACCCCACCACACACACCATTTCTCCCTCCACTGTAAAAAACTAAATTAAACTAAAAAACCTTTTCCTTTCATCTCCATTTTGCCCCTGATGTTAAGCATCCATTGTTTTTGGCTATTCATTTTTTCCATCATCCCAAGAAATTAATTCACTCCTGCACACTCTTTCTATGTAGAATCCTTCAAATTGCCCTAATAATGAGAAGGTTCTTAGAAGTTACACATATTATTTTCCTATCTAAAAGTATAAACAATTTAAGCTTATTGAGTCCCTTATGTTTTCTCTGTCATATTTAATATTTTATGCTTCTCTTGAGTCATATTTGAAAGCCAGCTTTTCTCTTTAGCTCTGATGTTTTCATCAGGAATGCTTTAATGCCCTCGATTTCATTAAATATCCTTGTTTTCCATTGGAAGATTGAACTCAATTTTATTGGGTAGGTTATTCTTGGTTGTAATCTTAGATCTTTTGCCTTACAAAATATTATATTTCATACGCTCTTGTGAGGTAGGTGCTAAAACCTGAGAGATCCTGCTTAGGCCACCATGATATTTAAATGGTTTATTTCTGGCTTCTTGAAGCCATTTCTCTTTGACCTGGACGCTCTGGAATTTGGTTATAATATTTCTAGTATGGTTCATTTTGGGATCTTTCCAGGCGGAGATGAGTCAATTCTTTCAGTTTTTTTATTTACTTTTCTGTTCCAGATTTTCAGGCAGTTTCCCTTTTTATCATTATTGGGGTTTTTTGGAAACACAATGTCTAGGCTCTTTATTTGATCATGACTTTCAGGTAGTTTAATAATTATTAAATTTTCTCTCGATATATTTTTCAGGTCAGTTGTTTTTCAGATTAGAAGGAAGCTAGGTGTTGTGGTGGATAGAGTGTTAGGCCTAGATTCAATTCAACTTCCTGAAATCAAATTTATTTTCAGACACTTATTAGCTATTCGATCCTGGGAAAGTCACTTAACCCTGTTTGCCTCATGTTATTTTTTTTCATTTTATTGATAGAAAATAGGAAAATAGGACTTTATTTGCCAGGAAGGATGATGCCATCGTACTTCTGCTGGAACCAGCGCATGGCTTCCTCTTTGCCAATTCTGTGTTTGATCCCAATGCAGCCTGTCCTACTTTTCTTGTCTGCAATGCTGAACCCAGGCCTGTCCACTACTACATAGAAGTCCAAGCTGTAGATGCCAATGCTTGGGTTATATTTAATCTCCAGACAGATATGCCCTTAGATCCCAAAGCCAAAGTTGCCAATGTCTGAGAAGTTATTTTTCCTTAAGTCATATTCTCTTACCTTTAGCCCCTTCTCCAGAATCTCTAGAGCTTTGGCTCCACAGATGGTACAGTGAACAGTGATCTCGTTTCTCCAGATTCCAAAAGACGGGACAGTATAGTGAACTGTGGAGAACACTAGGGTTTGGCCTGTAAGCTGCTTCAACGCTGTTGTTGTGTTGGTTTTTTGTTTTGTTTTTTTCTTTTTGGAGGGGGGAATGCAGGGCAATTGGGGTTAAGTGAATTGCCCAAGGTCACACAGCTAGTCACTGTTATGTGTTTAAGGTCGCGTTTGAACTCATGTCCTCCTGACTCCAGGGCCAGTGCTCTCTTCATTGTGCCACCTAGCCGCCCCTGCTCCAACACTTTTGCTGGCTGGGTCAGTTGGTCTTCACTCTCCCCAACACAGATGTTGAGGCAGAGCTTACAAGCAGCTCCCACAGGGGATTTTCCTTTTCACCCAATCTTGTGCCATGGTGAAGAACTGGAAGAACCTCACTTTTTTTTTTAATCTGAAAAATGTAATGAAGAAGGAAATAGTAAACCTCTCCAGTATTTTTGCCAAGAAAACCTCAACTTGGGTCATAAAGAGGCAGTCATGACTGAAATAACTGAACAACATTTCATATTTTCTTCTCTTTTTCATTCTTTTGACTTTATTTTATTATTTCTCACAGTCTCAGAGTCATTGGCTTCAAGTTGCTTAATTCTATTTTTTTTAGAAATTATTTTATTTTGCCCTTTTAAAAAAAGCTTGACCAATTTTACTTGTTAAGGAGTTATTTCCATTTTTGTACCTTTTTTCCATTTCTGTTTTTAAGGAATTATTTTCTTCAGAAATTTTTTTAGAAATTTATTTATTTTTAGTTTTCAAAATTCACTTCCATAAGTTTTAAATTTTCTCCACCTCCTTTCCCTCCTCCTCCCCAAGACCATGCAATTCAATATAGGCTCTACATATACATGCTTATTAAATATATTTTCACACTAGTCATCTTATATAGAAGAATTAAGAATGAATGGGAAGAACCATGAGAAAGAAAAAAAACAAAACAATAAGAGAACAAATAGTATGCTTCTATCTGCATTCAGACTTCATATTTCTTTCTCCCAATGTGGATGGCATTTCCCATCATGATTCTTTTGGAATTGTTTTAGGTGCTTGCTTTGCTGAAAGAGCTAAGTCTATTAAAGTCAGTCATCACATACTGTGGCTGTTACTGTGTACAATGTTCTCCTGGTTCTTCTCACTTCACTCAGCAAGTCTTTCCAGGTTTGTCTCAAGTCTGCCTGTTCATCATTTTTCTTTCTTTCCTTCCTTCTTTCTTTCTTTCTTTCTTTCTTTCTTTCTTTCTTTCTTTCTTTCTTTCTTTCTTTCTTTCTTTCTTTCTTTCTTTCTTTCTTTCTTTCTTTCTTCCTTTCTTTCCTTACCTTTGGTTTACAACATTCAGTTCCACAGTCCCTTGAGTTCCAAATTTTCTCTCTCTTCCTCTCCTCCTCCCCACCTCATGGTGGCATGCAATCAAATATAAGATCTACAAATACCTTCACATTAAACATTAGTCACATTGTAAAGAATGATTATAACCAACTGTCTGAACAATGAGAAAGAAGAAACAAGATGAGAGAGAGAGAGAGAGAGAGAGAGAGAGAGAGAGAGAGAGAGAGAATCTGCATTAAGAATTTGTAGTTCTTTCTCTGGATGTGGATATCCCTTTCTTTTCCCTCATTCTTTTGGAGTTGTCTTATAACCTTGCATTGCTGAGAGGAGCCCAGTCTATCAAAGTTAGTCATCACAGATACGACGTTCCTATTGTTGCATACAAAGTTCTCCTGGTTCTGCTGTCCTCACTAAGCATCAATTTATACAAGTCTCTACAGGTTATTATGAAGTCCATCTGCTCCTCATTTCTTATAGCACAATAGTATTCCATTACATTCACATACCACTTGTTTAGCCATTCCCCAATTGATGGGCACCCCCTTGATTTCCATTTCTTTGCCACCTCGAAAGAGCTGCTATAAATATTTTTGTACATGTGGGTGCTTATCCCATTTTTATGACCTTTTCCAGATACAGCCCTAGAAGTGGTATTGCTGGGTCAAAGGGTATGCACATTTTTATAGCTCTTTGGGTGTAGTTCCAAATCTATCTCCAGAATGGTTGCATTAGTTCACAACTCCACCAACAAAGAATTAGTGTTCCAATTTTCCCACATCTTCTCCAACATTCATAATTGTCCTCCTTTGTCATATTAGCCAAACTGACAGGTGTGATATAGTAGTTCAGAGTTGTTTTGATTTGCATTTCTCTAATCAAGGGTGATTTAGAGCATATTTTAAATGACTATAGTTTTAATTTCTTCCTTAGAAAACTGCCTGCTCATATCCTTTTCACCATTTATCAGTTGAGGAATTCAGGTTTTTTATGCCTCTTTTACCAAGATTGTCTTTCCATATTTTTTTTCTTTGTTCTCATTTTTTAACTTTA
Organism: Gymnobelideus leadbeateri; assembly: GCA_011680675.1. Classification (NCBI taxonomy): domain Eukaryota; kingdom Metazoa; phylum Chordata; class Mammalia; order Diprotodontia; family Petauridae; genus Gymnobelideus; species Gymnobelideus leadbeateri. Next base: position 237,617 of record WOXC01000245.1, read on the forward strand.
ATTTTCCTCTACCACTCATATTTTATTTTTAAAATCTCTTAGCTCTTCCAGAAATTCTTGTTAGTTTTGTACCCAATTCACTTTTTTTTTTCTTTAAGGCTTTACTTATAAGCTGTTTTGATTTCATTGAGTTCTGAGTTTGTGTCTTGATATTCCCTTTCTCCATAGTACTTTACTGTAGTTGGGTTCTTTTTTGTTGTTGTTTGCTCATTTTTCCCACTTTACTTCTTTAATTTGAACTTTATTTTAAAGTTGGGCTCTGTTCCCAGTGTGGAGTGTGGAAGTCCACATTCTGAAGTTTCAGGCTTTATCCCATTGTTCAGAGTTTTGATGTTTCCATTGCTGTTAAGGTATGATTTGGGGAGAGTTGTGGTCACTACTCTCCTGGTCTATATTTTAGTGCAGTGGTGAGGAAGGGCCCCTGATTTCTTAGAATTACAATAGTTTATTGCTCTTCAGCTTCTCTGCTCCTTTGAAACTAGAAATTATACTGTTCCTTCAGGTCTCTGATCCCTTCATACTGATTCTCAGGGCTCCTGTTCTCTTGTGATAGCAAATAATACTGCTCCTCGGGAGTCTTGATCTTTCTTGACCAAAAGTGTTTCTCTCCGCTATTGAACTATGGCTCAGAAGCATGTAAAAGCAATGGATTTGGCAAGCAGGGTCTGCCAAGAAGTGCTATTACAGGATTCCCTTATAATCTCTTTCTGAGCAGTTGCCAAGTCCCTTTACTTTCTCTGGTTTGACAACTCCCAAGGCCGCTTCTTCGTCTGTTGCCACAACCTAGGGACCCCACTAGTTTTTCATCCACATGGGACCCAAGCCATCCTCCTCCTCATGTGTTATAGATCTCTCTTCCTGACCTCCTAAGGTGTCTGGAGCTGGAAGAAGGCCTTAGTCTAATTTTCTGTTGTCTCTTCTATCTCAGAATTCAATTTCATTGCTAGTTTGAAGTTATTCAGAGGGGGATGTTAGGTGAGCTAGGCTGAGTGCTGTTTTGTTCCACCATCATGGCTCCACTCTCGACACTCCTGGAGTTTGTGAAATGCTTTGCAGATGTTATGTCATTTAAGTTTCAAAAGTAGCATTTTAGTTTGGGAGTTCAGGTTTTATTATACCCATTTTCCTCATGACATCAAGACTTAGCGATGTTAAAAATTTTTTAAAAAATCTTAGAGATGTTAAGTTACTTGCCCGTGACTGACAATTTTTTTAGAAGATGAAATCCAAACCAGGTCTTCCCTATTCCAACCCCAGCATTTAAGTCACTGTGTCTTTCACAGTACCCAAAGCTAAAGAATTGTGCTTACAAAATAATTTTAGACATAAAGTCCAGATCTCTGAAATCATGTATATTTTCATGTTTTATTGATTATTCATTCAGTCATTTTCCATTTATATATTCACCAAACTTATTAAGTACCTGGTATTTGCAGTAGAGTATGATAAGGGGATAGAACACAGGACTAGAAATTCGGAATACCTAAGCACAATTTCAATCATTTACCATTAGATTATAAATCCCTTGTGGGAAGGGAGTGACTTTTGCCTTTTTTTTAACCTCAACACAGCATAGTTCCTGGCACATAAATACTTAATATTTTTAAGTGATTGTTTTGTTGATAAATTAATAAGGTGGGACAACGGGCAAATCAGTTAAAGCAGCTTTGCATAAGCTTTCTCATTGCTAAACTGGGGATCACCATAGTACCTACCCCCATGTTTGTTTTTAGGATAAAGTGAAATAATATTTTTAACAGTGCTCTGTAAACTTTATAGAGCCATATCCATAGTAGCTGTTACTAGGGAAGCCATGTAGATATAGAGATAAAACATGACCTCTGCCCTCAAGGGAAATTAGGTAGGCTTATGGTTAGCAGTATTAAACCCAATTTATATGCCCACAGATGGAGAATTTATGATAAAACTTGTGGAATATTTCTTCCTTATACTCCTTGTAGCTTTCCAAATGATGTAGTCAAAGCAGTCATTGAATCAGCAAATAATTATGAAACACTCATTTTATGTTATATATATTTTTCTCTTCCCCTACTTAGCACCACCATTTCAATTTCTAACTATTCCTCAAGGACCTCTCCAGACACCACCTCTTGCATGTTATTTTCACTAATCCATCACCTCGAAGTAATCACTCTCTCCCCTCAAGTCCCACACCTTTTTTTCTCAATTATTTTACTTTCAGAAGATGATCCTTTACATAATGATAATAAAAGCAGCTCACATTTACAGACCCTTTATGCTTTCTAAATGCATTTGCTCACAAAAAACCTTAATGGAAGAATTAATTTCTCCATCTTTCAGATGAAGAAAGTGAGATTAAGTGTCTGGGGCAAAATTGCACAGGTACAGCCAGGAACTCTAGCCTAGATCTTCAGAATCTTAGTCAAGTATTCTGTAAATTATACCATTCCTATCTTCCTATACAGGCATTTTCTCTTCTACTAGACAGTAAGCTTAAGGAAAACAGACGTGTATTATTTCTTCCCATTATACCATACACATAATGTATACTCAGTAATTAATAATAATAATAGCTTATATATATAATACCTACTATATTTCAGGAACTCTACTAAACACTTTACAGATAGCATCTTATTTGGTCCTCACAACAACCCTGGAAGATAGGAACTATTATGATCCCCTTTTTACAAATGAGGAAACTGAGACAGATAGAGATGAAGTGACTTGCCCAGGGTCACACAGCTAATCAGTGTGTAAGGCCAGATTTTAAATATGCTCTTGACTCTAGGCTCAGGGCTCTATCCATTGTACCACTCAGCTACCTCTAAGTAATTTATAATGAATATGTGGATGAAGCAATAGTTCATCATTAAAGAGGATCTTAGTTTTCCAACTGGAAAAAGCCTAAGAGGTTATTGAGTAAAAACTTTTCATTTCATAGATGAGGAAAATGAGGCTCAGAGAGATTGATTTACCATGACACAGCTGATAAATATCAGAGGCAAGATTTGAACCCATAATCTTGATTCCAAGAACCACTACACAAATGCTCCCCATGAAGAATGATGCTTGTTGTCCAAAAAGGTTGCAAGCAATAAATCATAAAGCCACAGAGTTAGGTCATTGGATCATTAGATCTTGTATCTAGAGCTAGAATGGACCTCAGAAGCCATTTAACCAACCCTTTCATATTACACATGAGGAGACTGAAGATCAGAGTAGTTAAATTACCTGCCCAGAATCATACAATTAGTAAACATCTCATGAAGAATTGTAAATCAGGTCTATTAAACTCTAAGGCTAACTACAGCATTTTGCCAGTCAATATTGATATTTGGGCCCTAAAATGTGGCAGGGATTGAATCATTGAGTCACAAAGTTAGATGGAATGACAATTAGCATCTGTTCTAACTCATACTTGAAATAGCCATCTCTTCTACAAGAAGTCAACAATGAAATTGTGATTTAGCCATCTCTTCTCAACAAGTCAACAATGAAATTGTGACTAAAGACAATCAAAGATGGACCCCTCCACATGACACATGAGGAAGGCACCATGGCTTTATGAGAGAGAAGATACAGGTTGATTTCTGAGGTATGCCCTTTTTTCTACTTCTGTGATTTAGGGCAAATTCTATTGCTTCTGTAAACTCCAGTCTCTTTATCTAAAAATGATGTTGGAATAGATTATCTTTAATTGGACTTTTCACTTGAAATGCTGTGATCCTGCCTTTTTTTCATAATTTCCACTTTTTTGGTCCTAGTCCTATCTGCTACTGCCAAGCAAAATAAATTTAGCCACTCTTTCACATGATACTCCTTCAAGTATTCAAGCATAGCTTCCAAATGTTCCTGAAATATTCTCTTCTTCATGAAAAATTTTCCAGTTTCATAATCTATTTTTATGGAACAATTTTAAATTTCTTCATTATCCCCACTGCCTTTCTCTGGATATATTCCAATTTGTCCACATCTTTCCTAAAAAGTGACACCCAGGACTAAATGTAATATTATAGATGCAGACTGATTCTTGCAGAATTTGGTGGTACCATAACATCCCACATTGGGACATTACATTCCTATTAATATTGTCTAAGATTACATTAACTTTTTTGTCTATAGTTATATTATGTTTCTGTTTTAATACTTTCATTCTTTCACTTGATAGACACAAATGTATTTAAAGGAACCTGAATAGGGATAGATGCAAAGTTTTCTATTTGGGCAAAAGTTAGAGTTGATGTAATTAAAAATTGGGGTGACATGAATAGATGAAAGTTTTTGTTAAAAAAAAAAGGTGTGTGTGTGGAGGTATTAATGTAGTTAATGTTTTGAAAGCTAAATAAGAACTATCATCAAGGGTTTTTTTTTTGTTTGTTTTGTTTTTTTGGAGGGCAATTGGGGTTAAGTAACTTGCCCAAGGTCACATGGCTAGGTTTTTTTTTTTGTTTGTGTGTGCGTTATGTGTCTGAGGCCAGATCCGAACTCAGGTCCTTCTGACTCCAGGGCCGACGTTCTACTCACTGCGCCACCTAGACGCCCCCTATCATCAAGTTTTATGGGAAAGATCATTGAACATAAAGTCAGGAGAGACCTGAGTTTATATCCCACTTCTAACACACACTGTTTGTCCATTGGTAAATCATTGGACCTCTTAGTATCACACTTTAAATTATAAAATGAGGATGATCATATATATATATATATTCATTATATGACTGTTTGCCTAAATTATCCATAAAACTTCCTTCAACTATTCCAGTTTCCACAGGAAAAACAATACTCAGGCAGCCTTTTCTAATGGTAGATACTCTTTATCTTTCCCCTCTGCAGACCCACCCATTTACATTTGGTAAACACTTATATGAATGAAGTGTGGGCAATTATTTCATAGTGGTATCCATTTTTGAAATATGAAGGCAAGTTATAAATACAGGTAAATTAAAGAGTTATATCTATCATATTATTTTTTCTTCAAAGATATAACCATGATTTTTCCCCCTTTAGCTCATTTTTTAAAATGCTCCCTTTCCAATTAATCTATGAATCTTTGTCTAGTAGAGAAAAAAAAAAGTTTATTTAACTGTTTATTTGTTTTGTCCTAGGCAGGTTTTGGTTTGTGTTTTGGGGAGCGGGGTTGGAGGAGGCATGGGTGGGGAGCAAGGAAGTTATGCACTCAGTACCTTCTCTCAACAAAATTTTGTATAGTTGTTTACATTCTAGTTGTGGTATGAGATTTAGATTGTGGTTTAATGCAGTTTAAACATATTTTTATTTTTTTAAGGTACATGTCATTCCATTTTCTATCAGACAGAGAAATAGTTCACGATTTTCTGCTGAGTATTTCCTTAAGGGGTTCTATCCTGGAGATTTCTATAATAGGGAATATTATGGATTTTGACTTCTTTGGCAGGATTCCCATATCTTTGGTAAACAGTTTTCTAATTTACATATGGCCTCTGTACTGGGGGGTACTTTTTCTCCCAAAATAAAATCAGACAGGGTTCTTAAAGAATTTCACCTGGTTAGAATCTCTTCTGTGCACATGCTTCTGTATTTAAACTAATAAGGAAGAAAACACTGGCCCCAAAGAGCTACATATTTTTTAGCCTGCGATTTGATTTTATTATAGCTTTAGCTTAACATAACTGGAAATGAGCTGGACCAGACTAATGCCTCATCTGATTTTAGACTTTTGCTACTATTCTACATGGATTCCTGTTGCTTTGAAAGTCGTATTAAAAATAAAAGCCTCCAACTTTTTTAACACTGAATTAAATATATCAACTGGGAAAAAAAAAGAAGTTATGTTATTAGTTTGACTCAAGGCCCACTTGGTACCTAGAGACCTAAAATAGTGTTCGTGATTCATATGGAAAATTAATCTCATTTTGAAGATATTATTTACTTCCGCATACATTTCCATTCTCACATATAAAAGAAGAAAATTGAAGTTAAATTTGTGGGGGAGACTTTCCGAGAAACTATGAAGTTGAATATATATATATTTTTAATAAAATAATTATAATTAATGTATTAATTTAAAGATTGCAAAGTACTTTTTTCACAAAAACCTTAAGAGAGTGAAATATTAACCTCTTTCCAAATGATAAAAGTAGGCCACAATATAAGTAATATGCCCAAGATCACACAGTTAGGGAATCATAGAGATAAATCATGCCTGTGTGTTGACTCTGGGTTGTGTATGGTCTTGCAAATCTTGTTTCTTCCTTAAACAATTCACAAACATTTCTATGCTCCACATACATGCAGCCATCACCTAGTTCAAGCCCTCATTGCCTCTAGCCTAGTCTATTGTAACCTAAAGAATAAACCAAATGCCTAATCTCTCCGCTCCCCAATCTCTTCTTTACCCAGTTCTGAAGATATTTTTTTCTTAAAGTGCAGAACTGACAAAGTCACTCACTCATTAAATTCTTGTGGCTTCCTTGTCCCTGCAGGATCACAGATAAACTCTTCTATTTGGCTTTTAAAGCCCTTAACAATCTGTCTCCAATCTACCTTTTGTTTTCCTCAGTTATCTAATCTTTAATATGGGCATAATGATAGCACCTACCTTCCATGACTATTGTGAGGATAAAAGGAGTTCATATTTGTAAGTACTGTTTGTAATAACTGTTTACTGACTGACTTTCAAAAAAGCTTCAGAACCACCTTCCTTCAAGTCCCAACCAAACACTAGCCTCTACAAAAAGCCTTTCCTGAATCCTCTTAATTGTAGTGTCTTCTTTCTATCAATCATTTCCAATTTATCCTACATGCCACATGTTTGTACTTTTCTGTTTGCTCATTGTTACTCCCATTAGCCAGGGAGCTCCTTGGGAGCAAGGCTTATCTTTTATCTCTAATGCTTACCACAATATCTCTGAATATTCATTGATGAACTAGTTAATTTAATCATATAGTCACTTTTTGGCCTGATCCTCCACCCCTCAACACACTTTTGTTTGACTCTTTGTTGTATTGAAAATGTTGCTAGATTGCATTCTTATTTCTTGTGCTAGCAAATGGATTGGATAATAAATGAATCAATATGTGGTAATACATTCTAAGGCAAAAATATCTGCATAATTGAATCCGTGCACATGGTTTAACTCATCTAAATTTCTCCTCTTTCCTCCTAAACATTTTCATAGAAAAAAGCATGATATAGACCTGAAGGCAATTTCAAATAACCACCCAAATAATAATTGAACAAAAAAAACCCCCAACAGCCTTACTGTGGAAGCCGAGACTGATTGCCCTGAACAAGGCCTATTGGCTATCTACAGAGATTGGATCATTGATGTAATTGCTTTAATTTCTTGCTTGAGTTGACATGTTTTTACTGAAAACTGTACATCCTTTTGAATTGTCTAGATTCCATCTTTTAAAATCAATACCTTCTTGAACTATATTTGGATTTTTTTTTCAGTCTATGGAATGCCTGCACAATTTTTGCAGGCTGCCCAAAATCCCTTGGTTTACTGCAAGTGGTCTACAGGTTGTAACTAGCCCACAAGCTGCAGGTTGTGCAGACCGGGTCTATGCTGTACATAAGAGAATATGACAAATGTATGATGGAAAACTGTTGTAAATGGCAGCCTTTCATTTGCAGTTTAACATCTTTCAAATCAACAGACATTGTGTTTGTGCAATGTACTGAATTGTAGAACATTAAGGAAATGGACATCTTGTAACTGGTTTTACATTGACATGACACGCTAGAAAAATAATGCAAAGTCAAAACTGAAATAATAGATATTGGAATACTTATGGAAATGTATGCTCTATTTAGACTATTTCACTGAATTCTACATTTCTAGAAAAAAAATTGAAGTTGGCTAAGCAATCTTTTTTTGGCCTGGTAACTCATGGGCATACCACACTCAATATTCCCCAGGGAAACTCACTTTTGTTTCCCCTAAAGGCACCCTTCCTTCTAACTTCTTGGTAACTGTTGAGGGTGCTATAATCTTTCCTCTTGCAAATATTCACAAATTAAGAGTCCTATTCAGCTCTTCCTTTACATATTACTTAATCAATTGCCAAATCCTATTGAAATAACCACTTCTGTGAACTCACCTAGCATTAGTCTTAGTTCAGATCCTTGTCACCTCAGGCCCAATATATTCCAGGAGCTTCCAAACTGATCCCCTTGCCTTCGATTTCTCTTCTACATCATTCATCTCCTTGTATCCGACAAATTTGACCATACTACTCCCCTGCTCAAGAAACACCATTGGCTTCCTATTTCTTTTAGGAAAAAAAAAAATCTTCTTTCTTTTAAAGTCTTTCATAATCTTGCCCCAGTCTATTGTTTCAGACTAGGAGTAAGTGACTTAACCTCATAAACGTCATAATCTAGCTAAACTGATGCTTCCTCTAAAAATCATTCCCACTTCTGTGTTTTTGCACAGGCTATATCAAATCCATAACCTTGGCCTGAAATTTATTTCATCATCACTTACAAAGCTCATGTTTTGTACTTTCCTTCCAAGTACCTGTCCAGTATAACTCGAACTTTATCGTCAAGTTTTTTTTTTCTTTTTGGAGGGGGAATGCATGGCAATTGGGGTAAAGTGACTTGTCCAAGGTCACATGGCTAGTAAGTGTTAAGTATCTGAGGTCATATTTGAACTCAGGTCTTCCTGACTTCAGGACTGGTGCTCTATTCAGTGCACCACCTAGCCACCCCTCTATCATCAGTTTTATAGCTGTTGGTACTCCAACTCCTCCATTCATTGATCTATATTTCCTTTGAATATGTCTCTCTCTCTCTCTCTCTCTCTCTCTCTCTCTCTCTCTCTCTCTCTCTCTCGTCGATTAGTTGTGAATCTGTAGTAACCCCATTAACCTCATCCACCCCAGTAGAAGGAAAGTTCCTTAAGGACAAAATCTTTTTTATTTACTAACACAATGTCTTATAGCAAGATGTCAATAATAAATCATATTTGAATTGAATAGAATTATGTCAAATAAGTAGACAACACCTTTTTCCCCTTACTTTTCAACCTACTGATTATTGACATTGAATAGAAATAGATATGTGAACTATGTAATCTGATCAATTTAGGAAAGCTATAATCAAAATCATTGTTAAGTATTATGGAAACTAGCAGTTTGAGTCAATTTTCTGAATTATTCATTTTTTCATTTACTTGTATCACTCTCTAGGCATTGAAATATACATTATGTGGAGGAAGTAGGAATTTGTAGAAAATATTATCATATTGTGCTATTATGGCAGGTTTTCTCTGATAGCATAAACTTTACCTAGGATTTTAACCTGATCTTGAGTCATCCTAATTTACCTTTAAAAGCAGCAGGCATAGTTCACATATATTAGAGACCAACTCCGTAGTGGTGAACTATGACAATTATCTGAAAATTCATTGATTTACAGTATAATTATCCCAAGTTTCTGCTTCAATTTGACCATGTAGTTCTAGCCATAATTTGTTTCCTGGTTGAGTGACTCTAATGATGTGCACCCAACTTGTTCCTAACACAAGAGAATTTGAGCAGAGACTGCACAGTTTTATATAACAGATAACATACAAATTCTTTTACCTCTCTCTTTGTATTCACAAGAATTCTTACAACTGTATAAAATAGAAAAAAAAATTCCTAAAAGTAAAGAAAAAGTAGGGTCAAATATGGGGAATAATTGACAAGCAAATATAGGCAGGTCTGTTTTTGCATCACTTCCTACAGAAATACTTCTGTGAATTTCTTTCTTTTTTTTTTAAACAAATGCTTTATTAACTTCTGTTTTACATCATTCATTTCCGCCAGATTTTGAGTTACAATCATTTCCCCCCCATTATTCCCCTACCCAACCTCCCAGAATAGTAGTCCCACAAGATATCGCTTCCTCCAATCTGCTCTCTCCCATACCTTCTCCCATACCCCCATCGACTTTTCCATTAGAGGAAGGTGAATCTTTGTGTCCCAATGCCTGCACATCTTATCTCCCTATTACAAGCAAAAGAGTATTAATAATAGTATTTATATATATTTGAAACATTTAATGTTAAGACCTCGAATTTCAGATCCATTTCCTTCCTCCCTTGTCACCCATTCCCTCTGGGGAGATAAGTAATTCAGTATATGTTGTACATGTCTAGCTATGCAAAACATTATCATAGTAGATATATTGTACAAGGCTGCTTATAATTCCCTCCCACTCATCCCACCCCCACCTGGTCCATTCCCTACATGATCCTGTCCCTCTTCTATAGTGGGTACTTCCAACCTCCCCTCCCCCCAAGGATGCCCTCCCATCAATCATCCCTCCTCTCATCCCCCTTCCCCCTATCCTGCTGCAGGTTGAGATATCCCATTTAGTATGTATGTCATTTTCTCCCTGAACCAAATTCAATGTGAATGTGGTTTTGCCTTTTTAGCCTTCCTTATTCTCCCCCTCCTTTGCAACCACTTCCCCTTGCTTCTTCTAAATGGGATAGTTTACCCTACCCTGTCTCTCCCCATCTCCTCTTGCCACTTTCCTCTCTCACCTCATAATTTCATCCCTTGAGTATTCTCCCTTCCCAACAAATTCAACTTATGCCCTCTATCCATATATAACTGTAACCATATACACACACATTCACATATGTATTCATATGACCACACACCCTTCTTCCATTATTTTCATAGTGAGAAAGATATCATCAGTCACAGTTATTGCTTTTCCATATAGGAATGTAAATAGTTCAACTTTGATAAGTTCCTCTTGATCTCTCTTCCCTGATTACCTTCTCAGGCATCTCTTCCTTCCTGTGTCTGGATGTCAAATTTTCTATTCAATTCTGGTTTTTTCATCAAGAATGCTTGAAAGTCCTCTATTCCACTGAATGACCATATTTTCCCCTGAAACAAAATACTCAGTTTTGCTGGGTAGGTGACCCTTGGGTTCATTCCCAGTTCTTTGCCCTCTGGAATATCATATTCCATGCCCTTCGATCCCTCAGTGTAGAAGCTGCCAGGTCCTGTGCTATTCTGATTGTGTTTCCACAATATTGAAATTGTTTCTTCCTGGCTGCTTGTAGTATTTTCTCCTTGATCTGGGGATTCTGGAACCTGGCTATAATATTTCTGGGAGTTTTCTTTTTTTTTTAAAGCAATTGGGGTTAAGTAACTTGCTCAAGGTTATAGGGCTAGTCATTTTGATTTATGCGTGGGTGCTCATTTTCTGAGGCCGGATCTGATCTCGGGTCATCCAAACTCCGAGGCCGGCGCTCTTACTCACTGCACCACCTAGCCGCCCCTTTAGGGCAATTGGGGTTAAGTAACTTGCCCAAGGTTACGCGGCTAGGTTTTTGTTTGTGCGGATTAGGTGTCGGAGGCCGGCTCCGAACTCAGGTCCTTCTGATTCCAGGGCCGGCGCTCTATTCTCTGCGCCACCTAGCCACCCTTGGGAGTTTTCTTTTTGGGATCTTTTTCAGGAGGTGATCGGTGGATTCTTTCAACCTCTATTTTGCCCTCTGGATCTAAAACATCAGGGCAGTTTTCCTTGAGAATTTCTTGAAGGGTGATTTCTAGGTTCTTTCCTTGATCATGGCTTTCAGGTAGTCCAATAATTTTTAAATTGTCTCTCCTGGATCTATTCTCCAGGTCAGTGGTTTTTCCCATGAGATATTTCACATTGCCTTCTAATCTTTCGTTTGTTTGGATCTGCTTAACAGCATCTTGATTTCTCATAAAGTCACTAGCTTCCATTTGCTCCAGTCTAACTCTGAAGGAATGAATCTCCTCAGTGAACTTTTGAGATTCTTTTTCCATCTGGCAAATTCGACTTTTTAAGGCATTCTTCTCCTCATTGCCCTTTTGGGCTCCTTTGCCATTTGAGCTAGTCTATTTTTTAAGGTGTTGTTTTCCTCAGTCAGGCTGTTGACCCTCATTTCATACTTTTCCTGCATCCTTCTCATTTCTCTTTCCAATTTTTCCTCCACTTCTCTTATTTGATTTTTAAAGTCCTTCTTAAGGTCCTCTATGGCCTGCAACCCGCTCATGTTTTCCCCTGGGGCTTTTGGAGCAGGACTTCTGACCTCACAGTCCTTTTCCCGCTCTATGCCCCCAAAATCGGAGTCTAGGGTTGCATTTTTCTGTTTCCTTTGCCTTGGCATGTTGCCACTTAATTGCTTGACTTTTGGGCTTGTTGCCACACTATGGCTTTAAGGCCAGCTAGAGGAATTTTCATCCCGAAGGTGTGGGGGACAACTTCTGTTTCTGGCAAGCTGTAAACCCACCCACGACTTCCACCCTAGATCACAATCCAGAGCCAGGGAGGTTAAAGCAAGAGCGATTACCCCCCAAGACTGATCGCTGGATCTCCCCACTATTTGTAGGCTGGGAGCTGGAGCTGCCTCTGAAAACTACAAAATGGCGTGTCTCCTCAGTGGCTTCTAGCCCCCAGGGGAAGGAGCTGACGCATTCCCCAAATACAGGTCCCAAAGTCCATAGGACACTAACCTCTTACTTTGTCCTAGGCATGTCTATGTTGATAATTCTGGAGTCGCCACAGCTCCTGGTGTTCTGGGGTTCCTCCAGCCGGCTGCTGGCCCTGCCGCTCTGGGGCTAAAACCTCGGCTCATGGGGACCTGGGCTTGGCTCGGCTCGGCTCCTGCGCTCTGTGCTCTGCGTGCTGCCAGGTCCCAGACCTCTGTGCTGGTCCTTCCTGCAGGGCTGCTGGGCTGTCCTCAGCGGGAGGTTAGCTTCTCTGTGTCGTTCTGTGGGTGCTGGGGCTCCAGAAGTTGTTCAGAGTCCCCTTTTACATAGTTTGGGGGGAATCTGGGGGCAGAGAGGCTTGGAGGAGCTGTTTCTACTCCGCCATCTTGGTTCCGCCCCCCTACTTCTGTGAATTTCAATTCCCCCATTCCCTGTTTTCCTTACTGTTTGCCTATCTGTCTGTCTATCTATCTATCTATCTATCTATCTATCTATCTATCTATCTGTTGGCATGGATAGATATACATATATTATATAATTATACTATGTTTGTTATAAATGATTTGAACTCACAAGGATGAGTCATAATGTATCCAGGCACAGCCACACTTTCCACTGCACTGCCAAGCTGCCTCAATCTATTATACTATGCTAACTCAATGTCAACAGAGCATTTTAAAAATTATTTCTTCAAATTAATCAGTATTTATTTTCTCCCCCTTTTCCTTCCCATCTCTTTCCCCTCCCTAAAATAAAACCTAACAAATATGCTTGGAAAGTAGAATAATTTTCTACATTAATCATGTCTAAAAATGTATGTTTAATTCTGCATATTGAGTTCATCACTCCCTTGTCAAGAGGAGGGTAACATTCATACAAATGTGTGTTGGATTGCAGTGTGCGTATGTGTTTATGTGTATGCTGCACAGCTAGATACAATACTTATCAATCCATCAGTGAGCTATGGTTGTGTATGTCTGCCTTCTCCCTCCAGCAATGCAAATTACATCCTTTTTCTAACTCAGTAGGTAGCCTAAGGGATCTGTCTAAGACTCTGAGAATGTAAGTAAACTTGCCTACTGTAATATATTGTTAATAATCATCAGTCAGTCAGTCAATGACTCTAGATGAGAAAGTAAGGCTGGTGACTTTAAACAGCCCTCCCTCACTCAAATCAAAATCAATTGCAAGTCATGTCATCATGTCGCTGGTTGTCATGGTCTTCTTCAAGGACAAACCACACCACACAAACATTCATTAAGCACCTACTATGTGCCAGACTTGATGCAGAGCACTGGGAATACAACAAAGGGAAACAAACAAACCAATCTCTATCCTCAATGGGGAGGCAAAAAGTAAGCAAATAGATGCAAGCAAACTATAGATAGGATAAATAGGACATAATTAAAAAGAGAAACACTAGCTCTATCCAAACAAAATTTTTGAAGAAGATGGATTTATTTGGTACTTAAAGGATGCTAAGGAAGCAAGAATTTGCATTCAGATATTCCATCCTTCAATCCGCTGTGGAATACTCCAACTCTACATGTAATAAGCGATAACAATCCAAGCAAATTTTTGATTAATCACTGAAGAACTTACTCAAAAAGTTTTTTTTAATACATCATGCTCTCATTGGCACAAATAAATGTTTTATAACATGAAAAATCACAACATATTGCAAAAGATAATTGAAATTCCTGCATATGCCTAGGATATTAATATTTTTCCCTGGTTTTTTGTAATTAGAGAAATGTGAATATTTTAAAAGTCTGCTTCCATGTGTGCATAAGGGTGCCAAGATGTTTTCCCCCTACATTATTCTGCTAACATTAATACTGAGTTCAACTTCTTTTCCAAAGATATATACATCTATGCATATAAATCAATGGGAAGTATTTCCCAAAAGTGTATACAGCTATGGGAAATATTTCAGGATCAGTGAAATTGACTGCAGACTCAGGAAAATGCTGGTCAGGTTGCTACTTAGAGTAGCAATAGGCTTGAAGGAAAAAAATATGTTGCCACTCTTAGAGATACATTTTTAACATCAGTGGGTATATTCAGGACCCTAGTAATAGTGATGGTCATTAAGTTCCAATCTGGCCATCATTCTTACACTTCAATTTCTCAATTCACACAGTCTTCTCACATAGGACAGGCATAGAATTATTAAAAACCGCATCTTGGCTCAATGTAATTTTAGAGATACAGTTATTTGGCAATTTGTTTTTTTTCCTTTCAGGTGTTAATTATAGAACTTTCTTAAAGAAATAGAAAAAAGTTGCTTTCATTAAGGACACTTGAATTGCCTGAATTTTTATTAGATTATATGTGATTTATCTCTTAAAGTAATAGGTACTTCAGAAAGATATTCAAACTTTCATCCCAATCACATATTTGCAAAATTAAATGTATTTGTATCTTCAAAATAGGAAAATAAATCACATAAAATATAAAATTGGCTTATAATAGAACATTTGAATTTGGTTAATTTGGACTTTTTTTTTTACTAGATAAAGTGTTCAGTGTTAGTTAATAGAAATGAGAAGAATGAAATATTAAATAAAAACTTTTCCCCCATTGGTTACTGTGCCATAAATTCCTATTTAAATGTTAAAATTCAGATAATAGGTTCAGGAGATCATTTATTTAAAAAATGTAAGGGACCATAGTGTTTATCAGGTTCATTCTTATTTTTTTAAGCAGATGAGGCAAATGAGTTCCAAAAATGTTAAGTGACTTGGTCAAACTCACTTGTCAGTAACTACTACTAGTAGTAGTTAGGTAGTAAAATTTTTCACTGTTTTTTCCTTAAGAAACATTAGAAACTGTTTATAAATAGCTGTAGTATTTCTAAAATGAATGATTCTATTTCCTCTTTTAATGCTAACACACTTAAAAATCTAGGCATTAAAGACTTATAGACATGTATGTATATATGTTGATATGTGTGTATATGTCTATACGTGTGTGAACCTTGAAATCTAAAGGACCTCAGATTATATTTTATCCAACCTCCTCCTTTTTTTTTTAAGCTGAAGTCACAAAAGCCCAAAAGATTTAAACAAATTTCCCAAGTTCCCACTGACAGTAAATGCCAGAGTGGATTTAAAGCTAGGTACTTTGGCACCAGAGATAGTGGAGGCCCTTTCCTTTATACTGTATTGACATTGTCAAATAGGAAGCAGCATCATTTTCAGTAGAAAAGTGCTAAAAGATTTTTCAGCAAGGAGTAAAAAAAGCTCTCACCTCTCTCCCATACTACTTTATCTCATTTTTAAAATGCTAGAAATATCAATAAAAAGAGATATCAATGGCATAAGCAAAGTGCAGGAAAAAAAATCTTTATTTACAGGTATGATGGTTTACTTTTACAACATGAACATTTACTTAGAATACCCGAGGGAAAGAACAAAGAAAGTATCTAGTATGACAAATAGCTTCAGCAAAGTGAGAGGCCATAAAGTGACTTTATAAAATTATGAATATCTAAATATCTGAATAATAAGAACAAGAAGTGAATCATAGAAAGAAAAATCTCAATCAGAATCAATGAAAATTCACTAAAGATTCTAACCTATCAAGACATTTGAAATTTTATAAAAATACAATTTTAAAATATCATTTACCAAGAAATCTAATAAAATAATTTGATGAGTAGATTTTGACAATATATTTAAAATGATAGCTAAAATAACTTATATATTAGCACAATGGTTTTTAAACTTTCAATGGCTTAGCTTATGGAGCTAGAAAAAATAATATAGGTTCCTTTCAAAGAAATAAGAGGTCTAGATTTTTACAGGAAAATAATTTTATAATGGCTGTGATGAGGTAAATGACAACATCTGATTGCAAAATATGAAACAATAACAATAGAATAATATTTTCATTGGGTTAAAATTAGAGATGTAAATCAGGGGATCTAGCTATGTATGGAGAGAAAAACCAAACCAAACCAAACCAAAAACTAAAATTCATAGAACAAAGTTGCCCAGTGTCACCTATGCCCAAGAAAAATGAGAGTGATACTTTCCACAATTCTGTCTGGGATGAAATTAGTAACTAAGCAGAAGTTATAGGTTTGTATAAGAGAAAACAAATAATTTTGATTTCACAATTTCAATTTTGCATGAACAAGAACAATGCAAAAAGAAAATTTACATGTGAATTTTTTATCAGCTAAATCTTTTAACAATTTAGAAAACTCGATTTGGGAATTGTACAAATATTTGAGACTGAGTCATTTCATTTCTCAACAGATTAGAGGTTGGAGAATATATATATATATATATGCATATACACATATATTATTTAGAAGAAATGGAATCTACAGTCATACCAACAATATTGGAAATCACTAACAGCAAGAGGAATTCAAAATTACAATATTTTATATATCTCATATTCATTAAAGAGATAAAGTTGTATATTTTTTAAAGCAGAAATTGTCAGAGCTAGAGAGGATGTGAGAAGATAAGAATGGTCAATATTATTGATATTATAGTGAATTAGGCCACATGTTCTAGAAAACAATATGTATCAATAAGGGAAAAAAAGTTAACTACATGCCAGTCACTGGGTTAAGCATTTTGTGTTTACTATCTCATTTAATTCTAAAAACAGCCCTTTGAAATAGGTTCTATTATCCTTATTTCACAGATGAGGAAACTGAGGCAGAGGTTAAGTGACTGCCCGATGTCACACAGCTAGTAAATATCTGAGGTCAGATTTGCACTCAAACCCAACCCCTGATCCAGTGCAAAATTAAAGACAGGAAGACTCTGTACATGCTCAAATGAATATTCCCAGTGGCACTTTTAGTGGTAGCAACAAACTGGGAGCATGAGCGTCCATTATTTGGGAATGATTGAATGAATCATAGCATATGGTTAATGAACAATTACTGAGCTGTAAGATATGCAGAATCATTACATTCAGAAGAAACTTGTATAATCTTATACAAAGATAAGTAAGCAGAATCTGGAAGACTATACACACACACACATATACACATACATACATGTACATATATACATATATATATACACATATAACTATAAAAACAAAACTTTGGTCTCATCTCCAAACCATCTGGTTTCTCCTTCTCAATCTTCTTTGCTGGATTCATGTTCTACCCCATCATCACCCATGTCACATAGCATTCTTTTCTTAACTTTCTTCTCCCTCTTCCTAAGTTCTCAGTGATTTCATAAGACCACAACTAGTTCAGTTATCATCTCCATGTAGATAATTCCCACATCTTTGAATCTAGCCCAAATTTCTCTAATCCTTTAGCATGACTAAACTAGATGACTGATCTGCATTTCAAATCAACAGATCTAAATTAATTCCTTTCTAAACCTACCCCTCCTCCAAATTCTCTATTTCTGTTCTAGGTACAACCAAATTACTAACCAGTTGATAAGCTCAGAAATCTGAGGAAATTACTCTCTAAGCCCTCTTAAATACTTTCCTCTCTGACATTCTGAGATTGTCAGCATTTTTCTCTATTTTTACAAAACACACTACACTAATATAGAATACACCCAACAGTTCACAACCTCATCTGATGTTGCATGGACTAAATCTTCCATCTCGCAGTATCTCTCCACCCCAATGATACATGACTTCACACAAATCAGTTCTTCTCCCTTTTCACAATTTTAAGTTCCACTTGATACAGTAGTTGTTATGCTCACATTAAATAATGTTTACCAAGTATTTTGCAATATGTGTGCATATAAGTATGTGGTATATGTATTGCCTTTTTAGATGAATAATAATCCAGCTTCCACAAAGTTAACAAAATAATTATTTAAGTCACAAATATTCTAAGTTCAAAGGGAATACTTTAAGTGGTTGGTGCAGTCATCAATCTCTCCCATTCTTTCCCCAGCATTTAGCAGTAAAAGTTTTCTAAACAGATGGCTATGGGCTAAGCTTGTCAACACTAGAGAAAGAAAAAGGAATACTCTATACAAAATATGCATCTACTAGTGAGGTTTATCAAAGGACATCTATAACCAGCCTGAGCTTGAATGAAGAATAACATGCTAACAACAAATGTATCTTTTCTTTTTTTCTACCAGAAAAATGTACTTCTTTTCTCAGAGGAAAGAAATAAAAAGTTTTTTCTCCTGGGCACTTCTTGAGATGGGAAGAGAAATTTTGTTTATATCTAGTCTTATATATCGTGTCATTCCACCTATCTTTAGACATGAAGACAAGTCAGTGCTCACAGATCATTTTTTTTAATACACTAACTCAAAGTGGTCCCCAGCTTTACCCTTAATACAGAAAATGACTCCCTTCATAATTATTGTTGAGGTCTAATTATTTTCAAAACTTCTCAACTAGATTGAAACTTTCCGGCAATTTAGCTGATGTGTTACGTTTCCTCTATTTTCAGATCTACAGTTAGGGGTCCCAGACTATTACAGTTATTTGAAGGGGCAAAGAAATGAAGAAAGAAGAGAAGTCTGGCTAATGCAAGGACTGACTCAGCAAATGTATTGTTTATTACAGAAAGACAGGAGCCTGCTTCTTTAGACTTCTGGGCAACATTCTTCCTCCTTTTCTGTGAAGAGGAAGGGAAGGAAGAGAAAAAGGGAGAAAGGAAGAGTGCATTATTTTTTCCCCTATGGACCAAATAGCTTAACTCTTCTAATTAGTCACCAAATTTGAAAACATATAGGTTCAATAAACTGGTTTACATCCAATCAGGGCATATGTTCAGTTCTTAAATATCCAAGGGAGATAAACAGGCAAATAGAAATGAACTAGATTTTTTTTTCATTTCTGCAAATATGATGATGTCACCTCCTTTCTCATGAACCTTATGGGACCCTCATTTTACCTCTTGGCTAAAGCTCCTTTTCTGATTGACATTTCTGGAAAGGATTTCCCTTAACAGTCCAGCTCTAGCTAATTTTCTAGACTCACTTCACATTATTCTCCTATATTCATCCTGCATCTCATCCAAACAGGTTTACTTGAGTTTCTTCCTCCAAGCTTAGAGCTTGTCCTCTCCACTACTGAGATTTACTAGCTATCTTCCCTGCTCAAATCAGGTGCCATAACCTATACAACCTTTCCAGATACCCTTTGTTGCGAAGCTCTCTTCTACCTAGAAATATGTTTCTGGGTTCATTTTTATATGTTTTATCAATTGCCCTATTATACAGAGAATTACTGATTATCTAATAAACACATGGAATGGCGTGTGTGTGTGTGTGTGTGTGTGTGTGTGTGTGTGTGTGTGTGTGTGTGTGATGAGGGGCTGGAGCCAGTTCATGAAGTATTAATTTACTTTATTCACTTTGTCTTCTGACTAGGTTCGTTTTAAATCTGTAATCACTTAACTCTTTTTATCTTTTGATTGTCTCACTCTGTTCTTGATTTTAACCCTTGGTTAGAATTGTTTTGGAGCAGTAACTTGTGTTGCCCTGAAAACATGGTGAAGGTCATTTCACTGTTGAGTCTTTTCATGATAAATTTGGTTTATTTATCTTTCTAACATTTTCAACGTTTGCAAGCCAAATGCTTTACTTACCTCACTTTTCTTTTGCAAGTATAACTCAAATGTCTTTATATTGTTAAAGATTCACTTTTTAAAAATTATTAGGGTAAGCTTTGCACCATGTTATTAAATTTTTTTCAGTTAATTACATCTCTCCCTTACCTTTGGAATTCTGTGGGTCATGAAAGCACTGGAGACAGGAAAACGTGAATTCAAATCTGGCCTCTAACATTCAGTAGCTCTTTGGTCTTAGACAAGTCATCTAACCTCTGGCTGCCTCAGTTTCCTCAACTGTAAAATGGGAATAAATAATAGCACTTAACTTACAAGGTTGTGTTAAGACAAAAGGTGATAATATTTGTAAGTGCTTAGCAGAGTTTCTGGCACTTAGTAGGTACTTAATAACATTTGTTTCTGTCCTTTCTTCTTCTGGTTAGAGGTTTATAGTAATTTGATACTCTTTGGATTACATGGCTAAAAGGCTTTTTCCCTTGGCTTATTGCAAAATATGTTTGACATAATTCTGAAATTTAACTACTAAGTGCTCTCTAGTTTGAAGCTCAAAGTATTTCTCCACTGACAATATGTGGGTTCTTTTTCTGTCATTATTGGACATACGAGGAATTTATCTTGTATCATGTCTGATAATATGTTGTTCTTTATTTTTCATTTATCAAATTGTTCTTTGGGACATATGAGTTTAAATTATCACTGCGTATCCTTTCTTCATCATAAAATGGTCTTAGATTGGAAAGAATTGTGAATTTTTTCAATGATGTCTTTTGATTCTCTTTTGCCAAGTTTCCTTCCACTTCTGTCTAATTAGAACATAGAACCATAGAATTCTATTTTTTCAAAGTCTTTAATAATTTAGGAGGGGTTCTCCTTCAGGTATTCTTAGTTGTTCACTCTGTTTTTTTTTTTTTTAGATCTCAGATTTTTGTACTAATTATCATCCTAATATCTCCTTTCAAATGTATTATTTCTGTTCTAAATCATCCTGCTTATCTTCCTATTGTTTTACAACCACTTGGGAAGTCCATAATATTTATTTTCTTATTCTCTTTTCCATTGAAGGTTTTTATTTTGCTATTATTTTTACAGTTATAATACTTGTTCATTGTTTTATATAATTTCTTTTTTTTAAAGCAATTGGGGTTAAGTAACTTGCTCAAGGTTACATGGCCAGTCATTATTTATGTGTGGGTGCTCATTTTCTGAGGCCGGATTTGATCTCGGGTCATCCCAACTCCGAGGCCGGCACTCTTACTCACTGCGCCACCTAGCTGCCCCTTTTAGGGCAATTGGGGTTAAGTAACTTGCCCAAGGTCACACGGCTAGGTTTTTGTTTGTGTGGGTTGTCTGAGGCTGGATCCGAACTCAGGTCCTTCTGACTCCAGGGCCGGTGCTCTACTCACTGCACCACCTAGCCGCCCCTGTTTTATATAATTTCTAAAAAAAAACAACATATTTTTTTCCCTTCTGTTGCTGGGTCTCACTATTAATTCTCTAATTTGGGAGTTTAACTTATACCTAGAATTTCTCTCTTGGAATTCTTGCCTTTCAAAATTTTTCTTCCAAGGAAACTGTCCGGGTTTTGGCCTTCGCATCCCCTTGTGGGTATAACGGGTGGTGGGGTAGTAGAGGAGTTAGGGTTAAGTGAGATTCTTTCTTGGCTAAACTACACCAGAAAAATATTGACCATAGTTAATTTTCTAGCCTCTTTCCCTTAAACATGACAGTCTGTTCCCTTCTATTAGATTCTGTGTGAGTTAGGATGCTCCCTGCCACTAGTTGCCACCCCCTCTTTTTCTATCATGGAAATGGCCAGGATCAATGTTTATCTTTTTCCATGAGGGACCAGTTAAGGGCCACCATGACTACACATAAGCAAAAGTTTATCACACTGTGTTGGCTGAACAGATGGTGAGTCAGAGAGGATAGAATGTAGAGTGACTGGAAGCTTCAAGTATTTCAAATTTTTTATGTCATTTCTGAAAGATCTTACATATTGTTTTTTCAGGATTTTCTTCTTGTTACAGATTTAATTACTACATACTTGACTCCTTTCTTCTGTTTTAGATTGGAGGGAGTCCTGCTGAAAATAACTTTACTGTCTTGCTCATCATATGACCTCCCATTCTTTCATTTAGCTACAACATTTTTTTTTACTTACTGGTTTCATTTATACCCTGCTTGTCAACACTGATGTAGTTCATTTACTCCAGCAGTTTGTTGACTCATTTGCCAACAGTCTAGCATTTCACATGTGGAGCATTGAGTCAAATTTGCATTTAGAAATATGTATTTTTTAAATCACATGATTCTTGACTCTCCCAAATTCTTCCAACCAGCCACCACCACCATGGAAGCAGACCACAAAGAAGTGGGTACAAATTTATTGTGTACAAGGCACCAAATTACATTATTCTTTTTTGGCATATGGCTTTGTTGTGTGTGTGTGTGTGTGTGTGTGTGTGTGTGTGTGTGTGTGTGTGTGATTTAGTTGGAAAGGAAGTTGAAAAGAGTCAACTTCCTCTACCAGTGTGGACAGTTGCCTGGATCACTGTGCCTTCCCCAGGATCTTAATATCAGAATGTGTCTGAGATGACTTGAACCCAACACTTCCAAACTCCAAAGTTAACTCTCCTTCCCTTATGCCCTGCTGCCTCTGCTGAGTGCTATAGTCAAATAGTTTATTACCCATTATCCTGTAAACAATACAATTCATGCATAACTGGGGTGGTTCTTGGAGAATAGTCACAGCCCATCACTGAAATGGTACTTGTGGTGATTTTCAGCATTGTTGCACCTGTCAGAACCTAGGTGATAATCATAATTGTTCTCATGGTGCCTTAAGATTTGTACTACATCCCTAGTAAAACAACCCTTCTATATTACTTCCTATGGATGGAAAAATAACCGAAAGACTCACTTCAAAGCTGAATGACATGTAGATTATTGAATTACAAAATTATTGCTCATTTTTTCCTCAAATACCTTCAAAGAAGGAGATTCCCCTAGTTATTACAGCCCTTGCAATTCTCCATGTTAAGGAAGTCTTCCTAATGTTTAACATAAAATTCTCTTGCTTTGATTTAAAACCTTTTCCCTTTTGATCTTTAGATGAAATAGAACACAGTCACCCTTTATAGGTGGAGCTGTGCCAAAGACACACCTAGCAGCTTTGTCTTGGGGGATCTTCAGTACAAAATGATGCATGGGGCTTGTGTCCTCAAACACTCATTTAAAGTATCAGTGACAGGAAAAACTGCCTGACACCTTGTCTAAAAGAAAGGACATAAGCCCCCATGACTGTGTGGACACTGCTGGGAAAATGGCTATGCAGGGAGAAGCTCACTTGTCAATGTAAACGTGGTAAAGTGGCTGGAGGGGGAAGAGGCTGGAAAGTAATTGTACCATTTGTTAGTTTCCCAGTATAATAATTATGTTTTAAAGTAGTTTCTATGATGCTGAAATGCTGCCAAAATAGGAGTGTGATAATTTGACTATTATAAGAGCCTTAAAAGCATTTTACTTAAAAGTTTTGTTCCCTTGAAATTTTAGTACCTTAGCAACAAGCTGTAGCACTTCATACCCTCCCGAGCACACAGTAGGTGCATAATAAATGCTTGTTCCCTTGCCTTTACCCTCTTCTTCCCCCAAATTATGATAGTTGAATTGTAGAACTGAAGGGAAAAAGATGGAATTTTCAACTGTCTTATATTCTTACTATTTATTTGAGCCAGAATGAGCCAATTTATCTCTCACCCTGTTTGCCAACTGTGAAGAGAAGATGAGCATTCTCGAAATATCTCTTTTCTTTGGATTGTTGTGAAGAAGGTGACAGAAGATTAGAGGCTCCCAGCTCTAGAGCTGCAACACATCTTAGAAACCATTTACTCCAATCTCCTCATTGATGAGGAGACTGGAGGATGAGGAAACTGAGGCCCAGAGAGTCTATAAAGTTTGCCTAAGTTCACTGGGGGTAGTTTCAAAGGCAAGATATGAGGTGCAAAAAGTAGATAAATATAAGAAATTATTTTCCTTTCCTCAGCTGTGAACCAACATTTTATCTAAAGCAGTATTGCAGGATTTTAAAACAGTTATTTGGATTATGCAGCCTTAGAATTTCATTTTTATTTTTTCTCTCTGAAGCTCCCAATTCCCTCCCCCTCAAAGCAACAGCAGAGCTTTGTTAATCCTTTTTATCTTTTCTGAAAGCATAATTTTGCTGCCCTTTTAGTCAACAACACAGAACCAAGAACCTCCAGCTGCGACACCACGTGTTCTCTGTCACTGGGAACATGACTCCTGGGATTTCAAATAAATTGTTCTATCATATCCCAACAACTGCGACATTGGGTAGTTTCTCTATATCTTGTTCAAGACGTAAATGGCTAGAAAGTATTGGACTCAGTTCCCCTCCTGCTTGGAAGTTCTGTTCCACTAATAAAATTTCTTTCATCACAATCAAGTTTAGGAATTCAGATTTGGGTTTGGGTTAGCTAAATGTGACACTTCTCCTCCCCCTTTCTTTTTGTTTTATCCCTAAACTGGAAGGTGAAAGGATAGAAACAGACTTTTAAAATATCTATTTTTGACGAGATCAAGACTATGAGATTTTGTTGGGGTCATTTCATGATGTCTTAAGTTACAAACAAGCTGCACTGTCGTTTCAGTCTTATGCTCTTGTGAACATGACTAGCTCTTCTCAGAGGATAGAATTCTCTATGCCATAATCTACAAATCAACAGTAGAGGGCACTCATTGAACACTGATAGTTTTAAAGCAATCTGACTCACTATTTCATCAATTATATGTATGAGTGCATACATTATTTTTTGACTCTTCATGTTAAATTCTAACTAGTAACACTCTGTTAAATACAGAATCACCAGTGGTCTGGCTAAACTGTATTCATATTCTATTTAATCATTCCAAGACACTTGTCTACAAACCAAATCTTATTGACTATTTTAATATTCTGAGCAACTTACAAGATCCAAAGGTTTCCAAATGTACTATGTGTTGTGCTGTTGCTGAAGGTTTCTAAATCCAAAGCAAATTTTTCTGTTACTGAATTGTGTTGTTCCTCAACCTGATAAACAAAGGTTAACAGATACCCAGAGACACTAAAAGCAAGTGTTAATATTAAGGTTGGAAAAAAAATAAAAACGGGTGGCTAGGTGGCGCAGTAAGTAGAACGCCGGCCCTGGAGTCAGAAGGACCTGAGTTCGGATCCGGCCTCAGACACTTAACACACACAAACAAAAACCTAGCCGTGTGATCTCGCGCAAGTTACTTAACCCCAATTGCCCTCAGAAAAAGCAAAAAAAAACAAAACAAAAGGGGGCGGAGCCAAGATGGCGGAGGAGAAACAGCTCGTCCAAGCCTCTCTGCCCCCAGATTCTCCACAAACTATGTAAAAAAGGACTCTGAAAATCTTCTGGAGCCCCAGCACCCACAGAACGACACAGAGAAGCTAACCTCCCGCTGAGGACAGCCCAGCACCCTGCAGGAAGGACCAGCGCAGTGGTCTGGGAGCCGGCAGAGCGCAGGAGCCGAGCCGAGCCCAGGTCCACGTGAGCCGAGGTTTTAGCCCCAGGGCGGCAGGGCCAGCAGCCAGCTGGAGGAACCCCAGAACACCAGGAACTGTGGAGATTCCAGAATTATCAACATAGACTTGCCTAGGACAAAGTAAGAGGTTAGTGTCCTATGGACTTTGGGACCTGTATTTGGGGAATGCGTCAGCTCCCTCCCCTGGGGGCTAGAAGCCGCTGAGGAGACACGCCATTTTGTAGTTTTCAGAGGCAGCTCTGGCTCCCAGCCTACAAATCGTGGGGAGATCCAGCGATCAGTCTTGGGGGGTAATCGCTCTTGCTTTAACCTCCCTGGATCTGGATTGTGATCTAGGGTGGAAGTTGTGGGTGGGTTTACAGCTTGCCAGAAACGGAAGTTGCCCCCCACACGTTCGGGACGAAAATTCCTCTATCTGGCCTTAAAGCCATAGTGTGGCAACAAGCCCAAAAGTCAAGCAATTAAGTGGCAACATGCCAAGGCAAAGGAAACAGAAAAATGCAACCCTAGACTCCTATTTTGGGGGCATAGAGCGGGAAAAGGACTGTGAGGTCAGAAGTCCTGCTCCAAAAGCCCCAGGGGAAAACATGAGCGGGTTGCAGGCCATAGAGGACCTTAAGAAGGACTTTAAAAATCAAATAAGAGAAGTGGAGGAAAAATTAGAAAGAGAAATGAGAAGGATGCAGGAAAAGTATGAAATGAGGGTCAACAGCTTGACTGAGGAAAACAACACCTTAAAAAATAGACTAACTCAAATGGCAAAGGAGGCCCAAAAGGGCAATGAGGAGAAGAATGCCTTAAAAAGTCGAATTTGCCAGATGGAAAAAGAATCTCAAAAGCTCACTGACGAGATTCATTCCTTCAGAGTTAGACTGGAGCAAATGGAAGCTAGTGACTTTATGAGAAATCAAGATGCTGTTAAGCAGATCCAAACAAATGAAAGATTAGAAGGCAATGTGAAATATCTCATGGGAAAAACCACTGACCTGGAGAATAGATCCAGGAGAGACAATTTAAAAATTATTGGACTACCTGAAAGCCATGATCAAAGAAAGAACCTAGAAATCACCCTTCAAGAAATTCTCAAGGAAAATCCTGATGTTTTAGATCCAGAGGGCAAAATAGAGGTTGAAAGAATCCACCGATCACCTCCTGAAAAAGATCCCAAAAAGAAAACTCCCAGGAATATTATAGCCAGGTTCCAGAATCCCCAGATCAAGGAGAAAATACTACAAGCAGCCAGGAAGAAACAATTTCAATATTGTGGAAACACAATCAGAATAGCCCAGGACCTGGCAGCTTCTACACTGAGGGATCGAAGGGCATGGAATATGATATTCCAGAGGGCAAAAGAACTGGGAATGAACCCAAGGGTCACCTACCCAGCAAAACTGAGTATTTTGTTTCAGGGGAAAATATGGTCATTCAGTGGAATAGAGGACTTTCAAGCATTCTTGAGGAAAAAACCAGAGTTGAATAGAAAATTTGACATCCAGACACAAGAAGCAAGAGATGCCTGAGAAGGTAATCAGGGAAAAGAAATCAAAAGGAACTTATCAAAGTTGAACTATTTACATTCCTATATGGAAAAGCAATAACTGTGACTGATGATATCTTTCTCACTATGAAAATAATGGAAGAAGGGTGTGTGGTCATATGAATACATATGTGAATGTGTGTGTATATGGTTACAGTTATATATGGATAGAGGGCATAGGTTGAATTTGTTGGGAAGGGAGAATACTCAAGGGATGAAATTATGAGGTGAGAGAGGAAAGTGGCAAGAGGAGATGGGGAGAGACAGGGTAGGGTAAACTATCCCATGTAGAAGAAGCAAGGGGAAGTGGTTGCAAAGGAGGGGGAGAATAAGGAAGGCTAAAAAGACAAAACCACATTCCCATTGAATTTGGTTCAGGGAGAAAATGACATACATACTAAATGGGATATCTCAACCTGCAGCAGGATAGGAGGAAGGGGGATGAGAGGAGGGATGATGGATGGGAGGGCATCCTTGGGGGGAGGGAGGTTGGAAGTACCCACTATAGAAGAGGGACAGGATTATGTAGGGAATGGAACAGTTGGGGGGTGGGATGAGTGGGAGGGAATTATAAGCAGCCTTGTACAATATATCTACTATGATAATGTTTTGCATAGCTAGACATGTACAACATATACTGAATTGCTTATCTCCCAAGAAGGAATGGGTGACAAGGGAGGAAGGAAATGGATCTGAAATTTGAGGTCGTAACATTAAATGTTACAAATATATATAAATATTATTAGTAATACTCTTTCACTTGTAATAGGGAGATAAGATGTGCAGGCATTGGGACACAAAGATTCACCTTCCTCTAATGGAAAAGTCGATGGGGGTATGGGAGAAGGTATGGGAGAGAGCAGATTGGAGGAAGTGATATCTTGTGGGACTACTATTCTGGGAGGTTGGGTAGGGGAATAATGGGGGGAAAATGATTGTAACTCAAAATCTGGCGGAAATGAGTGATGTAAAACAGAAGTTAATAAAGCATTTGTTTAAAAAAAAAAGAATTACATGTAAATAAAGACAGTTGAGTTAAAGACAACATTCATCTTGACTGGTTTAGCTCCATACTCTCTGTATATGTGTGTATTCATGCACACAAGACAAAGATAGAAGATGGAGAAAGGTGAGGGGAAAAGAGAGGAGGAGAAGGAAGAAAGAGGAGGGACGGAGGAAGCGAAGGAGGAGAGAGAGGGAGAGGGAGAGGGGGGGAAAGAGAGAGAGAGAGAGAGAGAGAGAGAGAGAGAGAGAGAGAGAGAGGGAGGGAGGGAGAATGAGAATGAATTAGGGATGGGAGAACAGGATGGCAAAATAGTGAAATTCTGAGATAAAATTCCCTATAGCATTACATGTTGAAACCATTTTTACAATTTATAATCTTAAAGAATAATCTGGACTGTTAAGAAGCTGTGTGTGACTGGTCAAGAGTTATAAGGACATTAAATGTCTGAATTAAAACTTTAACCCATGTTTTGTTGGGGATGGAGCTCCATTCCCTAAAGATAACTTGACATAGCATACAATATGTATGTGAATGTATGCTCATATACATACATATTCACACTATTCTAAGAAGTACATATATAATATGACATGCCATGTACATACATATTCTAAGAAATTTTATATATTACATATATGTACACACATATACATTTGGTGATACAACTTTTATATTCCTTTAAAGTATTCAGTTTTGGTTTTTTGTCTGTTTCATGGATTGCAATTAGGAAATTGCATAAAGCATTCCATGATTACAAACTGTTCATTGGCACAGAAGTCCATTACTTTAAAACCAATATTCTCATAACGACACTCTCTGGTTGCAAATAGCAGATAACCACAATCTCAGGAAAGAACAAATTCAACAAAAAACCTAAGACAATTGGAAGACAAACAATAAGCTTTCGTAAGCTGTGGCCCATTACCATACCATGGATGATGTTTATGTGAGGAGACCTTTGAAGGATATTATCCATGTATGTCCATTAAAGGACATATGTGACCAGACAATAGGAGGTAGAACATTCAGGTAGTAATCAAGTTATTATCAAGGAATTCTGAAGTTTCTGCTGTGCCAGTCACTGTGCTAGATACTGTAGATACAAAGATTAAAAAAAATAAAACGATGAATAAGGAAAGGGTAAAATAAGGACACTCTGGGGATTACTTCTCTATTCTCTGAAACATAAAAAGGAACAGAAGGACAGCTACAAGAATGTTGAACACATTAGTAGATTATAAACTACTTGAAGGCAGGGTTACTCTTTCATTTTTTTCTTTGTATCCCACACCACAGAGCCTAGTCAATAGGAAGTACTCATTGAATTATTGATTAATTTCATCTTAAAATATATGGTAGGAAAATCTTTATAAAATGGAAAGAATGAAATGCCAAGAAGAACAATTTTTATAGTAACAACAGTAATGTAAAGGTAATTTGGAAAACTGCCAAACCATGATCAATGAAGTAACTATTTATGATTCCAAAAGACCAAAGATGAAGCATACCACCCTTACTATTCCTAATAGAGAGATGATGAATTCAGGAGGCAAAATGGATCACACACATACATACATGTATTCATGTGCCTATGTATGTGTGTATCCATATATAAATGTGTGTGATTATATATAGTATAGGCATGTATGTGATTGTATGTATAGATGTACACATATATACAATAAATATATGCATGTATATATACATATAAAAACACGTCTATCTAGCTATATTAATATGGCACAATGAGGAAATTAATTTTGCTTGAAAAGGGGTATTTGGGACAAGGGATTAGTCTTCTCTCTGCACACCAACTCCACCCCCCTTCCCTTGGGGAATGTGGGAAAGTATTGAGAGGAGTTTCAGTGATATAGAGTGTAATAGCCTAGCATCAGTTATATGGAGAGAAGTCAGTAGCAGTCAAGTGACATTTAGGTGTTTCCTGTGGGCGGCCTCTCACCATAGTGAAGGTGTGATTGGGTTTTTTGGTTGAGTTAGACAGAAGAGGGCCTTGGCAGACATCTAGAAGCCCTAAAATCTTAATAAAAGCAGTCCTTAGACTAAGGCATATAACATCTTAGTGAGAAAACAGCTTATTCTTTGTGATCTTAAGAAGATAAATGTTTCATTGTTCTTACCTCTAGTGGAGTCTATTTTAAGCAACAAAAGAACTGCTTTAGGAACTATAAATATTCTGCTGATGAGACAAACTGGGTTCATTAGAAGGAGCAGCCAGAAGAAAGTAGAAGAGAAAATAGAATTTATCAACATAGTGCAGATGTGAAGACTTATCACAGTGTCATTTTCTCCACAACTGGATTCCGAGGAACAGAAAAGTCATCTTTTCTGTCATCACCCCTACTGTGCTATTACAGGAACTAGAAAGTGTTGAAATAATTGTGTTATCCTTTCCTTTGGAATGAAATTTTCCTAGTTTTAAATGAACCCAACCAACTTTCATATGCTTGTAGGTTTGGGTGGAATGACAGGAGGCTATCTGAAAAGAAGAAATATTGGTCATGAAAAAGATAACGTTCTTCTTTTATGGAAAAAAGATAATTTCTGCCTCTGGCCCAAGTGTCTTCACCCCAAATCTCAAAAAAAAAATAGAAATCCCTATGTAAGTTTCTACAATTGCACTAGATATTTTTTATTCATTTTTGTTCTCTCACTAACAAAAAAATTGATACAAAATGTAAGTCCATGCTTTCATAAAGGCAGCAGCTCCCTGCACACCTCATTCTGGAGTTTGCTTTGAAATTCAGAAAGGAATAACTGAGCACAATCTTTGCTGCAATAATTGGATTTCCACCATCAGGTATGGCTGGTTACGTCTGAATAATGGAAATAAGACACATTTTAGGCTTAGTTTTAGATAATCCATTTCAAAACAAAACAAAACTTTGAGGTTTGATCTAAGAATGTATTTGATCTAGGAATACATTAGAAACACAACTCTGGTCTCCTTTATGATTTGCTTGGGAAATTGTCTAGCTGAAGATGACTCTTATTCTTCACTTACCACTTCCACTCTTTCCTTTAGCTCCCCCCACTTCCACATCTCCCAGGCCCAGCTGAGTTTACATTTCAGCAATCTTGAAGTCTGCATAAACTTGTTGGAAAAGAAGCTTTCCTTATCTCTGAAGCTCAGCCACCTGAAGGATAATTGGATCTCCAGTCCAGAATCATTATAGATTGTGATGTTTCTGAGGTTTTGCCCTCAGTTCCATTAAGAAACAACCTGAGGATTATTATTTGATAAACTTCTTTTAACAGCCTAAAATATAGGATAGAGTTTGTGATAGGAATAAAGTGTTAGCACACACACGCACACACATATGTATCTATATATGTTTATGTATGTATATATACACACATATACATATACATACATATTGTGTGTTTACATATATATGCACACAAAGATATTATATCTGTGTGTGTGGTTTTTGAACCCTTTATGAAGAGAACTGTTGAGTTTTCCTCAGCTGTAGTGTTACAAGGCCATTTGTTCTCACTCAGTGGTGAGACTATCATTATAATATAGCTTGGCAAGGAAAAAAAAATGACCAAAAATTATTAAGCATTTTCCTAGTGGATAGACAGGGAATGGGGCACATACAGTTTGGAGGCATTAGGACCCTGCTTTGTCCCTTTGTGGAAGTCTCCTGAAACTAGAAGAGCCAAAGATTAGTAGCTTGGAGAGGAATTAAAAATGAAGACCTCAGCAAACATATTTGCCAATTCTTCCAGGGCCTTGGATTGCAGTTTGTCAAAGCATGGTGACTACCTCACCCAAGCATTTAGACCCACTGTAATGTTGGTTCTTAGTTCGCCATTAGTCATATTGGGACTCTCTTTGATACCAAATATAGAAGAAAAATAAGAATTGGATAATTTTGACTTCTTACCATTCTTTGTTATCAATAATTCATATATCATAAGGAGGAGGCTTAACCTTTAGGTAAGCATTTTTTTTAGTAAAGTTCATCAATATCCTCCCCCCCCTTTTTTTTACTCTTAGCATTCCTTAATATTCCAGATACTTTTGTACAGTTCCACATAATGTTCTCGTTTTCTTTTTCACTTAGATAACTTTTTCTCTTAGGGTCAGAGATTTAGAACTTGTAGAGACCTTAAAGATCTACCAGGGCTGGGGAACCTGTGGTCTCAAGGCCACATGTGGCCTTCTAGGTCCTCAAGTACAGCCTTTTGACTGAGTCCAAGTTTTATGGAACAAATCCTTTTATTAAAGGAATTTGTTCTGTGAAGTTTGGATTTGGTCAAAGGACTGTACTTGAGGACCTTAGAATATTATTAGCTATAGTTCTCCCTACTCTTGGCTACTTTCTCCTCCCAGACCTGTCCCTTATTTTCTGGACTTAAAAAACACAGACACATATACTCTCTACTTTTGGCTGTTCTTGGAACTTCCCCCTACCATTCCAGCAGTCTTTACCTGAAAATATTCATCCACAAGTACTGCCTTGTTTTTTCTCCTTGACATGTTACCTCTGGTGCATGTGTTTTATGCTGAGGCCCAGTTCTTCCCTTATTGTCAGTCGAGTCACCCTCCCTTTTTAGTTCTCTTTTGTTTGTTGTCCAGATTGGTGTAGGGGGAGGGGAAGGATATTATAGGGTCTGAAGCTTGAGCTACATGTAGGTTAGTTGAAGGAATTGGGTATACTTAATCTAAGCTCCAAACTCTTCCAAACTTCATTACTGTTGAGGGCTCCATTATCTTCCCAATCACCCAGGCTTGCAACCTCTCTATAACTCCTTACTCACACTCATCCTCTCTTTTCTTCATATACAAGCGGAGTTGCCAAATCTTGTCTATTCTACCTTAACTATTTCTTTTTGCCCTTCTCTCCTATGATATTGCCACCACTACTGCAAGCTCTCATCATTTTATGCCTGTATTATTGAAACAGACTTTTAGTTGGTGACTGCACATCAAATCTCTTCCCCACTACAGTCCATCCTCCATTCAGCTGCCAAAGTGATCATCCTAAAACGTAGATTTGACCAAATCACTTCGCTACTCAATCAGCTCCAGGTCTCCTCATTGCCCTCAGTATAAAAAAAAATCCCTTGGTTTTCATTTACAGATTTGAACTCAGATGTTCCTGACTCGATTCCCAGTGCTCTATCCACCCTGCCATCTAACTGCTCTTTTAGAATAGCTTAATAATAAAGCAAATTGGAAAGCAGAAACTGGGAAATAAATTTTACAGTCAGAGTCTGTGATAAAGGCCTCATTTCTAAAATACATAGGGAACTGAGTCAAATTCATAAGCATACAAGTCATTCCCCAATTGATACATGTCCAAGAAAATGAATAAGCAGTTTTCAGATGAAGAAATTAAATCTATGATGTATAGTCATATAAAAAATGTTCTAAATCACTCTTGATTAGAGAAATGCAAATCCAAACAACTCTGAGGTACCACATCTCATCTAGCATATTGACTAATGTGACAAAACAGGAAATTATAAATGTTGGAGATGTGGGAAAATTGGAACTAATGCATTGTTGGTGGAGTTGTGAACTGATACAACCATTCTGGAGAGTAATTTGGAACTATGCCCAAAGGGCTATAAAACTGTGCATACTTTTTGACCCAGCAATACCAATTCTAGGGCTGTATCCCAAAGAGATCATAAAAATGGGCAAAGGATTCATATGTACAAAAATGTTTATAGTGACTCTCTTGGTGGCAGCAAAGAATTGGAAATGAGGGAATGTCTTTCTCGTGGTTCCTCCTATTAGTTCTAATTCTTCTTTACACCATGACTAATGCAAAAATATGTTTAATATGAGTGTATAAGTAGATCCTAAATGAGATGTCATGCCTTGTTGGGGAGGGAGAGGTGAGAGAGGGAGAAAATTTAAAACTCAAAATCTTATGGAAGTGAATGTTGAAAACTTAAAAATAAATTTGGATATTAAAAAAGCAGATTAATTCAGATAGCTTTCTATACAACCGTTTCTTGTAAGATAAAGATTTTAGAGGAGCCAGGATGAGCAGGGTATTTTGGGTGAGCAACTCAGGCTGGGAAAATGCAGCTTGAGGTCAGATACAGGTTTGTTCTTAAGTGAGACTGCATAAGGTGAGACATCTAGCTACTTTCTCTTTGCTTAACTGTAGTGGACATGCAAAAAATGATTTTATTTTCCATATGTTTCTGGTGGTTCATTAAGCAGTGCTATCAGTGGTGTGTGTGTGTGTGTGTGTGTGTGTGTGATCACTTGAGGTAGAGAGACCTTCTGAGTAGCAACTGAATCCACATAGCAGTAGGCTGGGAAGAAACTGGGGAACAAAAAGTTAGGAATGTGTAGCACATACAACTGCTATAGTCATTTGCTGTCACCAAGCTAATGGTTATCTTAGATTGTTCAATAAAATAAAAACTGATCCATCATGGGAAACATTCTCTTATGTTTTGCCAGCTTACCTAACCTTAGGTTGAAGTCTCACAACATAGTTCAATCACTAGGCTGCCCCCAAATGCATTGGCTGATTCTTTGGCCTTTCCAGCTGT
The DNA here is from genome assembly GCA_011680675.1 of Gymnobelideus leadbeateri. Lineage (NCBI taxonomy): Eukaryota > Metazoa > Chordata > Mammalia > Diprotodontia > Petauridae > Gymnobelideus > Gymnobelideus leadbeateri. The sequence goes on from WOXC01000245.1 coordinate 272,249, forward strand.
TCATTTTTTAAGTTATAATTAAAGCTTATCTGATTATGAATTTTGTTCATAACATTGTTTAAAACTGGGAGGGAACTCAGAAGTTGAGCTCATTCCATGTTATTTTACAGATGAAGAATCTAAGGTGTAGACAAGTGATGGGATCTGCCCAAGGTCGTATAGCAAATGGCAGAGATGGGATTCAAAACTGTTCTTTGAATGTTTTAGAAAATACCATACTGGTGAAACAGGCATTATCCACTATAGAAGGTATTATTTCAATTATTTAATTTTTGGAAAGATTTTCTCCAGAAACCAGAATTAAAGATTGTGGTTACCATGTGTTCATAAGAGCAGTGGAGTTTTTCCCATTTTTTAAAAAACAGATACCTATATTCCCTTTATCTTGTTCTTTCCTTATCTAAAAAAAATTAAACAAAACCAAAAAACCCAAACTTTCATAATAAATATTCATGGCCAAACAAAATAAATATTCCTACTGACCATGTTCACCTCACCAAAAATAATGATAATAATAATAATAGTAATCCACAGGAATCATTTTTAGGAGGTTGGTAGCAAGCTTCATCATACATCTGAAGTAATGGTTGGTCACTGAGTTAGCTGATCACAGTACGAGAGCAGATTTTTAAATTCTAGCATTTGCATGCCAAAGTCTGTTTTAGAAAACCAAGTTTTTCCATCAGGTTTTGCAGAACAAAATCCATTAATCTTTCATTTCCTTTCTATGTAAAGTAGTCCTTAAGGAAGCTCAATATTAGATGGAGTGAAAATAGAAAGGGAGAAGGGCTAGGTGATGCTAAGAAGCACACATCTAGGTAGCACAATGGCTAGAGTGTTGACCTTTAAGCCTGGAAGACCTAAATTCAAATCTTGTCTTAGATACTCAATAGCTTTATGACCCTAGAGAAGTCACTTAACCTTCCTCAGAGTTTGCTCCTCTGGAAAATGATCCAACTAAATTCAATGTCCTCTGATGTCCCGTCCTTTTCTAAGTCTGTGATCTACAGGGCCACATTGATAAAACTGACATCAGGTGAGTCTGTTTTGATGCACAGGGATTGGTATGGGGTTTACTTCTGGGAGTAGCCTGCAGGGAGATGAAAGATTCTCTTCCCTCAGCACCATGAGTCATCTCAAACTGAATAAGGCTCAACCTGCTTAGCCTCCTATTCTTTAGAGAAAAAAATATTAAAAACTTATTCAGTGTGAGGCATTGTGTTAGACACAAACATGAAATAATGCAAATAATATCTTCAGGGGCTTTTCACTATGGTGAAAGGGATAAGAGATTTATATAGATAACTATGGTAAAGGGTATTACATACAGTAAAGGATGTTATATATGGGAGAAAAATCCAGACTAAATACTAGGAAAATACTAGAGAGAATGACCAAGAGAGGTAATAGATTTTTTTTTGTTGTTGTTTTGTTTTTGGAGGGCTAATGGGCTTAAGTAACTTGCCCAAGGTCACACGGCTAGGTTTTTGTTTGTGTGTGCGTTAAGTGTCTGAGGTAGGATCTGAACTCGGGTCCTTCTGACTCCAGGGCTGACGCTCTACTCACTGTGCCACCTAGCCGCCCCAAGGTAATAGATTTAAGGCTGCATATCCAGATAGCTAAATTCAGATTAACTACAATGAAAAAAAAAAAGTGATTCTAAATTTCTTGTTGCTCAGTCATTCTCAGTTATGCCTGACTCTTTGTGGCCCCATTTTTTGTTTTCTTGGCAAAGATACTGGAGTGGTTTGCCATTTCCTCCTCCAGCTCCAGATGAGGAAACTGAGGAAAGCAGGATTAAGTGACTTCCCCAGGATAACACAGTTATTAAGTTTCTGATGATAGATTGGAACTCAGGAAGATCAATCTTCCTAACTCCAGGCTCAGCACTTTATTCACTGTACCACCTAGCTATTCTTGATTCTAAATAACAGATGATAAAACACTTTCCCCTTATTAGTTGAGAGTTTGAGATTTACAGGGTTCAAATTTTATATACATTGTCACATGAGGTCTTTGTGTCGAATGATTTTATGTAACTATTTTTAATTTGTTACAAGGGAGGATTCATGTAGGAGGAGATATACTAGCAAATTACTAGTTTTTTATGACATAAATAATTATTTTTAAACATGTGTCTGGGAAATTTCCTTGGTAATGCTTTAAATCCAAAGCTGTACCTATGCTTGGGTTGTGGCATCTGTAAGAGTAATTTGATTACTATCAAAATACACATATGTCCCCAAAACTTTCTCTTACTGGCTTGTACTGGTTCCTAAAATTTCTATCATTTCAAGCAATATGTTGGTTCAACTTCCAGATTACCATATGGTTGTTGATCAGGGAACAGCAGGTAGGACAGTTAACTTTATTGAGAATTGTCCAAAGCCACTGAGGCATACTGGTTTAATAAAAAGTATATTGGCCTCAGATACTTACTAGCTATATGACCCTAGGCAAGTCACTTAACCCTGTTTGCTTCATTTTTTCTCATCTGCAAAATGAGCTGGAGAAGGAAATGGCAAACCACTGTAGTGTCTTTGCCAAGAGAACACCAGATGGACTCACGAAGAGTTGGACATGACTAAAAACAACTAAACAACAAACACATTAAACTTGGAATAAAAAAAAAAAAGACACAGGTCAAATCCCACCATTGAAATTTCCTGCTATATGGCCTTGGACAAGTCACTTATTTTCTTTGAACCTCAACTTCTCCAACTGTAAAATGAGAATCCTGATGCAAGTGTTTAGATTCTTCACAAGGATTCTATGTAGATCAAGTGAGATAGTGAACACAAAACATTTAAAAATTCTGAAAGTGCCATTAAAAAGATTAGTATTATAATTAGAGCAAAAGGTTCTATCTAGGAAGGTTAACCAAGGTAGAATTGTCATGGTAATAAATGTTTTGCTTCCCTGATTCGGCTCTTTTTCATTGGAATGTCCATTTTTCATCATCTCTACCTGATAAACTCTCATTCATCATTTAAGAGTCAGTTCAACCATTACCATTTTCAGATCTATTCTCCCTTTAATTAATCAGTCAGTTCGCCAAAAGGTGCTTATTAAACACCTACTATATGTCAGGCACTATGTTAAGTGCCAGAAATATAATGATAAAATTGTGCTAAGTTCTTCCCTCTGAGAGCTTATATTCTAAGGGGAAGGGGAGTACAATGTAAGCATATATAAGTATAATGTGAATAAATATGTGCAGAATTAAATCAAATAGATACACAGTAGTTATTGAGAGAATGCATTGGTAGGAGGGGAGATCAAGAAAAACATGTAGAAAGTGGCACACATTTAATCTTCAAGAAAGTAAGGAATTCTAGGAGGCAACGGTGAGGAGGGGGTGCATTCCAGACAATGGGGATTACTAGGACAAAGGTTGAGAGAGAATTTTTGGATGATGTGTGTAAGGGGAATGAAGAAGTCCAATTTGGTTGTAGGATATGGAAAGAGAAATAATGCATAATGCTGCTGGAAATACACACTTGGGCCAAGTGGTGAAGGCCTTTAAAAATCAAACAGAACCTAGCAAAATCTGAGAAACCTTTTAATTAATGAGTAGGGCAGTGACATGGCCAGATCTATGCTTGATGAAAACCAGGACATGTTTTTTTTCTCTTCGAAATACCATGGTGCTTTGATTCTCTCTTGAGGGAATTTCACTTCTACTGACCTGGAAAACTGAAAGATTCTTGAGAACTGGGCCTTACTCATAACATCTAGCATAGTGCATTGCTCTTCATTGCTCAATAAATGTTTATTAGATGGATGGATAGATGGATGGGTGGATGGATGGATAGATGGATGGATGGATGGATGGATGGATGGATGGATGGATGGATGGAAGGATGGATGGATGGAAGGAAGGATGGATGGATGGATGGATGGATGGATGGATGGATGGATGAGAGGATGAATGCTTAGATGGATTATGAAAGGCTAGTACTGAAAGGAAACTCCCTATTTCACAATTTTCTTAGAACTGACTTTGAATGCATCTATAGCTTTCCACTCTAAAGGTCTACAAAGTAATGATAAATGCCATTTAGGGAACAATCAGGAGAGTGGGGAAAGAGGTTACCAGACCCTAGAAAAATGTGGGGTTTTTTGTGCAGTCAGAGCATACCAAGGATTATCTCTTTTGAACTTTTGTAGACAATATATAGAATTCTCTAAGAAGGAAAAGAGAACTCAATGAATTATTCATCAGTGTTTAAATACAAGTCTAGAACCTTTCAAGTGGTCTTATCTAAGAATGAATGCATTCATTCAGGACATGCTAGCAGGGTGAGACATCACAATGGAAATTTTGAAGGGCAGGCATATTATAAAAATATGATTCCTCAATACCAAGTAACTCCATTGGCATTCTCATATTAATAAGTTTCTATTAAAACTTTACAGGCACAACTCTTATACAGTAAAATCGATTAGAAATGGATAGATATAATCCAGAGTACTTTTACCTAAGTGTACACATTCGAGCATATCAGAATCTTGAATATTCCCATTATCGCTCGTTGAAAAGGCAATGGACTATGCAACAAGATTGACAACAAAGGGAAAAATGATGAGGAAAATTGCCTTACTTATCTGCTAGAGTGCTCTCAAATGCCGACTGCAATTTTATGGTTCATTATATTAAAAAAAAAAGTTTTATCATTAATGCTAGTGCCTGTATATCATATTCAAAGAAGTTACTCAAGATGTGTTTCATTTCTAATCAAGCCACTCTAATTGTATGTTTTTAAAGCATCATCAATTTTCATCAATTTTGCCACTGTTGTCATAACGGGCTGGTAAAATACTTAAAGGTCAACCAATAACGTGTGACACAAATCTGCTGTCAAAAAGTGAAGATGTTAAAATTATGCAGCAGTGACACAAGCTATTTGCTGAGTTACCACTTGACATTGCATAAGATGTGGTTGGGTAATTAAGGTAAATAGCATCTCAGCTAGACAGGGCCTGACAGAGCCTATGGGAGGTCACAGAGTGTAGTAGCTGTCATCACACTTAGTAACCCAGGGAAAACTCTCCTGAAACCATATGGGGAAAAGCCTATTTTAAAGTCATGTTTAATCTCCTGACATGAGGCCTAATGTCAACGTATGGGTAATGATAAAGTATGTTCTATGTAGGTTGGATCTACAGGGATGATTTGTTCTTCACTTTACCTATGTAAACATTGCCCAGAGCTGAGATTTTCAATTAAAACTCAGTCTGGAAAATTCTGGCCTTGAACTATGGCTTTGTCCTGATTTTTATAATAGCAGTGGGCCCAAATTATTTGCATAACTGCTTCAACTATCAGCTTCAAAATTCTTTGGAGACCCAGCACAGATTTCTGTATGGGGAACCACAGGATAAGTTAGTAAAAGTTGGACTTACTGCAAGTCTCAATTAATAATATAGATTATTATGTAAATTGTATGGTTATGTCAGATCTTATAATTCTTAAATTTTTCTAGAGCAGTGATCCATGATCTCTTTCATCTGTCATTTGTAAATATGGCACTATCCCTAATATCCCAAATTAGTGGTAAAAGGAACAAGGCAATGTAGTGTATTGGGAAGAGTGTAGAATCTGAGCCAGCAGTTCTTGGGTTCAAATTCAGTTTTTTATACTGACTGCATGATTTTTTTCCAGTCATTTAAAGTTTTTAAGATAAAATATTATCAAATGTGAAGCCCCCATAAAACAATGCATATAAAATGCTTTACTAAACTTAGAAGTCTATATAACTGTTAGCATTTCTGTGGTTCAGTCTTTTCAATTGTGTCTGACTCTTTGTGACCCCATTTGGGTTTTCTTGGCAAAAATACTCAAGTAGGTTGCCATTTCCTTCTCCAGATCATTTAACAGATGAGGAAACTGAGGTAACCAGGATTCAGTGACTTGCCCAGGGTCACACAGCTAGTACATTTCTGAGGCCAGATTTGAACTCAGGTCTTCCCTACTCCAGGCCTGATGCTCTATGCACTATGCCACCTAGGTGCCCAAGCTGTTGTATTAGTAGATCCAATTGGCTTCTAAGATCCAGACAATGCTGGTTACCATGACAAAGCAGCTGGAAAGAATTAGCATGTGGTCTGATTAGCAGGGACTAAAAAGACTTTTGACTCAACCAATCTATTAATAAACAATTCTGAAGAGCCCTGTAGGCAGAGAAGATGAAAATTGAGATCAAGAATCTAGGAGATGATATAGATCATTTAGTTCAAGAGTTAAAAAAAACAATAGAGCTAGAACCTCAAACATAGGCGATACAGGTTGAAAATCTGAAACCAAAGGGAAGGGAACAAACATTTCCATACTACCGACAACATGCCAGGCAATGTGCTAAGTGCTTTTTCAAATAATGTCACATTTGACCCTTGTAACAACCCTGGAAAGTTGATGCTGTTATTTCTATTTAACAGTTGAGGAAATTTAGGCAAAGTGATTTTCCTAGGGTCATAAAACTAGTAAATGTCTGAGACTGAATTTGAACTCAGAGCTTCCTGATAATTTTTAATCAGGTCCAGCACTTTCCACTGAATCCCCCAGATGTGTAAGATCTCTGAGACAAGAGTAGAAACTGATATTGAGCTTCTCTGACTAGTAGAGGAATAGAGACATTTAAGTGAAAAGAGCTGTCTCTGTTTTAGGTAAATTGAGAGCTGTGAGCACTGTGTAATGTCTTTGAATCTACTATTTCATTTTACATATAAGTACCTGTAAGGATTATGGGATTTAAAGATCTTCCATTCCCCATTGGGCTTGCTGACATAGCAGGAAGGGGCGGGGCAAGAGGAAACAGAAGAAAAGCTAGAGTTCTGGTGGAGATTGGCCATGGAGGCAGCAGCAGCAGTAGCGGTAGTGGCCAAGGTAGAGGGGGAGGCACAAACCCCTGTTTGAGCCAGCCAGAATTTCTGCTAAGGACTCTTGTTGAGGACTGCCAGGGACCAGAACTGCAGGGGGCCGGAGCTGTTGGGAGCACGCTTCCTGGACGCTGAGCAGTTGCTGTGAGTGGGGAGAGAAGGACCTTTGCCTGAGGCGGCCTGTTCTGTTTTGAAGGCTCAAGAATGTGGTTGTTTACTACGTTAATTACATGTGCCAATTTCATAACTACTCTGATGACTTTGACTTTCTGGTTTGGGGACTCAGTTATTTGGTGTTTTAATAAATGTTCTAGCTTCTTCCCCCATATAGAGAGCCTGGTATATTTTGTGATTAATAACCACATAAGCCTATTTATAATTGCCATAGGCATTGTGAATATTGCATTATTAATAACAGTACCTGGAGGAACAGAGAGTCTAAATGACTTCCATTTCCTACCCCCATGGTCATCTTTGGAGCTGGGGAAAAGGCATACTCCTTTCTATTCTCATTCAGTTTTATCCAGTGGTCTATCATATCTAATAATTCTAAGATTCGTTTAATTTCTTTAATTTATTTCTTATTGGGGAGGCTAGGTGGCGCAGTGATTAGAGCACCAGCCTGGAGTCAGAAGGACCAGAGTTCGGTTCCGGCCTCAGAGCACTTAACACACACAAACAAAGACCTACCCATGTGACCTTGGGCAAGTTACTTAACCCCAATTGCCCTCCAAAAAAAAAAAAGCAAAAAAAAAAATAATTTCTTATTTATTTTATGGTTATACTTATATAAATTTCGAGAGGAGAAAGTCAATTTCCTCCTGTAATCCATTTAACTTTTCCTTTAAGAATTTGGAGACCATGCAATTTGGTGTATATATTTTGAATTGCTATTACTTCATTGTCTATGGTGCCTTTTAATAAGATGTAGTTTCCCTGTTTATCCCTTTTTATTAGGTTTATTTTTGCTTGAAATTTGAGATCCTGTTTCCTCACCCTTTATTCATTGGCTGAAGCACAATAGATTTTGCTCCAGACACTTATTTTTAACTCTGTGTGTCTCTGTTTCAAGTGTGTTTTTATAAACAACATATTTTTGGATCCTGGTTTCCAGTTCAGTCTGCTATCTATTTTCTTTTTATAAGTGAGTATATCCTATCCCCATCAAAATTATGATTGCTAACTTTGCATTTCCCTTTAACCAATTTTCTTCTGTTTATCCTTCTTTATCTCTTTTTATTCTGTCCTGACTATAAAGTCTCTTTTGCCTCTGAACACTTTCTTCTTTTAGCTGGAGTAACTTTTATCAAACCTCCCTCTTCAGATCACTATCCCCTCCTACTTCCCCGTTGGATAAGAGAAATTTCCTTTTTTTTTCTTTTTTTGGAGGGGGGATGTAGCAACAAGCACCCGAGCACACCCAGGGTGGCTGCCAACACAGGTTCTTAGATCTGCTTTTCTAAAGGAAAGCAATTCAAAGTGAGTTAACAATCTTGTTTTAATCAGACATGTCACTTACCTAATTCAGGGGAAAAAGTCAACACCCTGAACTTCAGAGTATATAGAGGTTACAAGCAGAAGTTATAAGAAGACAGAGAAACAAACAGATCAAGCAGACAGGCCTCCAACTGTCCAACTATTACATCCATACCTAGTCAGTTACCAGAGAGGGAAGTATCAACATTTGAGTTTTCAAAGCTGGGGGCTCTCAACAGCTCTCCAGAGTCTCATATGGTTAAATCAAATAGTACTTCTCAAAGTGAGCCCCAAAACAAAGCCTCACATCAGGATTTATATAGCCTTCTCCAGGCTCAGATAATGTAACAATCTTCTTGACCCACTGTCCAATCACAAAGTATCTTCTGAAAAACAAGCCTCCTGCCACAGGCTCCAGGTTCATGTAAGCCTATCAAAGGGCCTAGGGGCAGAAAAGATCTTACACAATACAATCTTAGAAAGATGGCAACAACATAAATTTACATTCCCATTACAGGGCAAGGCAGGGCAATTGGGGTTAAGTGACCTGCCCAAGGTCACAGGACTAGTAGGTGTTAAGTGTTTAAGGCTAGAGTTGAACTCAGTTCCTCCTGACTGCAGGGCTAGTGCTCTATTCATTGTGCCACCTACCCATCCCAAGAGAAATTTCTATTACCAATTGAGTGTATACACACACACGCACACATCTTTGTATCTTTGAACCAACTTAGAAAATGAGTTTTAGTTTTTTCCCCCCACCCAACACTGACCTCTCCAATGTAAAAGCCCTTAACATGAGACAATTTTCTCCATTCTTTCTCTACCTTCCTCTTTAATCAAGGACATCTGTAAAACTCAGATAATAACAGCACCTACTTCTTACATTTATTATGGGGATCAAATTATATAAGATATGAAAAGTGCTTTTTAAACCTCAAGGAATTATATAAATATTAGCTACTATTATTAATAATAGGAAATGTGAGAATCACTTGGTATCACAAAGCCTATACTTCAGATTGATATGATCTAATAATATTAAATCACTTAAAATTTCTTACAATTAAATTATTCATCTATACGATGAGACTAAATCAGACGACTTCTGAGTTTGCTTCTAACTTTATATTTATGATAACACTGTTTCTAAATGTTAACCCCTGTACAAGTCACTTAATCTCTATTTCATTTTCCTTATCTGCAAAATGGGGATAATAATTGTACCAACTTCTCACGGTTGTTGTGAGGATAAAATGAGATAATATCTGTAAAGTGATTTGCAAACCATAATACACTATACAAATGATATCCAGAATGATAGTTCTCAACCATCTCTGTTACTATGTGTATTTATTATACTTAACTGCCTGGAAATTATAGTCTCAACTCAGGCAAGAGTCCTTTAAAAATCTTGTGCCTTTGTGAATTATATGGGAGGAATATTTCTCTGAACTTTTTCCAGCTGAGAATTCTCATTTAAATCTTATAGTAAGGACCAAGACTCATATTAAGGACAGTAACGTATTGTAGTATATTGAGAACTGGTCATGGAGTCAGGAAGACCTGAGTTCAAATCTTGCCTTAGACACTATGTCCCATGGCACCTTATGTATCTCCTTCTTTGTACTTCAATTTCCTCATCTGCAAAATGAGGGGGTTGGACTCAATGGCCTCTAAGGTCTCTTCCAACACATACCAACTCGTATATTTTTCCCATTACTCGATTCATTATTAAGATAAAAGTTCTATGTTTGGGTTACTATCCAATTCAAGAATATGACTTGGTAAAAATCAACTGGGTGGTATAGTGGAAAGATTGCCTGCTTTGGAGTCAGATGCTCGAATCTTGCCTTGGTCGATTGTGTTACTTTGGCAAAGTTGTATAACCTGTCTGAGATTCAGTTTCCTCATCTTTGAAACGAGAATGTTGGAAGAAGTATCCTCTAAAACCCTTCCAGGCATAAATTTAGACTCCTATGACCCTATGAGATAACATTAGACTACAGACTCCTTTATGTTACTAATTCAGCATGACTCGTCTTGAAAAAATGAGAATACAGAGTGTATGGGGCTCAGGGGAGTTAAAGTATTTATCTGAGGGATATGTTTGGGGAGGCACAAGTCAGGAATTTGACCTATCTATTACAGCAGGGTTTACAAAATAAAGTTGGGAAGGAAGAGAGAGGGCAGAGTAGCTCAGGAGCAAAGACCTAAGGATCTAGATAGTATACTAAGAAAAGGGGGAAAGAGAAGTCAGTTACAGACTTGTCTATTTCATCATATTTTCCAGGAACTGACCCTGGTGGAGAATGGTAATTTTTTTGCACAGTGAAGTTTCAAAGGGAAATTGACAAATAACACCTGAAGTTCTGCTTAAAAGCAAGGAGAGGAAATGATCCCCTTTGCCTAAACTTTATTTACCCTAATCAGTTTTCTTAGCAGACTCCTAAGAACATAACAGCTCACTCTCTACCCAGGAAAAGAAGGCTTGCCTTTTGAATCCCGGCTGCATTCACAAATTAAATAACACTCCTTTAAATAAACTTTGAAAGGTCTAAGTCACTCTCTGGCTTTTGGCTGACTGGCTGACATTACAGTGAATGTATCACAGAAGTGATGTGGTCCTTATGATCTATTAAGCCAATACTTCATCTGGACTTAGGTAATATACTATAAGATCTGTGTTGGTCTGATGATGTATGACTGGGTAAAAATAAGGTTAGCTGTCAAAAACTCATTCCAGGGCCCAGCAAGTTTAGCTGGGAAAGCAGGGAGGGGGGATCATTTTAGGCCTCAAAAAATACATTTTTCATTTGAGTGAGAAAAAGATGACAAGGCTGGGTTTGAAAGGATTGCAGGCCTAGTGAACTCTTATGAAAATTACATCTTTCAATAAAGACAGCTGCATGGCTAAGACAAGGGTCAGAGCAATGAAGCCCAAATCACATATTGTCTTCCCTCTGGTGTTTGTAGGAGGGGAACATTTGTACTTGCAGTACAGAAAGAGGTGCATGTAAAACCTCTCTTATTTTTCTGTTGGAATGAATTATCATGCTCTTTGATACATAAATCGGGCAACTTCCCTGATCTCCTAGGTGGGAGGTTCAAATGACTGAATTCGTGTAATAAACATAAAACATCTGGAATTAGGGCTTGATATAGGCTTTGGAATAATGCATGATTATTATTTGCCATATCTTTATTTATAGATCCTTTAGCAAATGTTATTTTACAGGAGGTGATAATATATTCTAAAATGATCTTTAATACTGATATTTTAAAAATCTGTTCTTAAATGTGTATGTATCATCAGAATTTTGAAAACTGTCTTGTAATATTTTATTCAGTTTTAGTTGTGCTGACTAAATCTGAGGCTGGCATTGCATTTTTAACTATACTTAGAAGTGAGAGTGGTTTGTTTTTATTCAATACCTGAGTCCAATAATTTCATGGTATATTGAATCTTCCATAATAGATTTTCACTGGCAGAGGGGGAGGGTTGGGGCAGGGTAGCTGGGTGGATGATATCTGAAATATCAACAACAGTAACCTCTTCAGTTTAAGTGTAAAATAAAAGTGTTATTTTGCTTAAAGAATTTATAGTAAAAAAAAAAAATCACAGTAATTCCTATAAAAGCTACTCGTGTTGAACATCTACAAAAATGGTCTCTTACTTTTTGTAGCTATTTCCTGTTATTTTTAATCTAGAAAATCCTAGAACAAAGGTTCTTGATATTGGGCCAATGAACTTTTAAAACATAAAACAAAACATTTCAATGATTATTTGCCAAACAGAGTTTCCTATATATCTTTATTTTAATGCATTATGTTAAGAAGGCATCTATAGGTTTCACTGGACTGCCAAGGGGGTCTAAGATTTTTTAAAAAATGTTCAGAATGTCTTTCTTAATGAAAAGTCTTGAGTTGATGCAAGAAATGAGTTTCATTTTGTGTTTCTGAGTTGTAGTTGTGGTTGTGGCTTGTTTTTTGCTCTCAAAGAGGACCATAACATCAGGGAGAAGATGATGCAATTGACTTTGATTTGAGTGGAGTACTGTACAAAGTCATCAGCCTCACTTTTTCCTCCAGAGCCAGTGGGCAGATATTCTTCAGGATGACTAGAGATAGCCCAGGATGCAGTGGGAGACCTTGGCCCTTTTAAGCTAAGGTTGATTCTGAATACAGAGAAATTGTATAATCATGGTCTTTCAAATTAAGAATTGGACCAATGATAAAGAAATAAAAGCAAAAATAACAATATTTACTGTTACTTGGTTAGCTTAGGAGGACTCCACACATAGAGAAAGATGCTATGCTCCATTTCAATTCCTAAACTTAAAGACTATATGAAGTTCATTAGAATAATGGTTGCAGAAAATTGTTTTCCCCAGAGAGTTCTGTTTCATGGAATCAAAATGGTTGATCAATATTTAGAAAGTGAGGAATAAATGGGGGAAAAAACTATAATTTTAGTTATTTGGTCTGGTACAGACCATAAAGTTTTCTTTCATTGAATTTTTCATTTTATAGCTACATTTTTTGAACCTCATACTATAGCTACTGCTAAAGAGGATGTAACTTTGTTAAGTATTTCATCAAAATATTCCACCTTCTACACAAAATCATCTTGTGCATAGTCTATAGTTTCTAATATCATGTAGTTTGAAAAACTGAGAATCAAGAGGGAGTTGGGTCCAAATCCCATCACTGATACCAGCAGGATGTCCATAGTCAAATCACCTAAGCTTATTTATAAAATGGAGTGATGATATTTAGAGCAACTGTCAACAGGCTATCACAACTTCACAAAACTTATATGAAAACTAGGTTTATTATAAGAGAAATAAAGATTCATTAGGAACCCAAAGAGTTCACAATCCACACAGATTTTTGCATTTTTATAACAGCAAGAAAAAGGGAGGAGAAAGAAACATAAATCTCTACCTAAAGGGGTGTGGTATGGGAGGAAAAAAGGTACAGTAAAGGCAGGAAAAGGACAAAACCCCTCCCAAAGGGGAGAAAGGAGGTGATGGCAGAAACTTTATTCTTTTCCCTTGGGAACTGCTAGACTATGAGGATAAGATGGTCTGCTTATTTACATGGATCCCAGTTGCATAAGCAGTTTTTCAGCCTAGCCCAGAATAATTAGATTGTCTTGACTCCTGAGGAGATACAGGGAGTTTAATTTGGGATATGTAATGGAAATGCAAATTTAAAGATCTAGCTTAAGTGCACCTGGAGCCTGTGGTGGGAGGCTTGTTTTTCAGGAAAGCCCACACCTTGATACTTTGTGATTGGGCAGTGGGTCAAGGAGGTTGTTACATTCTCTGAGCCAAGAGAAGGCTATATAAGCCCTGAGGATGACCAGATGAGACTCTGGGAAGCCGTTGTTGAGAGCCCCCCGGCTTTGAAAACCCAGATGTTGATGCTTCCCTCTCTGGTAACTGTGATTTGGTATTGATATAATGTTTGGACAGTTTGGAAGCCTGTCTGTTTGATCTGTAAGTTCTGTAACTCTGAAGTTCGGGGTGCTGACCTTTTTCCCCTGAACTAGGTAATGTATGTTTGTTTGATTAAAGTAAGCTTGTTAACCCATTTTGAGTTGCTTTCCTTTTGAAAAGCAGATCTAAGAACCTATGTTGGCAGTCACCCTGGGGATATTGGGGTGCTTGCCGCTACAAAATGGCGACGAGGGATGGGATCTGCTGAGTAAAAGGAAAGTATGGGGGCTGGGATAATTGTTTGTTTCCCAGTTGTGGTAGCTGTGATTCTGTGGAGCCATGGAGCAGGAGAGGAGAAAGACCTGCATGCTGACTTCACTGAGCTGAGAGCAGGAATGGTGAACTGCCTGCATGGAGACCTGTGGAGAAGCCTGGAGCTGCTGCCTTCTGCTGGAGGAGAAGGAACCCAGGAGTTTGGAGTTCAGCCACAGGACAAGATAAGGACTGTGTGGCAAAGCAGGGGCACTGAATGTGTTTCCTTGCTGCATCCCACAGTTTGGGACCCAGGGGGAGGATGGACTTGTGACTGGTGGGTGGGGTGAAGTGCCATGGACCCCAAGGACCCCACCTTTGGTTTTGTTGCCCAGCTCCCTCTCTGGACTTGGAAGCAGGGGCTGGAGCAGTGTTGTGGGAAGGACACCCCCCCTCCTCCCAGGAGAACTTTATGTGATAATGCTTTGTATTTTGTGAATTGATGTGAAAATGCAGTGTACTTTGTTTAAGACCCAGTGGCCACTTTGGTAACTTTAAATGTACCTTGAAAATATGACTTAAGAGATGGTTAGTGCTAATTGAAATGTAAATTGTCTATGCTATGGGCATCCTTAGTAAGACTTTACTGAATAAGGTACTGGTTGTACTTTGAGATATTGTTACAGATAAGAGATAATTGAGTTAATCAAGACTTTGCCCCATGAGTGGAAGACTTGTACTTTGAAAACTGATGTAACTGATTGAGTTAACTTAAGAGTGACTATTTTTTTTTTAATTTTACTGATAAGTTACTGAGTTAACATTTGCCCCATGAGTGGAAGACTTGGACTATTGTATTTTGAGATTATATTGTGATTTTATTATGTACCTGGAAAATGTGACCTAGGAGATGTTTAGTGCTAATTCAAATGTAAATTGTGTATGCTATGGGCATGAAAGATCTTGGGGCCGAATGTAATGGAAATGCAAATTTAAAGATCTTCCCTGCCCCTAGCTTAAGTGCACCTGGAGCCTGTGGTGGGAGGCTTGTTTTTCAGGAAAGCCCACACCTTGATACTTTGTGATTGGGCAGTGGGTCAAGGAGGTTGTTACATTCTCTGAGCCAGGAGAAGGCTATATAAACCCTGAGGAGAGGCTTTGCTTTGGGGCTCACTTTGAGAAGTGTTGTGTGATTTGACCAGATGAGACTCTGGGAAGCCGTTGTTGAGAGCCCCCCGGCTTTGAAAACCCAGATGTTGATGCTTCCCTCTCTGGTAACTGTGATTTGGTATTGATATAATGTTTGGACAGTTTGGAAGCCTGTCTGTTTGATCTGTAAGTTCTGTAACTGAAGTTCGGGGTGCTGACCTTTTTCCCCTGAACTAGGTAATGTATGTTTGTTTGATTAAAGTAAGCTTGTTAACCCATTTTGAGTTGCTTTCCTTTTGAAAAGCAGATCTAAGAACCTGTGTTGGCAGTCACCCTAGGGATATTGGGGTGCCTGCCGCTACAAGGGAATATAGGTATCTGTTTTTTTTAAAAATGGGAAAAACTCCACTGCTCTTATGAACACATGGTAAGCTTGTTAACCCATTTTGAGTTGCTTTCCTTTACAAAAGCAGATCTAAGAACCTGTGTTGGCAGTCACCCTGGGGATATTGGGGTGCTAGCCGCTACAGGATATAAATATGCTCTGGGTCCAGTGTTTCTGGAAAATATGGCAACTCTAGAAGACAAGTTCAGGGGATCCCTTAACATATCTTGTTGAGCTTAAAGGAGTGAGACAGAAGATCCCTGAGATTGAAATTTGGAAGTAGATTTTATTACCGTGGGATTGTCAGGGTTACATGGTTAAACCCAAATCAGAAAGTGGGTTGGCACAGACAGTGTGCTGGTTTTTAAAGAGATTCAATAGTTAGGTTACATAAGCTGAAACTACAATCAGTGATTGGTCAGTGTACATTTGAATTTCCTGCCAGGTGAGAAGGTTACCCTAGGCTGAAACTCCTGCCCAGGGATCAATTAGGGGAGTGTAGTTGCCTGTTTATAGATCAATTAGGGGAAGGGGAGAGTGGAGTTGTGCCAGCTTACAGATCAATTAGGAGAAGGGGAAGGTGGAGTTGTCTGCTTTACAGATCAATTAGGAGAAGGGGAAGGTGGAGTTGTGTCCAAAATTCTCACAGTGTCATGGAAATGAAATTAGATAATATAAATGAATTTCTCTTTAAATCTTAAAATTCTATATTAAATTCAGCTATAATCTACCTGAGTGGAAATATGACAGGTTGGGTGCCAATCTGAAAGTTTCAAAGAGCTTTCTTGAAGTCTTACCTCTGAACCATACTAGTTTTGTGGCCCCTGAGATGTTCCTTAACATATCAGTTGTATTGACAACTCTCTAAGACTAGACATCATGGATTAGATGTCAATCAGCATCAGTGGACAAAGTTTTCATACCAAGAATTCTTGGTGTGTTTGTGCGTGTGTTACATATCAAGAGATACTAAACATGTTAAATCAGTATAGTTGGGCTTTTTAGCATAGTATTCTTTGCCCAAGTTGAAGAATCTGATATCTTAAGAATTTCTACTTATTGATTTATAATGATCACCAGTTAGACAATCACTTCATTATTCCTTTCTTCCAAAGTAGAAGCAGCAGAATTTGTTAGATGATGGAGAATGTCAGATGTCTCTCAGAAGATCTGTGTATAAATAGTGTATTGTGGAAAAGTCCTGAGACTTAATAGAAGAGAGGGAGCTGAGAAGCTGACTGAAGCTAACCTTGACCTTGTTCCCAGATGGATGAATTGCCTGGGGTTGACCAGATATTATCACTCCCAAGCTCCAACTCTTTTGTAAATTTCCTAAACTTAAGCTTTCTCTATGGAATTTTGAGAGTTTGGGCTGTTATATAAAACAACTTACTTTTGTTAAACAATAGAATTGACCAATCCCCTCACAGTTCCCCTCCCGACGCTCTAATAATTTTTAAGGACCCTGTATCCAGTCCCCTCTTTGGGATCCCGAGCTGCAACTTCCTTACCATTACTAAAGATCAAAATTTTTGCTATATCATCTACCTTCTCTTTAATACAGGTTGACAGAGTCAAAGGAAGTCAGTAAATTAAAGGTTAGGTCAGAATCAAAGTTGGTTTTTTGTTAGGTTTGGTTTTTTTACATGACAGATTCATGTAATGAGATTGGAAAGGAAATCTAGGAACAGAATTTCTATTTCAATAAATGGCAGGCTTGACAAAGGAAGAAAAAAGAAAGAAAGGGGGGAAAAAGGAAAAGAAGAAAGAAAAAATCTGCAAGCATGCTTCCTGATGTCAGTGTCCATGCAACATGGCTGCTTCAGTCTTGTTTCCCTATTGTTCTACACTTAAGGAACTGTTTAATATTATCCAACACACACCCCCAGGGCAGACCAAGCTAATTTAAATGCACATGCCATGCATGATAACAAGGGAGAAGAAGCTTAAACAAATAAAGCAGAAGAACTTGTAAGAGGCAGTTCAGGAAGATGCATTTAGCCAATGGAGAGCAAAAGGGGAAATTTGAATTCGGAACAGGAAATAGTCTTGTATTAGCCTTAGCAAAAGTGCTCCTTTAGGGAGTTACCTATTCACAATGAATGAAAAATAAGGGCTTTCCTGACTTCACAGTGAGTACTGTTCTTTCCAGAGCAAGCTTGCTTCTTACAAGTACATCAGTGAATAAGTTTCAACTTACTACTCAATGTCTGAGCTGCAGAAATAAACAAAAACTCTGTTGGATTTATTCACAACTGAGCTCTGTCTATAACCAGTTGGCCCTGGGTCTTGTACTTTAGCAAACTGGCATTTCCAGAGCGTTCCTTGTGACAACCATAAAAAAAAAAAAAAGAACTTTTCACCAAAATAGCAATAATGAAAAAAGTTAAAAAGATTGGAGGGGTAGGGGAAGAGAAATTAGAAATTTTTAGAAATTAACATCAAAGGATTTTTAACTCCTACTCATTCATAAAGGAAGGTCCTCAAGCAGTGGGTGAAAGCTATAAAGTCAAATCAACTAGAATTTATTAAGTATTTACTATCTATCAGCACAGTGAGAAGTGCTAACAATACATTAGAAAGAAAGGCAGTCCCTGCCCTCAAGGAGCTTACATTCTAGTAAAGGAAGACATTACATGTAAAGAAGCTGAAAATGAGGATTTGAGGATATGAAGAGACAAAGGTCCAGAGAACCTGGACTGCTATCAGGAAGGAAGACCCAGTTGACTTATGCTTCTCCTTTAAAGTAGATGTTCCAGGACAAAACAACCAATCCAAGAAAGAGAAGATGAAATAATAATGATAATAATAATAGTAATTGAGGAATGCATGACCCTTGCCCTTTCACCAATAAGAATATGTTTCTACTTCTTTTGAGGAGAGATGATTCTATTCAAATGGAGTGGTCAGTGAGAAGCCCATTATCTCAAGTATCACTCAAAGCCACTTTAGGAGAGTAGGAGATTCAAGAGATTGGTCCAAGAAACTAATGGGGCCCCTCTGCTCTGGGGTGAACAGGGAATAGATAATGCCTGAAACTCTAAAAGCACTGTCCCAGATTACCTCATCTCCCCACTCCCTTCACTTCATCTCTCTGCCCATGGCAAGTTTTCCTCTATAAGAATCCCTAGCCTCTCCTGGCTAGGCGGTGTCCTCTTTAAGCAGACGGCATCCCCTTTACTAGCCCCCATAAGTGGGGGCATCATCCACTTTACTTAAGCATCAACCTTACTGCCCCCTCTCCCTTGGGGGCCTGCCATCCAGCCTTAAATTGCATCTCCCTTAAGGGGCAGAGGATCCTGCCTGGTGCATTGTGCTTGGCATGTTGTGTCGTGTTATGCCAAATAAAGGCCTATACTTGATTTTGAGATGGTCTGAACAAATTCTTTTGGGACAACCTTGCACCCTTAACATGCTGGGATATACCTTGAACCTCATCAATAGGAAAGAAAAGGGGCGGCTAGGTGGCGCAGTGAGTAGAGCGGCAGCCTTGGAGTCAGAAGGACCTGAGTTCGATTGTGACCTCAGACACTTAACGCACACACAAATAAAAACCTAGCCGTGTGACCTTGGGCAAGTTACTTAATCCCAATTGCCCTCCAAAAAGCAAAAAAAAAAAAAAAGGAAAGAAAAGGTGATTATATTGTGAAAAGTAGTCCAGTGGTGGAGTGAGCTTCTAGGAGGAAGAGATTTATATGATGTAGAGGATGTCCTAAAGTACTGAAGGTATAGGGGAGTCTTAAAAAAATCAGTAGAAGGAAAGATGAAATGACTCAACAGTATAGTTAAATAGAAAAACACAAGGCTATCAACTGAAATGACCTGAGTTTGAATTCTGGCTCTGCCATTGACCACATATATGATTTTAGCCAAGTCCCTCAATCCCTCTGGGTTTTACTATTTTAGTCTGAAAAGAAAAATGAGAGGTTTGGGTTAGAAAACTTCCACTTATGATCCTATTCTTAAGGTGGAAGTTTTCAGTCACCCCTTCAAATTAATATAATTTCAGAAAACCCAGACAGCAAGCCAGTCCAGAATTGAGAATTCCCTTTGGAAAGGGGATTGACTTGGGGGGATGTTTGATCCTCCCATTCCCTCCCTGTTGACCAGGTGATGATGACAAACTTCCAACTTGGAAAGGTCAGACCATTCAGAGTACCCCCAGAGGAAGGATATGGTCCTGTCTCCTGAGCAGCAGTAGGTAGCATCTGCATCTGAAGCTGTGATAGATACACTGAAGATAAACTAATCTCTAGGCAGGTTCAGGCTCTACCATGTCAATAATCCTTGGAGCTCAGAGAGAGCTAGACTTGGTGGGACCTACTTCAGGAGGCCTTAGATTTCTTGAAATAAAGCTCTGCCTAGACAGGCTTTTTAAAAAGCACATTGTCTTTTAAATGGAGTTACTAGACTATGCCTTTAAACCCAAGTCACTATGGGTTTCATTGAATGGCTAATAATACCCCAACCCAAGCCTTTGTGGCTAATTGTTTAGTTTTTGACCACTTAGAATGAGTATAAATAGCAACTGTTTCTGCTTTAGGCTAGAAAATATAGGTATCTTCCCCTCCCAGACTGGTTTCTTTGTAATGGTTAATTGGGCCATCTTTTGGCTCTGCTCTGACCTAGCCCTTGTCAGGTTCTCACTTTGTGTGAGGAAATGTCCAATCAGTGAATAGGATTCTTTAAGAAGTAAAGCAAGGAATGGGCCTTTTAATAATTAAAAAAAAATCAAAATGGGAAAGGAAGACACTCAAATTTGCTGGCAAAAAGAGAAACTGTTACTATTTACATTCACTCAAGAGCCAAGTCTCCCACTGCATCCTGAGTTATCTCTATACACCCTGATCACTATCTGGCCCCTGGACCCATATGATTGGAGGAGAAAGTGAGACTGGTGACTGCACAGCCCTCCCTCAGTCAAATAAAATTCAATTGGAAGTCATATCATCATCTCTGATTGTCAAAGTCCTCTTCAAGAACAATGGACAAACCACAACTACAACCTATCCCTTAATCATTGAATGGGAATGTCCTTGGACAAACTGAGACCTGGAAATGACTAATTTAGAAAAGGCCAGCTCACTTACTGAATCCTGGACCATAGAAAGTCTAGACTTCTGTCTTGTCATTGGATTTGAATGACTCTGGAGGTGAAATGGACACTCTGGACAGAATCAACAGGCCAAGACCATCAATAATTGAATTCAGGAAGCGTTTATTAGCTGGCCAGCAGCAGTCGTAGGGATAAAGTCCCAGGAGCTGCCCCGAACCCCAGTAGACACACAGTTTAAATAGTCCAAAAGCCACCATCATATCAGGGTCAGACTGGTCAGGCAGGATATGGGGCAGGGGCACTCTTAGATAACGCAGGTTGTTCAATGACCGAAGGGAGGATTCTTGGGTTTACAAAGCTTACTACTTTAGCCGGATGAGATAAGAGTGGGCTGGGGCACACTGGGTTAAAGATGTTCTATAATCTAGTGGAATGGAGGATTCTTGGGTTTACAAGAATTCAGGATACAAAGATGGGCCCCTCATAAGCCAGTGAAATGTCAAGGCTTACTACTTCAGGAGGAAAGAGTAAGGCTGAAGATTTTGCACTGTTTGCCTCCCTTAAGTCCAATTCATGAACAAGTCAAGATATCACACTCAAGGTGTGTAGCGGCAAGCACCCCAATATCCCCAGGGTGACTGCCAACACAGGTTCTTAGATCTGCTTTTCAAAAGGAAAGCAACTCAAAATGGGTTAACAAGCTTACTTTAATCAAACAAACATACATTACCTAGTTCAGGGGAAAAAGGTCAGCACCCCGAACCTCAGAGTTACAGAACTTACAGATCAAACAGACAGGCTTCCAAACTGTCCAACCATTATATCAATACCAAATCACAGTTACCAGAGAGGGAAGCATCAACATCTGGGTTTTCAAAGCCGGGGGGCTCTCAACAACGGCTTCCCAGAGTCTCATCTGGTCAAATCACACAACACTTCTCAAAGTGAGCCCCAAAGCAAAGCCTCTCATCAGGGTTTATATAGTCTTCTCCTAGCTCAGAGATTGTAACAACCTCCATGACCCACTGCCCAATCACAAAGTATCAAGGTGTGGGCTTCCCTGAAAAAACAAGCCTCTTCCCACCACGGGCTCCAGGTGCACTTAAGCTATGGGCTGGGAAGATCTTTAAATCTGCATTTCCATTACATTCGGCCCCAAGATCTTTCATGCCCATAGCATACACAATTTACATTTGAATTAGCACTAAACATTAGTTTAGGATAAAACATTGTAAAGGGATGCTCTAAGTTGGGTATGGATTAAAGGAGAGGAGAGAATCCAAAATGGGAGCATGCTGGGGAAAGTGGAGGGAGTGATGTTTCGATCTGGTTCCTAGATAAATGAGAAGAAAAGGCTCACCTATGGAGAAGAATGTACATATGGGGAAAGGGTAGGAGTAGGGGACCAAAAATGCTTTCCTAATTTCTCATTGGTAAGAATGCCAGGTAATTTCTATCTCTGTTAAACAAATGAATGTACTCTGTGATAAATCATGTTCCATGTTACAGGAAATGTTCAGTCTTTAATGGACTACGGCACATATATGACTGAATGGTAAAATCTAAGGCAATTCAATTTTTCTAACTCAATTGGCTTGCATGAATGTCTTATTCAAGCCCTGTCAAAAGAAATTGTGCACATCCTGTTATTTTAAGAGATATAGAAAGGAAGGACTGGCATTTATGATAGAAGAACTTAGACTATATCTTAAAAAAATACTTTTGGTAATATTGGATACAGTCATGGACTTCAAAGGTGCCAGATTTTAGGTCCACAAAAAGAAAATTTTGGAGATATGTTCTAAACTTCATATCTTTGGAGATGTTCTATGGAGGTACTCCATTAGGATCTACATTCCTTGTTGGCAGGGGCTATCATTTTTGTACTGGTATTTTCAGAATCGAGCATTTAACCTCAGACATACAGTACTAATATAATAAATGCTTGTTTCTTAACATAGACATTGTAGAAATTGTAGTCAGCATCTGTTTCTTACTGGTAGCCTAGGCCCTACAGATCATAATACCTTTAAGTTCATATTTTTCTTTAGAAAAGGATCTGCTTTCAGGGAGGCTAGGTGGGCACAGTGAATAGAGCACCAGCCCTGGAGTCAGGAGGACCTGAGCTCAAATTCAGCTTCAGACACTCAACACAACTAGCCATGTGATCTTGGGCAAGTCACTTAACCCCAATCGCCCTACCTTTCATCCTCTAAAAAGCTAAAGAAAGGAAGGAAGGAAGGAAGGAAGGAAGGAAGGAAGGAAGAAAGAAAGAAAGAAAGAAAGAAAGAAAGAAAGAAAGAAAGAGAGAGAAAGAAGGAAAGAAGGAAATGGTCTGCTTTCAAGGAAATCATACTTGATGTTTAGAGTTTACTTAACTATTCTGACAGAGTTGTCTTACATTCATACTTTGAGTTTTTGTTGTTCAGTCATGTTTGATTCTTTGTGACCCCATTTGAGGATTTCTTGAAAGTAATACCAGAGTGGCCTGCCATTTCCTTTTCTAGCTCATTATACAGATTAGGAAACCAATGGAAAAATAGGTTGTGACTTGCCCTGGGTCAGATAGCCACAAGTGTCTTAGGCCTGATTTGAACTGAGGAAGATAAGTCTTCCTGACTTAGGACCCAGCACTCTATCCTCTAAGCCATCTACCTATCTATAATTGAATTTATCTTTCAAATTAGTAAAAAGAAGCAAGCAAGCAAAAAAATCCTCCACTCCTGAATCCATATTTAAAATGCTTTACTTTTTAAGATTTTTCTGGCTTTGGGAATTGTTACCAAAAGAATTAAGAAGAATGTCTGTTTATTTCTGGTGCTTTTGTCGTCTTCAAAATATTTCAAAGAAAGTGGTAAAACAGGTATGAGGATAAAGGCTAATAAAGGAAGGATTTTAAGCTACCTCAAAAATTATCACAGATGCAAATTCTTCTCTGACATTAAAAGACCAGTAGTACCAGGGTAAGGCAAGCACATTGTACTGTCTTGAAAATGAATTTGATTCTGAAAGCTATTTTTGGTTTATTTGACTTTGAGGATGAGCTTATGAACCCTGAAATTTATCTTTTTTTTATAAAGTGTTCTAAGAGGCATACAGACCTCATTCAGTATTTAGGCAACTTTATTCTACAGTAGTTAATCATTCTGAAGAGCACAAATTATATTTCATATTTAAACCGAAGTTGAATTTGGGCCAGCTTGAGAAATCTCTCCCTGGAATTCTGGGATGAATTACCCTATTAAAAAAAAAAACACAACAGGTCTAAGATGTTGACTTTGCAATACTTCCAGGCATTTATGCATTAACCTCTGTAAGTATAAACATGCACACAGTTATTAAAGATGCATAATGGGATTCTAATTAGTTCCATTTAGGCCATCATGTCGTCTTGTATAAATCACACATCACAGGGAATGCTCTGTAGCAAAATGAGCCACTTAGACCTTCCTTCTTGCTGAGTTGACATTCCTGGGCTAATATAAACAGAAGAACAGTAAAGATTTCCCTCTGTGATATTGAGAGGGTCTTTTTTGAAAAATTTACACCTAAGATATAAAACACATTTAACAAATTATTCAGTGGGAACTGTTGTTTTAATTAAATGAGAATGTTATGGAATAAATCACCATCATTTTTATGTATGTCACTAGAGCTGTTTCTTTACCTCTCCAGCTGGATAGCAATAATCATTTATATGTTTCCATTTAAAGGGCCTTAGGAAATTTCAATTATGCCACATCCAGGAAGTGTGAAAATAATAGCTTTGGGTCGATATTAAGACAAATGCAGTGGCTGCAGTTTATATCTCTACATTTCTAAAAATACTCCATGAAACACTGGAATTTGGGTTTAAGCTATTGTTGTTATTAATAATAATAACAATAATAGTAAGCCAGGGGACAGATTCTCTTAAGAGAAGACCAAATTAATTCAGAAATGCCAAAGTGAGTAGAGAAAATTAACTCATTATTCAGACCAATAAGTCCATCTCAGCCTTTTTTGAATTATTAGCCTGCATAAAGATTAAAACTTGTGATTTGGAAGATTTGACCACTTATTTAGTTCAATAACTTCATTTCAGAGGTGAGCACATGGGTGGTGAAGTGGAGAGAGTGCCAGCTTTGGAGATGGTTTCCCTTGGCTTTGAATTTCCCCTCTGGTGGTATTCACTTTGTAACACTAGGCAGGTCACTTAATTTTCTTTTTTCCTCTGTTGCATTATCAAATAAGGAAAATATTTTCACTTCACAGGGTTCTTCAGGATCAAATGAGATGATCCATATAAAATCCTTTGAAAACCTTAGACAGATATATGAATGTCAGTTACTATTTTAAAAGTCGGATATTATTATCCTATTATCCTTTTAAGATAAGGATAACAAGTAGGCCTGTTATTTCCTTGGTCTAGATGAATCTCAGACAAAGAAATTTCCTATACTTAAATGTTAAGTGACATGCCCAGGGTCACACAGCTAGCATGTGTCAGGGGCAGGAGATGAACCCAAGCTTCCTTGGTTTTAAGAGAAATTTTGTATCCACTACGCCATGCCGCACTGTTACCATTTTTATAGACAGAAAGCTGAGTTTCCTTAAGATGAAATGATTATCCAAGGCCATATAGGTAAACAAAAAAAGGGTCTGAATTTGAACCCAAATCCTTTGAATACTAATCTAGGATCCTTTTTAATTGTCATATCATCCAGAAAGTGATTATATATTTCCTTAGATATTTCACAGCTATGCTAGAACATGGCAGTGAAAAGAGAACTGGGTTTGGAGGCAGAAGACCTGGCTTTGAAATTGTTCCATTTTATCACTGTGACTTGTGGGAGGTCACATCCCTGGGACCATGGCTGGCTCTTTTGTCGAAAGAGGGCCTTAGACAACATACATGCTCCTATCATCTCTAGGTCTCAATCTGATTATCATCTTATCTCTTGATTCTTCAGCTAAGTGATAAGCTGAGGCTTCTCTTTCCTTCCTCTTATCCCACAGGATCTCAGAAATGAAAAGAGCTTGGAGACGTGGTCTAGAAGAAGATTTATCAATATGAGATACGAAAGACAAGTGATTGCATGATTTTTCCCCATGCTTGGCATTCTATCCCTCCCTATACACACCTTCTGCCTTCCCCAGCTTTCTTCAAGTCCCAAATAAATTCCCATTTCTAAAAGAATCCTTTCCCAGCCCACTTTGATGCTAATACTTCTACTTTGTTGCTTATCTGCAATTTGTCCTGTGTATCTTTTGCTCCTACATAGTTGTTTGTGTGTGTTCTCTCCCCTTATACTAGAAACTGATTGAAATCAGGGACTTCCTTTGCCTTTTCTTGTATCCTGAGAGTTTAATACAGTGCATGACACAGAGTAGGCACCTAATAAATTTTTAGTAACTGACTGCATGTGTAGGCAGGGAACCTGTGTTTCCTTTTGGCATGTCCACCCTCAGTCAGCTGCCCAGATATTTACTGCCAGGCCCATTAGTGGATACAAGGACTCATATATTCCTGTTGTGCCATGCTGATTACAGACACTTAATAAAGACTTGCTTGTTTGACAAAATTGGAAGCTATGCTCACCTTGAGAATATTGAATTGAAAGGAACTCAATAACCAGGATGTTCATCAGGTACGCTTTTCTATATGCTCAGAAAGAAACACATTCAAAATAGGAGCACGAGTGAGCATTTAATGACCACTGGTTTGTGTTCTTGTCCAGCTTTGTTAATATCACTGAGGGCAACCAAAGACTATAGGAGGGCAGACAGGCAGTGAGGGTGCAATAGAGGGAAGGCAGGAAGGCAGGCAGGAAGAAAGGAAGAAGGGAAGGGCAAAGGAAAGGAGGGAGGCAGGCAGGCAGGCAGGCAGGATAGTAGAGAAGGGAGAAGAGGAGGCAGGAATTGAGGGAGGCAAAAAGGGAGAAGGCAAGACAAGAAGGCAGGCTGGGAAGGGAGGAAAGCAAGCAGGAAGAAAGAAAAAGGGAAGGGCAAAGGAAAGGAGGGGGAGAGGGCAGGCACAAATGAAATATATCCTTAACATGCATAATTGGCAAACAGGCAAAAATTTGGTAGGGTAATTTTATTTTTTTTAACACATTCTCTAATAGTGCTTTAGATAGAAATTTTATTTCAGTCAGGTAACATTCTTTCATGAATGTGCAAGGGACGTATCTTTGTGTGTGTGTGTGTGTGTGTGTGTGTGTGTGTGTGTGTGTGTGTGTGTGTGTGTAAGAGAGAGGGAGAGATAGCAAGAGAGACAGAGGCAGAGACAGACATATAGAAACACACATATAGAAGATTAAGATTGATACTACATTGTTTTCTTATTGATTCTATTAATAATTGCTTTTGTCCTGCAACTGCTTAAGTCATGATTCTTTGTGTCCTAACTCAGTTTAGAATTCAGGTGGTCTATAATGGGTAAAGTTTAGAAGTACAGCTCTCCAGATAATCACTAATCTATTCCTGCCTCAAGGAATTTACCTGGCCTTGGGAGATATTTGCAAACATAAGGGAGTTGGATCTAATATCTTTACACCAACAAGCTCCCCTTCAAGGATGTCTGGTTTGCTTTTCAAAAAAGGCTAGTCTATTATCTTTTGACCTTGCATCTGTACTCTAATAATGGTTACTTCTTAGTCTCATGAGAGAAGAGGGATCATAGCTAGCCCCTATTACTAAACTTCCAACCAATCATATTGTTCCTTGTCCTTCAGCTTTGTAACCTTCATTCCCATGATGTCATCGACCCTGTTCCATTCTTTGTTCTATATTCTGCAAACCCATAAAAGCAGAACTGTCCTTTTGCTTGAGGTCTTTGGCAGAAATGGAGGTAAGTCACTGACCCATTTATTGGCAGGCAGCCTGTCCCTGCTACTAAATTTTATCTTGCTCAGAGAATTGCCTCAGTTTACCATTTTGTTGGATTTTACTCATGACATATGTATGCTTGTGTGTGTGTGTTGAAATGAAGGAAAAAACAAAACATGAGCCATCCCTTACATGTAGATGGCTTAGAGGATGCTCTTTCTAGAAGAGAGTCCCCAATTGGAAGAATTCTCAATTCTTCTCAGCAACAAGAATTCAAATAGGGATGAATTGGGTCAAAGATAACAGAAGCTACTTTTTCATTTTTCCCTTACGAACAACATATAGCCCAGGATGAGAGATGTACAGAAGAATCATCACCCCACTCCAAATCAGTCAATATGCATTTATTAGGTGCTTACTCTAGGCCAGACACTGTTCTAATTGGATATAAAGAAAGGCAGAAACACAATTCCAGACATAAAGGACCTCACATTCTAATAGTGGAGAGAACATATGCATAAATATGTATATACATTATAAATGCAGTATAACTGGATGGCCATGTTTCATGGAAGAGACTTTTGAGAGGACTAGGTAATGCTTCTTGAAGAAGTTAGCTTTGGAAGTGGGTCTTACAGGAAACCAGGGAAATCAGGGGCTAGAAGTGAGCAGCAAGCTTTCCAGGCACATGGGACAGCCAGTGCAAATGCTTGTATTTGATAGAGTTTTATTTTTATGGACAGTGAAGCAAGTAGGTCAATGAAGATGAATCATGGCATACAAGGAGAGGGGTCAAGTGTAGAAACACCAGAAAGAGAGGAAGGTACCAGATTGTGAAAAGCTTTACATGCCAAATAGACTACTTTATATTTGATCATGGATATAATGGGGAACAACTGGAGTTTACTGAGTAAGGGGGTGACAGGATCAGACCTGTTCTCTTGCAAAATCACCTTGGCAATGAATGGAGAACAGATTAGAATGGGTATAGACATGAGATTGAAAGACCAATTAGAAGACTGTTGGAAAAAATACAAAGAATAGACATCCACATCTTTGCAAAGGGTGGAGATACATGGATGCTGAGCATCTAATGTATTTTCATTTTTTTGAATCTGTTGATAAATCTGCTGATTCCCCACCCTGTAAATATATTCTTTATTATATGAGGTGATTCTCTTGGAGGGAGAGAAAAAGGTAGACATGAGGAAATTTACCTAATGTTAAAACAAAATAAAATTAATATTTTTAATAGAAGTCTACTGAAATAATCCAGATCAAGAAAAAAATAAATTGTACTTTTCTCACACCACTGATGTTTTCAGCATCTATCTATGGTAAACACTTCTGAAAAACACTAGAATTGGAAAAACCTTCCTCGTACCAGTCCAATTCTGTACCTTTAAACCTATTTAGGAGAGAGAGAGAGAGACTATTACAGTCCCTAGAGACTATTACAGTCCCTAAGAATCTTAGGGACTTATACTTAGAAGAGAATTCAGAAGTCATATAATGATAATGAAAGGTATGGACTGAATGATATTTGAGGTCCTATGCAAACTGGTCAGACTTTAGCCCTGCCCTTTGGGCAATGGTTGGTTGTTGATGCTGTGTGTGTGTGCCCTCTCTTGCGGGCATGTGCAGTGCAAAGGGTGCACACTGTTTTCACAATCAAGGCTGCAGTGAAGTTGCCCTATGTAACATGGGCAAGTATTGCCCAAAACAACTTGGATTCATGACATGTCTGATTTTGAATTAATTTTTGGTCTTTTCATGTTCAAAAACCTTTTACTGCTACAAATTTTTTGCACTACCATATGCAATTATGACCCAAAGTTTAGGAAGCACTGAATTCTAGAGGGTTAGGATTGTGAGTTTGAAAGAGGACATAATGAAAGAGATGGTCAGAGTGACTAATTAATCATTGCATGTATGTAAGTAGAAGATACCTAGTGAACAGGAAAGAGAAATACCTTGATATGGATTAATTTTTTTTATCAATGATTGTTTACAAAACTAGACAAGAGGCCAAATGAAGAGACAATAGTTTCCCGATTCCTGGGAGAAAAGAGACATGTTGAAGAGATCACCGAGAAAAGGAAATTGTAATAAATAAAAGTTATAAAATCTGGCACAGATCCAGGAAAGTTAGCAACACTTTCCCTAGTTTATGCAATTTCTGAAAGACCTGACATTGTTTCCTAGGCAAATTACTACTTTTAAAGAGTAACAGGTGTCCTTTGCAATTGTCCTGCTGTTCTATTCAGGAAAAGAGTCCCCTTGGGAAACAACAAACTGTGAAATGCTGAATAGAGGTCATTAAAATAAACAAAAAAGCCCAATGGATGCTGCAATACCAGGGGAATATATTCAGCTGCCTCAATGCAGCAAGGCTCACAAATAAATGATTCATGAAATCGCCGAAAAAAGAAATAAGAAGTATGCTTACAGATAGATAAATGGACAGACGGAAGAGACAGAGAAAAGAAAGGAAAGAAAGAAAGGGAGGAAAGAAGGAAGAAAAAA
Source organism: Gymnobelideus leadbeateri (assembly GCA_011680675.1). NCBI lineage: Eukaryota > Metazoa > Chordata > Mammalia > Diprotodontia > Petauridae > Gymnobelideus > Gymnobelideus leadbeateri. Next base: position 302,223 of record WOXC01000245.1, read on the forward strand.
GGGAGGAAGGAAAGAAGGAAGAAAGGAAAGAAGGAAGTAACGAAGGAAAGAAAGAAGAAAAATAGATGATTACTATGATTTTCTTGAGAGTAGGGACTCTTTTTTGCCTTTGTATCCCCAGAGCTTAGAACAATGCATAGCATCACTTAATTAAAGTTTAGTTATTGACTGTGTAGGAAGTGAATCTGCAATAGATGAAATAGAATAGATGATAGATAATAACTCAATAGGAGCTACCACAAAATGCAATTAGTTATTTTTTTCTTATATATCAAGAAATTGGAACAACATACATTAAAGATCTTATTTGCTCTCATGATATGGGGCCATTTTCTGATTCATAAATGGAGAACAATCTAAGGCACCTTCTATCTCAACTCTTTCCTTCTTGGAACAGTTTGTTTAGGTCATTGGCTATATTGAGATACAATTCATACCTGCATTCCCTTGCAGACTGACAAAACAGAGAACTCTAGCCTTGTGTAGCAGGTTCAGGAATGAAAAGATACTCTCCTCATTGCTCCAATGTTTCTTTGCCAATCTCTGTTCTTTTAAATTTCTCACACAGTGGTATAAATTCATACCTCCGGGATAATCCCTGGCATTGCTTTCCAAGAATCCCATTGTTCTTGCCATAAAGGTGACTGAGATGGGATAATTACCAACCAAATTATATTGGGGGTGGCAGGAACACTTGCCTCATACACATGCATTTATTATTAGTATTAAATCTATATTTAAATATGTGTGCTTAATCAGGTTATTTTTTATTTTTTATATATTATTTATATATATATATAATTTTTTTTAAATTTTTAAACAAATGCTTTATTAACTTCTGTTTTACATCATTCATTTCCACCAGATTTTGAGTTACAATCATTTCCCCCGCCATTATTCCCCTACCCAACCTCCCAGAATAGCAGTCCCACAAGATATCGCTTCCTCCAATCTGGTCTCTCCCATACCTTCTCCCATACCTGCATCGACTTTTCCATTAGAGGAAGGTGAATCTTTGTGTCCCAATGCCTTCACATCTTATCTCCCTAATACAAGCAAAAGAGTATTAATAATAGTATTTATATATATTTGAAACATTTAATATTAAGACCTCAAATTTCAGATCCATTTCCTTCCTCCCTTGTCACCCATTCCCTCTTGGGAGATAAGTAATTCAGTATATGTTGTTCGTGTCTAGATATGGAAAACATTATCATAGTAGATATATTGTACAAGGCTGCTTATAATTCCCTCCCACTCATCCCACCCCCCACCTGGTCCATTCCCTACATGATCCTGTCCCTCTTCTATAGTGGGTACTTCCAACCTCCCCTCACCCCAAGGATGCCCTCCCATCCATCATCTCTCCTCTCATCCCCCTTCCCCTATCCTGCTGCAGGTTGAGATATCCCATTTAGTATGTATGTCATTTTCTCCCTGAACCAAATTCAATGTGAATGTGGTTTTGCCTTTTTTGCCTTCCTATTCTCCCCCTCCCTTGCAACCACTTCCCCTTGCTTCTTCTACATGGGATAGTTTACCTTACCCTGTCTCTCCCCATCTCCTCTTGCCACTTTCCCTCTCTCACCTCATAATTTCATCCCTTGAGTATTCTCCCTTCCCAACAAATTCAACCTATGCCCTCTATCCATATATAACTGTAACCATATACACACACATTCACATATGTATTCATATGACCACACACCCTTCTTCCATTATTTTCATAGTGAGACAGATATCATCAGTCACAGTTATTGCTTTTCCATATAGGAATGTAAATAGCACCCAAAGAACGACACAGAGAAGCTAACCTCCCGCTGAGGACAGCCCAGCAGCCCTGCAGGAAGGGCCAGTGCAGCACTCTGGGAGCTGGCAGCACAGCCCGCAGAGAGCTGAGCCCAGGTCTGCATAAGCCCCGGTTTTAGCCCCAGGGCAGCTGGGCCAGCAGCCGGCTGGAGGGACCCCAGAACACCAGCAGCTGTGGTGATTCCAGAATGGTCAACACAGACATGCCTAGGACAAAGTGAGAGGTTAGTGCCCTATGGACTTTGGGAACAATATTCGGGGAACGGGTTGCCTTCCTCCCCTGGGGGATAGAAGCCACTGAGGAGACATGCCATTTTGCAGTTTCCAGTGGTGGCTCCAGCTCCTGGCCTGCGAACTGTAGGGAGATCCAGCGATCAGTCTCAGGGGGGTAATGGCTCTTCCTTTAAGCTCCCTGGATCTGGATTGTGGTCTGGGGGGAGGTCGTGGGGCGAGTTTCCAGCTTGCCAGAAATGGAAGTTGTCCCCCCACACGTTTGGGACGAAGCTCCCCTGTCTGGTGGCAGAGTTCTACTGTGGCAACAAGCCCAAAAGTCAAGTAATTTTGTGGCAACATGCCAAGGCAAAGGAAACAAAATAAACAGAAAAATGAAACATTAGACTCCTATTTTGGGGGCAAAGAAGATCGAAGCATGGAACAGAGGACTGTGAGGTCAGAAATCCTCCAAAAGCCCCAAAGGAAAATCTGAGCGGGTTACAGGCCATAGAGGACCTTAAGAAGGACTTTAAAAATCAAATAAGAGAAGTGGAGGAAAAATTAGAAAGAGAAATGAGAAGGATGCAGGAAAAGTATGAAATGAGGGTCAACAGCCTGGCTGAGGAAAATAACACCTTAAAAAATAGACTAACTCAAATGGCAAAGGAGGCCCAAAAGGGCAATGAGGAGAATAATGCCTTAAAAGGCCAAATTTGCCAGATGGAAAAAGAATCTCAAAAGCTCACTGAGGAGATTCATTCCTTCAGAGTTAGACTGGAGCAAATGGAAGCTAATGACTTTATGAGAAATCAAGATGCTGTTAAGCAGATCCAAACAAATGAAAGAATAGAAGGCAATGTGAAATATCTCATGGGGAAAACCACGGACCTGGAAAATAGATGCAGGAGAGACAATTTAAAAATTATTAGACTACCTGAAAGCCATGATCAAAGAAAGAACCTAGAAATCACCCGTCAAGAAATTCTCAAGGAAAATTGCCCTGATGTTTTAGACCCAGAGGGCAAAATAGAGGTGGAAAGAATCCACCAATCACCTCCTGAAAAAGATCCCAAAAAGAAACTCCCAGGAATATTATAGGCAGGTTCCAGAATCCCCAGATCAAGGAGAAAATACTACAAGCAGCCAGGAAGAAACAATTTCAATATTGTGGAAACACAATCAGAATAGCCCAGGACCTGGCAGCTTCTACACTGAGGATTGAAGGGCATGGAATATGATATTCCAGAGGGCAAAAGAACTGGGAATGAACCCAAGGGTCACCTACCCAGCAAAACTGAGTATTTTGTTTCAGGCAAAAATATGGTCATTCAGTGGAATGGAGGACTTTCAAGCATTGTTGAGGAAAAAAAGAGTTGAATAGAAAATTTGACATCCAGACACAAGAAGCAAGAGATACCTGAGAAGGTAATCAGGGAAAAGAAATCAAAAGGAACTTATCAAAGTTAAACTATTTACATTCCTACATGGAAAAACAATAACTGTGACTGATAAAACTTTTCTCAGTATGAAAATAATGGAAGAAGGGTATATGGTAACATGAATACCTATGTGAATGTGTGTATATATGTTTACAGTTATACATGGATAGAGGGCATAGGTTGAATTTTTTGGGAAGGGAGGATACCTAAGGGGTGAAATTATGAGGTGAGAGAGGAAAGTGGCAAGAGGAGATGGGGAGAGACAGGGTAGGGTAAACTATCTCATGTAGAAGAAGCAAGGGGAAGTAGCTGCAGAGGATGGGAAGAATAGGAAGGCAAAAAGGCAAAACTATATTGTCATTGAATTTGGTTCAGGGAGAGAATGATATACATACTAAATGGGATATCTCAACCTGCAGCAGAATAGGGGGAAGGGGTATGAGAGGAGGGATGATGGATGGGAGGGCATCCTTAGGGGGAGGGGAGGTTGGAAGTACCCACTATAGAAGAGGGACAGGATCAAGTAGGGAATGGACCAGGTGGGGAGTGGGATGGGTGGGAGGGAATTATAAGCAGCCTTGTACAATATATCTACTATGATAATGTTTTGCATAGCTATACATGTACAACACATACTGAATTACTTATTTTCCCAGAGGGAATGGGTGACAAGGGAGGAAGGGAATAGATCTGAAATTTGAGGTCTTAAAATTAAATGTTTCAAATATATATAAATACTATTATTAATACTCTTTTGCATGTAATTGGGAGATAAGATGTACAGGCATCGGGGCACAGAGATTCACCTTGGTCTAATGTAAAAGTTGAAGGGTGTAAGGGAGAAGATATGGGAGAGAGCAGGATGGAGGAAGCAATATCTTGTGAGACTGCTATTCTGGGAGGGTGGGTAGGGGAAAAACGGGGAAAAAAATTGTAACTCAAAATCTGGCGGAAATGAATGATGTAAAACAGGAGTTAATAAAGCATTTGTTTAAATAAAAAAGACAAATTTACCTCCTGCAATAAAAAAAAATTGAATTTGATGGAATACTGTTCCATAGGAAATGATGAACAGGATAGTTTCCAAAAAAAAAACCAAAAAACAAAACACAAAACAAAAACCTGGAAGACTTACATGAAGTGCTGCAAAACGAAGTGGACATAACCAAGAGAACATTGCACATAGTAATAGCAATGCTGTAATGAAGATTTACCATGAAATCTACCTACTCTGAAGAAAACAATGATCCAAGACAATCTCAAAGCTCATAAGATGAAAAACTCTATTCACTTCCAGAGAGAAAACTGATGAACCCTGAAAGCAGATTGAAGCACCTATGTCTTCATTTTTTAATAAGATACATTTACATAACAGTATTCAGTATGTATTTGAATTAGAAATTTATTCACCCTCTGAACTTAGGGAACTGATTTGTTTACCATAAATTTCAACCCAACTTATTTTTTTTATACCTAGGCAGGATAGGATGTTGTTTCAGCCATAATGTTTATTATGATGAAAAATAGTAATTATTATTTGTAGGAGTAGTAGAAGTAATAACATTTTTCAAGTAATTTAAAATTTGTAATGTGCTAAACATGTTATTTCACTTGATCCCATAACTCTACATGATCTAGTTGCTACCATTATCCGACACACACACTTTAATGGGTGAGAGAAAATAAGTTTCTTTTCCAGGGTCATTTAAGAACTTAAGGCAGAGGGGCGGCTAGGTGGCGCAGTAAATAGAGTGCTGGCCCTGGAATCAGAAGGACCTGAGTTCGGAGCCGGCCTCCGACACTTAATCCATACAAACAAAAACCTAGCCGTGTAACCTCGGGCAAGTTACTTAACCCCAATTGCCCTAAAGGGGTGGCTAGGTGGCGCAGTGAGTAAGAGCGCCGGCCTCGGAGTTTGGATGACCCAAGATCAGATCCGGCCTCAGAAAATGAGCACCCACGCATAAAATAATGACTAGCCGTGTAACCTTGAGCAAGTTACTTAACCCCAATTGCTTTAAAAAATAAAAAATAAAAGAATTTAAGGCAGAATTCAACCTTGGGGTCCTTCAGACTCCAAGTTCTGTAGTCTATCCATTGTGTCACATGATATTTCTTTGCCTTTATGTAATTAATTTATGTTTTCTGGACATAAAATATCTCCTACACATGGTATTTGGTATGAAACTTCAGAATAGGCTGATAGGGGGGCAGGATTTAACTCTTAGGTAGGACTGAGGTCTCCCAATAAACCTGTGGACAAAGGCAATATATACTGAATTGTCTTGTGCTTCTTGTTTATTAGACTTTTAATAGCAGGACCTAATTGATTGAAACCTGCACCTTGTTAAGAAATTTAACTTTAAAAGCCTATGAAAGAGAATTGATTTGGGTTTGAGACTGAAGAGGGACAGGGTGGGTTAGGAACTATTTGATGGAGGACAGGTAGAATTTTTTTAGAACACTGACTTAAGAATAAAGAAACTGTGAAAAGAGAGGGGTGCAGTGATGGGTATGTTCTTTATTCCGTTGGAAATTATGGCAAAGCATGACCACAAGGAAATAGTTTGAAATCAGCTACTGGTTGAAATAGTTATCAGCTAAAGCTACAAGGTCTACAAGTGGATCCATAGTACTAAAATGGGGGGAGGTTTGGTATGGTAAGCACCAACACCCAGTTCTAGTTCTCTAAGCAGACAATACTTAAAAGGATGAAAAAATCATTATAGAATCACAGCGATTCTATAAAATTAGAAGCCAAAGTTAGAAGAGAATAATACCACAGAAATTCCTTTATTTGTTAAATCAGCATAAATTTAGGCAACTACTAGGGAAAACTAGTTAGTATAGTGAGTGAGCGAGGCCTGGAATCTGTATGATCTAAATTCAAATTTGGTGCCAGATCCTAACTGTGTGACTCTGGGCAAGTCACTTAACCCTCTTTGTTTCCTTTTCCCCACCTGTAAAATGAACTGGAAAAGGATTTGTCAAACCACTCCAATATCTTTGCGAAGATAATCCCAAATGCAGTCACAAACAGTGGGAGACAACTAAAGAAAAACAAAACTGCATATAAAAATCTGAGCCAGGTGTTGAGAACACAAAGACAAAACACACACATGCAAACAAATAAATCCTGCCCTAAAGCAAACCAAATTATATTATGAGTTGTGCCCTATTCATAGAAAGAAATTAAATAAATCACCGCTCCTCCTGAATGTACATGTATATGCCTGCATATGTAAAGACATAACTATAAATGTAAATCCACACAGGTGTGTGTATATATTGTTTATATGTATTTGTGTTTAGAATACTAATTGCATGGTGATTTATTTTTTAAAAATTAAATTCAAATAAAATCTTTTGAACTTTTGAAAGGTATATCTTGTTCTGTTTCAGTTTTATCCAACTCTTCATGACCCCATTTGGTGTTTTCTTGACAAAAAACTAGAGTGGTTTGCCATTTCCTTTTCTAGCTCATTTTACAGATGAAGAAACTAAGGCAAGCAGGGTTAAGTGAGTTGCCCAGGGTCACATAGCTAGTAAGAGTCTGAGGCCAGATTTGAACTTAGGAAGATGAATCTTCCTGACTTTAGGCTGGGTACTCTATCCACTACTCCAACTAGACATGATTTAGGAAATTGTCAGTCCAGAATATTTAAAATAAATTTTAAGTTTCTGAGTATTGGATTTTCTCAGATCTTACATGTAATTCCACAAAAGTAGTATGTGTTTAATTTTTTTTAATTTTGATGAAGTGTTTACCATATCCTCCATGGATATCTATTTCTGATTCTTTATCATGGTGTGGAATTGATTGTGTTCTCAAAATGTATATTGGGGAAGCATTAATGTAGACATCTACTTTCCAGGTGGAAAGAGTTGTTCTGTTGTTTACAATAGTTTTTTGCTCTGTTGTAGCAATGGTCTCTCATCTTGAGGACCAACCCAGAAAAACTCAAGAGTATTTTTTAAAGCATGGCATGGAGGAAACCAACTGACATTAAAGTTAAAGAATCTGGGTCCAAATCTACAACTGAGATTTTCCTGTGTGGCCTTGACAAGTCACTCAACTTCTCTGGGTCTCAGTTTCCTCATTAAAAACTTCAAAGGGTGAGAGAGGATAGGGAGGTGAAGGTTGAAATAAATAGTCTCATCCATTTCTTGACTTTTGATTCTAGGACTAGAAGGTCTCAATCAGGGGATAAATTTTGGTACAGCAACAATGCATGTGCTCAGGAGTTGTCATGATCTCTGCCACTAGATGTAATACCAAACAAAGATATTTTGATATATTGGAGTAAGAAACTTACGGCACATAGGAAACATGCAATCCATTGATAATCAGTTACAGTTTCAAACACTTCAGGATTTCTTAGTTTGGCAATATCTCAGCAGCTTATCAAGCAATATTAAACCTAGAAACGTTATTAGCACATCACCTGTGATACATCTTTATCTGGTATGTGCATTGATGTTAAGAATCTGGCAGTCAACATAAGATGTTTTTCTCCAAATTAAAGTTATACATGGTAATATATGTATTTTTATAGCTTCAAGGCACACTGCAAATTGAAAAGAACATTATATTATTTGCTACACTGTATTTTTAAGAAGTGTTGATATTCACAGACGATTCTGAGTGATACAACTACAGATTAGAAAAATAATAATAATAACAAAAATTCAAAACAACTGACTGGTTATTGAAATCTTCCATGTCGTCCGTGAAAATCCTTACTTTTTTTGCTTGGATATAACAAAAACACTTCTGAAAATTTAAAATAAAAAGGTATTTTTATAACTTGTCTACATAATTTTTAGACAATATATGGCATATATGTGTGTGTATGTGTATATATATATATACATATATATATGTATATATATATATATATATATATATATATATATATATATATAAAACCAACATAGATATGTAGAGAACCATGCAGAAATAACATTCATCAAGCAAAACTAGGACTCAATTTCCTCTACTTTTGTCATATTAAAGGCTATTTACGTGTTATTGATGACACAACAGAGACTCTTCTTTCATTAGGAGTTCATGTAAGTTCCTTATTGTGTTTATACTCTGGAAATGAGGATGTTTTAGAATAGGTAGGAGGCAGTTACTTGGTGTGGAACCTCTGCCATTTAAAAAAAATATAATTATCTCACATTCAAGAAGACAGCACTGTTGTGGAGGATGGCAGGGTCAGCTGTTCAAAGAACCAACTATATGTTTATTTCTCAAACATCTAACTCTCAAAACAGAAAAATGACAAAACAGGCACTTTAAAAAATGATTCCTTTGTTCTTTGTTTGGCAATCATCTCAGGAAGTTAAAAGAACTGAAGTAATGGTTTTTATATAATTGGGATAGAGCTGATACTTTAACCTTTCCATAGACCAATTGAGAACAGAAATATAGCTTGTAATTTCAGGATATTTCTTGCTAAAAGAACTATAATACTTGAGGCATATGTTGTATCTGAGTGTCCTTTGCGTCAAAGGGACTAGACTTGTTTTCTAGGAGCAGGCTAATATTGTTTTGAGACTAAAGTAGTTCTTTGTTATACTTTTGATCAGAGCTGCTGAAATATTACATTTGTGGAACAATTAAATTATGTTTTCTTCGCAAAGATACTGGAGTGGTTTTCCATTTCCTTCTCTAGCTCATTTTACAGATGAGGAAACTGAGGAAAACTGAGTTAAGTGACTTGTTCAGGATCACATAGCTAGTAAACACTTGAGGCCAGATTTGAACTCAGGTCTTCTTGGCACCAGGGCTGGCATTCTATCCACTGTGCCAGCTATCTCTAATAAACCTTATAAAAAGCTAATGATTCTAAGAAGTAAAGGTAAAGAAGAAGGCTATTCCAGTAAATATGGAATAAATCTTGAAAGGGAGGTGAGAACCAGACTGCAAGAGTTTAAATACCAGGGTGAGGGATTTTTCTTTTAATTCAAAGATACTAAGAAATCACCAAAGGTTTTTGTTGTTGTTATTGCTTAATTGGATTGGCTTATGTTTGAAATTGAGGAAAAAGTAAATTATGTCCAGTGCTACATATTAGAGATATTTATATCAAACGCATAAAGTCTACTATTTCCAGTAGAATATTAGACTTTTCTGTCAGACATCTTCTAAATATGAGGTTTATTCCCTTTGTATTTCTTGCTTTAGCGATCTTACCCCTTCAAGACCCAGCTCAACTGCCACCTCCTATGGTAAGTCTTCTAATTCTGATATTTTTAGCACTCTCTCATTATTCAAATTCAAATCCACCCTATCTTAGCCAAGAGTCTAGGACCCTGTGACCAAACATCTTAGAATAGCAACACCCCACCACCACTCTCATACCACAAGCCCTACTTCCATCTTTTCCCTGCAGCTATCATCAAAGTGTTGATAGTTTTGCAGAAGAGACCACCTATCACTCCATCAACAAAACTACCAATCATTTAACCCAAATTGAATCAAAAAGATGCCATCAGGGCACACCAACACAGTCAGAATCTTGACCACCTCCTCCCTTCAGAACTTGGGCCCAAACTCTGGAATAGTATTGGTAGATCCCTAGACTACCAGAACTGCTTCCAGTCCTATATCTATTAGCCAGGAGAGCAACCTTTGTGGAGATATACCTTGGCAATTGTCTCTGCAAGTATTAAAGTGCCATCTACCACCCATCCCCAGCAGCCACAGCTATTGAAAACCAGAAAGAAAGTTCCTGTCATTAAAATTCTTGACATTGTCTAATGGTGCAACAGCAGAAATAAACTGGATTATATCAGTGAAAATGCAGTTAGAGAAGATAAATTCCTGTCTACTGAAGGGACTGTACCACTAGGCCATTCCCTGTGAATGGAAGGTGAGATCTACCATAAGTTCAGTCTTCCCCATTAGAATGTGAACTGTTAGGGAACTGTAACTATTTTTTGTTTGATCATTTGTTTGTTTAGTGTCTTTGTTTTTGTTTTATGGGACTGTTTTCAGAAATAGTCACTACTCATTATCTGAAATTACAGTCAAATTATTGGCCTGCATCTATAAGGTCCTATAGATCTCTAGGAACATAGATTTACATATAGAACAGACATTAGAGGTTATATAATTTGATCTCTTTATCTGATAGACTAGGAAAAGCAGGCCCAGAGAGTTAGTGATTGTTCAAGGTCACAGAGGTAGTAGGTGTTAAAGCTGACATTTGAACCCAGGCCTCTGATTTTAATTCTAGTGTTGTACATGGCCTCATTCTGGTTTCCCTGTTCGCTTCCCCTCCCTGAACCAGCTCTCCTTCATGGAAGTAAGCAAACTGCTTGGTTTAGCCATGCCTAGGGAAACTCCCAGGGAACCTCTGGCCCACAAAAATCAAAATGTGTACTGACCAGTCACTGATTTTAGTCTCTGCAAGTTTCTGCTTGTGTAATCCCTAACCATTGGCTGCATGGCTTGCCTTTAAAAGCTGAGGCTTTGCCACCAGTGGGTGGCTGTCTGATTTGGGGCAGGGCCCCCAGCAGTCAACATGGTACCAATAAAGGGTCCACTTCTAAATTGTTACTTGGGTCTTGTTCATGTTTCGGGTACAACATTAGCACTCTTTTTACTCTACCATACTTCTTTTATATTCCCTACCCCAATATATTGTCTCTTTTTCTGTATTTTCTTCACTTTCCCCTATACTCCCCCCCACCTCACTGATAGGCATATAAAAACAAAGAAAAAGGTGTATAGTCAACTGATGTAGAGGAAATTATTTAGGGATGATGGGGGAAATCAGAGAGAACATGGGAATGTTTCTCTGAGTCTTTAGCCCAGAGGAAATGATAAAATGTGCAGAAGGTTCTGCCTCGGCTCTTGGGGAAAGGGTAAAAGAACTGGGAGAAGACATCATGAGTCTACATGGATTTGGGAAGAGAGATCTACTTTTGCAGTAGCCAGTAAGATGTTTCATGACCTTTAGATCTTTGGAGGATAAGAACTAGGACCATGGAGACTAATGTAAAGAAGCCTCCACAACAATGAAGATAGTATACAATGATTTTTTAAAAAAAATATAAGCACATTAGGCAGATTATTTCAATAAACTTCAAATGATAGAGAGGTCCTTCTGAGAAAAATAACAAGCATTACCTGTTAGAGGTCAGACTGAATGGCAGAACTACATATCTACAGTAGAGGTATTGGTGGGGTCCTTGGGATGTATATATGTTTGTAACATCAATCTAGGTAACATCAGTTTGTAATATCAATCTGTAACATCAGTTTGTAAATGGGGTGCTTTGGGATCTATGTCTGCAAAATCAATTTGTAAAAGCAGTCTGTAAAGTCACATTTTCCCCCCCCCTCCAGTCTCAAAGCATTAACTCTGCCCCTTCCCCCTGCCAGCACTCTGCCCAGCAACAACTCATGAACTGTTTATCTCTGCTTGAAACAATAACAAGCTACCTATGAATCCTTCACTAAACTATCTGTAAACATTTTAGTTTAGGCAAATGTTATCTCCCTTAGTTAGAGTGGCCAGCTGCACCATGAATCTTTCAGTACCCTATCTATAGGGTAACTCCTTAGCCAATTATACCCACACTGTGTCTCCGATGGCCTTGGTTCCCAACATCTATCTCGTCAAGCCTGACATTGAGGGGTGGCAGACTGGGCACTCCTTAGTGGCCATGACCGAGGATAAACTTTAGTGAGGCGTCAGGCCTAAAACCACGCCTCCAGGTAGCCCCACCTTGGGCTATTTCCCAGTGAATCATGGGCAATAGGCCTGCGCAGTTGATATTAAAAGTGCATGGTCCTTTAAGCACTGACCACGCCTTAACTCCTCCCTGATCCCACCCTTACTCACCTAGTTAGCATAATTGGCACCTGATCTACTGTCTTGACTCCATAAAACTATGCCTGTGACCCCTGGAAGTTTGCAGGTTCCATTAGAATCTAGCCCGCTGTCCTTGTGCAGCGTAACAATAAACTTTACAATTTCAGCTTCAAAGTTTGCTTGAGCCTGGTGAATTCCTTCCAGACTGGATGCCAGAGTGGGTCCCTGGCAGAACCACTTACCCTCCCTGCCTCCTTATCACCCTTCCCTTTTCAGTATGAACAGTGAATGAGAATTGAAGAAAACTACCATATACAAAGGTGTGGAGTCCAGTCCTAAGGAGTGGCACTTAGATCAATGCCTAGAAAGTGGCTGGTCAGGTGAGGCCTGGGGGAAATGAGGAACAGTAGAGGCAAACATATGAAAAAAAGGCAATATTAGCCTAAGGTTTATTTGCTTTCAAGGCTTAGATCTTGAGCTACATTTTCTTTTTTCTTTTTTTATTGGGGTTAAGTAACTTGCCCAAGGTCACACGGCTAGGTTTTTGTTCCTGTGTGTTAAGTGTCTGAGGTCAGATCCAAACTCAGGTTCTTCTGACTCCAGGGCCAACGCTCTACTCACTGTGCCACCTAGCCGCCCCCTGAGCTACATTTTCTTAAGGAAAACCTGTTATCCTTCCCCTACTTGTTAATACTGTCTTTCTCTTTTAATTGTTGTGTGTGATTTTATGTCTCATTTCTTGGTAGAATGTAAGTTTCTTAAGAGGAAGGGCTCTTTTAAAAAAAGATACGTGTTTGTTTAATTCCCTTATATAGTACAAGTGATGTAGACTGAGACATTGAAATGCCCTCTTGCTTCAGGAGTTCTGAGGATAGAGTCACCAAAACCAGGGTGATCAGTTTAAGCTTTATTAGGGGATTAAACTGACAAAAGGCCCTTGCAGATGAGAAGTTATGGCAGACAGCAAGTAGTGGAGTATGTCTGTATACTGGCTTTGCTCTTAAGCTTTTTATGTGCTATACTGAAACTCCTGAAGCAGGGAGTGGTTTGAAACATACAGGATATGAAAGGGTATGTGGTCAGAGTAAGCAGGATTTGGAAATGTTCAGGCGAGACAGACTTAGCTGCTAGTCATGCATCATTTTTGAACTGGCAAGAATATTTATGAGTTTTTTAGCCCATAACTGCAACCATGATTTGTTTAACCCAAGATCCAGCCCTTCATTGTGGATCCATACAAGCTTCACACCCACTTCTTTTTCAAGGCTCCATGGAGGGAGGAGAGAATAGGGGTTTAATGGCCTTGGTTGCCATGGTATTTGTAAATTGTAAACATATAGCACACCAAGAGTATAAGCACATGCACAAAGAGGGGAAAAACATAAAATGACAAGCACAATTTAGAGCACATTGCTTCGTTTTAATTTTTAAAAAAATCTCTAAATTACAATAATCATTACCTCTTAGTGGTTCAACTCTCCAGGGTGCTCCTAAGGATAAACATAACCATTCAGATGTAACTATTTAGCTTTGCTCCCAGTGCACCACATGGTACACCCAAGCTATATGCTAGTTCTCATGTCCCCAGGGGATGTGGATGTGGAGAATCAGGTTACATAACAATACCCATTCAGCAGCCAGGTTGATAAACCTAATATTCAATGAGCAAAGTCTTGGAACATCATGTCATTGGAAAGAGAACATTGTTGTGCCAAATAAGCATGTCATTTAGTCATTGTGGGAGTCTGTGCAATGATATACTTTGTCAAATTATTGTAAATCCAAATCTTTATAGGTATAGATGTTTGAAGGGTCACAGGGGCATGCTTGAAATAGCTTCAATAAGTTGCAAGGCTAGAAAAGCAGATCACCATTCTTTTTATAGCAAAGGATACTGCCTTTCAGTTCCCTTGAATAATAGCAAACAATACCAAAGAATTTATGGGACCCTACATTGAGGTCATAGCCACAAGACCCAACCATATCCCTCATTACATGCAACAACATCTAATTCATATGGGAGAGAGGGTCTGCAGTGTGGAGCACACTAACTTGCACAGCTTTCACAAAGGGGGCTTCTTCATTGTCCTATTCCCACTCATCTCCCCTCCTGAGGGCTTACATTCAACCTAAGCTTTGAAAAAAAATGGGAGATAATAAAACCCTTAGGGGAAAAAGAGTCATCTACCCTGAGGGGCCCACACTCTAGTCTGGCAAAAGTTGCTAGAGTACCCAAAGGGGATGATATACAAATATGCAAATATGTAAATATTTTCTCCTTTTAAGAATGAAAGGCCTTTGAGAGCAGGAACAGATTTTTTTTTTTTGTATGCTCAGTATTTAGCAAAGTATTAGAAGCTTAGTGAATACTTATTAACTGTTTGAATTATCACCATTATTCAGTAATACAAATCAATACAAAAAGCATTTATTAAATGATTTTCTTTCTGTCACTGAACTGTGGTAGGAGAGAACTTTTGAACAGGATAGCATCCATACTTTGATGCAGCTTTGAGTGCAGTAGAGAGGTACGCAGGCACATACATGTACATAATGAAAATTCATGTTAGACAATCCCTTAAAATTTACAAAGTACTTTCTTCCTATCCCATTAGTAATGTGTGTGGGAGCAGTGAAACAAAGGTGGGGCAGTCCAACAATTATTAGCTAAGTAGAATCTACCTCAAAATGGGTTGGGAAATTGAAAGTATTTAAACAAGGGCTGCATTATAGTTCAGTGCTAGTAGATAATTGTCAGGATGAACATCTTTTGTGAAGTTCATATTGTGATGTTTGAGAGAATTTGGTAGGGACACCTAATAAGAAATGATTTAGTTGGGATGGTCTATTATTTTTTTATGCTTCTTTCATGATCTATGTTTTTCTAAGTATCAAAGTTAGTGCAAAAATTGAGAAACAGTATATATTAAAAGGGAAATTTAAATAGCATTTATTACTATAACTGTAATATATTAATTATATTTTTAATTTATGGAATAAAACAAACATTTCTATAAGATGGTGTAATAAAAATGTTGTACATGAAAATGCAAATCTACTATGCACAACTTGCTATCCCTTTCCAATATAGAGTTGTACTGACATTGCTATATATGATACATATTTTATTGATGTATGATAACACAGTAGACACCAGACACTATGCCAAGCACTGGAAATACAAATTCAAGAAGAAAAGAAAGCTAATATTTGCCTTCAAGGAGCTCACTTTCTAATGGTGGACAACAATACATAAAAGAAAGCTTAAAGGGGGATTGGGGAGAAAAGCCATGAAACTGTAAGTATGAAGGTCACAGTAGAAAAAGTCCAGGGTAGAGCCTGGAAAGGAATGAGAAAGTGACAGTTCACCTATGTCATGCCCGTAGTTAATAAACTTTAGTCACTTCCTTTTACCCCTAGGATCAAGTTATAAAATCCTGTTCTGCATTTAAAGCCCTCCATAACCCATCCTGTGCATAGCTTGACTGTATATATTTGCTGGTTATATCCCAAAACAGATTGTGAGTTCCTCAAGGGTAAGGTTTTTTGCTTTTCCTTCTATTTCCAGCTTAGCAGTGTTCCTAGTATATATCAGACATTTAATAAATACTTATTGATGAACTGACCCATTCCTCTTGCCACCTGATAGGAATCCTCCTTTTGCTATCACCTATTGTTTTTCTCTGCCCGTTTTTTTCTTGGCAAAGGGAAAGATAATCTTTTTTTTTAGGTCCACATGAACTTGCCATCAGTAATTTAAGGCTGCATTTGGGCAAAAGTGAGGTGCAAGAAGGCTTTATCATTGAGGAAATGAAAGCAGAGTTAAGGGAGGAGGGTTGGATTAGGGTTGGTCTTATTTTCTTGTTGAGAACTATCCTCTTATAAAGGATGAATTTCAGAGAATTTAGGGCTTGCTTTAGAGGAATAAAGATTCTATTTTATTAATACTGGAATTAATTTATGCTGTTAGGCTAAAAACTGGATATGCTAATGAATTTTGGCAATGGTGAGCTACTTTAAACTGCGAAGACAGAGTGTTAATTGAAATATTTAGGAAAAGATTAAAGGATGGTCTGAAAAATGAGTGAGCTGGGCACATAGTACCCCAGGATTTAGCAGGGCTCAAAGTCCAGCTGTCCAGTAGATTAGAGGCAGAGAGAAGGGGTCAGAGTTTGGTCAAAGAGACAAAAAACAAATGAACAGCTCCCAGAGGTGATGCAATTTTGAAGGATGAAGAGAGTAGGTCAGTATTGATGTTAGACTTAAAAAAATTGTTTCAGGTGTTAGGGATCTAATAACCTGATTTAGTTCTGTAGGTGAGTCCAGGAAAGCAGAATGAATCAGCAAGGACAAATAAGTAAATCCAGGAAGAAATAAGATAAACATTCTCATCCAGGGAGGCAAAACTTCCCAGAAATGTGAAAGGAAATTGTACAAAGAGGGAACTCCTCTACCATTTATACATTTTGATGGAAAATGAGGGACTTGCATTTCTAACAATATGGCCATATGATCACGTCTACACACTACTTTGAAAGAACAAGTATAAACAATGGAGGAAGAAGAAATGAAGTCCTCACAATAAAACCACAGATAAACACCAACAAAGACAGAAAAATGGATAAGCACAAATGAGTAAAAATTACAGGGTAAAAGGAATCAGCAAGAAATCACTGGAAAAGGGAATAAAATAAATGGGGAAAATGTAATTTTTTTAAAAATTAGAATGCTAAGAGTCCTAGAACTCCCAGAGGGGTTAAAGGGATTAATAAAATATTTACTGTAAGAGATAAAGAAGGGGTGGCTAGGTGGCGCAGTGAATAGAGCGCCGGCCCTGGTATCAGAAGGACCTGAGTTCGGAGCCGGCCTCCGACACTTAAGCCACACAAACAAAAACCTAGCCGTGTAACCTTGGGCAAGTTACTTAACCCCAACTGCCCTAAAAGGGGCGGCTAGGTGGCGCAGTGAGTAAGAGCGCCGGCCTCGGAGTTGGGATGACCCAAGATCAGATCCGGCCTCAGAAAATGAGCACCCACACATAAATAATGACTAGCTGTGTAACCTTGAGCAAGTTACTTAACCCCAATTGCTTTAAAAAAAAAAAAAGAGATAAAGAAAATAATTTAGTTTTTGGATAATTTTTTAAAAGAGGGAAAAAAAACAAAAAGAGAAATACACAATTTAGTGTAGAATAGAAAAAATTTCCAAAAAAACCCATAATTCATTGAGGATTTTAATTATTAAGGCTTACAATCACAGCAAGACTTTTGGGATATATACAATGAATAAAGAATAAATATTCTGCAAAAGAATGGCAGAGACAGAATATGAAAAATGCTGAGATTGAAAATATTAGAGCAAAATCACAACAGGAAAATTAGAGAAAAAAATGCTTGAGGTCTTGATAAAGTAAGCAATGTCTTTGGACAAAGAGCTCCAAAGGAAATGTGAGATTATAATTTTTCCAAGGAAAAAATGATGAATTTAATTTTCTAAATACAAAATTTCAAGAAAATATAGAATTGAATTACCCATCAGTATTTGGGGAAAAAAAAACAAAATGAAATTTTAATGTATAAGCATTATGCTGTCAGAGCAACACTAATTTCAAAATATATTGAAATGTAGTTTCCAGAGATTCTATAACTTGAAAGCAGTCAAAAAGAAGTTCCTATATTTAACAAAAAATACTAGTTTTAAGATGCTCAATTATTTATCAATAACAAAAAATGAAAAAAAATGGCTGTAGTGTGATACATCAAGTAGATAAAACTGGAAAAATATATTACATACATAAACACACATACATATATACATATACACATACACATATACATACACATACATATACATATACATATACATACATATACACACACATGTGTATGTGTGTGTATAAAGCCAAGCTCCAGAGGATTGCTGCTGTGAACAGCTTCAAGATTTTGATTACATAGTACAGTGAGCTCTCCATTTATTATTTTTTATTTATTATTATTTTATTTATTTATATATATTTATTATTATTATTTATATATTATTATTATTTATTATTTTAAAAAAGGGGAACAAAAATTCTGGATTGTCAATGGAAACAACAGGGAATAAAGTAAGAATGAAGAGTAGTTTGCCATTATATTTCCTAACTCATATGACAAATCTATGGCTATTTCAGGTATTTGGCAGTGAATTAAAAAAGGAAAAAGTAATTCAGTAGCACATATTGGATAAGCAAGACTGAGAAGCAAACTAATGAAACAGTGTTAGGTTTGGTAAACCCAAAAATACAAGTTAATCTGGACGGGACTCCTTAGAGTGCAAAAATGGCTGGATGAGAATAGTAGAAAAAATATCAATTAAAAATCAGTTCAGGTGATTTGAAAACACATATTACTCTAGATTCCAAATTGAAAAAAAAAGTTAAAAAATAAACATCAGTAGAAAGGAATTAAAGAACATGCTTTTCATGACTATAGTTTAAGAAAGAAATTGTAACCAGACAGAAGACAGGAGATGATCAAATTTGTATTTGAAAAAAATATATGGATTACAGTAATCTTTTTCATTATCTGTAATGATAGCCTAACATCCCAAATATTTAAGGTATTTTCACAAATACATATGATATACCAATGGAAAAGACATCAAAGGATAAGGAAAAATAATTTTTAAAACAATTTAACCTCTCAACACTCATCGGAAAAGGGTTTGAATTAGATAAGTAAGAATTAGAGAAATATAAATCAAACTTAACTAAATGGGGGAAAAAGTGTGGAGGTAAGTACTATACCTAATTGTGGGAGGAGGTTTGATTTTTTTCTAACCATCCTGGAAAATGACATTATAGTAGGTAACAAAAATATCCATTCACTATTCATGTCAATAATGAATATATACTCCAAGGAGTTTAAACACATCAACAAAAAACTCAATATGTACAAAAATACTCAAAATGGTAATATTTCTTAGAACAAAATGATGGAAACAAGCTATATATTCAATAATTACGTAGTGGCTAAAAAAAGGTGACAATAGCATAATGAAACATATTTTTGTTCCACTAGGAAAATGTAAATACTACAAGTTAAGTGAAAGAAGGAAGAATTATTTTAAAAGATACACAGTGAAGAAAAGAAAAAAAGGAGACACACCAAGGACAAAAAGAGAAATACTTCTCATGACCAGATGCAACAAAACTTGGTTCCTATGCAATGGACAATGTTGATCCCATATAAACAAAGTTTGTAGAAACATCCCTATTTTCCATTTATTTTATTTTGAAAGGGTAAAGATCTGACCAATGATTTCAATAGTGGATGAAGTTTTCAGGGAGAAACTCAGTTAACCAATGCTGACTGGCACCAGAACTGCAACTTTTTATTTTAGAGCAGTGGTTCTCTGCCTTTTTGGATTGAGGACCCCTTTACACTCATAAACATTACTGAGGAGCACTCAAAGAGTTTTTGTTTGTGTGTTATATTTATTAGTGCTTATCATGTTAGAAATTAAAACATATTATTTTGAAAATAGTTTTGTCCTTGTGGCCCCTGAAAGAGCCTGAAGGCCCCCTGGAATTCCTCCCCCACACTGAGAAGTGCTGGTTTTACAGTTAAAACTTTGAGAGGTTACAAGACCCAACAATACCTAGTCAGTATTTGTCTGAGGCAGAATTTGTGCCTAGATTTTCCTAATTATTAAATCAACTCTCTACTGTGCCATGCTTCCTTTTTACCTAAAGTCAGTTAACTAGAGTTGGGGAGAGTGACCTTTATCATATCCAAGTATGTTTTTAGGCGATAGTATTTAACTGTTTTCAGAGAATGCACTTTAGATGGAGGAGGGTATTTGTTGGGTATTGTCTATTTTGGGTTTTTTAAAAAAGTAAATGGGGGGTGGTGGGAATAGATAATCACCAAAGTTCTGCTAATTTTCAAATCCTAAAATCTTATGTTTTGTTTTTCTACTGGTGGAGAATATGATCCCCAACCCCTAAAAATGGAAAACCAGAGAAATCAAAGTTATATTATTTGAGGCTTCTATGAAAGTAGAGAACTTCTATGCTGAAAGATGACAAGAAAACAAAGAAGGCACTTTGTCAAATATATAACACATAAACATCTTATTTAGAAGGTGGTAGAGGGCAAAGATCTGGAGATAACTGGTATGAAGTAGTTGGAATGGTATTTGCATTGACTTACTGGCATATATTCAGAGAAATGTGAAAAAAAAGTTTTATCTCACCTTGATCCCTAGTAGGGAAGCTTATTCTTTGCCCTTGCAACAACCTATTAGATTGATACTAGAGGTATTGTAATCCCTCTTCTATATAATTTGAAACTAATTTTCATATAGATTAAGTGACATACATAGTCACAAAGCTAGTAAACAATGCCATTTTGTCTTACTTGATCTATATGTCTTTATAATTATAGAATTCTATGGAGACAGCTAGATGGATCAATGGATAGAGAGCTGGGTTGGGAATCAGGAACACCTGACTTTAAGTCCAGTCTCAGATACTCATTAGTTGTGTGACCCTTGGCAAGTCACAAAACCTCTATTTGCCTTAATTCACTAGAGAAGGAAATGACAAACAATTCCAATGTCTTTGCCATGGAAATCCTGTTCAGCATCACAACGTGTTGGACATGACTGAATGAACAACAATAGAATTCAATCTCTTACACCATGTTATCTTAGGGGGCTTAACAAAACAAATATTCAGAACTCGCATTTATTTTGCATCAATTCATAATCTTGTACACATGTGGGCTGCGGAGAGTCCTGCGAAGATCATGAGGTAACAGTGTGACTCAAGGTTTAACTTCTACTCTCATCATATCAAATATAAAAAATAAATTCACCAAATAAAATAATGACAATAACCATAAAAGGAGAAAAACAATCTGAAGAAAAGAGGAGGAACCAATGTGGCATCAGTGGATTTGGGGTCAAAGTATGCAGATTTAAGTCCTATTTTTGTTTTAATAACTCTGTTACCTTGGGAAAGTCACTTCCCCATTATCCATCTCTCCAATCATCTGTTTTCTTGTACAATGAAAGAATTGACTCCATAAGCTGTATGACCCCTTCCAACTCTAAATTTATGAAACTATGATCTTATTATATGCTCAACCACTTATTAATTACTACTGAAAACACCAGCAAGAGGCCTTCTGAACTCATTGGCAGTACCCAGTCCAACTTGCTACTCACTTCATTATATAAGAACTTTAATTTTCGGGGGCATACTTTTGTACCTTCATTTTTCCAAAGGGAAGGGAGTACCCTTCCCCTATTTGTTTGATGTCTTGATTTCATAACTAAGCCAGCCCTGGCATTCTGGATAGTAGAAAACAGTCTGTTAGGAGTCAAGGATCACAGAACTTCAATGTAATACAAAAGGAAAATGGGCTAGCAACTAGTTTCAGGAAAAGGAAGAGCAAAAACCCAGTCACAGCTAGGTAGATTGTGAATATACTCCAAGGAAACTGATGAAAAAGGAAAACATTTCATAGACACCAAAATAATGATAGTATTTTATAATAGTAGTAATAGTAATGATGATGGAGATTTTAACTAGCATGTACATGTTTTAAAATTAGCTATGTGAAGTATATGCATGTATAAGTGTACATGGATAATACAAATGCACATAACATATATGTGTATGTACATGTACATTTATGTATAAAATCTTCAGTGAGGTAGGTATTATTATTATCCTAATTTTATGAAGATGAAGATACTGAATCTAAGAAAGCATAACTGACTTTCCTAAAGTTTCTGAGACAGGATTTGAAATTTGGTCTTATTGTCACTAACATGCTAACCAATTCCCTAAAAGCTATTTAAAAATAGCAACTGAAAACAAATTCAGTGACTACTGATTGGGTCTATGACTAAAGAAACTATTCAAAATATGACTATGCCTTTAACAAATTAAAAATATGGTGAATTTCAGGAACTTGTAAAATTTGGATAAACTGACACAAAGTAATAGTTATAGTCTTATAAAATGTACAGACTGACTCAAAGTAGGTCTCTGACGGATTGCAATGTCGTGTCAAGTGATGCAAATTAAAATTCACCCATATCTAAACATTCTATGTTACTCTTGTCCTTTTGTCCTTTTTATCCCATAAACGTCAACAAAGCAAAATTTCAGGGACCTTCCACATTTTCCCTAGTTATCCTTTTCCCCTTTTTTTTCAGTCTTTGTAATAATATTATTATCGTATAAACTGTTTTCACGGTTTTGCTTATTTTATTCTGTATCTTCCCAAATTTCTCTGAAGACTTTCATTGTTTCTTGTGGACAACTGTATTCTATCACATTCATAGACCATAATTTTTTAAGCCATTCCCAAATCATGAGCACTGTCTCCAGTTTTCAATCCTTTCCTACTAGAAAAAAAGAATTGATATAAATTTATTTTTACATATATGCCTCCTTTTCCCCCTTTCTTTGATCTCTTTGAGATATAGATCTAGTAATGGTGTTACTGGGTCAAAGGACATACTCTTTTTGCTATACTGTGTCTTGCCTAGAGTGACATAGCCCCTGACTCCAGGTTGAATGCCCTATCTACTATACCACACTGTTCTCATGCATGTAAAGTGTTTTGTGAACATATGACACTATATGTGTCATCATGAGTATATATAGAGCATAATAAAATATTATTGATGATTAAATAACAATAACAATTATAACAACAATAACTCAGTAAAGCTCTCAGAATTGAAATGTTCATGGTAAAGTAATTTTGATCACTAGTGCATACATATTCTATTTAGAATCAAACTTTTTTTCTTTTAGTATAACTTTCTGCCACACTTGAAAACTATAGGTTCTTATGTTAAAAAAAAAACACCCTCTGTTATAAAAATTGTCCTTTTTATAACAATGTTATAAAACATTATAAAAACATTGTTATAAAAATGTTCCTTTTTTCTCCTTCCATCCTCCCTCCCTCCCTCCTTCCCTTCCTTTCTTCCTTCTTTCTTTTTTCTTTCTTTCTTTCTTTCTTTCTTTCTTTCTTTCTTTCTTTCTTTCTTTCTTTCTTTCTTTCTTTTTCTTTCTTCCTTCCTTCCTTCCTTCCTTCCTTCCTTCCTTCCTTCCTTCCTTCCTTCTTTCTTTCCTTCCTTCCTTTCTTCTTAGCAGGATATTTTCTTGCTTTTACAAAAGCTTTCTTTTCCTAAAGGGTTTGGCCCATGCCTCCATGGTAACTGAGGTGGAAAATGAAGAATCTAGTAGACTGGCACAGTGATAAGGCCTTGAGGGTGGTGACCTGGGGCCTGGTAATGGAGCAGAGACATGCCTCATTGGGTAAGACCAATAGAAGGCAACAAAGTATAAGGATTGTGGTCTCTATAATACAACCATCCCACTGTACCCCCAAAGTTCTGTAACACGAGTCAACGCCACAGTCAGAGCTAGTTATAATTATTTATATGAGACAATATGATGTAATGGACAGTATTCTGGACCTTCAGTGAGGAAAACCTAGGACTGAATATACATTTGAATGCTCCCAAAATTTAGGACCATTGGAAAAATCACTTAACTGCTCTGTCCTTCAGTTTCCACATCTGCAAAATAAGATTAATTACAGCACTTGCCCCTCAGACTCTTTTGAGTATAAAATATTTACAAAGTACATAAAGCATATTATAAACTTTACAAATATTAATGTAAATGTGAATTATTACTTATATAGGAACATATCAGGAAGCAGATTAATTGATGTGAGAAATTTCATTTTGTGCCGTCTGCTTGCTGTCAGTGTCCTAAGTTTATAAGCTTGGTGCAATTATCTGAGTGTCATAAATGTGAATCATTGGAAGTCAAATGCCATAAATCAAGGGCTACCTATTATCAGAAAAGCCAATTAGTAAAGACTGGTATGATTGCAATCCTTACTATATCTGCCATGATGAAGGCTGAAATTTTATAAAGAACCAGAAGAAATTCACAAATTCTATATTAAGCTGCTGACCTTTAATGTTATTGTTATTATTATCATTTTATTATTATTATTATTATTAGCACTTCAAACATGGGGATGATGCAAAGGTCACTAAATGAGGAAGGTGTGCCCCTGTTGTGTGATAATCCCAGTTTACCCATGAAGCTAACTCTATGCCATTAGGTTAAGCTTGACACAATGTATCTTTCTGGCGGGTAGCATTGCCGGGGTGGGGCTACAACTACAGCCAGTAGTTGGGGAGGAAAGAGCCGCTGGACGCCAGGCTGTTCCTGCTGCGTATGCGCTACTGGTAGTCCCACCAGCCTTCTGTCCCGAGGCGCGTGCCCTGGCACCAGACCTGACAAAGCCCGCAAGCTGGGCTCTAAGGTCAAGCAAGGTTATGTCAGCTACCGTATTCGTGTTCGCCGGTTCCCAAGGGTGCCAGCTATGGTAAATCTGTGAATCATGGGCTCAATCAGCTGAGGTTTGCCAGGAACCTTCAGTCTGTAGCAGAAGAATGTTCTGGCTGTCACAGCGGCGCGCTAAGAGGCTTGAACTCCTCTGGGAGGGTGAAGATTCCGCCTACAAATTCTCTGAGGTTCTTCATATTGACCCATTCCATAAAGCCATCAGAGGAAACCCCGCCACTCAGCGGATCACCAAGCCAGTGCGCAAGCACGGAGAGATGCGAAGGCTGGAAGAGTCAGGGCCTTGGAAAGGGTCACACATTCCACCATGCCATTGGAGGGTAATACTCTCCAACCACATCGATACCGCTAATTGGTGCAATCCGTTTGTAAGCTAAGAGATTTTATAAACAACATTTATGATGAAAAAAGAAAGAAAGAAAGCATCTCCATGGGGAGAGGCAAACCTCACTGAAGATTGTCTCACCATGCATGGTACGTTGGCTGATTGGAGTCAGAACCTGAGTTCAAATTCTATCTACCGCTTATTATTATAACCTTATGATTGTAAACCAACCCTTGGGGGGGTGGGGAGGAGAGGGAAGAGGATTGGACCATATATCCTGTGAGGTCCTTTCTATCTCTACATCGATGAGCCTCTGAAGCTCGCACACATGAGATGTGTGTAAATGATTTACACTTCCCCCTCTCACTTCCACTCTCACTAAGTTCATATTCCAGCTTACCAAAGTGCTAAAATTGTATGTTTATACTGTGGGGTGGGGAGTAGAATGTTCTGTATACATATGATAACTATAATATACTCACATTTCTATGTTACAGTCCTTTATTTAATACATTAAATAGATATTTCAGAAATGCAACTATCTTCTGAATCTTCAGGAGTATATGACTACAGAAAACTGACGTTTTTTAATAACACACTGTATCCAACTTCAGAGCAATCTTTTTCCCCCTTAGAACAATAATATTACAAACACTACCAGCCAGTGTCTGAACAGATGTCACTGGAAAGAATTTTAACCTGATACAGGTAGCCCCCCAGAACACTTGAGTGGAACTTATAAGCTATAACTAAGATTTATTTCTTAAATGTCTTGATGCCACACACAATTTTACAAAAAATCATTTGTATAAGATATATAAAAAGGAACCAATATATTTTCAAGATAGTTTGTATGCTATTTACCAGTAGTTACTTGAACAAGCAAGTGAAAATATAGAATTTGGAACAATAGAGTGTATTTATAATATGGCTGATACAATAAGATCTTCCTCATTCATTGTTAAGAAAAAGAAAAAATCAGCAACCTGTTCCAGCAAATGATGCTCCATGATAATGTATGCTTGCTTTGAACACAGCAATTTTTCTGCTAACATATTCTATTCAGTGCTTATGTCTATATCTAACACTCAGCTCCAGATGTATGGCTTCATGTAGCACATTGTGTTTCATTCACACCCTTTTTAGCACTTCATGTACTTAATTCCAGCAATGTATTATTTATCTCTGCTGAGCAATGTGTTCAGGCAGGTACTGACTGACCTAACTGAATCATCAAAGCCCAAGATAATAAACAGACCACTAAATTCAGGTCATTGCACATTAGGTTCTCACTATATCAGTGATGTATTCTGTGCTGGGTATAGTAGATACAAAGACAATAGTGAATTAATACCTGTCCTCAAGGGGCTTATATTCTATTGAGAGACACAGACAGATAAATGTAAATTATAATAGAATTCTCAAAATACTTATACAATCTTTTCACAGTGACTACTTCCTTAAAAATAAAAAAAAAGGAGAAACAGCATTACCCATGTCTCTCTCCCCCTCCTGATTCTTCTCCTCATGTAAACTTGCCACAGGTATGTACATATAAGGTGTATCCACACCTACACATATACATCACATGGGCGTGTGTGGGGGTGTGCATATAAAGATTGGCTGCATTCCAAACACAAGCATTTGATGAGATGTAAACATAAGAATTGGTTGAGGCTCAAGCATTCTTAGTGTGTGTGTGTGTGTGTGTGTGTGTGTATGAAATTTTGAGAGAACAAGAATATTAGACCCTGGAGGATCCCATAAGGCTCTGGGTAGGAGGTGGGAGCCAAGATGTATTTTAGAGAAAGCTAGTGATTAAAGAGGTGACAGCTAGGACATAGCATATTCCAGTTAAGGAGAAAAGCCTGTATACAAGAAGTAATGGATGGAATTAGTACAGAGAATTCAGTTAGTATGATTTGAAGATGACTTCTTCAGTAGCTGGGAAACAAGTTGAGCTCACATGCATAGTGAGACTGTCTATTGACTTGAGATAAGAATGGGCCTGAATTGTCCTTATTTCATATCAATTAATAGCACATGCATATATAATATAGTCATTTATTCATATGGAAACTGATGGTAAGTTTAGTTTTTCATAGCTAGAAGGAGGCACTGAAGGATCTTGGGAGCTGGAATAAGTATAGAATGGGAGAATCCTGGGAACTTTAGAATTCTGCAACTCTGTGCAGAGAAGGGTTCAGGGGTAGGGATGCTAGCAAAAGAAGGGTGCTCCTTCCCTGAACTGAATACACTCATTAGTACTTGAAACCTTGTTTGGCTGAGGGAACTATGTAAGGACTCATATGTCAAGGGCAAAATTTTGCTATTTTCTTGACTGTTACCACTAAGAGCTACTAGCAAATTTATCTCTTCTCCTTCTTCTCCCCCTCTCCTTTGCAAACTCTGCATGGGAAACTGGCATCTGGTTTCATTCAAATTTGTTTATATAGTCCTTTCATAGCATTCATTTTTACCCTTTCCAAATAAAGATAAGATGATTTCCATTGAATTACTCTGCAAGCATCTGCTTATAAGTGAGTCACTCAATAGGGAAGAATATTATTGTTGCTTTTTAGTTGTGTCCAGCTCTTTATGACCCCATTTGTGGTTTTCTTGGCAAAGACATTGAAGTGGTTCACCAATTCTTTCTACGATTCATTTTATAAATGAGGAAAGTGAAGCAAACAGGGTTAAATGACTTGCCCAGGGTCACATAGCTAGTATGTGTCCAGATTTGAACTCATGAAAATGAGTTTTTCTTATTCCAAGCTGGCACTTTTTTCACTGTACCACCTAGCTGCCCACTGAGGCGGATAGCACTAGACAACCACAGGACTACATCTCCTTGCTGGAAAGGTTATGCTCAATCTTGCTGGGTAGTTGATCCTTGGTTGTAGTCCAAGCTCTTTTCCCTTACAAAATATCATATTCCAATCCCTCCAATCTTTTTTTTTTGTTTGTTTGTTTTTTTGGTTAAATGACTTGCCCAAGGTCATAGGGCTAGTAAGTATTACGTCTCTGAGGCTGGATTTGAATTCAGGTCCTCCTGACTCCAGGGCTGGTGCTCTATTCGCTGCACCACCTAAAACCTCCCCCCTCCAGTCTTTTAATGTAGAAGCTGCTAGGCCCGTGTGATCCTGATTGTTGTTCTACAATATTTGAATTGTTTCTTTCTAGCTTCTTGCAGCATTTTCTCCTTGACTTTATGATTCTGGAATTTGGCTACAATATTACTTGGAATTTTCAATTTGGGATCTATTTCAGGAGGTGTTTGGTGGATATTTTCAATAACTATTTTACCCTTTGGTTCTAGGACCTCAGGATAATTTTACTTGATGATTTCTTGGAAGATGTTGTCCAGGGATTTTTTTTTAATCATGGCTTTCCAGTAGACCAGTAATTCTTAGATTACCTCACCTGGATCAGAGTTCAAGGTCAGTTGTTTTTCCATTGAGATATTTTACATTTTCTTCTATTTTTTCATTCTTTAGATTTGATTTGATTTGATTTGATTCTTGATGCCTCATGGAGTCATTAGTTTCAATTTATCTAATTCTAATTTTTAATAAATTGCTTTCCTTAGTTTTTGAACTTGCTTATCCATTTGTTCAACTTTTACTTTTAAGGAATTATTTTCTCCAGTTAGATTTTGTACCTCTTTTCCCATTTGACAAATTTTACTTTTTAAGGAATTGTTTTCTTCAGTGAATATATTTTCCATTTTTCCAAATGTATTTTTAAAATAATTGGTCAATTTATCTTCTACTTCTCTAATTTGGATTTTAAAATCCTTTTAGAGCTCTTCCAAGAATGTTTTTTGGGCTTGAGACTAATTTATATTCCCTTTTGAGATTTCAGATGTGGGCATAGAGTCAACGTTGTCCTCTTCTGAGTTTGGTTCTTCTTGCTCACTGTAATAGGATTCTATAGTCTGTTTTTATAATTTGCTTTTTGCCCCTTGTGATTGGCTATTTCCTGGCTTTTAAAGTGGATCTCTGCTTCTTGGATACAGAGGGCTCTTACCCATGATTTTCTTATGCTGAGAGTTAGGGACCTGGTTTGGCTTTGTGTGCTGTTGCCTCTGAGTGGCTAGACTGAGAGCAAGGCCAGGCCTTTTGGTGTTTCCCCGGGTTACATTGAAGCTCCCAATGTGATGTGTGGGGGAGGTGTGGTCTGGCCCCTTCAGAATTCTGCCTCCCCACCCCTGGACTAGAGCTCAGGAAGGCTCAGCAGCTGTTGTCTCACGATTCCCCTGGATGTTGGAAGGCACACCTGGGGTCATGGTGTTAATGCTTGCTGGCTCTACCCCTTGGAGGTTCAGTATCTCCTGCTGGTCAGCTGAGATGGGGCTTGTTGGGATGCCTCTCATCCTGTACTTTAGCCACAGCCACACCCTTCCTCCTGGATTCCCAAGCCTCCAGCTGATTCCACTATTTCAGGATTTTACTCTGGGGCAATATGCTCTGATTTTCCAGGGTCAAAGAGGGGGATAAGAGCTGCTATGATTTACTCCACCATCTTGGTCACTGGAAGTTCAAGTAGGTGATTTTTAAACATCCAGACTGTGAGCTGACAGCCCCAGGAGTAGTTGCTGCCATTGCCACCGACACAGGCCTTGCGCTTGTCTCGTACCCAAATCCAACAGACCCCCACCCTGCAGTGAGAAGTCTGGGAGTCACCCCAGTGGTGGGTGAGTCAGTTTGCCTGGGACTTGCTCTAGTTCCTCTATGGTTGGGTCTGTGTTGGTGCAGCCATCAACATCTTTTCAGGTGACTGCCTTCCTAACAAAATGTCAAAGGCTTTCAAAATCGCAGTACCCCAGTTTCTCAATCTCTAAAATCTGCTTTCCAAGGCAAATGAGAGATTGGAACAGGGAAGAGCACAGAGTCAAAGTCCAGGGACAACGTTATTATTTTCCTCCTACCTGGTCAGTCAATCACTACTGTGTAAGCAAAGTTTTTGTTTTACTTTCCCTGCTCTCTAGGCTTTAAGCTCTCTTATACTTTTAATACTACACTGTAGGAGTTACTACTTGCTACAGTATACTTAGTGACCACACTCTAGTAAACCATCTGGGCAGATGAGCTAAACCAGGTTGAGAATAACTGACAGTCTTCAGACTTGTTGAGGAGTTAACAGGATTTCTATCCCAAGTGAAGTGAAGTCTTTCCTTGGTGAAATGGGTGAATGAGAACAGTTTGTTTCAATAAGCAGAAAGGTGGTTAAAGCAGGTACTGTGGAATGCTTAGAGCTTGGTCAGACATCAAAGATGTCAAGGTTGGCCACTTCATTCCAAGCCATTACCACTTCTTCTGACTTTTGTCTTGCCACTGGACTTTGATGACTCTGGAAGAGAGAGTGAGGCTGATGGCTTTGCGCAACTCTCCCTCACTTAAATCCAATTCAATAGTACCTTTTTGACCAGTAAATAAAAATTAAATATACAAAGAGGTGTTAGGGTCCATATTTAGAAGAGCTATTGCTGGAAACAACAGCATCTTCTTGATCTGGTAGTAAAAGAATGGAAAGGGCCCAAATCATAAACCTTGTTGGTAGTATCAAGGAAAGTGAAGCCTCAGTTGTTTTACTGATATTATTTGAAATAAGTGCCCAACCTTGTCAGAATATCAGAGTGATAGGGGAGGTCTTTAGTCACAAAAGAACATTTCTGAAAAGGCATTGTTCTCCCTTCACAAAAAGCCACACCATATCAGGTTGAATATGTTTTATTCTAGAGAGACTAAGGAGACATTGAAGTCTCGTGGAAGTCTCAGGAGAGTCTGGGTGAAGGCTCTTTGGAATCATTCCTGGATCTTTATAAAGTTATTAATAGTTATTTAAAAGAGGTGGAACTGTGGGAGTGAGTCTACACTAGAGATTCCATGTTTGAAATGGAATACCTTAGTAGTTACCAAGGCAAATGGCAATCTAATATTAGCATTTGCTAGAATTAAGACACACCAGGTCCTGTTGGGGTGATGTCTACCAGCTTTTCCTACCTCTCTGTCTGGCACCTTTGCCTTAGTTACAGCTGAATCCTACTAGCCCCTGAGTCATAATTCTTCCCTCAAACACCATGAATAGCAGTGTTCCTGAAAGGTGCTGATTTTCATGTCACTGACACTGCCAAGAGGAGGAGAGAAGCTTGTACCTCTTGGTGGCTAATTCAGGATTATTCTTTTCCTCTTTAGAGGGGGATTAAATTTGTTGTAACCTTCTTAAACTTTTGTTACCCTTGTAATTTAAACTGACAAGTTAAATGCTAATGCAATTGATAGGGGTGAACAACTGGTCAATGTTAGGCCTGATCTGACTACATAATCAGGCTGAGATGGCAAAAATATGCAGGTCAGATGGAATTTTGACAGAAAATGGTTCTTTGCTAGGCTTTATTTCTCCCTAGGTGATAATAAAAAGCCAGGACTGTAGTAAGTATCAAATGGGGGGGGGGTGAGTGAGAGGGGAGACAGCAACTTGAACTTGGACTAGAAAAAAAAAAGTGAAGTTCTCAGGATCTTGGGATTTCTTTTGCATATTTATTAAATAGAGATGGTGGTCACATAAAAAAAGACTCTCACCCATTATGTTCTTACTAGCCAACTAGGACTTGAGAGAGGTTAGAATTCCACTGTAGGCAGAGGAAGTGGAGGTTTGAATATCTCTCTTGACTTGATGATTTATAATTCTAACAACAAATGCAAAACTGTTTTTTCTTAAATCTATTAATTGCATTATTTTATTTCATTTTCATCACCTTCATTTCAAAAAGTATCCCCTTCTTTATTCAGAATGTCATTTCTTGTCATTGAGAGTATTTAAAAAATGAACAAGAAAGAAGGAAGATGGAGGAAGGAAGGAAAAAAGGAAGAAAGGAAGGAAGGGAGGAAAGGAGGAAAGAAGGAAGGAAGGATGGGGGAGAGATGAAAGGAAAGAGGGAGGGAAGTAAGGAAAAAGGAAGGAAAAAAGGGAAAGAGGAAGGAGGGAAGAAAGGAACAAAGGAAAGAAGGAATGAAAGAAGGATGAGGGAGGGAAGGAAGGAAGGAAGGAAGCATGCATTACCAACATATTATTAGAATCTGCATATGCAATATTCCATGTCCTTAGTCTTCCCACCTCTGCAAAGAGTGAGAGTAGCCAACACTGGTCATTTTGAACACAGAGAATTGAGATATTTTTGTTGTTTGTTCTTTGTAATTATATTGCTGTAGTTATTTTTCGAATTATTTTGCTCGTCACACTTACATCACTTTGCATTTGTTCATACAAGTGTTTCCTTTTGTCTCTGTATTCTTCATATTCATTATTCCCCATGGGTCAGTAGCATCCAGTTACAATTTTGTGTCTATAATTATTTAGCAATTTTTTGATATGTGGACATTGACTTCGTGTCCTGTTCTTTATTACCACAAAAATGCTATTATAAGTATTTTGATGTATATCATAACTTTTTAAAAAATGTTCAATTATTTACCCCAAGCTTTTTCATCAGGAATATATCTCTATCTCTATGTATCATCTGTTTACACACACACACACACACACACACACACACACATATACACATACATAATGGGGGAATTATAAGAAATCTATACTATACAATGCCCATGGTGATACAGAAGACATTTTTCAGATGTTTGGATATGGAACTACAGAGCACCTTAGAAGCAATCAAGTCCAGTCATCTCATTTTATAGACAAGGATACTGAAATCCAGGGACATCAAATGATTTTCAGAAGCAGACAGAGGATAGAGGCTAACCCTGTGATTTTGTCTGTAAAGGGGACTCCCAGGTGAGGACATCCTCTCTCTTTCACAAGGTTAGCCCGTTCTCTGAAACCTATAGCCTTAGAGAGTTGTCCAGAGCATTGAGAGATTAAATGACTTGTCTAGGTTTACACAAAGCGTAAACATTAAAAACACAACTGGAATCCATGGCCTCTGACCTCGGAGTTACTGCTTATCCTACTACACATAATGCTTCTCAGCTCCAGCCAGAGTGCAGTCAGATTTGCCTAATTGTGTGTCCCCACCAATAGGCCCCCAAAAGGCAATATTTGGATGAAGCTGTGCTTCTATAGGTATTATTTAAATGAATAATTAAAAGAATGAATAAAAAACAAATGAATAAACAAGGATTAAGGGCCACCGGGAAGATGTTTTAATACTAATCACCAGCACTATAATTGCTAAGACTTTTCACTCTGTTTCCTAGACAACATCTAAATGTAGCTCAATGCATTATAAACTGAGCTTTGAGCAATCCACACACTAAGCATGTCATTCCAGTCCATCCAGTTGTCACATCACAGAATTTAAGAGTGAGAAATGCCATCAGATGCCATTTCACTAACAGAGAATTTCCCCTATAGTATCAGGGGAATGACTAAGCACTCTCTGCTTGGGGTCTCCCAGTGGGGGAGAATTAGCAACCCATTTTCCTTTTGAATAGGTCTAATTGTTAGGAACTTTATCATGACATTAATTCATATTTGGCCCTCTGCAACTTCCCAATCTTTGCTCCTGGTTCTATCCTCTGCAGTCAAATAAAACAACTCTTCACCCTTGTCCACAAGGCAGAGATGATGTCTTAGCATCGTAAGACTCTGTACAAGGAATTTCAGTGCACAACAAGAAATCAGAGAGAAAATAAACCAAGCCAACTTTATTGACAGTAAATACACTGAGTGACAATGAAGGACAGGGGAAACAGATTAGGTCTATGGGGGGTGCAGAGAGGGAGGAGAGAACAAACCAATAAAGACTGCTGGCTTTTTATAGGGTTCTTATTTCTGTGGAGCAGGAGCAGTCATTAGGGGCAGATGATGAGGAGTTCAGACCTGCTTGCTAGCTTTTACTAACTCAGTGAGGTTAGGAAAGATGACTAGAGAATTGGAGTCAATTGATAGTTAAATACCCTCACTCCCACACATACTCACAACAAGGGGGGGTATGGAACATTCAACTAATAATAAATATTCAGCTAGCATTTGGCAATTTACAAACATGAAGTGGTCCTCACAACAATTTTGGTTGGTAAGTGCTATTATTATTCCAGTTTTACAGATCTGAAACCTGAGGCAGATTAAGTGGCTTTGCCAGATCAAACAATTGGTAAACTTTTGAGGCAGAATAATGAAGCTAGTACTTCCTGACTTCAGGTCCAGTACTCTACCCACTGAACCACATCTAACTCTCAGAATAATGCAGGTAACTTTCAGCCTTTGCTAGAATGGGGATTTGAGCTTTCACAGAACTTTTTCATATAGCAGCTTGGGATAGCTACTAAGGTCCTTACAGATGATGAATCATTGAAGTTTCTCTCCTCTGGGCTAAATGATCCTGATTTTTTTCAACTGAACATAAGAACGCATGTCCTCTGGTCCATCTTGTCTGCCTCTTATTGAATGGGTCATTTATTTGGTGAATTTTTTTCATAACTGAGCTCTGAAATATCAAGGCAATAAAAAAAACCTCTAGGATAGAGTGTTAGGCTTAGAGTCAGGCCTCAGGCACTGAATCGCTTTATAACTCTGGGCAAGTCAATTAACTCACTTTCCCTCAGTTCTTCATCTGTGAAATGAACTGGAGAAGGAAATGACAAACCACTCCAGTAGCTGGAAGCATTGTATAGTCAAAAAAGGCCTGACTTTGGAGTCAGGGAAGCTGAGTCCCAATTCTGTCTTTTTCATTAGTCTAGGCCATATCTCAGTCTTTCTGAGCCTCAGTTTATCTTTCTGTAAAAAAAAGGTTGGATTAGGTTTCTAAAAATTGCTTTCAACTTTATTAACATCTGAAAGTTCTGAGTTCCCAGATTAATGAAATATTTTTGCTTTTAAATACCAAATAAATTCGAAGTGTTACATACATGCACATAGACCTCAAGTGTCTAAGGAGGAGAGGGTACCATGTATGCAAACTCTAAAGCCAGAGCTGTCACAGTACCCCAAAGTGTAGGAGTAACTGACGCTAAGAAAACATTAAGTCCAACTAGAATGACTAGGGCATTTTCTTTTCAGGGGAGGAGAGAATATTATCCTGTTCTACTTGTGCTTACTTCTAAAAGACTGGCTATGTAATCACTCACCATTAGACATAACAGAGGAGATTAAAGCATTCTGTATGGCTTAGCCACACAAAGGTAAATGCTTAGTGCCCCATGGTCAGAAAAGAACTAATTTTCTTTGGCAACCATGACTATATTCCACTTAAGTTGTTATAATTATGTTAAACTATTTACATACTTATGAAGGTGAGAGACCTGTGCATTTTTATAGCTCCTTTTACTCTATTTTCAACTGCCAAGATTCAATATTACTTTCTCACTTAGGAAGGTTAAGAAGGGCTTGAGAATATCAAAAGGTTCCTATGTCAACCAATCAACTGTATAGAACATTAGATGTTTAATCAGTATTTGGGGAATTGAGTTTCCATACCTTCAACTTATTCCTGAGACTCTGAGAGATAAGTGGTCTTGAACAAACTTATGCTATGGGGGAAAGTCCATACTTAGACTTTAAATCACATCTTTTTAACTCTCAATCCAGTGCCTCTTTTCTATATCTTGTGAAAGTGTAGAGGAAAGGATGATGTTAAGGGGAGAGTAGAGAGAGAATTCCTGTATTGGTAAATAGAATATACATGTATGCATGCATGCATGCATATGTATACATATATTGCATGTGTACACATATATAAAATTTCCAAATTCTAAGGTGAAATACCTTCTATTTACTGAGAAAACTTCTCTTTCCTGGGGAAACTGGTCAAAAACCATTTTAAACAATTATGTCAGTAGCTACTCAGTATATTTTCTCTAAGGTTTCTCATTAGTATTACCTAAATATTTGGCAAGGGTAAACAAATTCCTTTTCTAGGTGCCAGGGCTCCTTAGACTTCTAGTTCTAATTTTTATAGGAATAGAAATCAATTCCCGATTCCAATGAAAGATAGCACTTGTATACATATATATATATATGTATACACACACAAATATGTATATATATATATATATGTATATATATATTTTTTTTGAAGCAAGTAGATATGGCTTACTATTTTTCCCCAATCCCATCCCTGATTTTGATTATTCCTCAAATGTGTGTTTGGTGTAGTTTTTGTTTGTTTTGTTCCCCCCCACACTTTTCCTATAGCAATTAGGAAGATGTGGCAACAAGGGAGAATTCAGGCAGAGAAATAAGCATCATGAAAGTGCTCATAAAAGTTATGAATAATTTGTGAGTTTCCTGTCCTCCTCTGAGAACTGACTCTCAAATCTAAATATAAGAGTTTATATCCCATCTCTGATACAGAATTTCTGTACTTTTGGATAAGTAACTACCTCAGCTTCATCGTGTGTAAAACTGAGGGGGTTGGACTTGTTGGCCTCTGAATTCCTTTCCAAATTTAAATCTATATTTAGTATCCAGATTGGTCTAGTTAATCCAGGACAATTAGATTAAATTCCTTCATCCAGAAATAGAAAGGCAGGTGTGCATGTAGAGAATGGAGAATGATGAATAACAGTTAAAGCTAACAACCAGATTTTTAGCATTGGATGAATACTTCATGAAAGTAATAGTCAACTATAGCTAGGTTTACTGAATTAGCTCCAGAGAGGAATATACAGCTTTCTTGGTTATCTTCAGGATAAAACTCTGCAGCCCATAAGATTTGTGGGCCATCAAGAGGAAAGGAATTTTATCTGGATAAGCCTTTATTTCTTGGCAGTAGTTACATAGGCAGCTTCTCTTAGGACAGGATGGGTGTCGGGGAGTCACGTGTGTACTTGCCTTCTGGTGTGAGTAGACCCATGTGACATATACTATTAGATGAGCCCTATAGTTACAGTAGATCAGCTGGATATGAGACTTTATGTATATTTAGCGAAAGCCTGGGTTTGACTCACAGACCAGTCATAAGAAAGTAATTCCACAAAAAGAGCAAAAATTAGAGTAGGATGCCTTGTGTTCCCTTTTCCTCTCCTATCTCCATAAAACCACCCTCAGAAGCGCAAGCAGTAAACAGTCCATTCACCAAAAACAAACAACAGTTTATTTCATTGATTACTTGGCAATCAGTCCAGGAGCATTGTAACTCACTTTTTTTTAGGATGAATTGGGCCTTGTTTCCTTGGGGATATTGATCACCAATTACTTAAGCAAAATTGTGACTCCTCTGCATAAAAACATGATTTGAATCATGGCAAGTACAGAAGGTCACTAAGGGAGAGAATAGAGAGGGAATTTATGCATTGATGGGTAGGGAAAATACTTCACAATCTAATTTCTAGGGTGAATCACCTCTATTTGCTGGGGGAAACGGAAAACAATCACTTTAAACAATTCCTCCCATGGCTGCTCCATATATTTTCTATCAGGTAGAGGCAGATGGTGGCACAATGGATAGAGCCCTGGGCCTGGAATCAGGAAGATCTAAATTCAAATTTGACTTCAAATCTTTACTAACTCTGTGACCCTGGCAAGGTCTATTCATCTGTGCCTGCCTGTTTCTTCAACTGTTAAATGGAGATTATACTGGCACCTTCTGCTCAGAGTAGTCATGGGGATCAAAGAGAGAATGTCTATAAAGTTCTTAGCACAGTTACTGGCACACAATAGGAAAAATATATGTGTTTACACATATTTACATGTTTACACATAGACACACATGTATGTAGGTATACATATAGACATAGATAACACAATGTACATATAGATTGTGTTCATATGAACACGTTGTAATGGAAATGCAAATTTAAAGATCTTCCCTGCCCCTAGCTTAAGTGCACCTGGAGCCTGTGGTGGGAGGCTTGTTTTTCAGGAAAGCCCATATCTTGATACTTTGTGATTGGGCAGTGGGTCCAGAAGGTTGTTACATTCTCTGAGCCAGGAGAAGGCTATATAAACCCTTAGGAGAGGCTTTGCTTTGGGGCTCACTTTGAGAAGTGTTGTATGATTTGACCAGATGAGACTCTGGGAAGCCGTTGTTGAGAACCCCCCCCCCCCCGCCCCGGCTTTGAAAACCCAGGTGTTGATGCTTCCCTCTCTGGTAACTGTGATTTGGTATTGATGCATGTAATGTTGGGACAGTTTGGAAGCCTGTCTGATCTGTAAGTTCTGTAACTCTGAAGTTCGGGGTGCTGACCTTTTTTCCCTGAACTAGGTAATGTATGTTTGTTTGATTAAAGTAAGCTTGTTAACCCATTTTGAGTTGCTTTCCTTTTGAAAAGCAGATTTAAGAACCTATATTGGCAGCTACCCTGGGGATATTGGGGTGCTTGCTGCTACAAAATGGCGACGAGGGATGGGATCTGCTGAGCAAAAGGAAAGTATGGGGGCTGGGATAATTGTTTGTTTCCCAGTTGTGGTAGCTGTGATTCTGTGGAGCCATGGAGCAGGAGAGAAAGACCTGCATGCTGACTTCACTGAGCTGAGAGCAGGAATGGTGAGCTGCCTGCATGGAGACCTGTGGAGAAGCCAGGAGCTGCTGCCTTCTGCTGGAGGAGAAGGAACCCAGGAGTTTGGAGTTCACCCACAGGACAAGATAAGGACTGTGAGACAAAGCAGGGGCACTGAATGTGTTTCCTTGCTGCATCCCACAGTTTGGGACCCAGGGGGGATGGACTTGTGACTATGGTGGGTGGGGTGAAGTGCCATGGACCCCAAGGACCCCAATTTGGTTTTGTTGTCCAGCTCCCTCTCTGGACTTGGAAGTAGGGGCTGGAGCAGTGTGAGGGAAAGAACAACCCCCTCCTCCCAAGAGAACTTTATGTGATAATGCTTTGTATTTTGTGAATTGATGTGAAAATGCAATGTACTTTGTGTTTAAGGCCCAGTGGCCACTTCGGTAACTTTAGATGTACCTTGAAACTATGACTTAGGAGTTGGTTGGTGCTAATTGAAATGTAAATTGTCTATGCTATGGGCATACATAGTAAGACTTTACTGAATAAGTGACTAATTGTACTTTGAGATATTGTTACAGATAAGAGACTAATTGAGCTAATCAAGACTTTGCCCCACAAGTGGAAGACTTGTACTTTGAAAACTGATGTAACTGATTGAGTTAACTTAAGAGTGACTATTTTTTGATTTTACTGATTAGTGGACTGAGTTAACATTTGCCCCATGAGTGGAAGACTTGGACTATTGTACTTTGAGATTATATTGTGATTTTCTTATGTACCTGGAAAATGTGACCTAAGAGATGTTTAGAGATAATTCAAATGTAAATTGTGTATGCTATGGGCATGAAAGATCTTGGGGCCGAATGTAATGGAAATGCAAATTTAAAGATCTTCCCTGCCCCTAGCTTAAGTGCACCTGGAGCCTGTGGTGGGAGGCTTGTTTTTCAGGAAAGCCCACACCTTGATACTTTGTGATTGGGCAGTGGGTCAAGAAGGTTGTTACATTCTCTGAGCCAGGAGAAGGCTATATAAACCCTGAGGAGAGGCTTTGCTTTGGGGCTCACTTTGAGAAGTGTTGTGTGATTTGACCAGATGAGACTCTGGGAAGCCGTTGTTGAGAGCCCCCCGGCT
This sequence comes from Gymnobelideus leadbeateri, assembly GCA_011680675.1. Taxonomy (NCBI): domain Eukaryota; kingdom Metazoa; phylum Chordata; class Mammalia; order Diprotodontia; family Petauridae; genus Gymnobelideus; species Gymnobelideus leadbeateri. The sequence goes on from WOXC01000245.1 coordinate 341,783, forward strand.
TTGAAAACCCAGATGTTGATGCTTCCCTCTCTGGTAACTGTGATTTGGTATTGATATAATGGTTGGACAGTTTGGAAGCCTGTCTGTTTGATCTGTAAGTTCTGTAACTCTGAAGTTTGGGGTGCTGACCTTTTTCCCCTGAACTAGGTAATGTGTGTTTGTTTGATTAAAGTAAGCTTGTTAACCCATTTTGAGTTGCTTTCCTTTTGAAAAGCAGATTTAAGAACCTATATTGGCAGCTACCCTGGGGATATTGGGGTGCTTGCTGCTACACACGTGTATATATACATATATTCCAACTCTTATCATCATCACTATCGTGTGTCATTAATTTCAACTGAATGTGTTATTCCTATCTGAGATGAAGTATTGCTCCTTCCTTTGTTCTAGGACTTTTCAACTGTGTTCTCACAATTCTGGGTCTAAGATCTAAAAAGAGCAGAAGTAAATCTGTGATTCAAATGAAAGATCTCTGTTAACAGAAAAAATTTGAAAAGTTTGTTTATGTGCTTTCCTCTATTTCTTTCCTCTAGTTAGATTGTGCCTTGAAATCTGGAAATGTCTTAAGAATGTATACAACTTTAAATGGAGTTTCCAATTGGCACGGTGTTTTCCCAAAGCAAAGAACAAAGTCTTTTTAAAAAAAGGAAGAAAAAGCCCAATGACCACTGTGAAATGAAACTGCCCTTAGTGAATAATTTGGAACACCATCAAATCAATTACAGTAGGAGATGTCATTCCTAATAGGTGGTTGAAGTACTTGTCTTGAATGTTTGATTTCTAATCAGCTATGAGGTTGGACAGAAATGTGTCATATCCAGATTCAGACTTGTGTGGAGGCTTTGATTTTGGCCAAAAAAAAAAATGTAGGATGAATAATGTACGTCACATATCCACTTCTCTTTTTAATATAAAATTTCATATCTTCCCTGAAGTCATGTGCAATGTAAGTTATAGAACAAATATTGAACTTGAATTCTGTAGCACTGTAATTTTGAAATATGTTATTTCTTACTTTAGTTCAAAGTCTGTTTTACTATGTTCTCCTGATGATGGTGATGAGCTACCCCCAAAATCACTTTTCTATAAGAATATATCAGTGTTCTAGTGGGTAGAGCACTTGACCTAGATTCAGGAAAGTCTTGGTTCAAATCAAGCCTCAGACACTTAACAGCTGTGTGACTCTTGGCAAGTCACCACCAGGGAGAGGATTCTGGGAAGATGGTGGAGTAGGGCTGAAAATTCTAAGCTCTCAAGATTTTCCCCCACAATAGAGTTAAAATAGCACCTTAGGGTGGACAAATTGTGGATGGAGATAAGAATAGGTGCACAACTGGGGTTTTTCTGGGACAATTTGAGAAGATCAGAAGAAAAATCCCAGGATGAGGTTTGGTCCCTGTGAAGAGTAAACACTTCCAGGCTAGGTTCCCTTTTAACAAGCTGCTAACCTCTTAAACAGACTGCTTGTCCTGGGGTTAGTTGTCTTGAGAGGCTGCCTTGGCCCCAGCCCCTGGAGCTTTTACCCCAGGATAGTGAATGGAGTGAGGTGTGTGAGCCCAGGGAAATCGAGGTAACCTCTGCTGATAGGGAACACCAGACCCAGCTATGCTGCAAATAACATCAGGGGTGAACAGGAAACAGCACATACCTAGTGAGTGCAGAAGCAGGGGGCAGAAAGTCCTGTACTTATAGGAGGTTGGCCTTTTAGCTTTTTATTCCAGGCTGGAAGGGAGAACCGAAGATCTGGGGCAAGAGGCACTATTTCCCATACCCCAGAGCTAAAATCTATTACAGGGGCAGCTAGGTGGCGCAGTGAAGAGAGCACTGGCCCTGGAGTCAGGTACCTGAGTTCAAATCAGGCCTCAGACACTTACACACACACACACACACACACACACACACACACACACACACACACACACACACACACAAACTAGCCATGTGACCTAGGGCAAGTCACTTAATCCCAACTGCCCTCCAAAAAAGCAAAACAAAACAAAACAAAAATTAATCTATTACCACAAAAAATGCACAGGCAAAGGAGGAAAAAATTCAACCACAGAAAGTCATTATGGGAATAGAGATGACCAGGGTTCATCTTCAGAGGATATTGAAGTAAAGAAACCCCCAAAGAGTAACACCTGCCCAAAAAGAATTCATAGAAAATCTTTAAAAAAGACTTTTAAAATCAAATGACAGAGATGAAGGAAAAAACTAAAAAAAAAACAACACAAAAAAGAATCCAAGAAAGACAAGGAGAGGAAAGAAAGTCAGCCAATTAGGAGATCCAGAATCTTAAGGAAGAAAATGACACCTTGAAAATTAGAAATGGGCAAAGGGAAACCAGTGAAATTAAAAGAACTCAAGAAATGATTAAACAAAATATGGATAATGAAAAATAGAAGATAAAGTAAAACATCTTATAAGAAAAACAACAGATTTAGAGAATAGATCAAGAAAAGAAAACATACAAATAGTTGGACTAACTGAAAGTTATGATCAAAAAAAAGAATCTTGATAAAATAATACAATAAATAATTAAAGAAAAATTTCCTGAACCATTAGACAAGAGGGGGAAAGTAGAAATAGAAAAAAAAATTCATCAATCACCATTTAAAAGAGATCCTATGAGGAAAACTCACAGGAATATCATAGTTAAATCCCCCACAAGAGCTAGTAGCAGAGACATTAAAGGACTCCAAGTCATGGAACTCACCATATTGAAGAGCAAAAGAACTGGGACTCCGGCCAAAAATATCATACCCTGCAAAGTTAAGTATCCTGAATGAAAAAAAATGGATATTTGATAAACTTTCAGTCTTTTAAGACTTTGTTAAAAAAAAATTCTGAACTTAACAGAAGATTCGACATACAAGAACCAAGAGAAATACGTAACAAAGACTGAATACAAGGGATCCATAAGGACAAATTGGTTACTTTTTATATATGTAAAATGTATGTCTAAGATTATCAATAATTGGATAGCTTATAAGAAAGATTGGGGTAAACCTGAATATGATATGAATTTAAAAAGTAAAACTACTCAGGAACAGCTTAAAAGAGTAATTATTTTATACAAATGAGTGGCAAGAGGAAGAATTGATATGGAGGAATTAGATGGGGGAGGAGGACTGATAGTTATGGTTACCTACTTCCATTGGGAATGGATTTAAGAGGGAAATATATATATATATATATATATATATATATATATATATATATATATATGTGTGTGTGTGTGTGTGTGTATGTATATATATGTATATGTGTGTATATATATGTATATACACACATATACATATATATTTAAAAGAATATAAACATCTTCTAAATTCAGAAGAAATAACATGGTAGGGGCATAGAGAGGGGGGAGAGGACAAGGGAGGGATTTTTAGAAGGGAGGGTGAAGGAATAGGTAAAAATGGGGTATAGAAGGGTGTTCAGATTTATGGGAATGGGAGGATGGGGGGAGATGCTTGAAGGGGAGTAGGCAAGTCATAGCAGGGCAGTTAGTGGCTAGAAGTAAAACAGAGGGGGCAGGAAGGATTGGAAAGGAGATATGCACATACATAAAAACAAAGATCAAGAGTAGAATGGGTTTGGGAAAGTATATGCCTATATATGTATGTATAAATGTATATATATGTACATATCTATAGCTATAGAGTAACATAACTAAACTCTGTTGTAACCTTGGGGGTGAGGGAGGGTATGTAGATATTTATAGCTATAGACAAACATATAACTATTGTGGTCTTCTGGGGGGTTGGGGGGAAGGGAAAAAGAACAAAGTAAAAAAGTTCACAGCAGAGAACAAAAGAAAACTCACAAGGAAGCAAAGAAAATTTGGACAGTTCTCAACACAACAAGCATTATTTATCATGCAGGCTTTTTTGAAATGAAAATTTGTTGTTATATATTTTGAATCCTTTCTTCTGTTCTGCTATGCACATTTCTTTCTACTTTTGTATTTAAGTTTCAATATCTAAGTTTATGACATGTTTTGTTTCTTTATTCTATATCTGTTTTCTGGCATTTGAGTGTGAAATAAAATTTTGAAGGAAAAAAAAGAAAAAAAGTTTCTGATTGGCTAGGGTTATAGACCAGGGTTATCTAATTTTCCATTTGGCCTTAATTTTATGATTATTTAGCCACCTGACTGAAATACTTTTAATAGGATTAGTCATTTTGGTGAATATAAATGTATATGATATGTTCAATGGATTTAATAACAGCCGATTTTATTAAAATGTAAACACACTATTTACATGTTAATGATGAAAGCTGATTAAGGTTATAATTATTTTATCTTACTGAGCAGAACTTTGTGACGTAGCTATTATCAACATCACCCATTCCACAGGCGAACAAACTGAACCTTAGGTTGTGTGACTGACTTTTCATGACTTACACAGCCAATAGTTTCTGAAACCAATTATTTCAGACCCCAGTTTTCCTGCCTCTAAGTCCAATGCTCTTTCCATTATGTCACACTGTCTTTTAGTAATGTGACTAATGCTGAATATGGTCACGAGCTTCCATATAATGATTTATAAGCTCATTTCCTTATGCCATTAAAAAAAATTAAAACAAAATGAAGTTGGTTTTCTGCCCTGATTTGTCAGCTGTGGTTTAACGAAGTTGAAACTATATGATAGCAGATCCTTTCCCAGTTATCTTCATAGAATGTTAGAGCTGGACAGGGCCAAAGAGAACATTTAATACAGCACCCCTCATTTACAAGTGAAGAAAGTGACACACAGAGAAGTGCCAGACTCCCTAAACAGATCAATCTTTATGTTAAGAAGACCTGGTTACAGATCCCTGCTCTGTCATATACCAACTGTATGTAATGGAAATGCAAATTTAAAGATCTTCCCTGCCCCTAGGTTAAGTGCACCTGGAGCCTGTGGTGGGAGGCTTGTTTTTCGGGAAAGCCCACACCTTGATACTTTGTGATTGGGCAGTGGGTCAAGAAGTTTGTTACATTCTCTGAGCCTGGAGAAGGCTGTATAAAGCCTGATGGGAGGCTTTGCTTTGGGGCTCACTTTGAGAAGCATCTTGTGATTTGAGCAGATGAGAGTCTGGGCAGCTCTTAAGAGCCCGCTGGCTTTGAAAACCCAGATGTTGATGCTTCCTTCTCTAGCAACTGTGATTTGGTGTTGATGTAATATTGGGACAGTTTGGAAGCCTGTCTGTTTGATCTGTCTGTATACTCTGAAGTTTGGGGTGCTGACCTTTTTTCCCTGAACTAGGTTAATATATGTTTGATTGATTAAAGTGAGCTTGTTAACCAATTTTGAGCTGCTTTCCTTTACAAAAGCAGATCTAAGAACCTGTGTTGGCAGCCACCCTAGGGGTGTTGGGGTGCTTGCTGCTACACTGACTGTATCATCGGGCAAGTCACTTAATCTCTTTCTGCCTCAGTTTCACCATCTGTAAAAAGAGAAGCTTTAATCTAGTAGTCTTTAAGGACCTTTCAAGCTTTCAATCACGATCCTGATTGCTGAGAGCCAAGAATTCAACCCCATATTGATTGTGAGTATGTATTTCCTTTCCGTTATTACTCTCCATTCAAGACAGAAAAGCATAAAACAGTTGTATTTGGTTTTTAATCTAGATCGCCAACTAATATGTCTTTTTTTTCCTCCTTGAGAATTTTTAATTAACTGGCAACCTAGGCATCACACTGAGAGAAGAGATCTATATTCAATTGAAAAGGAGCCAAGGATGCTTTGATGCTATGAGCACTGCTGTGAGAAAACCCGTGCTCTTTGTTCAGCTTCTTTTCTCCTTCTGGCTAGAAGTGATAATCCAGGTTGTCCACCTAAGGCCAGGCTGTGCAATTGACATAGTTACAGAAAACAAAAACAAAGCAACAATGGGTTTACACATAATAATCGCTTAATGGATGTTTGCATGGAATGGAAGGGATGGCATTTGATGTGTAAGCAGGCCTTTCAAAACTACTTTCTGCTGAGGTAAAAGGCCAATGCTTCCATGGGTCAATTCTCCTGGTTATTGTCATGCCTCGACAAACTATACTTTGGGGGCCACAAATCTTTTACCTTGAAAGCAAAGAATAGGCCCATGATTTAGTGAATCTAGGCCATACAGACTGAACTGGGATATACTAAGGAGTGGCAGAGGGGAATTAATCCCTCTTAAGGTGCTAGTGATCAGAATTCCCACATTGATGCCTCTTGCTTTCTGGGAAAAATAGCTCTTGTGCCCCCCTCTGACCATTTTTGTTTGGGATGACCCACCTTTTATATCACTAGAGTACAATTTCTCATCTGTACCTTTCTACAATTTTAAATGACCTTCAAAAATCAAAGTTCTATGTCCCTGGTAAATCGAGTTCCTCTAAAGGTATTAAAGTTTTATTTCTATATAAATTGGATGTTATGGAATGTCTGGTTTGAGCCCTGGCATACCTTTTTTGTGTGGAAAAGGTGTTAAAGAAATACATTATTTGATTGCTAAACATCTGTCATATTTCTGCATATTTTCCTGATACTTGTTTTCCCTTGATTTCTAATTGGTGCATTGTATTAAATCTTCTTGCTCAATTCTATATTATTAAGGTTATTTAAGTAACATAGTACTGAAAGAGCAAAGTATATAACTGTATGTTAAGGCTATAACAGACTTTGAACATGGGTTGATATTTATCATTCTGAAAGTCTGAACTCTGGAAATATATTGATCATGAATGTTCTGGACAGTATTTTAAATCCTATCTGATATGCAAGCTGTATTACAAAAACTATCATAAAATAACTGCCTAGAATAATTTTTAAATTCCTTATTTAATAAAAATATTTTTCTATATCAAAATATAAATGAAATCTCAGATATTATTAATTAAAGCCATTCAGAAACTGCTTTGATGCTTGTTGATGATACTGATGATTCAAAAGACAAAGTATTTTAAAAAGTTCAGAGTTAGGCAAAAGCTGTTGGGTTTTTTATTTTGGAAAATCAAATACTTTTAATATTTAGTGATAGGAAATCATGATCTTAAAGATGTGTGTGTTTTCTCCTCCCAACATCAAAGAAAGTACCATTGGAATGCACACACACACACACACCCATTTATAGATATAAATATATATATATTATATATAATATATATTATATATAATATATAATATATAATATTATATATAATATTATTATATATTATATATTAATATATTATATATTATATATATTATATATAATATATATTATATATAAATATAAAAAATTATATATATAAACTTAAATATTGAGAAATCATGTGTATGGAAAACAATGTTTTATATGTTTAGTATAATTAACTTAGAATGTTCTACCCCAAAGTTTCATTGTGGCAAGGATGTGGCTCTGTGTTTCTTAAGGTTGGCCAACAGGGAGTAAACATTGGTAACTTGTACCAAATCCAAAAGATTTTGAATCTCATCCCAATGATGGCCTCTATCCAAACTTTCCTATTTCTCTTGAGAGTAACACCATTGTCGTAGTCATCTAGGCTTCTAAACTAGTTATCACCCATGACTCTTCATTTTCTCTAATCCTCCATATACAATCTGTTGTCAAGGCCTGTCAATATTAGCTTTGTAACATCTTTCACATGTAATCTCCTTCTGACATTTGTACTACCCTGAGGCTGGTCCTCATTATTTCACTCCTAGACTATTGCAATAGCTTGCTTGCTGGCCTCTTTGCCACAAGTATCTCCCCATTCGAGTCCATTCTCCACTCAGCAATGAAAATAATCTTCCTAAAGAAGAGGTCTGGGGGCAGCTAGGTGGCGCAGTGAGTAGAGCATCAGCCCTGGAGTCAGAAGGACCGGATCTGGCCTCAGACACTTAAGGCACACACAAACAAAAACCTAGCCGGGTGACCTTGGGCAAGTTACTTAACCCCAATTGCCCTCCAAAAAGGAAAAAAAAAGAGGTCTGACCATATCGCCCTCTACTCAATTAAGTCTGGTCACCCTCTATCACCTACAATATGAAATATAAAATTTTCTATTTTTTTTCTTTTTCCTTCAAAAGCCTTTGTAACCTGCTGCATCCCCATCCTCTGCCCTTCCACCAGTCTTTTTATACTTTTCTCCATGAATTCTGTGATCCAATGGGTCCATTGCTCTTCCCGCAAAATATTATCTCTCTACGCCAACCATTTTGAGTGCTGTCTCCTATGCCTGGAATATTCTCCCCTCCTCATCTCTACCCCCCAGAATCACTGACTTTCTTCAAATGTCAACTAAAAATTCATCTCATACAAGAGGGCAGTCCTGAACCTCAATTTGAATGCTTTCCCTCTGTCAATTTCTCTACTTTCCCGTCTTTATCTTACTTCTACATAATTGTTTGCTTGTTTTTGCCCTGTCAGACGGGGAGCTCCTCAACAACAGCAAATATTATGTTTGGGGCCTTTCTTTGTATCCTCAGCACTTAGCATAGTATACAACACAAAGTAGGTACTTGATAAATGTCTACTGACTGGTTAACTATCATCTGAAGACCTGGAGAGCTAAGTTGGGAAAGGCTAATGACCAAGACAGTTACATAGAAGTGAATTTTTCAGCTTTGTGCAATTTCCCAGACCATCTATATATAAATAAAACATAAATTCCATAGGAATAGGAATTATGTGTGTATGTGTCTTTTTTTTCTTTTTCTTTTCAGTTCTTACCATAATCCTTGGCATGCATTAGGTTTTCAATAAATGCTTAGTGATATTTTGATTGATTGATCCTGCAAATCATAGAGAGTTTGTGATCTGTATCAGTGAAGAGAATGCAAGATAGCAGAAAAATTCTTGAAATGTAGACCTGTAGGGAGGTTTTAGTCTTAAATATATGTATGTTTACACATGTATATATGTATACATATCTATATAAATGATATATGCATGTGGATATATGTACATATACACACTATATATATTTATGTGTATATATTAGTGTGTGTGTGTGTTTGTGTGCTGTACTGGCATGCAGAATCAAAAGGAATAGTGGCTAAAAATCATTAGAAAAAAAATTGAAGAAAATCTAAGCCAGCAATTTTAAACTTTACTTTTAATGTCATTGCCTCCCTGTAATGGAAATGCAAATTTAAAGATCTTCCCTACCCCTACCTTAAGTGCACCTGGAGCCTGTGTTGGGAGGCTTGTTTTTCAGGAAAGCCCACACCTTGATACTTTGTGATTGGGCAGTGGGTCAAGGAAGTTGTTACAATCTCTGAGCCAGGAGAAGGCTATATAAACCCTGAGAAGAGGCTTTGCTTTGGGGCTCACTTTGAGAAATGTTGTGTGATTTGACCAGATGAGACTCTGGGAAGCCGTTGTTGAGAGCCCCCCTGTAGCAGCAAGCACCCCAACATCCCCAGAGTGCCTGCCAACACAGGTTCTTAGATCTGCTTTTGTAAAGGAAAGCAACTCAAAATGGGTTAACAAGCTTACTTTAATCAAACAAACACACATTACCTAGTTCAGGGGAAAAAGGTCAGCACCCCGAACTTCAGAGTAACAGAACTTACAGATCAAACAGACAGGCTTCCAAACTGTCCTACCATTATATCAATACCAAATCACAGTTACCAGAGAGGGAAGCATCAACATCTGGGTTTTCAAAGCCGGGGCGCTCTCAACAACGGCTTCCCAGAGTCTCATCTGGTCAAATCACACAACACTTCTCAAAGTGAGCCCTAAAGCAAAGCCTCTCCTCAGGGCTTATATAGCCTTCTCTTGGCTCAGAGAATGTAACAACCTTCTGGACCCACTGCCCAATCACAAAGTATCAAGGTGTGGGCTTTCCTGAAAAACAAGCCTCCCACCCCAGGCTCCAGGTGCACTTAAGCTAGGGGCAGGGAAGATCTTTAAATTTGCATTTCCATTACACCCCCGGCTTTGAAAACCCAGATGTTGATGCTTCCGTCTCTGGTAACTGTGATTTGGCATTGATGTATGTAATGTTGGGACAGTTTGGAAACCTGTCTGTTTGATCTATAAATTCTGTCTGTATAATCTTAAGTTCAGGGTGCTGACCTTTACCCCTGAACTAGGTAATACATGTTTGATTAAAGTAAGCTTGTTAACCCATTTTGAGTTGCTTTCCTTTTGAAAAGCAGATCTAAGAACCTATATTGGCAGCTACCCTGGGGATATTGGGGTGCTTGCTGCTACACTCCCTTTTGGTGAAGTCTTATGAACCACTCAGAATAGTAATGTGTGTTTTTTTAAGTAATTGAAGGAAATCTTATATTTCAATTAGATGTTAATGAGTATAAAGATGCATTTTTTCCCATCAAAGTTCATGGGTTCTGTGGAATATGTCCGTGGACCCCATAGGGTACAATGAACCTGGGAATAAAAACCCCTTGATCGAAGATAATTATTGCAAGGAATTTTCCTTAAATCTTTTATTGGGTAGGCAGTATAACCATGCATGAGAAAATATGTTTGTCAATCAATAAAAACATAGTAAGAAATAATAGGCTAAGGAAGAGCACTAGATGTGACATCAGAGGATGTCTGCCTCTGTCATTTATTACCCATGGAATTTTGGGCAAGTGATTTAAGGAATCCTTAAAGGTCTCTACTAGCTCTATATCTATGATTCTGTGAAATTTGTAAGTCATCTGCAATAATTCTGTAAGATTATTGTCTATTATTAAGCAGCTGGAATACAATTCTAGGCAATGGAAGTATCTCCATTGTGAAAGTAGCCATGGCAGCTGTCATTTGTACATGGAATAAAATGTGAAAATTCATCTATCTCTATAGATGTTGGATTTCACTGTTGAAAAGTCTTTCTGCTCCAGTGTACAGACACTAAATCTTATTCAGGAGCTATGTATTAAATTGTATGTTCAGCCCATAGACTCCACTGAAAGTACCCTTTGGAGATTCAAGCTTCTACAATGATAGAAAGCTCAAAGCATAATAACATCTGTAGTGTTTTTTTGTTCTAAAACACCAGGAAGTAAAACATGATTGAATGCTAATAATTAGCATAGAATAGAAATAAATGATATCTTGGATGAAAAAAAAATAAAAAAAGAATTTTGCAAGAAAACCTTTATGGGGAAAAAAATAAAAGAGAAACCAGCAAGACAAATCAGCCAAATATTTCCAGAAGGCAAGTTCTGATTATAAAAAAAAGGGGAGCAGCAGGAAAGCGTCAAATATGAGTGATCAAGTGAATTTATATTAATTATTTAGCAACAGTGGTCTATCTGCATGGAGCTAGCACTTTTTAAAAAATCTCTTCTGACAACTCAGATTGCTATGACTGCACTCAAAAAAACTGCTGTCTCTTATTAGGTCTAGTCATAGCCTTGATCATTCCATTTAGGGTATGCTACATTAGGTATCATTCCCAGTTGGTATCCTTTAGAATAATCCCATGCATCAGATTTCTGAGGTCCACAAAGGGATATTAGAATGCATTGGGTGGTCAGCACAAAGGGAAAAAAATGTAATTTAGAAGGATTATAACTCAGACCATCCATTTTAATGAATAATTTATAGACATACTGTTAAGATACATAACCTTTTCCCTCAGCATTCTTTTTTGTGTATCAATATTAATATTTCCTCATATTTTATTGACAAGTGTTTTTTGTTTATCTGGATAAAGAGAGATGTTCCCAAAATACAAAACAAGGTTTGGCCTTGAATCTCTTAAGTGGGAAGAGTTGTTTTAGGCCAACTTTCCTCTAAATTTCCTGTCTGGAAGTCAGATTGGTTCCAAGAAAAAAAGGTGCTAAGCAGCACTGACCTGAAGGGTCATACTTTCTCTAAGAAATATTCTCCAAAAGGATTCTCATTAGGAATGACTTGCTCTTCTCTGGAAAGACAAAATCTGTGGACTGGATGCAGTTATTCACTTGTTTAAAGGAGAGTTTTCCTGAACCTGTACTTGTGGGCTTTATCTCTGTATGAGGCAGTTTTAGACACAGAATTTCAGAATCCAACCGGATCTCAGAGCTAATTTGATCCAATTCAAACTTTTTCAAGTATCTTCTCTATGACATCCCTGACAAATGATCATCCAGCATCTTCATGAACATTTGGGGAATCCACTGCTTCCTGAAGCATCCCATTTAATTTTTGATAGGATAGTTCTAATTGCTAGAAAACTTCTTGAACACTAAATTTAGATTTAGACCAACTCTTCTTTGGTGACCCTGGTTATACTTTCTCAGAATTAGCAGTCCAAATCAGATCCCTCATCTAAGTGATAGCCCTTTCATATACTTATAGTCTCTGATGACAGAATTCTTCTTTTTTCCAAACTAACATTTTCAGTTACTTCACTGTATACTCATACCACACAATCTTCAGTCAATTCAGCATCATAGTTATTACTGCTTGAATGATCCTCACCCTGTGAACGTTTTTCTTAAAACATACTGCTTAGAAACGAACACATTTCAGATTGGCTCTGGTATAGGCAGAGAATAAGAGAAATATTAACTCCCATGTTCTGGATACTACTCTTAATTCAGTTAAATCTCCACTTTACCTGTTTATTTGTTCTACTTCCATTTCATACTGTTAAGTCTAATTGAGCTTAACATCCATTGAAAGCCCTCTTTTTTTTTTTTTAGTACAAACTTTAGCCTAGTCAAGTTTATCCTGTTGTGCTTCTGTAGTTGATTTAAAAAAAGTGGGAGAACTTTGTATTCCTATTATGTTTCATGTACTTCAATTACACCCCAAATCATGAATGGTTATGATTTTTTCTCAGATCCTATCCTATTTCAATATTCCAGTCCCACTTTTTGTCATCCCAAACCCCTGACAATGTAAAATTAATTATTCATAATGGGTTCTAGAAGACAAAGTGGGGTTTATTCATCAGAAAGCAATGTCTTAAGTAAAGTGGATAATTTTGATTACATGAAATTCAAACATTTTTGTACAAATATAACTAGTTAAGCCAAAATTGGGAAAGCAGGAAACTGGGGGGAAATTAGAGCAAGTTTCTCTCAAAAAGGCTTCATTTAGCAAATATATAGGGAAGATTGTCAAATTTATAAAAATTAGAGCCATCCCTCAGTTCATAAATGGTCACAGGATATGAACAAGCAGTTTTCAGAAGAAATAAAGCTATTAATAGTTGCATAAAAATAAATCATCATTGATTTGAGAAATGTAAATTAAAACAACTCTGAGGTAATTCCTCACACCTATCAGATTGGCTAACATGGGAGAAAAGCAAACTGCATTGTTGGTGGATTTATGAATGGCTCCAACCATTCTGGGGAACAATTTGGAACTATGCTCAAAGGGCTGTAATCCTGTGCATACTCTTTGACTTGGAAATACTGTTACTACATCTGTATCACAAAGGGATCATAGAAAGGGAGAAGGACCTATTTGTATTAAAAAAATGTAGATCTTTTTGTAGTGGCAAAAAATTAGAAATCGAGGGCATGCTCATAAAATAGTGAATGACTGAACAAGTTGTGGTATATAATTGTGATAAAATACAGTTGTGCTCTAAGATGTGTTAATGATGGCTCTAGAAAGACAAGGAAAGTCTTATATGAACTTAGGCAAAGAGAAGTGAGAAGAATCAGAAGAGCATTATCATAGTAATGGCAATATCGTAACAATGATTAACTGCAAAACAATAATTTGGGGCAATTTCAAAGAACCCATAATGAAATATTCTACCTTGAGAGAGAGAGAACTGATGAGCCCTGAGTGTGGACTGAAGATTACTTTTAAAATTTTCTTTATTTTTCTTTTTTTGTGTATTTTTGGCAGCATTGCTAACATGATATATTTCAGATGACTTCACATGTATAATTGTTATCATATTATTTGCCTTTTCAAGGAGTTGGGAAGGAATGAGAGGGAGGAGAGAATTTCATATTCACAGTTTAAAAAAAGGTAATTTGAAAAATGTAATTGAAAAATATTTAAAAAATAAATAAAAATATATTAAAGAGGGGAAAAAATGAAATCAATTCCTTTCTCCCTAACTCATAGGAAATCTCTTTTTCTATGTATCAATAGTTTCAGTTACTTGCATATTAATTAAGCTATGAAAGATAAAAAAGCAAAACATTACTTTAAAACAAATAAAGAGGTAACTCTTTGTAGCGGCAAGCACCCCAATATCCCCAGGGTGACTGCCAACACAGGTTCTTAGATCTGCTTTTCAAAAGGAAAGCAACTCAAAATGGGTTAACAAGCTTACTTTAATCAAACAAACATACATTACCTAGTTCAGGGGAAAAAGGTCAGCACCCGAACTTCAGAGTTACAGAACTTACAGATCAAACAGACAGGCTTCCAAACTGTCCTACCATTATATCAATACCAAATCACAGTTACCAGAGAGGGAAGCATCAACATCTGGGTTTTCAAAGCCGGGGGGCTCTCAACAACGGCTTCCCAGAGTCTCATCTGGTCAAATCACACAACACTTCTCAAAGTGAGCCCCAAAGCAAAGCCTCTCATCAGAGTTTATATAGCCTTCTCCTGGCTCAAAGATTGTATCAACCTCCTTGACCCACTGCCCAATCACAAAAGTATCAAGGTTGGGCTTCCCTGAAAAACAAGCCTCCCACCCCAGGCTCCAGGTGCACTTAAGCTAGGGGCAGGGAAGATCTTTAAATTTGCATTTCCATTACAATCTTGTGGTGGGCAAAATACATATCTCTTATTTTGTATCAGCTATGTGAATAGGTAAGATGTCATTAAATTGTACTACCCCACTTATACCTGCATGCACACATGCACACACACACAGAAACACACAATTGTTCTCATGTGATGCTTTTGACATAAGGGCAGGAATTGTATTGCCTCTGTCTCAACATGTAGCACAGTTCCTGGCAAATAGTGGGTACTTACTATATGCGTGCTGTTCTCCCCCTTCTTCTATCCTTTTCGTCTTTGTGACAGGGAACTCAAAGAAATAGTTTGAAAACAAATCGGAATCCTGGTGTCATTTATTTGAATTCAATTTTTTTTGGGCTATCATAGAGGTGAATCTGTTCTAATCAGTATCATTGTTATTATAAAACCATTCCATCTTACATAAAGGGATTTGAATAGAAATGTTCCCAGGAGGCTAGACACTGTTCCGCTATTATTCATTCATATTGAATATTGTGCTGATGTTTGTACCTATACATAAAATAGTGGCTTTTTGATATTAAATCAAAGTGTTGGAACATAATCCCATTTTCTGTAGACTCACTGTAACCATTCTAAATGTAATTCAAATGGAAGGCAGGACCAAAGGAATGTCATGCAGATTATCCTATATCAATATGGTTTTTCTCTGCTCTAGTAGGTCTCTATATTTTGAAAGATTTTTGTTCTACATAGTTTGAAAATACCTATTAGAATATAGTTGTTCTCTAGGATTAGTGCTTTATCTGGGTGATTGTAGAAAACAGGATAGTCTGCAGTTGTGTAGTTAGCATATAATTTATCAATTGAGCTCCACAGGATGTTTTGAAGAATTATATTTCTGTTATTGGAGTATATTGTCTGTCATTCTATGGAAGAGAGCAAGCTTCTGAACCAAAATTCTTTCCATAAAATTATGTTTGTCAAGGTATTTATTAGGTCCTACTTTGTTACATCCTTTAATTGTGTGTTACACAGTTTTTAGCATTTCTTTGCATACCCTACATTGCGAACTAAGACAGGGTTTCTTCTGGATCATGTTTCTTTAATTTCTTTTGCCAATGACCTATTCAGAATTGCCATTTTTTAGAAACAAATCTATGTGATTTAGCAAATTGTTTGATGTGTCTTGCTGACATATTAATGGCCTAATTCATGTAGATCTTGCCAGTGAAATGGCTTTTGATTTCATTCTTGAATTGAAGCCATTCAATAGGCAACATTTGGTGGTAAAACTCAGTTATTGTTGAAAAATCTGATAGTATCTATCCATTATCAACCTTTCCTATTGCTATGTGATATTTGCTTTTTACCCAATAAATTGGCAAAATTTTAAACTTTAAAGAAAAGCTTATCATGCACTCTAGGAAGTGATATTCTCATAGTTTCTTCACAGTGATGGACATTATATTTCATGTGTTTTCATTGAGTTAACTTCCAAATATATAACGGCCATTTTATCATTGTGTGAGTGTCAGAAAAGACCAATGTGGCAAAGGTATTAAGGACCTTAAAATTATTTTTCAATTTAACTTTAACTTCAGAATATTAAGATGGTATTAAAAAAAACATATAGAGGCATAGCATTCTCTTTGAAATCCCATGCTCAATATTTCTTACGTAGAGAAGACTGGGGTATCACTTACATTACCTTCATCCATTGTCTCATTTTGAATTCCAGATTCAAACACTGAAAATGTTAGTCTTTATCTTTTTTTAAAATTTACGTTTAGAAATTCAAATTTATCAAATCCAAATAAAATGTTGATATGATTGAGTTTTTTTTTTAAGATGAAGGGTCTGTTTAATTTTTCAGTGGCAACACATAGCAAGTTGTCATCCATGTACATCCAGTGATTGATAAGATATTTTGTCATAATTCCCTCAGTAATTTAGAAGCGATATTCAGTTCAATTTTGGAGAGATGATAATAGGTTTAAAAATAGTCAGAACCATGATGAGTTGAACTGTCTCCAGAATGCCATGTTTTATAGCAATATTGTTTGACATAATGTTGGTGGCATATTTTATGTAGAGGACAGTTTTAAATGTGGACATCAAATTTTATAATATTTTCCTTATACTTGTATCTACCTTATATATTTGCATATAGGAATAAACCAGATTAGCAAGCTGAGTAAGTAGTTACTGAGAAATTAATGGCAGTATAAATTATAATGCATTTTTAGGTAGCTTGTTTAATAATCACTTCAATAAGTTATTTTTTATTATCCTAGGAATTTTTGTTTGTTTGTTTGTTTGTTTATGGCCTGTTTTCTTCTTGGCCAACCTATTGTTTAAAAAAAAAACTGTTCATAGATTTTTTTTTTTGAGTGATACAACCTAGGAATGATTTGCATAAGATATTAAACACAAAATTGGCTTATATTTGGAGGGATTTCTGGTGTTCCCATTCCTTGGTAATACATATGTGATGACCTCTGTTAAGAATGACATGTTCATCCAAGAAAAAGCTCAGCATGTTCATGTCTGTGAATGAGAGGAAGTTGGTAAAGTTTTTTTTTCCAAATACTTTATATAATACTGAGTAGTATTCATACCAATAATTATGGATCTTTTTTGCTCCACCCCACTTCTTTTCAGTATTGCAGAGAAGCTAGAAATTCATTCATCTCTCTTAACATAACTTCTCTGTCATTCATTATATTAAGTGGTACATGAGCTTTCTATCATTTATTTGGTCCAACATGGATTTCTGTTGTGTTGGAGTTCTTGAGGTCGTATAGATGATCAGTTCCATTTTCTTCTTTGGATTTTCTCCTCTGTTTTTTAAAAAAATAACTGCTCAATGTACTGTTTTTTTTTTTTTTTGATGTGTGTGTTTTGTTCTTTGTGTTCTTGTGGTATTAGATTAACCTTTTGGCTTTTACTTTTAGGCAGTATTAAGGGACCCTAGAATTTCTGACATCCTTTTCTTTTCAGGATCTCTCTGTCTCTCTGTCTCTCTGTCTCTCTCCCTCTCTCTGTCTTTCTCTCTCTCTCTCTCTCTCTCTCTCTCTCTGTCTCTGTCTCTGTCTCTCTGTCTCTGTCTCTCTCTCTGTCTCTGCCTCTCTCTCTTTCTCTCTGTCTCTGTCTCTCTCTCTCTGTCTCTCTGTCTCTGTCTGTCTCTGTCTCTGTCTCTCCCCCTCTCCCTCTCTCTCCCCCCTTCCCCTTTCTCTCTGGCTATGTATGCATGTATCTCTCTACAAACATCTATGTACATAGATCTACATACACAGATATATATGCATCTTTACATTTGGCAATATAGTTTTAGGCATTTTATTGTGAATATCAAGTAGAGAGTCGATATGACATTTAAATACCAGTTGATCCTCAATAGTTCTTTCAAGTGTGTATCTTTTAAATTGCTTTGTTTTAACCATCTATCCCTGCGGTTATTACTTGATAACTTAGCCTCTCCTCCTTTGAATTTTACTGTGACAGTAACTCCCACATAAAATTCTGTTTGCAGACTTTGATATGTTTCATTTTTACTCTATTTTTCAAACACTGTGAAAGAAATAATCATTATGATTATCACAGATATCAGATTTAATTTTTAAATACTCTGTTTTGGTGTAATTTTTCTATTGTTCAGATTTATGCCATCAAACTCAAAGGAGGTTTGCTGGAATTCCTGTCAAAGCATGCCTATGTCATTTTCAAAATCATTTAATCTATTGTTGCCTTTTCCCCCATCTACTCCTTATTAGCTATAATTTCTGAAGATTGCATTAAGTAAAGATTTTATTGCTTCAGAATCTTCAACTTTTTCCCCCTTACTTTGATTCTATCTCTTATTGCATAAAATCTAACTTTGGGGATGTAGTTTAATTTATTCTGT
This sequence comes from Gymnobelideus leadbeateri, assembly GCA_011680675.1. Classification (NCBI taxonomy): domain Eukaryota; kingdom Metazoa; phylum Chordata; class Mammalia; order Diprotodontia; family Petauridae; genus Gymnobelideus; species Gymnobelideus leadbeateri. The sequence goes on from WOXC01000245.1 coordinate 360,282, forward strand.
TTTCAATAATTGTCACATACCAGTCAGTAATATGTTGTGTGATTTGAAATTTATGGTGACATTGACAAAAAAGCAATATGAAACCATTTGCTACAATTGGTGCAATTCCCCCCCCCCCCCATTTTGTTATATAATATTGTTGCTACTCAATGAATACATTCATGTGTTTAGACTTTAGGCCATTTCAGGAATGCTCAAGTGTGCTCAACTTTAATGTTTAGTGAAATCAGCACTAAAGTCTTTCCATCAGGTGTGCCAAAAGAGAAAATAAAACCATTTGATAAACTATCTTACATGCCATCATCATAATCACTTCATGGATGACCCAGTACCACCTTGTTAATTTCTTAGAGTCATAAAAGCAGTTTCAATACACTACCCTTTCATCCCATTCCTTTCTATTGATCAATTATCCCCTCTCGCAGCATGGACAATGGCTTGGGCTTTTAGAAAGTATTTTTTTTTTTTATCAGATGAAGCACTCTTATTATTTTCATCATTTATGTCCTGCCCCCATGCCTCATTTGAGTATGGCCTAGATTCTGGATTCTGAGTTTCTAGGTCAAAAGAGCACTCAAGGGTTTACTAATGTCCATATACTTCACTTATGGGCCTGAAAATGGACTAAAATGTAACTATAGTTTAAGAGATAGTTGAACTAAATTCAGAAATATCTGTTACTAATAGTGTAATGGAAATGCAAATTTAAAGATCTTCCCTGCCCCTAGGCCCTTTGATGGGTTTAAGAGACTCTGAGAACCTTCCTTGACTTGAAAATATACTCTGCCCCCTAATAGGCTGAATGTGGTCACATGGAGCCTGTGGCTGGAGGCTTGGTTTTCAGGAATGCCTATACATTGATGATGTGTGATTGGGCAGTGGGTCAAGAGGGTGGTTATATTCTCTGACTCAGGAGAAGGCTATATAATCCTTGATGTGAGGCTTTGCTTTGGGGCTCACTTTGAGAAGTGTTGTGTGATTTGACCAGATGAGACTCTGGGCAGCCTTTGAGAGCCCCATGGCTTTGAAAACTCAGATCTTGATGCTTCCCTCTCTGGTAACTGTGATTTGGTATTGATAATTGTTAGACAGTTTGGAAGCCTGTCTGCTTGATCTGTTTGTTTCTCTGTCTTGTAACTTCTGTCTGTATACTGTGAAGTTCAGGGTGGTGACCTTTTTCCCCTGAACTAGGTAAATGATATATGTTTGTTTGATTAAAGTAAACTTGTTCACCCATTTTGAGTTGCTTTCCTTTAGAAAAGCAGATCTAAGAACCTGTATTAGCAGCCACCCTGGGGATGCTGGGGTGCTTGCTGCTACAATAGTTTATGAGGTGCCATTTCTGACAAGGATGGAAAGGGTGGCAAGTCATGAAAGCAAAGCAAGGCTATGGAGGAATTCCTTTTGGTATTTTTGGAGGAAATACTTACGTCCACAATCATGAAACCATGGATCTGGCAAGGTATTTCCATATCATTTCTTCTATTGCTTCCATTTTCCTTTCCCCCTTCTCTAAGAGCTCCTAAAATATTTGGGCAACATTCTGCTTTCAATTACAATGTCATGAAGAACTAGGTATTCAGAACAATTTAGTTTTCTCTTATTTTGTTGTATCAGGAAAAAAATACATACTGTTCACTATATCGTGGTAACCACATGGATGTATCTCTTGATTTATGATCATTATCAATGCAATGATTAATATTGATATAAATATTCAACAATTGAAGTGAAATACAAATTTAGATTGTTCATTTTTCTACATATCAAAAAAGGACAACTCCATCTAGCAGGGTTTTCTTTTTTTTTCTTAGTCTTTCTCTCCATAGTGTGAGGAAACAAAGTTCTTCAAGAAGACAGTAACTTGATAGAGTTTTTTTTCCCTCTATAAACATAAGAAATCTATTTTAATAAAAAGTATAAATTTGGACTCTCAAGTGGCCAGGGGATATATTTGGTGTTATAATAGCTATTAAGTGGCTTTTACCATTCATAATAATTGAGAATAGTAGCAAAGCAATCATTATGAATAGTGAAACAAACATAAACTATAAAGAAATTGCTATTCATTATTTTGTTGTATGTGACTTTTTCTAGAGCCAAGGAATTCTTCCCTGCTGTGATAATGGAACAAATCATCAACCGAAGCTATAACATATGAAGCAATTTAAAAAATATCTTCATAATTATTTTACTTCCCATACTTTTATATTGAGACTATATGCAAGTGCTTGAGTTGGTTAGACTACTATTGGTAGATAAAACAATTAGGTCATGAAAGAGAGACCTTATTATTTCAGGGTGAGCAATTATATATCTTTTAAACCTTTCAAAACAAAGTTGGGTAGGCATGAGGAAAATGTTTCCAAACTACAACATTTTGCAAACCCATTGCAACGAAACATTTTCCCTCCCTACACATAATAATATGGAAATATATGGAATAATAATGTTAAAACTGAATGTAGTAACATATTTGGTTGTAGGCCAAAGGCACCTAATTACAAAATTATCATCAAGATGCTTCCTTATTCATTTGATGAGGTAAATCATGAGCAAGATCACTGAGATCACAAATTTCGTGTCACAACATTAATATCCACACTTTGATATACTAGTTATTTCCTTCTTAAATGGTGCTTTTATTTGGTATTCATGAATAATTCAATTAAGTACAACATTGATTGAGCCCCTATTATATGCAAAGTACTAAATCATGTACTCTGGCAGAAACAAAGATGAAAAGGACCTAGTCCCTATACTGAAGGAACAAATTCATTCACCTACTCATTCATGTTTATCCAACAGTTAAACAGTCAACAGATATGTATTAACCATCTTCTTAGTATCCGAGTTCAAATCCTGGTTCTGTGACTTGCTAATTGTATGACATTTAGCATGCTGCAGTCTTTTTGGTCTGAGGGAAGTAATGAAATTTGCATGTCATTGACTTTTGAGGGGGGAAATTGAGTAGATTTATAAGGATAGATGTGAGAGAAAAGCAGGCTAAGGGATTAGTGGGAGGTGAGGAAGCAAAAGAAGGGATTTTAGATGGTTCTTTTTTTTTTAACTTTAGAGATGAAAACATGGAAACTGTTAAAAGCTTGGAGGTGGGTAATCTGGAAATTCAGGTGAAGATAAGTAGAAATTAATTCTGAGGAAATTGTTTCAAATTCAAATATGTAGTTAAAATCATTGAAGTAAGTAAAATTCTATTAGATTAGCTTGCAAATTTCAGAAAGCCTGGTCTATAAGAAACTGGTTTATCTTTGCAGAAATAAAAGCTTAACCTATCTAGATGTCTGTTGTGTTTCACGATATGTTCAGCTCGTTTTTAGGGATATTGATACAATTAGAAATAAATTGAGGACAGGTGTATCAGACCACGAGTAACAACAGATTTATGTAAAGCCAATCATAAGCAGCTCTTGTGAGTACTGCTGCTATGAATAACTTTAAGGGTCTAAATACATACTATAATAAACTATTTATTCAGCAGTAAACTAAAGTATAACATTCAAGAAACTAAAGCATAACATTCACAACAACATAACATAGCAACTTATTACTAAGGTGGCCACATGGTCTTAAAACATATTGTTTAGTATATCTTATAGACATCTTTAAGGGGTAGAAGAAAATAAAAATACCATCCACTCCTAGGTCATAGTAAGTTACAAATCTCATCAGTCAATACAGAGTATCCAAGTAAGTTCTCTTTAATCTTGATTTGTGGCTGGTTTCCATACTTCATGGCTTCTTGGCTCCTTCTGCACAGGCTGACTGCTTCCAACTCTTGCCTGGAGTTCACACATAGGCAGCTCTTCCTGTTCTATATCTCAGTTCACAAGGACTGCTCCTTTCCAAGCTCTTCACAGTTTCTGTTTCTAGGAAAACAAAGCTTAATAGGGCTGCAACAACATTTACACACATTACCAGCACTATTATCTCAACTCACATTCTGTCTGAGAAATCAGTACAAAGAAACAGACAGAGCTTTTGTCTGAGAAATCAACACAACAAAACAGACAGAGCACAAACCTCACAAACATTCTCTCTCTCAGTTCTGACTGCTCCTAGCTCTGCTCCTGCTTTATCTGCTCCTTCCTTTTCTACCCTTTCTGCAAACTCTCCCCATGTGATTACATTCAGCCTATTAAGAGGCAGGGGAGATCTTCAAATTCCCTTAGACCTATTAAGCATAATACAGTGTATACTGTTTCCAATCAAAGACTCTTGATACAATCAAAGTCGAGGTTAAAAGGCACCTGATTAGCTAAAACTCAATCCATAAAAAACAGCAAAAAATCCCATTTTGCTTGCCATTGCCTTATCTATGAAATCAATTATTCTGTCCCAGATACAAGCCAATATTAGATATATGTCTGGTATATGATATTATGCATCAGGTTAGTTATTTCTGAACATTAAATAAAAATGCTAATAATGTAATGTCATTTAATTTTTGCCACAGTGCCACAAAGGAATTCTTTAGTTTTCAGTTTCTCATTTGAAAAGAGGAGAAATATCATAGTTTTATTTTTAGCAATTCAATGTTACAAAATACACTTATATCTACATCAATTTGCAATAGAAATGTGAAAGCCTTTTTTTGTTGTTTATTTGATTTGTTAAAAAAAATAGTCATGTCATCAAATCACAAGATCTGGCAGCCCCTTTCAGGCTCAGATCACTTTGATTATGGACTGAACAAGACTTTCTCCTGAGGATCTTCATGGCTGAATTCAGACACACACCTTATGGAAATACTGGCCATAAAGGGAAGATTGTTAGCTTATGATTCATAAAATCATCTCCTAAGGTAGCAGAGGGCTGGTGATTTAACTAAGTGGAGGTCATATTCATATGGATGAAATCACAGATTTTTTGAAGTCTTCCCAGCATTATTCTAAAGAACTGTGAATCAGAATTGTGGAGGAAATATTTAATAACTCAATGTTGCCTGTGTCACTATTTTTCTCTAATAGGTTTTCTGCTTTCTTTCTGACTTTAGGTGACAAAAACAAGTTCCTCACTATGGCATTGAAAACCCAAACTACCTCTTTGAATTATATGTCATTCCCTTCTAAACACTGTATGGTCTACTCAAGATGATGAAAAATGAAGAGGTTACCCACTAAGAGGGTTAGGGTTGCTCTGGAGACCCCAAATATGAATACACCAGGTCCTGCCAAATGAATTCGACTCAAGTCTTCTCTCAGCCAAAGAAAAGTAAAGTTTATTAAAAGTTCATTTGCGTTAGACACAGAATAAGTCTGTACTAGATAATTCTATGGCGCTCTCACTATTTTATGGTGCTCTCACAAACATGAAGACAGGATGGGGTCTTATATTCAGAAGGCTGTGGGAGGAATCTAGGGGTGGTCTAGGGGAGGAGTTTGGGGAGGTCTTCAGGAAGAGTTAAAGAGGTCAATGAGTGATTAAGGGTGGGAAGTAGCTGGAGGCTACAGACAATGGTGGGCTAGGCCAGTTAGAGGGTATATTGATATTTTGATAGGCTCAAGGGTGGGAAGTAGATGAACAATGGAGGGCTGGGTTGGTAACTAGGCTAGAGTTAGTAGTTAGTAGTTAGTAACCAGACTAGAGATCTGGGCCCAGCCACCATGTAAGGCTTATTGCCTCATCAAATGAGATGATTTAATCAAGACTCCAAGGGAGGTTCCCAGAGCCTGTACCTCAAGGACTCAAGGAAAGCTCAAGGGGGCTCCCAGAGCCCATACCTCATTAAAATTGATATTTTTTTATACAGTAAATTTCATCTCCATTGTGCATGCTATTTTGCAGTTCTTGAAGGCTCTCCCCAATTCTGCCTCAGAGAATCCTGTGTTCTTTTAAAGGTTAACCATTCCTGGCATCTGCTCAAGGTCTTTTCTGATTTCCCAGAGCTCCTAATGCCTGCATTGATAATCTATCTCTATATCCATTCCCATCTCTATTTCTATCTCTATAATCTATATCCATATCTATCTATAGATCTATATGTGTTTATACTTATGTGGTACACTTACACATCTGCATGTGTGCACATGCTCGAGTATACACACACACACACACACACTCCACACACCCCACAATCTAATACAGCCTAATTGAGATAGACAATATGCCAACAATTATGTATCAAAATGATACAAATTAGAGATATTCTCAGAAAGAAGATATTAATATTAAGGAGGACTGGGGAAAAGTTTCTCTACAGAAAGCAGTTTTGTCTGAGCCTTTAAGAAAGCAAGGTAAGGCAAAAAGTAGAAGCAAATAGAGGGAACATTCAAGACATGAGACACAGGTGGCAGTAAAAATACCTGAACACTGGAGAAGTAGTGTCTTGTGCAAGGAATAGCAAGGAATGTCACTGGATCATATAGAAACTAGAGGGGGATAAGGTGTAAGAAGGTTGCAAAGATTAAAAGGGGGCCAGGTTATGGTTTATCTCTGTATATAAACTACAATCTCCTTGAGGGCAGGAAATGTTATCTTTTTGTCTTTATCTCCACTGATTAGGTGACTGCCCAGTTTGGGGGTGGGGAATCTGTAAACTCAAGGCAACATGTGACCCTCCAGGTCTTCAGTTTGGATAAAGTCAAAGGGGCACACTGGTGGATCTAAAGGGCAATAGGTAGCCTTGAGGTTGTAGATTGTGCACCCCTTGTCTATATCTTAACTGTTGCTTCTGGATTGGTGTATCTAAGCTCCATTAGCATCGGATTATTCTTTGTCATGATGTTTTTTTTTACTAATATCAAAACCCCCAGATTCAGTTTTTAATAACAGTTAAATAAAAACAATTTCTCGTAATGTAAAAAAAAAAAATTGCATGGACCTTACTGGTTTACTGAACAGTCAAGTGGTGACTTGACTTACTCAGGGTCATATAGCTGATGAATATCTGAGGTGGGATTCAAATTCCAGTCTTTTCAAACTCCACTTAGTTCATATCCTGAGTTAAGTACTCTATCTGGTGTGGCACCTAGATACCTTATGTCACCTGACTCCAAAGTCAAAATTCTTTTGACTATCCCACAATCCTTTTTATTCAAACTCAAATGATCAGATCATAGATCCTGTTTTTTTGCAAAACTGAGCATTCATTGACAAACAGATTTGCCATGGTATGTTGGTTGGCTATTGTCTGTCGAACTTGGAAAAGATTCTTCATCTCAGAATCATAAGTGTATCTTTAAAATAAAATAACTGTTCCTTTAAAAATATATGTTCCCTTCAATTTTAAGGATATTTGCTGCTGTTAGTCTTTCATGTAAAAGTGGAAGGCAGGGAAGAAGAACATTTTTTCTGCAGATTGGGAAAAATAACAATAGAAATAAAATACAGAGTAGAACTCTAAAGCAGTTAGAATGCTTTTCCTGGGTAGCCTGAAACCAGATTAATTATAGGTCCATCATCTGTTGTGGAGTTTGGAGAATTTGGAGACACAAATATAGCTCATTTAGATATCATCCAATTTTGTGAATTGTAAAGTGACTATAAGGGTAACACCACACCCATTCTAAAGTTGTGATGAGTACTTATAAAATGAGAAAAGAGATGGGAAAGTGATTTATAACTGTTAGTAGAATACAGACACATACATGAACACACATGTACACATAGAGACATGGAGATATGTGTTTATATACATATACACACATGTGTTGTTATGATATACATATCAACACATGTATGGATGTATACATGCGCATATATACATTGTACACATATGTGTATGTATACACACAATTTATTGTTTTGTAGGATGAGATTTGGGCCATCTCTAAAATTTAGGAGTCTCTAAATGTTAGATTTATCATGCACTAGATCACTATGGTCATTTACTACTGTCTTACGTACCTAATTTATTCCACTAATATACCACTGTATTTCTTAGCCAGTACCATATAATTTTGATGATTCCTGGTTTATAATATGGTTTAAAATATGGTATTATGAGGACATATTGTATTTTTTTGTCATTAATTCCTTTGTATTTTTTTTCATTAATTCCCTTGATATTCTTGAACTTTTGTTCTTCATAATGAATTTTGTTATTTTTTCTAGCTCTATTGAATAATTTTTGGGAGTTTCAATGGTATGACACTGAATAAATGAGTTTAATCAGTTTTGTCATTTTTATTATATTGGCTCACCTACCCATGAGCAAATGACATTTTTCAATTGTTTAGATCTAACTTTATTTGTGTAAAATGTGTTTTTTAATTGTGTTCATGTAGTTCTTGGGTTTTTCTTGGCACATAGATTCTCAAGTATTTTATGTTGCTTACAGTTATTTCAAATGGAATTCCTCTTTCTATCTCTTGCTGCTGGGTTTTGTTCGTCCCATGAAGAAATTCTGATAATTTATGTGTGTTTATATTATATTGTGCAACTTTACTAAAGTTGTTAATTATTTCAAATAGTTTTTTAGTTGATGCTCTAGGGTTCTGTAAGTATTTCATCATATAATCTTCAAAGACAGGTAGTTTTTTTCCCCCTTGTTGCCCATCCTAATTCCTTCAATTTTTTTTTTCTTATTTCCTATAGATAACATTTTTTTTTTTGCTTTTTTTTGGAGGGGGGAAGGTAGGGCAATTAAGGTTAAGTGACTTGCCGAAGGTCACAAGGCTAGTTTTTGTGTTAAGTGTCTGAGGCTGGATTTGAACTCAGGTCCTCCTGATCCTCCTGACTCCAGGGCCAGTGCTCTATTATAGATAACATTTTTAGCACTATCTTGAATAATTGTGGTAATAATTGGCATACTTGCTTCACCCCTTATCTTATTGGGGAAACTTCTAACTTATCCCCCTTACAGATAATGCTTGTTGATGGTTTTAGTTAGATATTGCTTATTGTTTTAAGGAATGTTCCCATTATTCCCATGTTCTCTATTGTTTCTAATAGAAATGGGTGCTATTTTTTCTCAAAAGCTTTTTCATCACCTATTGATATTATCCTATGATTTCTGTTGGTTTTCTTATTGATATTGTCAACTGTAGTCATTGTTTTCTTAATATTGAACCAACCCTGCATAAATGGTATAACTCCCACCTGGCAATAGTGTATAATTCTTCTCATATATTGCTACTATTACCTTGCTAGTATTTTCTCCAAAATTTTTTCATCAGAATTCATTAGTGAAATTGGTCTAAAATTTTCTTTCTCTATTTCCTGGTTAAAATTATCAGCACCAGGGGGCCATCTCAAGTTATCCAGGTCTGTATTTTGCCACTGGATGTAGATGGATCTGGAGGAGACAGTGAGGCTAGTGACCTTGCACAGCACCCTCCTCCCCAACATACACACTTCTTACCTAAGCCCAATTCATTTACAATTCATGGAATCACATTCCTGATATCATGGTCCTTTATGAGAATGAAGGAGAAACAACAATAACAATCAGCATCATATTTGTCTAATAAAAGACATTTGGTAGAACTCTTTCACCTATTTATTTTTCCAAATAGTTTATATAGTATTGGAATTTATTTTTCTTTTAATGTTTGGTGAAATTCACTTGTGAATCCATCTTTTTTTCTTGGGGAGTTCATTAAAGATTTGTTCAATTTATTTTTTCTAAGATGGGGTTATTGATGTATCTATTTACTGATCTGAAAATTTGGGTAATTTATATTTTCATAAATATTCGTCGATTTCCCACAGAGTGTCAAATTTATTGATATGTTATTGGGCAATATTTGCTAATGATTGCTTTCCTTTTTTCTTAATTGATGTTGATTTCACCCTTTTAATTTTTGATACAGTATATTTGGTTTTCTTCATTCTTTTTTTAAAATCTAATAAACCAATGGCTTCTCTGCTTTTTTTTATTTCATAAAAGCAATTCCTAGTTTTATTAGTTTAGTTTTTTGGTTTGTTTGTTTTTTTACTTTAAATCTTGTTAATCTCACCTTTGATTTTCAGGATTTCCAATTTGATACTCAAGTGAGGATTTTTAATTTCTTCTTCTTTTTAGTTGCATTCCCAATTCATTGATCTTTTCTTTCTCTACTTTGTTGGTGTAAGAATTTAGAGAGAGAAATTTTTACCTAAGTACCAGTTTAGCTGAAATTTTGGTTTGTTGTCTCATTGTTGTCATTCTCTTTAATTAAATTTTTTATTGTTTCTATAATTTTTTTCTTTGATCCATGTTTTATTTTTTTAACAGTTGTCACTACTTTATTTTTATTTTTCAGCATTCATTTCCACAAGATTTTGAGTTACAAATTTTCTCCTCATCTTTCTCCTACCCCCACCCCAAGAGAGCGAGCCTTTTGAATACCCCTTCCCCCAATCTGCTCTCTCTTATATCCTCCTCCATCCCCCCTCTAACTTTCTAGTAGGCAAGATGGATTTCTATACCTCAGTGCCTGTATATCATATTTCCCAGTTGCATTTGTTTTTAAAACTTTGATTTCCAAATTCTTTTCCTTCTTCCTTCCTTACCCACCCCTACTGGGAAGATGAACAATTCAGTATAATTTGTACATGTGTAGTTACAAAAAATGTTTCCATGGTAGTTATATTGTGAAAGACTAATTATATTTCCTTCCATCTTATCCTGCACATTTATTCTATTTTCTACTTTGACCCTGTCACTTTTCAAACATATGTGCTTTTAACTACCCCTTCCCTCAATCTGCCCTCCCTTTTATCATCCCCCTCATCCCCTTCCCCCCTACTTTCCTGTAGGATAAGATACTCAAATGAGTGTGTGTTATTCCTTCCTTAAGCAAATTCAATGAGAGTAAGATTTACCCATTCCCTTTTATCTTCTACTCTTCCCCTCCTTTTTAACAGTTTTCTCTTGCCTCTTTTATATGAGATAATTTACCCTATTCTATCTCTCCTTTTCTCTTCTCATTATATTCCTCTCTCACCTCTTAATTTTATTTTTTTAGATATCATCCCTTCCTATTCAACTGATCCTGTGGTCTCTATATATACATGTAAAAACATACACACACACTCACACATGTATTATACACACCTATACCCTCCTATACATACATGTATATTCCATTCAACTATCCTCATACTGAGAAAACTCTCATGAGTTACAATGATCATTTTTCCATGTAGGAATGTAAATAGTTCATTTGATAAGTTCCTTATGATTTCTTTTTCCTGTTTACCTTCTCATGCTTCTCTTGCTTCTTGTATTTGAAAGTCAAATTTTCTCTTCAGCTCTGGTTTGTACATCAAGAATACTTGAAAGTCCTCTGAATGAGCATATTTTCCTCTGAAGCATTGTGGGGAGCCAAAGAGGCCTGAGCCAGGACTTCAGATAATTACCTTGATATCAGTGGACCTGAATATCAAAAACCTCTTCGAGACAGGACTTTTCATCAAGTTAGCTCCTGAGTTCTTTTGATATGGGTTACACTTATGAGGATGTTGTTTGAGTTCTGAGACCAACGGGCTCTGCCCTAAAACTTTAGTTGTTCAAAGCTAAAATATCTGATTAAGCACTCAGGTATCTTTAGGTGGTCAGCTCTAAATGTGATGACTTTTGAGGTTTGTAGCTTTGGCTTTGAAGTTTGCTCTCAGTTGTATCTGTTTATGACTGCAGCTGTACTAGCAGATACCTGAGACCTAGATCAAAGGTTTTAACCTAAGACTTTAGTCTACTAGATAACAAATCCTTATCAAATTATCTAATCTGTGTTACCTCCAGGATACAACAGACTAAGGTAATGATTAGAAAACTTGAGTCCCCTTCCTTTGTCTCTTTTGCTGTATAAAAACCTTGTCCTTAGAATCAATAAATGGAGTTCATCTTTCTTCCTTGAACTATCCACATGGCCTGATCATTTCTTATTCATGTCTCTGAATCATGCTAAGTGCTGGACACTGAGTAGCCCATGGCAAAGCATTATACTCAGTTTTGCTGTGTAGGTGATTCTTGGTTTTAATACTATCTCTTTTGACCTCTGGAATATCCTATTCTAAGCCCTTCAATCTCTTAGTGTATAAGCTTCTAGATCTTGTTTTATCCTGATTGTGTTTCCATAATACTCAGATTATTTCTTCTTGGCAGCTTGTAATATTTTCTCCTTGACCTGGGAACTCTGGAGTTTGGCTATGATATTCCTAGGAATTTTCTTTTTGAGATCTTTTTCAAGAGGTGAGTGGTGAATTATTTCAATTTCTATTTTGCCCTCTGGTTCTAGAATATGAGGGCAATTTTGCTTGAAAATTTCTTAAAGGATTATTTCTAGGCTCTTTTTTTGATCATGGCTGTCAAGTAGTCCAATTATTTTTAAATTATCTCTCCTAGATCTATTTTTCAGGTCAATGGTTTTTCCAATGAGATACTTCACATTGCCTTCTATTTTTCATTTGTTTGAATCTATTTGATAGTATCTTGATTTCTTATAAAGTCATTAGCTTCCACTTACTCTAATCTAATTTTGAAGGAATTATTCTCTTCAGTGAGTTTTTGAAATTTCTTTCTCCACAGTTTGACTTTTTAAGGCATTCTTCTACTCATAGGCTTTTTGGGCTTCTTTTGCCATTTGAGTTAGTCTATTTTTTTAAGGGGTTATTTTCTTCAGTATTTTTTTTGGGGGGGTCTCCTTTAGCAGGCTGTTTACTTGCTTTTCATGATTTTCTTGCTTGGTTCTCATTTCTCTTCCCAAATATTTCTCTACTTCTCTTATTTGATTTTCAAAATCCTTCTTGAGCTGCTCCATGGCTTGTAACCACTTCATATTTTTGTTGGAAGCATTTGATGGAGGAGTTTTGACTTCATTGACTTCTTCTGCTTCAATGTTATGATCCTTTTTGTCCCCCCAAAAGATTGTATGGTCTGATTGTGTTCCCTTTGCTTGCTCACCTTGACAGCCAGTTACTTGACTTTTGTTCTCTTTGACATGTAGAACTATGTTTCCAGAGTGGAGAGAGCTTTGTCACAAATTGCTGGGGGTTTTGCAAATGTTGTCAGCTCCCTGCTTGGTGCGATAGTCCCTTCCTATCTTCCTGCCAGGCTGCCTTCAGTGGGAGATCTGTTTCTCTCTGTCACTTTGTGAGATTTGTAGCTCTAAAATAATTTTAGAGTCATATTTTACAGGCATTGGAGATGGTTGGAGCAGGAGCCAAGTGGAGCTCCTGATTTTACTCCACTGTTTTGGCTTCATCCCCCACTCCCATCCATGTTTTCTTTTGGATTAGATTATGTAGTTTCCAATTAATTCTTAATCAACCCTTCCAATACCCTTTATTGAATTTAATTTTCATTACATTATGATCTGAAAATAATACATTTAATATTTCTGACTTTCTAAATTCAATTTTGAGGATTTATGCCATGATCAATTTTTTTTGTGTAGATACCATGTGATGCTAAGAAAAAAAAATTCTTTTCTTTTCCCATTAATTTTTTCCCAAAGATCTATTATATCTAACATATAAAAAAAATATTCTATTTTACCTCCTTAGTTTCTTTGCTGTCTGTTGCTTCTTGTAACTTACCTAAGTTCTCCTTCAAGATTTTGGATGCTATATTAATCAGTGTGTGCACACACACACAGACACACACCCAGACACAGACACACACATACATACATACATACATATATTTATTCATTCATTCATTCATTCATTTATTTATTTATTTATTTATTAGTATTGATATTGCTTCATTGTTTTTGTTACCTTTCAGTAAGATGTAATTTCCTTCCTTATCTCTTTTAATTAGGTCTGTTTTTGCTTTTACTTTGTCTAAGATCAGGACTCCTACCTTTTTTTGTTTTGTTTTGCTTCTTTATTTCAGCTGAAGCATAATAGTTTCTGCTCCAGCCCTTTTATTCTGTGTGCATCTCTCTGCTTTAAGTGTTTTTCTTATAAACAGCATATTGTTTTTGAGCCCCTCTGCTACCCACTTTCATTTTATGGGAGAGCTTATCCCATTCACATTCACAGTTATGATTACTAACTGTTTATTTTCCTCCATTCAGTTTTTCCTCTTGTTTGCCCTCTTTCTTCTTTCAACCTTTCCTTCCTTACCAGTGTTTTCTTTTCATCTACCTCCTCCCCCAGTCTTACCTGCCTTCTGTCTGTACCTCACCTTTACTTAATCTCCTCTCTTCCTACTTCCCTGTCAGGTAAGATAGATTTAAATATTCATCTGATTGTGAATATTATTCCCTCTTTAATCCAATACTGATGACAGTAAAGTTCAAGTGATGGCCATCACCCACCCTCCCATCTTCTCCTCCACTATAAGAGATCTTTTACACCTCTTCGTGGGAAATAATTTACCCCATTCTACCTCTCCCTTCCTTCTTCACCCAGTGTACTCCTCTTTTTCATCCATTTACTATTTTTATGTCATTCCCTTAAATTCTCCTTATATCCATATTCTTGTCTATGTATATTCCTTCTAGTAATACTAGTGATAGCTTTTTGTAAAGGATTCTAATTTTCTTCTTCATATGCATTGATGTAAATAATTTAGGCCTTTGACTTTTTCAGTAGGGCAAGGTGAATCTCTGTGCCCCAATGCCTGTATATCTTATTTCCCAATTATATGTAAAACAGTATTAATAATAGTATTTATATATTTTTAAACATTAGATTTTAAAACTTTGAATCCCAGATTCATTCCCTTTCTCCCTTGTCAACCACCCTTACTGGGAAGATAACAATTCAGTATATGTTGTACATGTGTAGCTATGCAAAACATTACCATAGTAAATATATTGTAAAAGACTGACTATATTTCCCTCTCTCCTATCCCACCTCCCACTTGGTCTGTTCCCTACTTTGATCCTGTCCCTTTTTAAAAGTGGATATTCCCAACTTCCCTCCCACCCTTCCCTCTCGGCCTCCCTTCCATCATTGGCCCTCTCATCCCCTTCCCCCCTACTCTACTGTAGGGTGACATATCCTATTTAGTATATATGTCATTATCCCCCTGATCTAAATTCAGTTAGAATATGGTTTTGCCTTTTTGTCTTCCTATTTTTACCCTTCCTTTTAACCATTTTCCCTTGCCTCTTCTATATGACATAGTTTACCCCATTCTGTCTCTCCCCATCTCCTTTTGTTATATTCCTCTCTCACCTCGTAATTTCACCTTTTAAGTATCATCCCTTCCTATTAAATTCTACCTATGCCCTCTGTCTATGTATATCTATAAATACACACACACACACACACACACACACACACACACACACATATATATATATACATATACATTCCCATATGTCTTCATATGCCCATATACCCTTCTTCAACTATTTTCATACTGAGAAAAGTTTGATCAGTTACAGTTATCATTTTTGCATGTAGGAATGTAAATAGCTAAACTTTGATAAGTTCCTTATGATTTCTTTTCCCTGTTTACCTTCTCAAGCATCTCTTGCTTCTTGTATCCGAATGTCAAATTTTCTATTCAGCTCTGTTTTTTTTTTTTTTTCATCAAGAATGCTTGAAAGTCCCCTCTTCCACTGAATGACCATATTTTCCCCTGAAACATGATACTCAGTTTGCTGGGGAGGTGATTCTTGGTTTTAATCCCAGTTCCTTTGCCCTCTGGAATATCATATTCCAAGCCCTTCAATCCCTCAGTGTAGAAGCTGCCAGATCCTGTGCTATCCAGATTGTTTTTCCACAGTATTCAAATTTTTTCTTCCTGGCTGCTTGTATTATTTTCTCCTTGATCTGGGAATTCTGGAATCTGGCTATAATATTCCTAGGAGTTTTCTTTTGGGGATCTTTTTCAGGAGGTGATCTGTGGATTCTTTCAAACTCTATTTCCCCCTCTGGGTCTAAAACATCAGGGCAATTTTCCTTGAGAATTTCTTGAATGATGGTTTCTAGGTTCTTTCTTTGATCATGATTTTCAGGTAGTCCAATAATTTTTAAATGATCTCTCCTGGATCTATTTTCCTGGTCAGTGGTTTTTCCCATGAGATATTTCACATTGCCTTCTATTCTTTCATTTGTTTGGATCTGCTTAACAGCATCTTGATTTTTCATAAAGTCACCGGCTTCCATTTGCTCCAGTCTAATTCTGAAGGAATGAATCTCCTCAGTGAGCTTTTGAGATTCTTTTTCCATCTGGCAAATTTGGCTTTTTAAGGCATTCTTCTTCTCATTGCCTTTTTGAGCCTCTTTTGCCATTTGAGTTAGTCAATTTTTAAGGTGTTATTTTTCTCTGTCAGGCTGTTGACTCTCATTTCATATTTTTCTTGCATATTTCTCTTCCCAATTTCCCCCCCATTTCTCTTATCTGCTTCTTAAGGTCCTCTGTGGCCTGTAACCAGCTTGTATTTTCATTTGGGGCTTTTGGTGCAGGAGTTCTGACCTCCCAGTCCTCCTCCTGTTCCATGTTTCTGTCCTCTTTGCCTGCAGAATAGGAGTCTAATGTTGAATCTTTCTGTTTATTTTATTTCCTTTGCCTAGGCATGTTGCTGCTCAATTACTTGACTTTTGGGCTTGTTGCCACAGTAGGACTCTGCCACCAGCCAGGGGAGCTTCAGTCCCAAATGCTGGGTTTTCTCAGCTGCCAGAGGTATTAGTTGGGTGCCCCCTCTGAAGCCTCCTCATGCTCTGGCAAGCTGATCACACATCCCAAGACCTCCACCCCAGACTGAAATCCAGATCCAGGAAGGTTAAAGCAAGAGTGATTACCACCTACCAGAATGATCCCCGGATCCCCCTACAGTTTGCTGGCCAGGAGCTGAAGCTGCAACATGGCAGCTCTGATCTGTGGCTTCTTACCCCCAGAGCAAGAGGCTAACATGCTCTCTCAACCAGTCCCAAAGTCCTTAGGGCACTGACCTCTTACTTTGTCCTAGGCATCTATGTGTTGATAATTCTGGAAACACCACAGATGCTGGTGTTTTTGGCTGCTGGTCAGGCTGCCCTGGGCTAAAACCTCTGACTCATGCATGCCTAGGGTTGGCTCCCAGAGTGCTGTGCTGGTTGCTCCCTGCCAGATTGCCTGGCTGTCCTCAGTGGGAGGTTAGCTTCTCTCTGTCATTTTATGGGTTCTGTGGCTCCAGAGTTTGTTCAGAGTCCCCTTGTACATAAATTTGGAAGTGGTGGGAGCTAGAGCTGTGAGGAAATGCTGTAAGTACTCGCCATCTTGACTCTGCCCCCTGAATCCTTTTTTTTTAATCTGCTGAATTTCTTTGATTGATATTTGATGTCTCATACATGAGGCATCATGATCAAATTGATATTTGATGTCTCATTAGCTTCCACTTGCCCAATTCTAACTTTGAAGGAGTTGTTCTTGTTGTTTTTCCCTCCTTAGTTAGCTTTTTAGCTTTTGTAACTCCTCCACCATTTGACCAATTTTACTTTTTAAGGAATTGTTTTCTTCAGTGAATATTTATCTCCTTTTTCATTTGACCAGTTCTACTTTTTAAGCAGTTTTCCAAACAGTTGAGTCTTTTTGTTCTTAATTCACTTGCATCACTTTGATTTATTTTCCCAGTTTTTTTTTTTCTGAACTTGAGACTGCTTCCCATTTTACTTTGGGGTCTTGCCCATAGACATTTTGACATTTTTGTCCTTTTCTGAGTTTGTGTCTTTATTTTCCATGCCACAATAAATACTTTCTATGGCCATATTGTTTATTGTTGTGGTTATTTTCTGCTCATCTTTTTTTTTTTTTTTGCCATTTTTCCTTTTCTTTAATTTTGAGCTCTCTTCCTGGAGTGGAAGGTGCACTATCTCAGGCTTCTTGTGCCAGAGGCTGCAGTCCCAGACTATTTCCCTGGTGCTTTACTGATTTTACCTTGAGGCTCATGTGTGGCCCTCATGTGTGGTGCTTCACTGAAGGGTTGAGGTGGGGTGGCCAGTGCTACTGGAGACCAGAGAGGTTTGGCAGTCAGGGTCTCAGTGCTGATGAAGCCAGACGTGTGTCCCTGCATTGACTTCGGCCTATTTCCTTGAGATACAATGAAGAAATGGTGGTTAGGGGGCTGGCATATGCTTATATACCCAGAGATAAGCTGAAGCATGTGGGAGTCTGGCTGCTGGAAGATGTCCATTTTGCTGGCTGTACTGAAGCACATACTGGGTCTTGGTGCTTGTGTTTGCCTGATCAAATACATTGGGGCTCAAGATCTACCATTGGTTTGCTGAGGTGGGGTTTGCTTTTGGTTTGCTGGGATGATTCCTCTCTCGGATTGTCTTCCCCTTTTATCAAAGTGCAATAGACCTTTCCCACCAACCTTCTACATTTCTTGAAATAAAAGATTGATTCACCCCATCTCCTTGCTGGTTCTTCTATCCCAGGATTTGTTTCAGGTTGCTCTTTTATGGTTGTTTGGAGGTGAATATGGGAGAATTTTGGTGATTTCCTCTTACTTTGCCATCTTGGCTCCTAGTAGTCCTTGTTCCCTTCAATTTTAATGACATTCCACTGTACTCCACTATGTTCTAGTCAAGGAATATAGGGAGATATAAAGAAAAAAAGGGAGAGAATCTCTATGCTTATAGAGATTACATTCTAACAGTGGTATTCTAAGAAGGAAAACAACAATAATAATAACAGCAGAAACAGTAATGGCAATAGAAACCACAATAACAAGCAAACAACAACCATGAACAAGCAAACCAAAATTGGTCAGCGATAACAGGATGTAATGTTAAAAACGCAACCTCTTACTCAAAAATAAAATTGAGTATGGATTTACATTTTCAAATTCTGCGTAAGTGTTCTGATTACATGTTCAAAGTTCATCTGGCCATTTTTTCCTGGTTCTGCATCAAAACAAATGATAATTAACAAGGTAGATAATGTTCTTTTTCCTTTGGTCCTCTCCCCACATATGTCATAGGTCTTTCATTCTAAGATTGATATAAAAAGTAGGGTGACTGATAGCCAGTGAGATTAAAGGAAGATTAGGTGTAGAATAATAGTATAGTTGATTAGTATATATTTTAATATGTTTGTATTGATTTGATTACTTTAACACTTTTATGTATATCTAAAATTTCCTTGCTGTTTCATAAATAAACTTTTTTGGCATCATATCAAAACTTTAATTTCTACAGATGTATATGAGTACCTAAAAGGTGTTATATGTACTGCAATTCTTATGATTGTTCTGTAGAGAGCGTTCTTACACATTTTTGGTGGGTCATCACTTCTTTCAACTCTCTTTCTCAGAATGAAGTGGCATCTGTGCTCTACATCACCAGTCTTTAATGGGTTTATGTTCACTCATGCTTCATTATCAAGCTGCAGCTCAAAATCACAATTACACTTTGATGGCATAATCAGTAGGCATTCTGCTGAAGCAAATTTTCTTAGTATACAATTAAGTGAACTAGAAAATGTATATTTTTTTCCTAAAGATATAGTCATAGAGGCATTGATTTGCAACTGGAGGAGACTGTATTAACCTACTTGTTTTAATTGCCACATAACCTGAGTGTACTCACAAGTTAAAATACAAATGGTTATTGGATACTATCTCTCAGTCATATCCTCACAATGCTGCCTCCATCCATGGGCACACCCTCTGTTTCTACCTTCCTCTTATACGTTGTCTTCCCGTATTAGAATATAACTTCTTCAAGGGGAGGAATTATTTTATGTTATTATTGCTGTATCCCCATATTTACTGTTATGCCTGACACACATAGAAAACACTTAATAAATTACCTTTCTTGCTTTCTATCCATCTTTCCAACCATCTGTACATTTATCTGTCTGTCAAACTACCTTGTCAAATCTACATGGACTGAATAATGTGCTTTTGCGCTATGATAGAAAGTACCATGACCTTGCATTAAATCTACAAATTCTCTACCCCACCTCATAATCATTTTCTTTCAAATTTTTCTTTTTCTGTTAAGTGCAAACAAAATACTTCAAAACAGTTCCATACCCTTAAATCAGTCTTTCCTCTTTCATTTTCTTCACCCTAAATATTCAGTCTTTTGACAGATCTTGTCAATTCTATCTCTACTACGTCTCTCATTTCTCTTCTTCTCCCTTTTACTCATAATGCCAATGCCCTATTACAAACCTTAACCATCTCTAATCCATGATATTATATCCCCCCATATCCCCATTCATCTTACCTCCTTCCAGTTTCTCCACTGTACAATTGATCCACAATATAACTGCCAAATGGATTTTCCGAAGGCAAAGTTCCGACTATAATTTCCCCTTCTCAGAAATCTTTAAGGATTCCCAGTTGCCTTTAGCATACCACAAGAAATCCTTAACCTATTATTTAAAGCTGTACACAATCTGGTCTCCACTTAGAAGTTGCCCACTTGTGGATATATTTCATCTTGGTCCCCTTTATGAACTTTACATTCCAGCTATCTGGTTACATGTCATTCCCAAGTTTACCAAGCCACCAGTTCTCTCAGGATCTTCATAGGCATGAGTGAAGAAAAGGGGCATAACCATATATATAGTACTTACTATGTGCTGAGCACTGTGTTAAGCAAGTTATTTTTAAAAAGTTGATCCTCACACAATTCTGTGAAGTAGGTGCTATTATCCCCATATTACAGTTGAAAAAAAATGAGGCAAATTGAGGCTATGACTTTTCCAAGGTCATATAGCTAGAAAGTGTCAAGCCAAATTTAATCATATGTCCCCTAGATGCCAGTCTCAGAGCTATTCAATGAACCACCCAATTGTGAAGGAGTGGGAATGGGAATGTTGAGTGAAGTATAGTATATGCTTTTAATAATTCATCACTATGGGGGGCAGAGCCAAGATGGCGGAGTAGAAACAGCACGTCCAAGGCACTTTACTCCCAGATCACCTCCAGCACCCACAGAACGACACAGAGAAGCTAACTTCCCACTGAGGAAAGCCCAACAGCCCTGCAGGAAGGACCAGCACAGTGCTCTGGGAGCTGGCAGCGTACCTCACAGTGCATGGAGAGCCAAGCCCAGGTACGTTTGAGCCGCGGTTTTAGCCCCAGGGAAAATATCGTCATTCAGTGGAATAGAGGACTTTCAAGCATTCTTGAGGAAAATACCAGAATTGAATAGAAAATTTGACATCCAGACACAAGAAGCAAGAGATGCCTGAGAAGGTAATCAGGGAAAAGGAATAAAAAGGAACTTATCAGAGTTGAACTATTTACATTCCTATATAGGAAAACAATAACTGTGACTGATGAAATCTTTCTCAGTATGAAAACAATGGAAGAAGGGTGTATGGTCATATGAATACATATGTGAATGTGTATATGTATGTTTACAGTTATATATGGATAGAGGGCATAGGTTGAATTTGTTGGGAAGGGAGGATACTCAAGGGGTGAAACTATGAGGTGAGAGAGGCAAGAGGAGATGGGGAGAGACAGGGTAGGGTAAACTATTTCATATAGAAGAAGCAAGGGGAAGTGGCTGCAAGGGAGGGGAAGAATAGGAAGGCAAAAAGGCAAAACCACATTCTCATTGAATTTGGTTCAGGGAGAGAATGACATACATACTAAATGGGAAATCTCAACCTGCAGCAGAATAGGGGGAAGGGGTATGAGAGGGGGGATGATGGATGGGAGGGCATTCTTGCGGGGAGGAGAGGTTGGAAGTACCCACTATAGAAGAGGGACAGGATCAAGTAGGGAATGGACCAGGTGGGGGTGGGATGAGTGGGAGGGAATTATAAGCAGCCTTGTACAATATATTTACTGTGGTAATATTTTGCATAGCTAGACATGTACAACATATACTGAATTACTTATCTTCCCAGAGGGAATGGGTGACAAGGGAGGAAGGGAATGGATCTGAAATTCAAGGTCTTAAAGTTAAATCTTTCATATATATATATATATATACTATTATTGATACTCTTTTGCTTGTAATTGGGAGATAAGATGTGCAGGCATTGGGGCACAGAGATTCACCTTCCTCTAATGGAAAAGTCGAAGGGGGTGTGGAAGAAGATATGGGAGAGAGCAGATTGGAGGAAGCGATATCTTGTGGGACTGCTATTCTGGGAGGGTGGGTAGGGGAAAGGGGAAAAATGGGGGAAAAATTGTAACTCAAAGTCAGGTGGAAATGAATGATGTAAAACAGAAGTTAATAAAGCATTTGTTTAATTAAAAAAATAATTCATCACTATACCTTGAAGGCAGATAAAAATTACTAAGGGCAAACCTCTGAATAAGGAATTCAAGTAGGTTTTGTGACATCCTTCTGGATGAAAGGAAAACATTATTTTTCTTAATAAGCAAACTAATTGGACAGCTATACTGCCGTATCACAGGTGAAGAGAGATGGAATTTTCATAATTGTACCTTAAAGTCAACAGTAAATATTTAAAAAGAATACACATAAGAAAAATATGCATTCATTGTCTCAGAAGTTAGGTGAGATTAAGAAACCAAAGAGTTCTGCTTTTTTCCCCATTTTAATTTGCATCCCTTAAAAGAATCTTTCACTTTATCCCCCATATTATAATAGCTTGATCACAATCAAAGACCTTTTACTTTGCCACCTAAGTATATGTACGTATGTATAAGTGTGTATTATGTGTGTATGTGTATGTATGTATCTATCTTTCTATCTAGCATATTATGGATATATATCTATAGATATATGCATATACTATATATTGCTTTATTTAAGATTGATCAGGGAATACATTATTTTTGATTTCTAGTATACTTTGTGATAATTCCATTGGAAAATTATTATATGTTCTATAAACACACATTTTAATCATTGAATTTTTTAATGCTATGAATAGTTTTATTCAACAATTTCTTATTAAAGGTGCTGGTATAATATTTCTGTTTAGTTATAGGATAGTAGCAATGGCAAAAACACTGGTGGTACATTTCATAGTTTGATTCTCCCATTTTACAGTACGGGTTCCATCAGATGTTGTATCCCAAAAACACGAGCTGGCTGTGTGTAAACCAGATCCATTCTTCTGCATCAATACACAAGCAACTACTTATTTATACGTCTTCTCTAACTTTACCAAATGTGTTAAGGACTGTTCCACTATAGCTGAGATCCATTGGTTGACATTATTCTGATTATAATCCATACTGCCCAATATAGCGTCTATATACTCTTTCACAATATTGTGTGTTTTATCAGCATTGAAGCCAATCTTTTTGTGGTGGGGCTAATATTCCTTTGTGGCAGTGGCTGCTCTTCCTGTGGGCCAATCATTGAATATTTTTTTTGGAAATATTTTGTAACTATGAGTTAAAACCTTATGAAATGTCTTTTTAAAATATGATATGCATTATAATCCATGGATTAAACTCTAGGGATATCCACAAACAGAGTATTGGTCAGAAGTGGGAAAATCAAAGACTTTTAATGCTAGAATGAAACAGAATTATTTTGTTCAAAAGGGGGAAAGTTCATAAAATTTGAAGCCTTTCTATCATGTCATTAAATCCTTGTGGGGAAAGATATTGGTCCATAAGGCTGTGGATTTTTTGTCTGTCAGTCAATAAACATTTATTAAGTATCAGTTATGTGCCAGGCACTGAGCTAGGCATATAGCATACATCTATCTCCAGCTCCACTTCCATCTCTGTCTTTTCCTCTCTATATATGCTTTTGTTTTCACTTTGCCCTCAAATCTATCCTAACTCTATCCTGGGTCTAGATGTCCTTTTAGGATTTTAAAAGATGTATTTTGTTATAGAAAGAACATAGAAATTCATAGTATGTAAATTTTTTAAAATTTAATTTCCCACCATTTCTTGAATTCTATTTGGCTCTATAAATGTTTGAATGGATAATTTCTGTATTTATCTTGTGATTGTCATTTTTTTCAATGGTAATTCCATAGAGACATGAATAAATTCCTAATGGATGTCAGATATTCTGAAAGGTTAATCTCAGGTAGCAAGACAGGGACATAGGTCAGTATTGACTATGTGGTAATGTAGTTAATCTGGATTGGCCTGTATGCAGTTCAGCTTGTCATTATTGAGGCTAGTTTCTGAGTTTCTGATCTTTGCTACCTTGTCCTTAGGACTTCTCAGTATTGATTCTTACTCTGAAATGCTTTGTTTTGGGTTTCTTCTCTCATCTTCATCTAAAACATTCTTTTTTTTTTTCAAAAAGCCATCATTAGAGAAAAATGTAACTAGGAAGATTTGATTTCAACTTTACATATTTAGATAGTGATTTTTTTCAAGCTAATCAAGGCATTCAGCTATAAACATCTTTTTGAAAGAGATGATTCAAGGACTATCTTCAATGAAAGGGATTGCCAGCAATTTTGGTAAAAAAAAAAATATATATATATATATATATATATATATATATATATATATATATATATATAGACACCCAGCTATGGGTAAGAGTCATAGGGAAGTTATCTGTAATTTCATTGGTAAAGGCAATTCCTAAATGAAGAACTGCACTTTGGGAACTTCTCTGCCCTTAGTTGGACTTGAATTGGGGTCTTCCTGGCTCTGAAGTAAATTCTTTATTATGTTTTGATGCCTCTTGCTGTGGAATGAATTGGAGAATTATAAGAAATGAATAAAATGGATTCTTATCAAAACCATAAGGAGATTAGGAATGGAGAGAAACATAGAAAATTGGATGCACCTCATGAAGTAGCATTAATATAGGCAGAATCAAGAGAACAATGCAGAAAATGACTAAAATCAAGTAAACAAAAGAAAGCATAAAACGGATTGAGATTTTGAGTAAATGATCTTACCAATTGTTACTCCAGAAAACAGATGTGGAATCCCAATCTTCCTCAGACAGAAATCTAGGGGACTAGGAGTGGGGAATGTTGCATTTATATCAGTCGTTATATTGTGTGATTTGTTTTTCTTTGTTATAAGACAAGGCTCATTTAGTGGTATGTGTGTAAGGGAGTAGGGATGCTAGTATGTCCAAAAAGGATTGTGATATAAAATAAGGAATAGACTTACTGAAATTTATTAAAAAGTAAACACAAGAAAATTAAAGGGATTACCAGAGAAGGTTATTTCTATATATTTCCCTACAAAAATACATTGTACTTATTTTTAAATTGCTCCTCCATGAAATAGATTGGTAACCTTCTAATAGCAGGATGCAACAAACATGAATATTTCAGCACAAAATAGATTTTGCTGTAATTATCTTAATAATTGCCATCTTCTCTTGCTTTATCTTTGCTGAGACTTGACCATTACATTCCACTGGCTTTTACTAAGCTGTTTGGAGCATCATTAACATTATGGAACATGCTTTAACTTTCATGTAATTTATTTTAGTCAAAGGAAGATCAATTACATTTTGAAAACACTGTTCATGTTGTTACAGACCTTACAATCAATTGGAGCAGGGAGGATGTAGATTCATTATTTTTAAATCGAGGTAGGATCTCTAGTGATGATAAATGCTTTCTTTAGAATAAAATCCCACATTCATTTCCATTTTTTCACCTGCAAGTGACTTGTCTAACTCAATATTTTACCTTGCTTCCAGTATTTAAAATATTAATGATTTGAGGTTGACCAGTGAAGAGATTACTGCTAATTTTTAATGTACTTTGATTGTGATAATTCCATGGGAAAATGATTATTCTATAAGCATATATTTCAATCATCTATTAATCTATTGAAAGCATTTTGCAACTGTTGGTCTAAGCATTATGAAATGTCCAATAAAGAAATAATATACCCACTACTGCCTGGAATGAAGTGTAGGGATGTTCACCAAGCAGAATGTTGACCACATCTTAGAAAACCAAGGACTTTGAGTGTAAGAATAAAATACTACTTTTTTAATACAGAAAGAGAAATGTCTAAGAAGTTTAAGAATTTCTTATGAAAATTTTTTAAATCCTTGAGGAGAAAGTTGTTGGTTCACAATATGGTGATTAAAAAAAAGTCAGTCATTAAACAGTTATTAAACCCCAGCTGTGTTCCAGGCACTAGGGATGCAAAAAGAGGCTAAAGACAGTCCTTGCCCTCATGCAGTTCACAGTATAATGGAGGAGGAAATAAGTATAAAAATGAGTACAAGGAAGCTATGTACAAGAGATAATACCAGCTATACATAAGCTATATACGAAGAGATAAGTTAATAGAAGGTAATAACATTAACAGTGGTTGGGAAAGATTTCCTCTGAAAGATAGGATTTTAGTTTAGACTTAAGGGTGTTCAGTAGGTGGAGACAAGGAGGGAGGGTTTTATTGCCATTAAACAATGTGTGTATTGTTGTGTCCTTCTATATTTAGATTATTTGCTACTTACAATTTACTTTGGCATATGCCCTCTAATTCTGTTCTAACTCTATTTTCACCACTCTTCAAGAAACATGATCTAAATTTTATTTAACTGCAGAATGATATACACATTCCTAATGCTAAGAAAGTTGACCATTTTTGCTCATCACTACCACTGTCATGCTATCATCATTACTATTGCTATCAGCATCATCTTCCATGTGGACAATGGACAATATTTCTATAACACTTGATTGTAAATCACTTTACAAATATTAACAAAGGTTTTCTTCACAACAGCCTATGATGTCAGCATTTAAAATTATTATTGATTCCGTTTTACATATGAGCAACTAAGGTTCACAAAAGTAAATTGACTTGCCTGTGGTCATACGACTCAGATGTTTTGTAAATTGCTTTGTGATGTGCTCATACTATGTCTGTATCTTTCCTATTTTTCCATTATATAAATGTCATTGATTTAGATACATCCAAATAATTGTTAGGAAGCATTTTACTCAAATCTTTAAAGAGTTTCTTTGATAATTTAATATCTAGAGCACTATACTTATAGAGTTATTTTGATAGTATCATCATTTTATTTTGACTTCTTTATTTACTATTTTATTTTCCCCAGTTACATGTAAAAAAAAAATTTACATTCATCTTTAAACCTTTAACTTCCAAATTCTCTCCCTCCCTACATATCCTCAGCCTCCTTGAGAAGGCACATGATTCAATTTAAGCTATGTACATGTAGTTATGCAAAACATCCATAAGAGTCATGTTATAGAAGAAAACATAGACAAAAAAAAAAAACCTCAATGAAAATAAATAAAGAAAAAAGTATGAGCTGGGATTAAAACCAAGGATCACCTACCCAGCAAAACTGAGTATCATGTTTCAGGGGAAAATATGGTCATTCAGTGGAATAGAGGACTTTCAAGCATTCTTGAGGAAAAAAACCAGAATTAAATAGAAAATTTGACATTCAGACACAAGAAGCAAGCGATGATTGAGAAAGTAAACAGGGAAAATAAGGAACTTATCAAAGTTGAACTATTTACATTCCTACATGGAAAAACGATAACTATAACTGATGAAACCTTTCTCAGTATGAAAATAGCTGAAGAAGGGTATATGGGCATACAAATACATATGTGAATGTGTGTATATATGTTTACAGGTATACATAGATAGAGAGCACAGGTCGAATTTAATGGGAAGGGATGATACTTAAGGGGTGAGATTGAGAGGTGAGAGAGGAACATAACTAGAGGAAATGGGGAGAGATAGAATGGGGTAAACTATCTCATGTAGAAGAGGCAAGGGAAAGTGGTTCCAGGGGAGGGGAAGGCAGAAAGGGGAAGGCAGAAAGGCAAAACATTATTTTCATTGAATTTGGCTCAGGGAGATAATGACATACATACTAAATGGAATATCTCACCCTAAAAGAGAGTGGGGGGGAGAAGGATGGAGGGGGGATGATGGAAGGGAGGGCAGGCTGGGGGGGGGAGGGAAGTTGGAAGCACTCACTTTTTTTTTTTTTTTTTTTTTGCTTTTTGGAGGGCAATTGGGGTTAAGTAACTTGCCCAAGGTCACATGGCTAGGTTTTTTTTGTTTGTGTGTGCATTGTGTCTGAGGCCGGATCTGAACTCAGGTCCTTCTGACTCCAGGGCCGACACTCTACTCACTGCGCCACCTAGTCGCCCCTAGCACTCCCTTTTTACAGGATCAAAGTGGGGAGTAGACCAGATGGGAGTTGGGATAGGAGGGAGGGAAATATAGTCAGTCTTTTACAATTTATCTACTATGGTAATGTTTTGCATATAACTACACATGTAAAACATATACTGACTTTCTTATCTTTCCAGTAAGGGTGGAGTACAAGGGAGGAAGGGAATGAATCTGGAATTCAAAATTTTAAAATCAAATGTTTAAAAATATATAAATACTATTATTAATACTATTTTACATATAATTGGGAGATAAGATGTGTAGGCATTGGGGCATTGATTCACCTTGCCCTACTGGAAAAGTCAAAGGGGGTATGGGAGAAGAGATGGGAGAGAGCAGATTGGATGAGGGGATATCCTGTGGGATTGCTATTCTGGGGTGGTGGGTAGGGGAAAAATGGGGAAAAATGTAACTCAAAATCTGATGGAAATGAATGATGTTAACCAGAAATCAATAAAGCATTTGGAAAAAAGAAAAAAAGTATGCTTCAATCTGTATTCAGATACTGTCAGTTCTTTCTCTGGGGATGGATTGTATTTTTCTTCTTAAGTTCTATTTGTCTTAGATCATTGTGTTGATGAGAATAGCTAAGTCATTCACAGTTGATCATCTTACAACATTGTTGTTACTTTTTACATAGTCCAATTCACTTTGTATCAGCCCATGCAAATCTTTCCAGGTTTTTTTTCTGAGAACATCCCACTCATCATTTCTTATAACACGATAGTATTTCGTCATAGTCACATACCAGAACTTGTTCAGCTATTCCCCAATTGATGGGCATCCCCTCAATGTCCAATTCTTTACACCCAGAAAAAGAGCTGCTATAAGTATTTTTGTACATATAGGTCTTTTCCCTTTCTTTTTTAAAATGATTTTGGGGAAACAGACCTAGTAGTGGTATTGCTTGGTTTCATAGCCTTTTGGACATAGTTCCAAATTGCTGTACATAATGGTTGGATCAGTTCACAACCCCACCAACAGTACATTCATGTCTCATTTCCCCACATCCCTTCCAATGTTTGTCATTTACCTTTTCTGTTCTATTAGCCATTCTAATAGGTGTGAGGTAGTACCTCAGAGTTATTTTAATTTGCATTTCTCTGGTCAATAACGAATTAGATTATTTTTATATGGCTATAGATAGCTTTGCTTACTTCATCTGAAAATCATATTTTTTGATCATTTATCAACTTAGGAATGGGTGGAGGGGGAGAAGGAGATGGAGAGAAAGCAATTTCATTCATAAAATAGAACACAAAAAGAAGATTGCATATGAAATAATAAATTTCTCTTCCATGCCACACACTTAAAACAAGAATAACAAAAAACATACTATAAATCCCATTACTTCTAAAACTGTCCTGTCTCTCTATGCTTCATTCTGAATTTTGTTATGTATTTTTTTAAAAATAAAATCTCTCATTTTAATTTTTTTCTTCTTTACTTTACTGTTACCATAACTCCTTCATCCCTCCTCCACCTTCCCTTCCTCCACCATCCCAACTCATTCCCCAAAAATGAAAAAAAAAAAAAGATAAGCAAAACAAATTTGGCAAGTGGCCATATTTGAATATCTCTGCTTTCTCATATTGGTGGAGTCCATCACTGTTCTGTCAGAAGGTGGATAACATGTTTCATTCAATGTCCTTTGAAGACCTGTTGTGTGTATGTATGTGTGTGTGCATGTGTCTTTAATAATTGTCTCTCCAAGTTGTTTTTCTTTAGAGAAATTGGTTGTATACTTGGTTCTCCCATTTCTATTCAATTAATATTGTATCTGATCTTACTTTTAATATTCCCTGAAATTGTCACTTTCATCACCTCTCATATCATGGTAGTTTCCCTTTATATTTATATACAACAGTTTGTTTAGTCATTTCCCATTTGTTGAACATCCCCATTGTTTCTTTCTATTTTTCTTTCCCCCTCTGCATTTAAATCCTTTCACTGTATCAGCAAGTTTATTTTTCTTTTGATGATTTCTTTCCTGAGGCTATCCTCCCTCTTAAACCATAACCCCCATTATTGTTTCCTTGATGACTGTGTGCCTGGGTTAATATGTGTTCAACTGTTCTTTATCTATTTTATTTGAGTGAGGTTCACTTTATTGATGCCCAATCCCCTACTCCTTCCTCTGTAATTGTATATACTTTTTTCATATTTCTCCACTATGAGCAATTTCTTCTTTCTACAATATTATATTCCTTTCATGCTCATTTTTTCACCTCTTAAAACTTTCAAAATAGAATGAATACATTCTCTGGGCCTCTAAAAAATCTCAATAACCTTAAAAGAAATTAAGGTACTGCATGTAATATAGTACCTACTTAATACATATTGATTGATTGATTGATTGAAGGGATGCTTGTTTAATTTCTCCCTACAAGAAGGTAAATGCTACTTTATAAAAAACAAACAAAAATCAAACAAACAAACCCTTTCAGGTGACTTAAATAAATTAACCTAGAAAAGGCTTCTTTTGACTCTCTGCAGTTAAAATTTCATACTCTGCTCTTACCTTTTCATCATGAAATCTTAAAGATTCTCTATTCCATTAAAGGTTCTCCTTTTCACTATGTGATTATAATAAATTTGCTAGGTTATTCTTAGTATTGAAATACTGTATGTTTGCCTTTTAGAAAATTGTATTCCTGAGATTTCCTCTCATTTTTAGAAGTTATCAGGTCATATAGAATTGTCATATAAGTTGTCAAATAGAATCCAGACTGGTACTTTAGTAATTGAATTCTTGCTTTCTAGCTACTTGCAACAATTTTATTTGACATGAAAACCCCATATTTTGTCTATGAAATTCTGTGGGCTCTCTCTTGGGGATTTCATGGAGGAAATGATTGGTGGATTCTTTCAGTTTTCATTTTTTACCTCCAGTTCCAATAGATCTAAGTAGTATTGTTTATGATTTTTTGGAATATAACATTTAGCCTTTTGGTATGTGTGGTGGGGGAAGTCAGAGACTTGATTATTCTTAAATTATCTCTCTTTTTTTTTTTTTTAAAGCAATTGGGGTTAAGTAACTTGCTCAAGGTTACACGGCTAGTCATTATTTATGCGTGGGTGCTCATTTTCTGAGGCCGGATCTGATCTCGGGTCATCCCAACTCCGAGGCCGACGCTCTTACTCACTGCGCCACCTAGCCCTTTAGGGCAATTGGGGTTAAGTAACTTGCCCAAGGTTACACGGCTAGGTTTTTTGTTTGTATGGATTAAGTGTCGGAGGCCAGCTCGGAACTCAGGTCCTTCTGATTCCAGGGCCGGCGCTCTATTCACTGCGCCACCTAGCCGCCCCTAAATTATCTCTTTTTGACCCATTTTAAAGACTTTTTAAATATCAGATTGTAGCAGCAAGTACCCCAACATCCCCAGGGTGGCTGCCAACAGAGGTTCTTAGATCTGCTTTTCTTTCTAAAGGAAAGCAACTCAAAATGGGTTAACAAGCTTACTTTAATCAATGAAACATATCATTTACCTAGTTCAGGGGAAAAATTTCAGCACTCCAAACTTCAAAGTATACAGACAGAACTTATAAGACAGAGAAACAAACAGATCAAGCAGACAGGCTTCTAAACTGTCCAACCATTACAACAATACCAAGTCACACTTACCAGAGAGGGAAGCATCAACATCTGGGTTTTCAAAGCCAGGGGGCTCTCAGAGGCTGCCCAGAGTCTCATCTTGTCAAATCACACAACACTTCTCAAAGTGAGCCCCCAAATCAAAGCCTCATATCAGGGTTTATATAGGCTTCTCCTGGCTCAGAGAATGTCACAAGCCTCTTGACACACTGCCCAATCACAAAGCACCAAGGTGTGGGCATTCCTGAAAACCAAGCCTCCTGCCACAGGCTCCATGTGACCACATTCAGCCTATTAGGGGGCAGAGTATATTTTCAAATCATGGAAGGTTCTCAGAGTCTCATAAACCCATCAGAGGGCCTAGGGACAGGGAAGATCTTTAAATTTGCATTTCCATTACACAGATTTATTTTAAATTTGACTATGTTTTAATGTCTGTTTTTATTTTTATATTTCTTGATATTTCATGGTGCCATTAAATTAAGATTGATCTTTTCTAATTTTCAAGCAAACTGTTAATTGGGTAAGGTTTAGTCTTTCTGTTTTAGGATACACGTTCTTATTCTCACACAAGTAGGATAGATAATTAATATATGAAATTTAAATTAGAATTCAAAAGAAAAAAGTTTATAATAGGACAATGAGCTGAACTCTCATAAAATTATTTTAAATAGGCCGAGTTACTTAAGTTTAAATAGGCAAAGTTACTTAAGTTTATAAGATACACTATATATAAGATGCTGTCCAAGTAGTGTATACATTATAGGAGTGGAGAACTTGCAGCCTCGAGCCCACATGTGGCCCTCTAGGTCCTCTAGTGTAGCCTTTTGACAGACTTCACAGAACAAATTTGGATTCAGTCAAAGGGTCACACTTGAGGACCTAGAAGGCCAAGTGTGGGCCTGAAGCTGCAGGTTGCCCACCACTGGTATAGAAGAACTCAGGTCAAAAGCAATCTGTGTGGGGAAAAAAAAATACCACAACTACAACAACAGCAACAAATGTGAGGTTTGAAGTAAAGCAAGCTAAATGTAGAGACAGCTGGTGTCTCAGTGGATAGAATTCTGGGCCTATCGTCAAGAAGACCTGAATTCTAATTCTGTCTTTGACACTTCCTGCCTGTGTGACTTTGGGCAAGTCACTGAACCTTTGATTGCCTAGCAAAAAGATTCACTGGTGAAGGAAATGGCAAACTACTCTAGTATCTTTGCCAAATAAGCAAACAAACAAAAATACAGTTGGATATAACTGGTTGACTGAACAAAAGCAAGCTAAATAGAAATTAATGATAGAACCCCTGATGGCATTAATAGCAAGAGAGGTTATCTTCTCAAAGACTGCTATGTCCTATTTGACCATACCTTGAGTAATGATAGATAGATGGATAGATAGATAGAGAGATGGATAGATATAGAGATATATAGGTATATAGACATACCTATATATCTATCTCCATATCTATCTATATATGAAGTTGCATGATCATTGATGAATTGCAAAATGTCCATTGAAGGACATTCATAATAATTAAGAAGCAGGACAACATAATTTGTGAAGGTCTATTAAAGAAAGTGTGGATATTTTGCCAGGAAGAAGAGACAAAATGAAAAGGAATGTTATTGTCTTCCAATGCTCAAAGGGCAGCTGTATAGAATAGTGGTTAGATTTGTTCTGCTGGGCCCTAGAAGACAGAACTGGGTGTAATGAATGTAACCTGTACAGAAGCAGATAGATACGTTGGAAAGAATCAATTTCTGACAATTAGAGCGATCCCAAAGTGGAGGAAATAAAAGCCCTATCATTAAATATCATCATGTAGAGGTTAAATGACTATGTATATATAACTGGGATATTGTGAAGGGCATTTTGCTAGGGTGGTACTTGATAGCATATAAGCTTCTATTCAATTCTGAGTTTCTATGATTTGGCAATGGTTGTGTTATTTCTGCAAAAGGGCTTCCAACACAGGGACATTATCCAAATAAGGAGACACATTTAGCATTTTTCAAGCGTTAGAACTGCTGGTGCTAAATTGAGATTAAGTTGGATAAGTAAAGCTGAGATAAAAGAAATCTAGCCAATTATTTTATTTTCTTTGCCTTTCAAACTCATCAAAGAATTATTGTATTATATGCATGTGTCTATATCTATCTATGTATCTATCTATATGTACATATATATATGTATGTATGTATCTATCCTTCTCTGTGTCTGACTAGATATAGGGAGAATGTAATGCTACTTTTCTGTTGCTAATAGACCTCTAGATGTATTTCAAAGTCCTTTCTCTTTGTGTATTAGTACGTTTATTTTTTTCCCACTTTGGGTAGTAGTAACAACATACATTAATATATAAAGTTTAATAATATCACTTTTCTCATAAGAGTCCCATATCAACCCCTTTTAACAGATAAGGGGGGAACACCTTCTAGAAATTAAGTGACTTGCCCAAGGTCACACAACAACAGATATAACATTATAATTCATGTTTTTGAACTTAAAGTTTAGTGCTCAGAAGAGGGATGCTTTACCCATTGGAATGGCCAGTGTATAAATGGGTAGATTGAACACAAAGAAAGCAACAACGAACATACATTAGATCTCAGGTTTTAGACTAACCTATTTTCTTAAATATCTGAACTCTCTAATGGGACAAAAAATGTTTCAGGGCTCCCCACCCACCACCACCACCACAATCCTCTTGATTTAGAAATGATTTAAGTTTATTATCCATTCCCTATTTTTAAAATCGAGAATATATGCTCCCTCTTGTCTTTTCACAGCTGTTGTCTCATGACATCCAAAGGAATATAAATTTTGATCACTGAAACCCTCTTTACAGTCTAGATTTCTTAATTTTTTTTCTCTTCCCTACTTATTTATTCTATCATATAAAAATGAACTGGGGGAATTAACTCTTTCACCTCATGCAGTTTCATTGATGATTCCTTCAAATACAGCATTGGAAAACTAGGCTTTGGTAAGGGCTATTGGGATTGAGTGGAGCTACTTGACCAGGCCTTAAAACCAAATCACTCTGGTTCTCATTGAATGGCCCGGAATATGTTTCAGCTCAAGCCTCACTTGATCATTGTTTGGATTTTGATGATTCAGAGTGAGTGTAAATAGTAATTGTTTCTGTTTTAGACAGACTATCTGAGAGTCTTCCCCTCCCAGATTGATTTTTTTTTTTTTGACTAGGTAAAAGTGGTCATTTTTTGCCTTATTTCTTATGTAGCCTTAATCAAAGAATGGACATTGCCTCTGACAAACTGAGACCTGGGAAAGACCTTAGCTTAAAAAGGCTGAGGTCTTCCACTGTGTCTGGGGCCACCTCAATTGTCCTGATCCATATCTTGCTGCTAGACTCAGATGGCTCCAGAGGAGAGAGTTTGGTGATTTTGCAAAGCCCTGACTCCCTTAAGTCCAATTTACTTGCAAATCAAGACATCAGCTTTCTGATGTCACTGGTCCTTTTGAATTCAATTCAGAGGGGTTGTAATCAACTTAGTGAAATTCTTTTTGAGATGAAGACTGGTACCTGCTCCTGCATTTGCTAGATTCACACTAGTAAAGATCAACCTATTGCTACCCAAGTCCTTGGCACAGTCAGACTGTTCAACAGGGGAAAGTGACATGATTTTATGAGAGGTTATGATCTTATAAAAGAGGGATCCCATTCCACTTAGTTACTCTACCTTAAGAAGCATAGGTCTTTTCCATCTCACTTTTAAGCTGAAATATTCTATATTTTTTGTGCCTCTCAGAATTTGAGCTTCTGGAAAGCAGGGGTTGTCTTTTGGATCTGTATTTCAGTGATTAGAATAGTGCTTTGCAAATTTAAGTATTCAATAATTCATTCATTCAATTCATTCCTTGAAGTACCTTTCATTTTCAAGATTGACTCAAATTGGGAAATCTGTAGGCTTTGTGACATTGCATTTCTGTATTTGTCCTAGATCATGACAGAAGTGTCTGCCAAATTTTAAGGAGAATGTGTTTCTATTCTATGTATTTTTTTGTGTGAGAAGGCTTTTTTTCTCTGATGATTCACAGACTACTTATCAAGCCCTAAACTTTCTCCTAACTACCCAACTTGAATCACCAAATAATATATTGTACATCTCAAACCTCATGTCTCACAGTTATGTTAAACTCACTATACCAAAGACTGGGTTCATTTTCTTTCTTCAAAAATTCTACCCACTATCACATTTCCAAGTTACTACTGAAGACACCACCTTTTCTTAGACAAGTAGGCTGTCAACTTAGGTGTCATTCTTGACTCCTCACTCTTTTACCATCTGCCAATATTTTTCCAATTCTTGTTAATTTTAACTTTATAATATTCCCTATAAAATTCCTTCACTCTTCTGACAGCACCACTCCTGTGATGGAAGTACTCATCACCTCATGCTTGGAATATTGTGATAAGCACTTGCTTGGTCTCTTTGCCTCAAGTATCTCCCCATTCCAGTCCATTCTCCACTTAGTTGTCAAATTAATTTTCCTAAAGCATAGCTGCAACCCATGTCATCTCTCCGCACTCAGTATGCTCTAGTGGTTCCCTATTATTTACAGGTTCAAATATAAAATCTTCTGTTTGATATTCAAAAGCCTTCACAACCTTATGACCCCTCCTAAATTTCCAGTCTTCTTTCACTCTACTCTCAGGAAGACTCTCTGTGATCCAATACCATTGTTTCTTTGCTGTTCTTGCATGAGGCACTCTGTCCCACAATGCCAGATATTTATCCTAGCTGTCCTTCATGTATACCCTTCTGCTCCAGCCTCCAATATCCTACCTCCTAACTTTCTTGGATCCTTTTAAATACTTCTTTGTTTGGTCTTGTTTTGGTATAGGGCTGGCTGGAAGAAAAAGAAACAAAATATAAAACCATTCCTTGACAATGAGGAACTTAGATTTTAATGGGGAGCATAGCACGAAGTATAGGTCTGTACAAGTAAGATAGATTCAGAATAGATGGAAGATAGTCTTGGGAGAGAGTGTTATCCTCTGGGGGGAATAAGAAAGAACTCCTACAGCACGTTATGAAACTTGCTGTCTATTTACAGAGACATTACAAGTTTAGGATGCAGCATATTTCCCATTTAACTGTGTATGTACATATAAATATTTGTGCATTTATGTGTGTATTTCCATATGAATGTGTGTGTTTTGTATACAATAATAAATACTTTGTTTTGCTTGACCAAGAATATTTGTTGCAATATTTTTTCTTTTACTTTTTATGCAGTGGGAGCAAAAGGAAGAGGGAATAAATTTATGTGAATTGAGAAAAAAACTAGAGACGTATAAAGTTCTACAGAGGTGAAAATTTTGTACCCTTTTAGGTAAGATCAATCAAATTGACTTAGCTGTTTTACTTTGTTACAAAAGGTCTTTCATGAAGTGGGAATGATCTTTAAATGTAGATAGTATAAAAACAAAAACTTTCAGGCTTCTAGATGCACAGTGAATAGAGTACTGGCCCTGGAGTTAGGAGGACCTGAGTTCAAATCCAGCCTCAGGCACTTAACACTTATTAGCCTGTGACATTGGGCAAGTTACTTAACCCCAATTGCCCTGCCTACCCCCTGCAAAAACAAAACAAAACTTTTTTTTTTAAAGATAAAGGCTCTCTGAATTTAACTTTTTTATTTGTTCTCCTACCTATTTGACTGATCCCCATTCATTCATAGTATTACTCTCAATTGTGGATGTACCCCAATGTTCTATCCCAAGTCCTGTTCTACTTTCTCTGTAATCTCTGACTTGGTGACATCAGTAGTTGCTGTGGTTTTTGTCATCTCTCTGTAGAAAATTACAAAATCGAGATTTACAGCCCTATTCTATTTCCTAAACTCCAGTCCTTTATTACTAACTGAATATTACATGTGTTTTACTGGATATTCCATGGGCATGTGAAATTCAGCTTATCCAAAAAAACTAAGAATCTTTTGCCAAAAACATACTCCTTCCCCAATTTCCTGTATGTTTTGAAGGCACTGTTATTAACAACATAATATAATGGAGTGGAGGTGGGGATTCTAGATTTGGAGTAGAAAAATGTGTGTTCAAGTTTCAAAGGAGTCAGCTACTAGTTATGTGCTCTTGGTCAAGTCATTTAACTCCACAGGAATGGTTCTTCATTTGAAAAATTGAAAGCCACCAATATCCCTTCTAGCTCTTAATCTATTTTCCTTCTACCTAACCAGGCTTACACTATCAAAATCATCCTTGACTTCAAACCTACTTCACACTTTCAACATCTCTTGCCTGGACTATTGCCATAGCCCCCCCGATTGGTCTCCCTAATTCATCTTGTCCACTTGAATCTATTCTTCATCCAATAGTGAAAGTGATTTTTCAAAAGTCCAGATCTGACTGTCACTTCCGTATTCAATATACTAGACTTACTTTCTATTGACTCTCGGATTAAATATAGCCCCACTGTTTGGCATTTAAAGCCTTTCACAATCTGGCCTCAATATATTTTTCCAGACCTATTATATATTATTCCCCCTTACACATACTAAGGCCCAGCCAAACTGGTTGTCTTCCTTTTCTTCTTATATGAGACATTCTCATCTCTATGCGTTTTCACTCTCTGCTGTCTGTTCCTTATGCCTGGGATACAATCCCTCCTCATCTTTATCTCTGAAAGTACCTTGTTTCCTTCAGCACTCAAATCAAGCATCCTTTTCTACATAAAGCCATTTTTTATTCCCCCAATAGCTAGTGCTTTCTCTCCTAAAATCACCATGCATTTATTTTCTGTATAGAAACATCTTATCACCCCTGACAGAAAATAAGATGCTTGAGAGCAGAAACTGTTTGTTTGTTTGTTTGTTTGTTGTTTATCTTTTTTATGCCCAGTTCCTAGAGCAGTATCTGACATAATAGGGACTTAATAAATACGTGATGTTTGATTGACTGAGATGAAATTCTACTTTTTCCTTCTAGGGCCAATTTAAATGCCAACTTCTCCATGAAGCTTTCATGAATCCAAGTAACTTTTTCCTAATCTGAATCTCCATAGAAATCCCCTTATATTCTCTCTTTTACAATAGTTACTCATGTAAAGTAAATTTACATATAATGGTTATAATTTACTACTTGATTTATTATAACCTTTACAGTTTAAACATGAGGAGGGCAATTATTATATCCTACAATTATAGCCCAACTAGTACTTTGTATAAATATTGAGACAAAGTAGGTAATCAATATGTATTTGTTGGCTTTTTTATTTTCATGGATTAATTAAATCATATACACACATGCACATATATGTGTACATATATATGTATATACATATACATATTTACTTATGTATATACACACACACATATATATATATACACATACACACACACACATACCTACATATCTACATTACACACACACATGTCAAAGTGAATCTCCCAGAATTGGGAAGTGGATGAAACAATAAAATAATTTAATCATATTCCTTTTATTCTTGCAACTGTGCCAATGTGAGAGTCTCTTCAAAGATCATAGTTTTAGGGGCGGCTAGGTGGCGCAGTGAATAGCGCAGCCGGCCCTGGAGTCAGAAGGACCTGAGTTCAGATACGGCCTCACACACTTAACACACACAAACAAAAACCTAGCCGTGTGACCTTGGGCAAGTTACTTAACCCCAACTGCCCTCCAAAAAGCAAAAAAACAAAAAACAAAAAACAAAGATCATAGTTTTAGAGGTCATCTAGATTTCCTCTCTCATTTAATAGAGGAGGAAACTGAAGCTCAAGTCATACAGATAGAATACATCAAAGACTGAATTCTCCTATGACTTTCTTACTCATACTTGTATACCAGTCTTTATTATTTCTCCTAATTCTAATGTCCATATTAGTATGAAGTATTTCACCATTCTTTTTCCCTATATCTGAGAGCTAGAGGGGCCATACTGCCACAGCTTTCCAGGCTTGCATCTCTTATGTGTCTATAAGGTTGAGGATCCTCTACTTTTTGACCCAATGTGTGATATCCCAAAAGATATCTGGAACCATCTGAAGTCGTGTTATTGAAGAACAACTCTTATATAAATTTTAAATTATTCTTACATTGTCAAAGGAAATATATGCATTGTTTGTTTAAAAATATAATGCAATGAAATGGAAGTGTTTATACTTTGTCTTCTTTATAAAGCAATAGCTAGTTGCCATTTTAGGAGAGGTTTGCTCCTGGCAGTGTCAGTTGTGTTTATCAACTGTAGGCACAAAGCTTAATTTCAAAATTCTACCATGTAGATCATGTATGATTTCTGACTAATCAGTAGCTTCTCATTTCTGAAAATGGTGAGTTTTAAAAGCCTTGAATGTAAAAGAAAACTGCTTACTCTATGGAAGAATGAAAAATAGAAAGGCTAAGTGAAAAAAAATGCCTAAAACATTAAATCAACTGGATTTTCTGGAAAGTCAGTTAAAATGAACATGATTTAATTTAATTCACCATTCCAGAAGGAATGCTAAAGAAATCAGCATGTCCTTCCTAACCAATATTCCCCCGGCCATTCCAAAATCCCATATGTTACAACAACTTCTTGAATATTTGGAAAACTAAGCTTAAATTTAGGTCTGAGGAAGTTTAAGACTGATGGTAAAAGTACCTTACTATAAATAAGGACTGTCTGCCCTTGAAGATTTTCAGAGCATGTGTGAATTTGGTGTTAAAACTAGCAAAATTCATTGCCCGTTTTCCTTGGTGAGATGAGAAATTTACAGTATTTCTCTCAGGTCTCTTGAATTATGTGGGGATACACAAATCTTGGTCTTAGTAAGCTCTCTCCTGGACTTTATTGGTCCTCTGGGAACCAAGATTGGCATTAGTACTAAGGAGCTATCTACATTTTAGAAAATTACACAGGTTTTTGTTTTTACAAAATCTTATGCTACTTTAAATCTGTCTTTTTCATTAACTGATTGGTGGATTAAAATACAATACAGGTGTTTGATGACATAGCTTAAATTGGGGAATTCTGATATCTGGAGTTTGAGAATATCAAATAGGACAAAATGTCTAGAAGGTTAGTGTGGAAGACATTTTATTAGTTGGTACAATGGGTTGTCTTGATTGATTGAACTCTGATCAAAAATGAGTCTTCAATGTAAAGTTTAACTTTTTAAAAATAGATTACACACACACACATACACACGTGTATATTTAGGATTATGGGATGATAAATTTAGAATGAGAATGGAATTAAAGTGTCATTTATCCTAACCTATTCATTTCACTGATGAAGAAAAAACTATGTTTGTGTATAATTCTATCCTTGTCTTCTTATTATTCCTACTATAATTTTGAGTTGTACTGAAGGTGGAATGACAACTCTGTAGATGCCTTTATCTCGATACTGCTCCTCTTTATATCTATAACAATTCATTATCTACCTTATTGGGAATTTTCAAACCTACTATGGCTTGCTTTATGTACCCAAATGAACCTCCTGTTTTCATATGAAGGTGAGGTACGCATTCAACAACTTTCCCAAGGTCACATAGGTAGAAAAAGGTTTAAATATAAGGCACTCCATCTAAATTTTGTCCTTCTTTCCTACCTTTCTTCCTTCCTTCCTTCTGACTGAAGTTCATCAGGACCATCAAGCTTTATAGTAGATTTCCCCCCCAAAATATTAGTTACTTGATTTTGTTTTCCTTGTTGGGTAGTTTTCTTTTTTTTTTCTATTAATGAATAACCTTTATTATATGGTCCAAAGCAAAATATAATTATTCTGAGTATGTCTTTGAAATGAAGAGGATACTGTCTTTCCCTCTGGCTACTTCCTTACATGTGCATGATGAAAATTCTTGTAACAAAAAATTAAGGGAATTCAAAGATACCATTTAAATTGAAAATTATTATAGAATTAACATTGAGAGATGAGTATATTTTATAAACATTTCTCAAAGTACTATTTTTTCCACATCACCTTAAAAATCAGGATTCCCATGCATTTCCATTATAACACAGACTTGATGAAGGAATACTTGTTCTACTCTCATATTTTGATGAATATAAACTATTATGTCCTGCTATTTGCCACTCTAATAATTTCCATTGTATTTAATTATATTCATTTGTGGATAGAAAGTGAAGTTCTTATACCATTAAATTAAAAAAAAGGCTTACAAAGGATTTTATATCTATAGTTTATGCTTCTTGTGCTGGAAGTTCCCATTTTTTAAATGTCTCAGTGTGTAAGAGACAATATTAATTGCAGATACTAAGGGTGAGGGAGGGTTCTAAAAAAAAAGCAACATGAAAATGCAGGTGTATAATTGTTCTATGGAAAAATTGCTAGTATGTGAAAAGTAGTTAATTGTATAAAGCATTGAAGTCAGTAATCATTATCATCTGGCCAAAAAAAAAAGAATGCTAGTAGAACTTAACTCAAAAAAATTCTAGTTCTGGAGAAATATATCTGTGACCAAAGAGATAATTAAACAGTTTTTTTTAATTTAATGAAATAAAATATGCCATCATTACTTGAGTTCTTCCTTCAAAAGGAATAGGCTTTTGCTTTAAATAAAATTTTTCTTACAAAAAGTCCTCCTCTTAAAGACAGAGTGCATCATGATTTCTGGCTTAGTTAACTCTGTTGACTAGACCATTGCATTGTAGAGGTCAAGGTTATGTATTAAAACATCCCATATGGGCTGCCAATTTGTTTTCTCTTGTGGCTAGCTAATGGCTGAATCCCTATTCTTGATAAGCCACCATGTAAATTCACAGTGTTTGATAACTTCCCATATTTCTCTTGCTTTTTGTATTTGAAAGTCAATTTTTCTGTTCAGCCCTGATTTTTATTTTTTTCATCAAGAATTCTTGAAAATCCTCTATTTTATTGAATGACCATATTTTCCCCTGTGGCATTATACTCAGTTTTGCTGGGTATGTGATTCTTGGTTTTAATCCTAGCTCCTTTGAGGTCTGGAATATCATATTCCAAGCCCTTCAATCCCTTAATGTAGAAGCTACTAGGTCTTGTGGTATCCTGATTGTGCTTCCAAAATACTCGAATTGTTTCTTCCTGACTGCTTTTAGTATTTTCTCCTTGACCTGGGAACTCTGGAATTTGGCTATAATATTCCTAGGAGTTTTCTTCTTAGGATCTTTTTCAAGAGGTGATAGGTGAATTCTTTCAACCTCTATTTTGCCCTCTGGTTCTAAAACATCAGAGCAATTTTCCCAGAGAATTTCTTTAAGGATGATTTCTAAGCTTTTTTTTTTATCATGGCTTTCAGGTATTCCAATAATTTTAGAATTATCTCTCCTGGATGTATTTTCCATGTCAGTGGTTTTTCCAATGAGATATTTCACATTGCCTTCTATTTTTTCATTTGTTTGGATCTGTTTTATAGTATCTTGATTTCTCATAAAGTCATTAGCTTCCAGTTTCTCCAATCTAATTTTGAAGGAGTTATTCTCTTCGGTGAGTTTTTGAAATTCCTTTACTGTCTGGCAAATTTGACTTTTTAAGGCATTCTTCTCTTCCCTGGCTTTTTGGGCCTCTTTTGCCATTTGAGTTAGGCTATTTTTTTTTGGAGGGCAACTGGGGTTAAGTAACTTGCCCGAGGTCACACAGCTAGGTTTTTGTTTGTGTGTGTGTTAAGTGTCTGAGGTCGGATCCAAACTCAGGTCCTTCTGACTCCAGGGCCGGCACTCTACTCACTGCGCCACCTAGCTGCCCCGAGTTAGGCTATTTTTTAAGGTGTTATTTTCTTCAGTGTATTTTTTGGGTCTCCTTTAGCAGGCTGTTGACTCATTTTTCATGATTTTCTTGTATAATTCTCATTTCTCTTCCCAAGTTTTCCTCTGCTTCTTTTACTTGATTTTCAAAATCCTTCTTGAGCTCCGCCATGGCCTGAGACCACTTCATATTTTTCTTGGAGGCCTTTGATGTAGGAGTTCTGATTCTACTGTTTTCCTCCCACTCCATGTCTTGATCCTTTTTATCCCCCAAAAAGGATTCTATGGTCTGTTTGTGCTTCCTCTGCTTGCTCATCTTTCCAGCCAATTACTTGGCTTTTGAGCTCTTTGCCATGGTAGAACTCTGCTTCCAGAATGGAGAGAACTTTGTCCCAAATCTCTTGTTTTTTTTTGCAGCTGCTGGAGCTATTAGGAGGGTGCCCTCTCTGCAAGCTCTGTCTCATTGGCCACACACTCCAGAACCACCACCCAAGACTGTGATCTAGATCCAAGCATGTTAAAGCAAAAGTGATTACCCACCTCTCTGAATGGTCACTTGGTCCCCCTACAATCTGCAGGCTAGGAGCTCCTGAGGCAGGCATGCAGCAGGGCTTCACAGCCACCATGACTCTGCTGCTTCTTACACAGGGGGCAGGGGCCAGAACATGCTCTTCCATCCCTCCCTGTTCCAACAGAGTTCCACACTGACCTTTTTCTTTGTCTTTTGC
This sequence comes from Gymnobelideus leadbeateri, assembly GCA_011680675.1. Taxonomy (NCBI): domain Eukaryota; kingdom Metazoa; phylum Chordata; class Mammalia; order Diprotodontia; family Petauridae; genus Gymnobelideus; species Gymnobelideus leadbeateri. The sequence continues at coordinate 404,223 of WOXC01000245.1, forward strand.
ATTTATGGGTTGAGAAGTCTGGAAACCACTACAGCTGCTGGTGATTCACTCTCCTGAAGTCTGCTCTGGCCACTGCTGGTTGGGGCTGCCCTGTGGCCAGTACACTGCAGCTCATGCAGGACTGTGCTAGGCTTTCAGCTCTGTTTGACAGACCCTTCCTGTCCACCTGCTAGGCTGCCTTCAGTGGGAGATTTGTTTCTCTCTGTCTCTTTGTAGGTTCTGTAGCTCTAAAGTTTGTTTAGAGCAATTTTTTTACATGTATTGGAAGTGATTGGAGTGGGAGCTCATGCCAAGTTTGTGCTTCTACTCCACCATCTTGGCTCTGCCCCCTTGGGGTAGTTTTCTCTGAAATTCATTGTGAATTATGTATATAGAGAAGTTTTTTTTTTCTTTCTACTGTCTTTATCATTGGTATCCCCCACAAACATATACATCCAGACTAAAATGGAAAGCTCTAGATTTTATTTGAATAATTATAATTAAAAACATTAGGTTAAAAACCATTATAAGAAACAAACAAAATAAAGAAATGTATTTATAGCCATTATTTCTGTGAGGTCCTTACTCCTCTGCCTCCCTCACTTTACATGCAGATTTAGCCTAGATGGAGGCTGACTGGTATATATTGTGGACATTAATAGAATGAGACCCAGGGAGATTCTAAGGTATCAATAGCTAAGTGTATTTGTTGCATCACTCAAACAGTGGAAGCAATCACTGTTCCCATATTCACTAATAGGTCTTTTCTTTGGGATCTATAAACCATTTTTCTTAATAAACTTATTTGTCCTTTGAATGGCCTCAGTTCCCAAAGTAGATAGAATTAACTGTTATCTTTCAGAATAGACTTTGAAATATAATTAGAATAAAATCTGGATCATACGATCAATTTCTATTAAAGTCTTTAGACATACACAAATATTGAACTGTGGATTTTGAAGACCATAATGTGATTAAAATTAAATAATGTTTTTAGTTTTCTTTTTTAACTTAAATAGTAAACAAATGAATAAAACAAACAAACAAAAACATTTGAATTGTACCTTCCAGAGCTTTCTGGAAGACATTTTCTCCTTTCTTTTGTTATTATTTTGAAGACTTTTTAATTAGAGTAGGATAGATGTAATCTTTTCATTTTTACTTCTCATTTATTTCATTACACTATAAATATTTCATTAATTACCTGAATTTGAATTCTCCTTATTACCTGTGTGGCTTTGGTTGAGACACTTAAGCTCACTAAGCTAAAATCCTGAGATAAGTCTGTTCAGCTGTAAACTTAAGAAAATTTTTGGACAGGGCCAAAAGTGGGATTTATTTTGTTTGATTATTCATAATCATTATAAGTGTTATTTCCTTCCTTCCTTCCTCCCTCACTCCTTTCCTTCCTCTCTCACTCCTTTCCTTCCTTCCTTCCTTCCTTCCTTCCTTCCTTCCTTCCTTCCTTCCCTCCTTCCTCCCTCCCTCCCTCCCTCTCTCCCTCCCTCCTTTCCCTTCTTCCTTACTTCATCTTTCCCTAGATTTTGTTATTTGATAGATTTTCTTAATTAAAAAGAATAAAAATGAAGTTGGTCTAGGTGAGCTCTATGTTCTATTAAAGTTCTAAATTTAAGGTTTTATGATTTTAATATATTAAAAAAACCTCTTTACTAGCATGAAAATTGAAATAGTAAAAATACGACTAGAAAAGTCAGATTCTACATTCTCACATATAATGCTAACATCTGTGTGACTGATACTAAGAAGCACTATTTATAAGGCTTTGATTTCTTTATCCAATAGTGAGAATGGAATCATGTTGTAATATGATGATTAACTCAGTTCATATTATGATTAATGTTATTCCCCTGGAAGATGACTAGTAGGGTTCATGGTACGAAAGCTTTGGATAGATAAAATTTCATGGGTTACCCAGTAAGATGAGGGATGTAAGTATGAAGAGTAGCTAACATTTTCTTAAATTTTCAAGAGTCTCTTGATTTGAATTACTTTGATATTAGTATGTATGAGTCCATCCTCTTTGCATGTGTAGACATATACATATATATGTATACACACATATATATGTTATATATAGACATATATGTGTATATTTATACACATATATGTCTATATATATGTTCTGTAGAGGATTAAGAAACTAGAAAATGTAACTGCTCATTTTATTCTTCATATTAGTACTTGAGTATTCCTGGACACTTTTTTGATACTTCTATTGAAATACCAATGACAAACAGTAATCAGAGGAAATAGCATATTCAGATGATGCAAACATAGGTAGAATAGGTAACACATTGACTCCAGCACCAGCATTCAATGTCATTTTGGCAGGTAATATCAATAGGACAGATAAACTGGAGTAAAATTTGATAGGGATGAATATAAATCCTTATATTTGAGAAAAATAACAACCACAAAAACTCAGCTTCAAAAAATTGACAGAACATTGAGTATTGTGGTTAAGGAGTTCATTTAACAAATTATCTGGGGGTTTAGTGGGCTATGAGCTCAATGTTAGTCAATCAAATATGGCAATAAAGAGATTTTAACATATACTAAGGGAGGCAAGAAGAAGGTGATGGTGCACTGATACTTTGGACTGGTCAAATTATATCTTGATTAGTTTTTCCAGTTCCCATGAATCCAATGCATTAAGAGAGTTAGCATGGTGGACATTATTGAGAAGAGGGCAAAAAGAATGTTGATATATTAGAGCTAGAAGAGATCACAGAGGGCATCTAGTCTACCCATTTTATAGAAAAAGAAACTGAGGTCCTGGGAATTTAGGTGACTTCCCCAAGGTTGCATAGGAAATGATTATCAAGGACAAACCATGAACCCTAATTCTCTGGCCAGTGATGTTCCCACAAGCTCCATTGCATCTGTAATTATTGGGGGGCTTGTGTTCCTCTCATTAGAGCATCAGCTGAAGTAACTGGGAAGATTTAGCATGGAAAAGAGAAGAATAATAAAGTCCATGGTACCTGTCTTCAACTATCTAAAGGACTAGCCAGGGGTAGTAATGTTATTTGGACTTTCCTTCTTGATTTTAGCAGGAAGAATAAGAACAATGTCTAGAAGTTGCAGAGATAATCTTTGATTTTATATTGGGTTGGATGGGTGAAAGGTTTCTAGCAGTTAAAGCAATCCAAAGTCAAATGGGGTGACTCAGAAGATAGTGGGTTTCCTCTCACTGGAGGTGGTTAGGCAAAAGCTTAACCTAGTCCATGTGTCAGATACATTTTAGCCTTAAAGGACTCATTTCTTTGTAAGGTTGGAGTAGAGGGCTTCTATAGTCTCCTCCAACTCTGAAGTGTTATTTTATAAGAGAAGGGAAATGATGCTATCCTTGTTTCAATGGTTTACCCCGCCCAACAAAAATGACTTTCTAATTGGAGCATAATGATGTGCTGAATGTTAAGCCATTCAGCAATGCTAATGTTGTGAGTTATTTTGGTGACATCAGATTTCATCCAAAAATACTATTGGTACTCAATGTTGATTCTTGTGTGATCGATTTCAGTTGTGAAATATGCTCTGTATCTTCAACTTATCTGCTTCCTCCACTCCTCCCCCAAAAGAGAACCATCAAAATGTATCCAATGATATATAAATGGATGTGAAAATATGAGAAGAAACCCCAGGTTTAGTTAAGGGTTGCCACTGAAAAAGTCATATAAATCATCCTTCATGGATTATAGTTCAGAAATAAGACTGTATCTAGTTACTAAATTGATTCCCACCTTCTGTCCTCCTCCCCAGGATACCAGAGCAATACATTGTAAAAGGATTTTTTTTGTCCTCATACACATAAAAAAGACTGTGATCAATGGTATCTGTCCTTATTTAGAAAGATAGAGGTAAAACCTGGAAGAAGCTTAAAAATATCTCTTAGTTGAACCTTCTATGTTTGACAAAGTCAACACATGTAATTTAATAATTTTTATTAAGCCAGACATTGTGCAAAAGATAAAATTGCAGCACCTGTTCCTGGAAACAGCTTAAGGAGACAAAATATTACCGATAAGAATCCCTTCTTTTAGAAAATGGCTTGAGAGCGAAAACTTAAAGCAAGCTCAGGATTCCAAGATAGAGAATTGCTTTGGGGAGACACTTTGCAAAGGCAAGGAAACAGAAGATGAAATGTTGAGTTCAGATATTTTGCGTGTTTTTGTTTTTTATTTCATGTGTACAGGGAAAAGAAAAACTTAGGACTGATATATAAGGCAACATGAAGAAATTTCAAGAGGGAGAGAGAGTATGAGGAAAGGCTTTTTGTACAAGGTGGCACCTGAACTGTGATTTCAAGACAGGGGAGGAGTTGTTAGGGTAGAAATGAGGAATGAAGGAATCTGAGATAGAGGGCATTGTTCACTTGTTTGCTCTATAACATTTTAATAGGAGAAGATAAACATAATGGAAATTAGAAGGCTGGTTGGGGGGAGGTTACCCACTTTTTGTTCAGGTATTTTTCAATTGTGTCTGATTCCCCATGACCTCATTTGCAGTTTTCTTTGTAAAAATACTAAAGTAGTTTGCCATTTCTTTCTCCAAATCCTTTTACAGGTGAGAAAAGTGAGTCAAATAAGGTTAAGTGACTTGCCCAGGGTCACATAACTGGCAAGTGTCTGAGGTCAGATTTGACCCCATGAAGCTGAGTCTTACTTCTAGGTCCTGTAGTATATCTTCTGGGCCACCTAGCTACTCTTACCTTCCTAAGAGAAAAGCTTTTAAGAAGGTAGAACTATCGGAAAACTGAATATAAGTTGAGAGTAAAATGAGATGGTTGGGAACTTTTAAGACATAGTGAACTCAGGAAGGGATTAAGTTATCAAGCAGACTCCAAGGTAAAGGGATCCTTTCAGGGACAAGACAGTTGTTTAGGAGATGGAGCAGTCCAAAACATGAGTGAAGCTGTGAGTAAAGCTGGGAGTATAACAGAAGCTTCTCAACAAATGGTGACTCTTGCCAAGGTTGGACTCATCAATGAAAAAGCAGGTTCCAAGTTGGAGTCACTGACCAAAGGGTGCAGTGCTGTTGGGGGAAAAATGAATAGAGCAATGGAATAACAAGGTGTTTGATCTTTTCTTTCTTTTTTATAAATGATGACAACTTGGCAGTTAAATGAAGAATGAATTGGAGATGAGAGACTAGAAGCAGGGAATTCAATGTGGAAGCTATTGCAATATTCCAGATGATATTAGCTATCGCATATCACTTTAATATTTGCAAAACACTTTAAATATTTTACTTCATTTTATTCTCTCAAAAATCCTGGCAGATAAGTGTTATTATCATCCTAATTTTAGAGATGTGGAAATTGAGGCAGATGGAAGTCAAGGGACCTGGGCAGGACCACACAGCTACTAAGTGTCTGGATGTGGATTTGACTCAAATCTTCCTGACTGGAAACCCAGTGCTTTATGCATTTTTCACATAATTGTCCAGTGATCCATGTTAATTTAACATTGACTGGAATTGTAATATTACCTCCATTTGTGAGATCATAGAATTAAGAGTAATAAAAATTTAATGATTGATTCAAGAATTTAGTGTTAGAACAGGAACTTAAAAAAAACAGGTTTCCTGTCTCTGAAGAAAATGTCTTTCAAATAGACTATATAACATTTTTGTTTAGGGCCTTTGAGAGTCTCCAGTAAAATTTTGATAGACTATCCTCCCAAAAGGTGCATTATTGAAGTTGCTCTCTTAGAATATCATTAATATAAATGATTCAGAGATTCTGAATGGGTGCAAGGGGTTTTGGGAAGCAAGGCTATGTCAATAAGAAGTCAATACAAGAATCACTATGTGGAAGAACTATGTTACTTGATTTGCTTCTAGCTGTCTCCAATGATGAATCTGGGTCACCAAATAGTGATTTTGCCTAAGCTGTATCCAAATGGGCTCAAATAGACTAGTGATAGGAAATTATATTGCACAGTTCTGCCAAGCCACAGTCCATTTGGATATAGCAATGGGCTCAGATGATAAAAAGCAATTACCCATTTCATCTGGACCAGAACATTTAGAGAGAATCAATTAACTCTGAGCCCAATTTCAGCTTTTCTATATATGGTGGCCTGTTTAGAAATTGGCTTAGATACAGCCTATGTTCAGGAGTTTTTAACCTGGGATCTGAGAACTTAAAAAAATGATATCTATTTCAATATAATTTGGCTTCAGATACTTACTAACTGTGACCCTGGTCAAGTCACTTAACTTTTGTTTGCCTCTGTTTCCTCATCTGTAAGAGAGCATAATAATAACACCTACTTTGCAGTGTTATTAAGATCAAATGAGATAAAAGAAACAACCCAGTGACTGGCACATAGTTGTCAATATAGAAATGCTTATTCTCTTTTCTCCTATATAATCCTGTTTATTTTATATATTTAAAATATTAGTAGTTTCCATAGATTTCATTAATTATGAAAGTGCTCTATGACACAGAAAAAGACTAAGAACACCTAGTTTAGAACATATCAGCATCTGGATATGCACCCTTGAAAATTTTAGTAATCCTTTCCATCATACCAAAGGGTTATGTTCCACAACAAAGAATAAAAAGAAAATTTAGAAATAGGAATTTTCACTCTTGTTCCACCTTGCTAAGTAAGAGGTTATGATTCTAGATTTGGAGACTATGTGAGAGGAAGGCAAAAGACAAATCAAGCAGCTGTTTTTATATTTTTATTGCCAAATTCCTGATTTCCTTTGGATTTTTATCTCAAGAAATAGATCTTACGAATGAGTTTCTAGCCCCTTTTAAGGAGATTTTTCTTTTCTAAAAAAATTTACTTTTGATGATCAGCTGTGGATGATTTAGCTATTCCCAGCAATACAACGATCCAAGACAACTCTGAAGGACTTATGATGAAAAATGCTATCCATCTCCAGAGAAAGACCTGATGGTGTCTGAATACTGATTGAGGCATACTTTTTAAAATTTATTTTTCTTGGTTTTTTTTTTTTTTGGTCTGTGTTTTCTTTTACAACATAACTATTATGGATATGTTTTGGATGACTACACATATATAACCTACATCGAATCGCTTGCCTTCCCATTGGGGGAGAGGTAGGGATAGAGGAAGAGAGAGAATTTGGAACTCTAAAAGTTTTAAAAAGAAATGTTAAAAAATTGTTTTTACATGTAACTAGGGAAAAATAAAATACTAAATAAGAGCTTAAAAAAGTGAAAAATTTACTTTTACCCTTTGAAAAGTGACATGCACATAAACACACACATCAGTTCTGAGCCACTCTTACGAGACATGATTATGAAAAGATAAGCTGGGTAAATCTGGTGCATCTTGTTTTCTTTTTTTTTCATTTCCTTTAGCTTCCACAGATTTACTTTTTTACACTCCATCTAAAAATATTTTTTGTTTAAGAAGAAAAAAATGCCTTGTGACAATTTGCATAATATGTTAATGCAGATATGCATCTAGACATCTGGATGGCATTTTAATATCTCATTCTCATTCAAACAACTAGACCTCACACAGATGGTAGAGACAATTTTAAGAGCATTGTTGTAAACAAATAAGGCAGCCAGGAAATCAAACATACTCCAAGATAGGCTTTTCAGCCAAAGAAGCTTTTTAGTGAGATGTTTTGACTGCAAGATAGGACAGCCCTTATCAGTCTCTGACAAAAGAAGAGGTACCAGCAGGCATTTTTGCTAGAATATGGAAACATCACCAACCACTCATTTCCAGTTTTGAATTCTTACCAGACGATTTTAATCTATATTTTATTTTCAAAGTGTGCAGTTTTGGGTTGAAGATGAATCTCCCCTTTTATTTCCTCCAAAGATACACAATATGTATATAAACTATACATACACGTGCATGTATGCATATGTGTGTATATATACATGCACACACATATGAATATATGATAGACACACATATAGTACAAGTTTATGTGTGTATGTGCATGTTGGTGTGGACACAGATTTGTGATTCAGCATGGTATAATACATAAAGTATTGGCTTTGGGGTCAATCTGAGATAAAATTATTTCTGGTTCATAGCCAGTATTTAAAAATTTTTGGAATTGTAAAGCACTTACCACAATGCCTGGCATGTAGTGGTTTCATAATATATGCTTGTTTGTTTCCCTCCTTTGCTGGTCCCTGAAGCCAACCTTCTATTCAATTTATTTTATGATGTTTGAGTATGTGTACACATATATGCACATACATCAAACTCACACATACATACACATACCAATAACCCTTTTTTCCCCTGCTCTCAGTTGTAGTCTTTAATTTGTCCTTGATCTCTGAATGGCAACAATGTTCTTGGTATAGAAAGCCAGATAAATTCCTGAGTATCCTGCAGCCCAAATCATGTACATACAATCAGTGAAACTCTTTATAATTCCCTCTTTATCCATTTTGTCCTGTTGGAGCATACAACTGCCTAGGCAATATAATACCAGAGAGGAAATATTAAAAAATTGTCCTTCAGCTGCATTTCTGAATTGTATGCTGGGTTAGGGATCAGCAATGTAATTTGCCTTTTATGAAATCTGGCTTAAATAAAACATCTTATAAAATTTAAATCCCATGTTTTCTAGTTGGGGGTAACTTATTTTGAGAAAGATTTTATCATCTTAAACATTTAGTGAGCAAGGTACTATCCTGGACAGTGTGGGAGTATAATGGTAATGGGATTTGAAGATCTTCCATGCCACTTATTTTGGCTAGGAAAACAGGTACTTAGCACTTAGTTCCAGATTCATGATTGTGGTAAGTATTACAACCCAGAACTTGTGAATCCCACAGTGGGATGTACTTGCTGATGTAAGAGGAAGGGGCGGGATAGGGAGGAGCTAATATCATATATAAGGAGAGGCCCAGGATGGAGAGGGAAGAGATTTTGAGAACAGAACTTGTGGTGGCAGAACTTCTTCTGAGAGCCAGCCAGAACTTCTGCTGAGAACTTCTGAGAGCCAGCCCTGTGAGTGAGGAGAGGAGGATCCTTGTTTGAGGGAACCTGTTTTGTTGTGAAGGCTTAGGAATGTGGGTGTTCACTGTATTAACTATGTGTACCAACTAACAACTTTGTGGTTACTATAATGACTCTGACTTTCTGGTTTGGGGACTCGGTTTTCTGGTATTTGAATAAATGCTTCGGTTCTGTCCTCCATGTGGAGAGACTGTTACATTTTGTGATTCACAACTACACAAGCATATTCATAGCCACTGTGGGCATTGTGAATATTGCATTGGCGTTACAGCGAGATGAAGTGTAAAACATGGTCTTTACTCTCCAAGTTCCCCTAACACTTAGAGAGATAGCCGGAGACCCACCAGAAGCTTACTAACAAGAGGAAGCAACAAATAATGGACAAACAAGTGCTATAGATGGTAACAGCTAGGGAGGTGAGATGTGGCAATGGAAAAGACATTTTGATACTAAATTCCATCTTTTAGTTGTCTCTAGGCAAGCCACTTACTATCTAAAGAACTTAGTTTCCTCATTTGCAAAATGAGGAGTTTGGTCTAGATAACCTGAAAGATACTATTTCTATGCATTGCTCCATCTCATAACTTGGAGACTTTTTATTGGCTATTCCTCAATCATGTTTTTCCTTTCCTCATCTCTACCTCCTAGAATTCACGGATGGGGAACCTGTGGCCTGGAGGCTATGTGTGACCCTCTAGGTCCTCAAGTGGGGCTCTTTGTCTGAATCCAAACTAGGATTTGTTCTATGAAGTTTGGATTCAAAGGGTCCCACTTGAAGACCTAGAGGGCTACATGTGGCCTCAAAGCTGCAAGTTCCCCACCCCTGTACCTAGGTTCTCTAACTTCCTTCAAAATTCATCTCTAGTTCTGCTTTCTACAGGAGGTCTTTAAAAACCAGTCTTTTCCCCCACTCCCCCATCAAGGTCACTGCCAGTATCTTCTCTCTGATATGCTTTCCAATGTAAAAATCTTGAATGCATACAGTCCTTTGCACATTGTTTTTTATTTATTAGAATGTGAAATCCTTGAGGACTGAGGCTGTAGTTAAATCTTTTTTTGTATTTCCATCCCCCACATTCAGTACAGTGATTGACTGTGTCCATGTCACAAATGATTGTGGGCTATCTGACTAAAGGGCAGTATTCCTAGGATGGAGTGATTATTTAGTGCCAAGAAGGAAAAAAAAAAGTTCTGGGAGTAGGGTTTGAATGGATCCTTGAATGTAAATTAGGAGGCAGATAAATGGAGAGAAATGAGAAAAGGTCTTACAGTATTGGGGAATGGTGGGAGCAAAGCTGTAGAGTGGATTTGGTGCATATGGAAAGCAAGGAGCTGGCAGGTTTGGAGTTTTTATAAGGAAATTATAGAAGATAAAGTAGGAAAGGTAGATTTTGGTCAGACTGTGGGGGTCCTTAATTTCTGATTTGAAAAAAAATAACTCTGGACTTTATTCTTTAAAAATATTTGAGATTTAGACCACTCTTTCAGTTCTGAAAAGCTCTTTATATATTGTCTTTGGATCATTAATTTGTAGCTGGAAGAGACTTTGTAGGTCATCAGGTCTAACACCCTCATTTTACGGGTGAGGAGTCACCATTTGGGAGGGCTAAAGTGACTTGCCCAGTCCTCAGACCAGTAATAGTTGCAGGCAACTTAGATCTTCATGATTCCAAATCTATGATATTCAATATCCACTAGATTAAGCCATCTATCTACTTAAAATTAAGTAAATTGCTCATAATCATATTAAGAATTGTCTATTCTTTCTAAAATATAATTGGTGAGATATATGAGTGTGAGTGTGTGTGTGTGTGTGTGTGTGTGTGATATGCCAAATACAAGCAATAATTGCTGGAGGCAGAACATAAACCCAGATCATCCTATCTCCAAATGGAGCCACTATATAGTACTCCCTCATCAGGTAATAGGGAGCCATTGAATGTTTTGAGAGTTTCATAACATCAACTCTTTTATGAAAATTAGTGTAATGTCAGTCTGTAGGATTGTTCAAGTAGAAAGCATTACATCATGTTTCATGTAAGATAATAAAGACTTGTACTAGAATGGTGTCATTTATACTGGAAAGGAAAAGGCTGAAGGGAAGCTGAGACTTTTATATTTATTATCCACACTTCCTCTACTATAGCCTTACTTTTGGTTTTATTGAACAGGCATGTTTGTACTTTCAAAGGCTTTGCAGGAAGATCTAAACTAACAGGATATATCAAGTTTAAGAGTCTTTGACTATATGTATAGTGGCAAAGGTAGATTTGATGCATGAGAAAAAGATTCCTGGACCTAACAGGTGCAATAGTGAAATCATTGAACCTAGAGTCAGGAAAATGAGTCTAAATTTTTCCTCACTTACTGTGTGACCCTAGATAAGTTATTGAACCTCTGCCTGTTTCAGTTTGCTCATCTGTAAGGTGGGGATAATAATAGTACTTACCTCCCTGTTTGTTGTGAGATAAAATTAAATATTTACTGTTATTATTAGTGACATACAAGGTATTATTCTAGACACTCAGCTCAAAACAAAAATGGAAATTATCACATACATATACATTTTGGAAGGTATATAAGCAAATGCTCAAAATAATACTTGAAAAAATCTCTTCTATAATCTACCCTAAAGCAGTAGAGATTTAAAAAAAAGATGCAATATGAAGATAGAGAAGAACAAAATAATCTGAAAAGTGAGCACATCTCCATGATTGGGGAGGATCAAGTAGGCTTCTTGAAGGCCCAGGCCCTTAGCCTGGGGTTTACAGATTCATGGAGAGATTTCAGAGAACCTATGAACTTGAATGGGAAAAATACATCTTTATTTTCATTAACCTCTACTGGAAATTTAGCATTTCTTTAATTATTAATGTAGGAAACGAGTATCATTCTGAGCAGTCTGTATGTTTGCCCAGACTGTCAAAGAGGTCCGTGATAGGAATAATGTTAAGAACTTCTTATTTAGGAAATGGAACTTAAGCTGCTTTTACTGAGGTCTAGCAACTACTCCAAATCTAAGATCTATGAACTACTGAAATACCATTCACCCTTATTAGTGGAGTTTACAAATTATTTGGCAAAAACGGGGAAAAATTACAACAACAAAAAACAAAACATTACCCAGAATGTCCGTCTTCTTTGGGTTGTGGCAGTATTTAGCCCACATTCACAGAGTCACTTGATCAAGTGGTTAAAAATTAAAAAAAAAGTTATTCTCTTTATAAGATGCCAGGACAAGGCACAGAACTCCATCTGCTACTGTGCATTCAATTGCTGTGGTATTATGATAATGAGTTGAGAACTTTAGCACACATAATGGACCCATTTTTTTTTCTGGGCATATTTAGTATTGCTCTGTCTTTTTCATAAAAAATTCAGTGGCAAGATATGTGTGTCACATGATACCTAAAACCAGTTTCTGACAGAAGGGAATGTTAAAAATAGCCAAATTTAGTTATTAAGTTTTAGGCATTATAGAAAGTATTTTGTACTGATGGGATATTTGTTTTCAACCTAGATTAATGACTTCTTCATGACTATTTTAGGTGTATTTATTTTTTATCCCTTATGTACAATATTATTTTTCATCTATGTGTGTGTGGAGGTGGGGGTTGGAGTGGATTGAATAATACTGTGTTCTCCCCATTGTGCAGGAACTGCTTAACCATTCTTAGGAAATCATGTAGTTTGCTTCTGTCGCTTACTCATTTATGACTGCCTACTCCCATCCTCTTTAGGGGAAAAAAGGAAAAGAAAAATGTCTTTGTCAAAGTCTGAGCCCAAGAAAGAGAGCTAAAACTAGAGTCAGGCAGAGTCTTCCTTTGATTTCTTTGTCTATAACTTGAAAAGAGGTCTATCTAGTGCCCAGTAAATTCATATGACTGTGAGATCCCCTAACCTAAATTCGTGTTTGCTTAATTGGTTGCTATATTCCCCATTAGGGAATTGAAGTACATCCAAATGTTCTCGGTTTATCCTCATTGAAAAACAAAAATGATTTCTTCAATGGCTCTCTTTTGCATCTAGGATAAAATGCCAATTGCTCAGCTAGGCATCTAAAGCTCTTCATAGTCTGATTCATATTCACCTTTCCAGGTTTATTTAGAATGACTCTCAATAATTCATTACGAATGAAGTCAAACTGGCCTTCTTTCTAGTCCTCCTGCATTTTTATTACTTCTTTTCTAATATTGTACCATGTTGAAAGAATCACTCCAGTCTGCTTCTTGAAAACCTTTTTTCCAAGGCTCAAGTCTCATCTCAAGGCCCCAGATTATGATACTCAGATGATCATATATTTCGAAAGGAGAGGTACCCTAGAGGTCATAAAATCTAACCCCTTCTATTTTCCACATTTGGAAATCAAGTCCTGCAGATCGTAAATGGCCTGTTCAGGATTGTAGCAGCAAGCACCCCAATATCCCCAGGGTGACTGCCAATATAGGTTCTTAGATCTGCTTTTCAAAAGGAAAGCAACTCAAAATGGGTTAACAAGCTTACTTTAATCAAACAAACATACATTACCTAGTTCAGGGGAAAAAGGTCAGCACCCCAAACTTCAGAGTTACAGAACTTACAGATCAAACAGACAGGCTTCCAAACTGTCCCAACATTACATACATCAATACCAAATCACAGTTACCAGAGAGGGAAGCATCAACATCTGGGTTTTCAAAGCCGGGGGGCTCTCAACAACGGCTTCCCAGAGTCTCATCTGGTCAAATCACACAACACTTCTCAAAGTGAGCCCCAAAGCAAAGCCTCTCCTCAGAGTTTATATAGCCTTCTCCTGGCTCAGAATGTAACAACCTCCTTGACCCACTGCCCAATCACAAAGTATCAAGGTGTGGGCTTTCCTGAAAAACAAGCCTCCCACCACAGGCTCCAGGTGCACTTAAGCTAGGGGCAGGGAAGATCTTTAAATCTGCATTTCCATTACATTGGATCACAGTTTAGTAAGAGTCTGAGGTGCAGTTTGAACTGAGATCTTCCTGATTTCAAAACCAGCATTAATCTAATATTTGTGCCCAGAAAAATAGAGCTACTGGAGAACAGGACAATTTTCTATTTTTTTCTTTGTATATCTAGTATCTAGTAAAGTATATGAGACAAAGTAAATATTTAATACTGAGTTGAAATGGCTATCTTTATTCATCTTAAGATTTTTATCACTTTTCTTTGGCATGCTGTGAGGGCACTGAAAAGGTCAGTAAGTTTAAAGTACTTTGGATATGAATTGAGAGAAACCAAGTTTCAGTTCTGCCTCTTTAACTACTTGTGTGACCTGAGAAAGTCACATGGCCTTTTTGGATAGCAAATATCTTACCTGTAAGGTGAGGGAATAAGACCAGATGGCGTGTAAAGTCCCTTCCAGCTAGAACTCTATGAAGCTTTTCAACTCAAACAGGGTGTTTACTAAGACATTATCCAATATTTTGGTATAATAAAACCATGGATCACTTAATGATCTTAGCCACTTACTGTGTTACTGGGAGTTACTGTGGTATAGATTAGAATGTTATGGTTGAAAACAGTTGGTTTTTCAAAGCTCAATGTTTAATAATGTGGAATTATAAAATTATATAATTATAAAATTATTTTAAAATTGATTTAATTTGTGATTGTATTAGTCTAGGCAACTCCCATTGTGAAAATATCCTTGACAAATGAAGATTAGCCCCTATTCTGCAATTCGTAGTCCTGGAGAAGTGCCAGATAACTGAGAGGTAAGGTAACTCTATCAGGTTCACACAACTAGGATGTTTTAGAAGTAAGATTTCAATCCATATATTGCTAACTCCAAGGTCAGCCTTCTCTTCATTAGGGCAGGCTGCAACTCATAAATTACACATTGCTTACAACAGCTGGTCAGTCTGATGACATTCAACAATACTAACTCTAGCTGATCTCCTGGTTTCCCGTGAGGTCCTTGCTCTAGGTGTTCCTATCTCTTTAACAGAGGAGCTAGGTTTTGAGTAATTCATTTCTACCTCCATGACAAATGCTTGAAAGAATAAGTCTAAGGGGCAGCCATTGTCCTTTTCTAAGAGTATGGCTTAGCAGTCAATTAAAAGGCCCATCATAGCTTACCTGAAGAACTAAGAGAATATCTGCACCTGCTCTGAAGTGGTGTGAGAAGACAGAATGGGGAGGGATCTTTACCATGCATCCTTAAGTGGGTACTATAGAAATGTTTTAAGAAGTCATCTATTTTATTTAGGATCTTTAATACTGACAACAAATTGTGGGTGTACCTTCTGGTTTACTTCTGAATATAGCAACAACAAAAAAGATTTTCCCTGGCTCAATTCTTTTACCCAATAAGAACAGAGATTTTTGATCCAGCACTGAGGAATTTAGTACAAGCCTCCTAGTTCATTTAAAACTCACTGGGTAAGTCACATTTTTCTTTTTCCATTATAAGCATTGCCAAAAAAAAGAAGAAAAAAAAGTTTAATTATGGTGCTTCTGAGTAGCAGCAGTGGAATAGCATTAGTCCAAACACTGTATTTATGTAAATTGTCTGTGAAAACAGAACTGCAAAGGTTATGAATAAAGTTGACACCCATTTTGAAGAACTGTTGGAGAATAGATGGTAGAACTTAGCGATATTGTTTTAAAACATATATTTAAAGACTATAATTCTATCCTGGGAAGAAATTGCCACTGAATTAATGGTTTAGTATGTTTCCTATGTGAATGCATACACAGACACATAGACAGTCCTCCTAATTACATCTACCCCCATCTCTGAACATTATATACGTGTGTATATATATGTATATATATATACACACGTATATAATGTAATATAAACACTCCCTATTTCCTATTGTTTTTTTCCAGGTTCGATTCTCACTTTGGAAAAGTAGGAGCAGGGTTTGGAATTCACAAGTTATCAAATGGCAGGTGGTTGTGGATTTGGTTTTGGGAAAAAAAACAAAACATCCACAGGGGAAACCTTGGAATATTCTACATTAAACATTTGAAATTTCTGTTAGAGGGAATATGCAAATTGTGTAGTTGTTGTTTTAGGCTGTTTTTTTTTTTGTTGTTGTTCAAAAAGCAATGACGAAACATTTCCTCTTTTATTATTTCCCTTGTGAGTAACAGCCTACATTTTTTTACATTTTTAAGTGCAGTCAAAATGTTAAAGTTTATTTTCAAAGGGAAAAAAAAAGATGCCTTCTGGTCATTTGAGGGAGGAAAAAATCCAGAAAGTCTGACTTATCATACTCTCAAATCCACTGATTAATGTATATGGACAATTTAAAATAATCTTATATGCCTATTTTAAATAAACCATGTTAGAAGATTTTGGTAAATAGCAAGAGTAAAAGCTATGTTCATTAATTTGCTTATTTTTGGTTTTTCTACGAGACTTAATTGATCAGTATAAGAAGGAAGCTACTGATGAGGAATTTATCAATCCAGAACAACAATTTCTCTGAAATTTGTAGTTTTAGAGTTTTGCCTTAGAAGAAGTTAAGTAGTTTTCCTTGGGCCAAACAGTTAGAGACAGAACTCTTGGACTTTGAACCCGACTTTCTTTTCTACCATGATAACTTGTTAATACTTGATGAACTAGAAAAATCCAGGAATTGATATGTCTATACTATCGCCAAACAAATTTTATAATTAATAATTGGTTAACTGTTAACAGCTAATTCTTCTAGACATATAGGTTTACTTGGGACAAGATAAACAGGTTTTAATGATAGAATTGCTATTTCTGCAGAACATAAATAACACTATAACCATAATGAACATAAATTTATTTTTTGATTTGCAAGGTACTTCATATGCATGTATGCCTTCAGTTCATAATTTCTAGAACTCTAAATTATAATTTCCTTGATGGTAAGAATGGAGTCCTTAAAAAAAATTAATGTCCTCACTGTCTAATCCAGTGCCTTGAACTAATCAGCTCTTAATAAATGTTTGGTCAATTAGATTGACATCTGCATGATAACATTCATTTAGTAAATGGATAAAGTAAGGGCCAATAAACAGAGGTTTCTGTTGAGAGATTATGTTAAAGTACCTTATAAATAAGTACATAAAATGTATATTTTCCCTAATAAATGTATATGACAACCTACCCATTGATAAAGTATATTTGAGTTTAGAACTCGGCCTTTAAAATGCATTGCCAAACAATACACCAAATTGAGTACCTACAATATACTGAATTCTGTCTTAAAATTCATTGGTTTTAAAGAGTAGAATTGACATATCTTTTTATATGTTGTTTATAATCTAGTTGTAAAAACTATGTATATATATATGTGTGTGTGTGTGTGTGTGTGTGTGTGTGTGTATGAAAATTATGGCAAATAAAACTGTTGGCTCAGTTATGTTCTTATTATTTAAATTTTTGGACATATTAATCTATGCCTAAATCAAACTCTGTATGGGCATATATAATTAAAACAAACTATATTTGTGCTTAAGGAATATTGTGATACATTAACATTTTCAATCTTCTCTCTTACCTTCCTCCCATAAGACTTTGAGATATAGTAAGGGCAAAATAATGTCCTTTGGCTTCTGATGCTATAATTATGGGGGCACTGTCCTTGTGACGGGCTAAGATGAATTTTGGTGAGGCCCAATAGAGAAGCATGGTCTTATAGAAGGTAGTGGGTGTTCTTTGTAATTCAGAAAATATAGACCCTAGGGACTAGTTGTGGGCTTTACCTTTAGATTGGGAGAGGTATGTCTCACTGTCTAGGGATATGCTAGCTGTTAGTCCGTGAAATTTTGGATTTTGTATGGTATCCATGGCCAAGATCAAGTCACTTAGCTCTTAATTCCCTCAAATGTAAAATGAAGGGGTTGACCTTAGTGACTTTAAAGAGTCTTTTTCAATATAAATCTTTTATATTATGGATAAGGACTTTCTATATTGTGCTACAAAAGTGTTGAAAGTCCAAAATTAAGATCTTGAATTTGAAAATAAAACGTAAGTACAATTGCAATGGAATAAAAAAAAAAAAACCTTACCCTGCTCATGTTCTCCCAAGACATTATACTAATTTCTCTACTTGCTTTAAGTAGTCTATGCATTAAGCATGAATTATAATCCACTAAACTTGAAAAAATAAAGTTAAATTGTTCCTTTGCAACCAATAGAGTCCTCTATGCGGTGATAAAAAAAAGGACATCTGCTCTTCTGAGTTAAACTCTAAAATTCCACCAGGGAAAAGAATCTTCCTACATATGCAGTTGAGGTGAATCAGAAAGGTATTAAAATGCATGAATCATCTATGTACTTCTGAATAGCTAGGTAGCACAACCCACCTGTATTCAAGAACATGTGGGTGTCCTGAGCCACAATGTATTTATTATTTAGGGGGAAAAAAACTGCCTAAGTTTGCCAAAAGTCTAACCTCATCATTATCAAATATTATTGCTTTATCAAGGCAGGAGGAAGGGGATATTAAGGCAAAAGATGAGAAAGAAATACCAGTAGATCAATGAGAGCAAGAAGAAATTTTTGCAGTTATAGATGTTTGTCAGAGCTGGCTTGCACCCCAGAATCCATCCTGCCAGACAGAATTAGCATATGGTTGGAATATCCATCAATGTACTCCCCCTTATCCAGTCCCTTTCACCTCCCTCATACCCACAGACACATGTGTTTGGCAGACCACCGAAGATTCCATTGATCAGAAAGTGGTGTTGAAAGGCTATTGAGCAAAACTCTAGCCTGAGAACATTTTAGGGAAATGCTGCTCTTCATGATCTCTTTCTAACTTCCTGAGTGACAGTTGAAGGTGACTTTCTCTTTTATAATTCTGCCTGCTGCTAGCAATTTTCCAAAATTAAATATTCTAATCATGTGCTTTATAGGCACAGCTGTGTCTGTTACTAAGGGTGAACCCACCTGCACTGTATACCGTTCAACATTCTTCATTCTAGGGATTTTCAATGGTAGCCAGTTTTGTAGAAACCAATTGTGAAGACCAATCCTTAATGGCTAACTTTATTGGCCTTGATATTGACTGTGGAAATGAATTGCATCAAACTGATTTCTATATATGGTGTATCAGGAAAGCCACAAAAATTCAAACAAAGAATTCCACCAAATTTAGGAATTGTAATAAAGCTCAGGTGAACTGATGATTTTTTGGTGGTCTATTCTTTATTTTTTCAAATGCTTTATTAACTTCTGGTTTACATCATTAATTTCTGTCAGATTTTGGGTTACAGTTTTCCCCATTTCCCCCTACCCACGACCCCAGAATAGCAATCCCACAGGATATCCCCTCATCCAATCTGCTCTCTCCCATCTCTTCTCCCATACCCCCTTTGACTTTTCCAGTAGGGCAAGGTGAATCCCCATGCCCCATTCCCCAATGCCTGCACATCTTATCTCCCAATTATATGTAAAATAGTATTAATCATAGTATTTATATATTTTTCAAACATTTTATTTTAAAACTTTGAATTTGCCTAAGGTATCACCAATCCCAGTAATCCTTTCAACTGCCCTTTCATTGTGGCCCCATTCCCAACCCTTCATTCTCTGTTACCCTTGACTCAATTCAACCTTCAATTCTCTGTTACTTCTGACCTAGCCCAATGTTCATTATCTGTTACCTGGAGGCTGTTTCACACTATTTCCCACCCTTAACCATATCTAGACCCCTTTCCTGTTATCTCCAGGTCATCCAAGGTTATTGGCCACTCCTAGATCATATCCAGGTCTTCCCACAATATTTTCTGTATAAGAGGTCCATGTTACCCCTGTTAGATTGCTCAGATTCTTAAACTCTGACCTGTTACTATTGACAATGAAATAAACCATTTTACTTGGGCCAAAAGAAGGTTTGAATCTAATTCTTTTGAAGCTGACCTACACCTTTTGCCCTTGAATTTCAGAGTTCCCAGCATACCTAGACTGCAACTCTACCACCTGCATGGCTCTTCTTCATTATAACCATTTGGACTACTGAAGTAGCTTGGTAGTAGGACTTCCTATCTTTACTTACTACCTTAAAAAAAGTCCTTATATTGTAGGGTAGTTATCTGGGCCCGACACAGAAAATTCCCCTGGTACTATAGATCTGAAATTGGAAAAACAAAACAAAACAGGATAATTAGTAATCCATCTAGCAGTTAATTAGAAAAGGTTCACTTAGTGGCTAGGTGGCGCAGTGAGTAAGAGTGTCGGCCTCAGAGTTGGGATGACCCGAGATCGAAACCGGCCTCAGAAAATGAGCACCCACACATAAATCATGACTAGCCGTGTAACCTTGCGCAAGTTACTTAACCCCAATTGCTTTAAAAAAAAAAAAGAAAGAAAAGAAAAGAAAAGGTTTACTTAGCCATAGAAGCTGACATCTAGAGCAATCAAGGAATATTTATCCAGGATAAAGAATTGATTCAGTTAGCATATATTCCCAGTGAAGTTCATGTTGCTAGTCTGTAGTCACAAATTGAGTGAGGAATTTCCATTCCTTTGTATCTTAAAAGCTTTGTTCCTAGGTGATAAGGGAGCTATGTTGATGGCCTTGGTCCTAATCCTCTGAGTCAATCAAATTTCAAGAACAGTTTCAATACCTTTAAAGGAATAAAAAAAATCTGGCCTCCTTTCCAGGTGGTGGTGATGGGTGTTTGGGATCTATGTTTGTAATATCAGTCTGTAATTTCAGTTTGTAACATCAGTTTGTAAAATCAATTTGTAAAACCAGTCTGTAAAATCACATTTCCCCCTCCCCAGTCTCAGAGCATTAACTCTGCCCCTTCCCCCTGCCAGGACTCTGCCCAGCAACAATTCATGAACTGTTTATCTCTGCTTGAAATGATAACAAGCTACCTATGAATCCTTCACTAAACTATCTATAAACATTTTATCTTAGGCAAATGTTATCTCCCCTAGTAGAGTGGCCAGGTGCACCCATGAATCCTTCAATGCCCTATCTATAGGTTAACTTCTTAGCCAATTATACCCATACTGAGTCACCTTTAGCCTTGGTTCCCAACATCCATCTTGTCAAACTTGACACTAATGGGTGGCAGACTGGGCACTTCTCAGTCAGCCCTGACAGCTGGCTGACTTAGTGATGTTTCAGGCCTAAAACCACACCTCCCCCTTGGGCTATTTCCCAGTGAATTGTGGGCAATAATCCTGTGCAGTTGATATTAAAAGTGCATGTTCCTTTAAGCACTGACCACTCCTTAAGTCCCCCCTAATCCCACCCTTACTCACCTAATTAGCATAATTGACACCTGATTTACTGTCTTGACTCCTTAAAAACTAAACCTATGACTTCTGTAAGGTTTTAGGTTCCCTAAGAAACTTTGCCTGCTGTAAAGCATAACAATAAACTTTTACAATCTCCAAGTTTGCTTGAGCCTATGGAATTACTTTCAGACTAGGGGACTCTGGTCATTGATCTTGATTAGAGCCCCTCTGGAACCTATTGCCCTTCCCCCCATCAGTGGTGGGGTTAGGATATTTTTTCAGCACTCCCTACTAGACTTAACTTCCTAATACCTTGATTTGTTATGTCACTCCAACCTAAAGAACCTTTAAATGGCTCTCTATTATCCATGAATTCAATTCACCAGGTATACTTCAAGCTGACACCTGAAATTTAAAGGCCTCTCCAATTTGGCACCATTCAGCAACTCTTTCATGCTACTCCTATGTATTATTAATGCCAATTATATTTAGTTATTTCTTCATAATTGGGTCCTCAACTTTCTTATCTTCTTGCTATTTCTCTTACTATTCTCTATTTCTGGAATACTTTCACCAGACTAATTAAGTTCTATTCATACATTAATGCCCAAATCAAACTACTGATTCCCTGTGGTTCATAGTTTATCCTGTACCACTCCCCTACATCAGATTTCAACATTATTTTTTTGTCACTGTTTTTTTATCTCCCCATGCTTATTGACATTTTGAGAATTGTGTATCTCTTTTAGATTTGTACTTTCAGGGACTGACACATAGTAAGCACTTAATAAATACCTTTTGACTGTTGAATGATGATGAGGTTTTGTGAAACTGTTGAGTTGTGTTGGTAGAAAAATTACTCCCTGGTAGTTCCCTACTAAAATGAAAAACAAACAAAGAAAAGTCAGGGAAAATCTCTATCCCTATGTACAGATGTTATCTACTACCTATCACAGTACCTGGAAGATAACAGATGCTTAATAAATGATTGTTGATTTCTAGATAAAGAATTTTTCATGGAATCATTATATTTCAATAACTTGATAAACCCATCCAAATACTATTCAGATGGTTTCAAAGTCTCCACTGCTTTCTCCAGCCTCACCTCCTCTAGTGTGTGTTTCAACACTGTACCCTACTTAATGAAACCTACCAATTTGCTTTACTCTCCAGCTGATTTCATGTACCTCACCATGTCAACTACATTCTTCTGTGAGTTCTGCTCTTTATGCCCTTTCTCCTTCATAGAGCCCCTCTTTTCTTCTTCAACTATATCTGGGAACAAGAAGCTAAATTTGGACCTGAAAATTTGCTATAAAATTTTCAATTTATTCTAATGTTCTCTCCAAATTCAATTACTGTCTTCCTTAAAAGTCTAAAACCTTCTAAGTCATCTACATATTATTTCTCCTTTCTTATTATTCAGTCCAGATCATTTTCCCCTATACTAACCACAACCCACTTGAACAATTCGTCTAACTCTTTACATTGGGAGTCTTTGATTCTGTACTACCTCTGTACTATCTTTTTACCACCTGGAACAGGAACTTCTTGATGAGCTCTCCAGAGATCATATCCTTCCTCACATCCTCATGACATAAATCCATCAGGCTTGGAACTCCAACCTTGAGCCTGAACAGTATTGATTTGAGTAAGTACAGATTTATCTAATTAAATAGACCTCAGCATCCTCAGAGCATATTTTATATCCCATCTAGTCATCTACTCCAGTAATCTTCAAATATGCCCTGCCAACACTTGTTTCCACACCCTCATCCACCACACACACTCAATTTTCTATACTTGCCTTGGACAGTACTTAATTTAATAGTACCCTTGCTTCTAGAAAGCTGTGACAATCAAATAACCTATGATTTTCCTATTCAGCCTAGGTCATCATGAGGGGAAAAAACCAAAGTCAAACTCCTTTCTATGACCATCATTCCTCTGCATGTCTTATTTCTCCTCATTTGGGGAAATTTTAATTTTTTTTGCATGTGAAATGGACCCTTTTGGCAGTTTGCTGAAAACTATGGACCCCTTTTGAGAATAATGTTTCTAAGTACTTACAAAATGAAGCATGAGCAGTTTTCTAGAGGACTGCTGCTGCAAACAAGCTTTCAAGGTTCTGATTACACAGTATAGTGAACTCTCTATTTATTCAGTAACAAATTAAGGCAAAACATTCATGGATATCAAAGTACAGCATTCACAGTGTTGTAACTTTATAACTTATCACCAAAGTGGTGGCATAGTTTTAAACAAAGTACATTCATTTAGTAACTCAATCATTCTTAAGGAGGCAAGCCTCCTTAAGAGACACAAAGTACAGAGGTCAAAAATTTTCCAACCCTAGGTCACATTATCTTAATCTCTTCAATCAAAAAAGTCTTCTTTCTTCTTAATTGGAGATTAGTTTCCAATTATCCTTATTTATTAAGTCCTAAACTCAGTTATGTAAATGTAAAGATCAAAGTTCTCCACCCCTAGTAAATCATGATCTTCTCAGTTTGTATTAAATACCCAAGGAGAGGTCTTTTCATCTTGACTTGAGGCAGTCAGCTTCCATGGATCCTCTTCCATGGTCCCAGCTCCTGCCTGAATCTATCCCACTGTCATCTGAGTTCAAAGGCAGAAAGCTCTCAATTCTTTGTCCAGCTTCTTGTGCAGTTCCTCATCCAGTTCACATTCCACACTGAAGTTCACAGTGTCTGGTCCACCTCAAGTGCTTCACAATTTTTGTTCCTGGGAAGACAAAGCTTAACAAAGCCAAAATAACATTCACACACATTGCTGGCATTCTCATCAATTCACTTTATGCCTGTTAAATCAACTCAGACCCATCAAAAGGGTACGAGAACTTAACACAAATCATTGACAAAGACCTAGGATCTCTGAAATCATCAGCAAGCCCTCCTCAAGGATTTATGTAAACATACAACAAGAAAATTCTCTTTTATGGCTTCTTAAACAGCAGCAAGGGCCCAGGGCTTCTGTAATAACAGCACCATCCTCTAATATCAGACAAATCTGACAAAGTAACATCAAAATAGACAAAGTATTGGCACTACAGTCATGCTTCCTCCCAGTTCTCCTCTCTTCTCATTTCTCAGTTCTTCTCAATTCTCCATTCAGTACACAGTTCTCATTTCTCTTCTCATTTCTTCTCAGTTCTCAGCTCAGTACTCAGTTCTCTTCCCTCTCTCCAGCAGTAGCAGCCCAGCCTCTAGAAGCTCACACTAAGCAGTTCTGGCCTCTCTCAGCTTGGGCTTTTCCTTATGTATGGTATTAGCTCCTCCCTGTTCCAACCCTTCCTGTCACAATAGGAAGTTCCTCCCACTGTGAGACTCCTAAACTCTTGATTTCCATACTTTAAACAATCATGAGCCTAAAACTATGTTTTAAGTACCTGTTAGCTTGCCAATACAAGAAGATCTTCAAATTTCATTACTATTACAGTACTTAAAAATGAAAATGTATAAAAGAAACAAATTTAATTGAAATAGTTATTTATCCATCCCTATATCTATCTCTGTCTCTGTCTCTCTGTCTCCATCTCCCTTTTTCTTTCTCACTCTCTCTCCCTCTGTGTTCTTTCCTTCCTTCCTTCCTTCTTTCCTTTCTATCTTCTTTCCTTCCTTCCTACCTTCCTTTCTTCCTTCTTTCTACCCCAGGTTCAGAATACTTGAATATAATCTCCTTGAGAGCAAGTGATTTCTTGGTTCCTTTATATATTTTTATTTTAATACCAAGTAGACTGTTATATAGTAAATAAATATTTTTCATAGACTCATGAATTCATTCATTCATTAATGCATTTTTCCCTCTCTTTTTTTAAGAGAGGTGAGAGATCATGGCTACTGAATATCCCATAAACTGATAACAGAAAGCTAATTTGATGGTGGCCTGTAATGGAAATGCAGATTTAAAGATCTTCCCTGCCCCTAGCTTGGGTGCACCTGGGGCCTGTGGTGGGAGGCTTGTTTTTCAGGAAAGCCCACACCTTGATGCTTTGTGATTGGGCAGTGGGTCAAGGAGGTTGTTGCATTCTCTGAGCCAGGAGAAGGCTATATAAGCCCTGGGGAGAGGCTTTGCTTTGGGGCTCACTTTGAGAAGTGTTGTGTGATTTGACCAGATGAGAGACTCTGGGAAGCTGTTGTTGAGAGCCCCCCGGCTTTGAAAACCCAGATGTTGATGCTTCCCTCTCTGGTAACTGTGATTTGGTATTGATGTAATGGTTGGACAGTTTGGAAGCCTGTCAATTTGATCTGTAAGTTCTGTAACTCTGAAGTTCGGGTGCTGACCTTTTTCCCCTGAACTAGGTAATGTATGTTTGTTTGATTAAAGTAAGCTTGTTAACCCATTTTGAGTTGCTTTCCTTTTGAAAAGCAGATCTAAGAACCTGTGTTGGCAGTCACCCTGGGGATATTGGGGTGCTTGCTGATACATGGCCACACTCAGAGGATGTACAGAAATTCCTGTGGGATGAGTACACACCAAAAAAATCAATAGACTATATTAAAAATATATTTCATTCCTCAATGATAATATTGTTGGGACCTATTTCCACATTTCCTTTTGCATTGTGATTTCTAAAATTTTAAGTTTAGTTTGTAGTAAGTGAAAATGGAAAAGAAAGAAGAAACAAAAGATACATTATGGTAAAGAACTTTTAGCAATGTTCTTTTTTAAATTTTATTTTAATGTGAATGGAGGGTAGCTGTTGATTGAGTATCTGAATCAGTTCTTCTAATTATAAGTTCCCAACTCTAAACTCCCAGCACAGTTGGAAATAGTCACTTATCTGTTGAATGCCAGCACTTGAATTTAGCTTCCAGGGAAGCAAAGAAAATAAAGGGTTCTCTCCCTCTAATTTCCCTGCTTTTTAATTTCTTCACCTTGTTATGCTTTTAGAAGACACCCTCACACTTCGAGAGTTTCTTCTAGTTTGACATCAATCTTTTTTTAGGCAGCTCTGCCTAAAAGTTTGGCCCACACTTTCACTGATTTAATTTTTAAAAATCTAACCTTGTTTCTCATTTATTTTTCCATTCAAACTAGCAGCATAAAAAGACCCATTTTCCCCAAACAACACATTTGCAAAGGGGATATATCATTTGATGGCAGAAAAATATTTTGATAAAAATTCATATTGTTCCTCAGCATAGGGAAGTGACAGCTTCTGGGGAATTATGGTCACAATTCTCTCCATGTAATCTCAGATCCATTATTGATTTCATGCATTATAACACCCATATTTGTGTATTTTCCTTACTTTTGATGAGACTGGTAGGCTAAGAGTAAACTATGCAATGTATTGCAAATATCTGAATGGTTACCCCAAGGGATGTTGCTCCAAGACTCCTCCTGTGTAGATGACATCCTAATATGTGAATATGTAATTAAATTTTTGACATATGCAAAAAATTATAAAGTAGATAAGAGAGAATGTACTGTAAATAGAAGCTTTAAAGACCTGAACAGATGGCTTCCTTTTGAAGATGTTAAAAAGTTGCCAACAAATAACAAACAGATGGTTTATAGGCCTGGGGCAGACGGGGAAGCCAAAATCTGGGAGGGGCAGCCTGGACCAAGTGCTTATATTCCATAAGACAATGACACTAAGTTCACAAGATGGCCATATATATGATATGAAAAAAATATGTAAGTTATTTAAATCAAGCATACTCTATTCATGTTGTCTAAAAATCTCCATTTGTCTTTGATGAGATGCATAGAGCAATGAATTTGGAATCTATGGAATCCAGGTTCAAATTGTATCTCCCATACATTGTGGACTTATGATATTGGGCAAATCATTTGAGATTTTTGAATCACAGCCTTATTACTTTTAAAATTACAATAGCACCTATTTCATAGAGTTGTCTGTGATGTTCAAATGAAAATGCATCTAACGTGCTTTGACAACCTTAAAACACTATTTAAATATTTGCCAAGATGTTGAGTGATGATGGAAGAATATGATGATTTTATTTGATATATAAGCTTATCTTCCACAGGCTCTTTGAATTAGCTGCTACAACAGAAAGGACTATGGGGATGACATGATTTTCATATTGTTTCCACATGATTTTGACTTCTGCTAGCTTTTCATTCAGTATTGCTTAGAAAGGATAAATGTAGCATACGATATGACATTGTCTATTAAAAGCATGGCTCATAATTTTTTGGGGGTAATCAATTCACAAGTGTTTTATTAAGTGTTTATGTGTCATAGTACAGGACATCGTGGGTAACAATTCAGTTTGCCCAGTTCTACTGCATTTAGTTAGTGACAAAATATCTGATTTCTATCTGTAGCATAGAAAAAATTTCATGTCAATGTATTTATTAACTGGAAGTCTTCTTTTCAGGTGGACAATACATATACCCCAATGATCTCTTTCTCTAATTGTTAAGTTCCTCTAAAAACATACATTTGAGTAAATGTCCATGCCATACATGTACACTTCAAACACTGACCAGTTCATGACTCCCTTGATGACCATTTATCTCTCCTTCAGAGGGCTTCTTCTTATATTGTTAATGATTCTTACTTAAGGCTTCTTCTTTGAATTGGTAAGGTTGATCCCAAACTTCCATTTGAGGAAGGACCTATGGCCTGATGTGAACTTTAACCTAGACTAACTCATGATTCCCTGGTCTAATTCTCTACCTTATACCTAAGGGGGTACTTCCTTCTATCTTTCACCTACCACTTTTCAGTTTCCTTTTATTTGTGGTCTTCCTTTACTAGAATATAATTCCTTGAGGGCAGAAACTGGTCCTTATTTTTATACACACACATACACACATGCACAGGTGTGTGCATGCATTATGTGTATATGTATGTTGTGTGCCTATGAACATGTATACACACATAATTTCTAGGATTAAGCACAGTGCCTAGACCATCATAAACACTTAATAAAGGTATTATCCATTTTTTTCTTCCATTCCTTCCTTCCTTCCTTTTTTGTTCCTTCTATACTTCCCCCCTTCATTTTTTTCCTTCCTATCTTTTGCTGCCTTCCTTACTAACTCATTCCTCTGTCTCTTTCTTTCTTTCTCTCTCCATCTTCCTTCCTTCCTTCTTTCCTTCCTTCCTTCCTTCATTCCTTCCTTCCTTCCTTCCTTCCTTCCTTTTTCATATCTAAATAGTAAATTTCTGATGTATAATTCTAGCAACTAGGTTATATATCATTAGCAATTTATTAGGTACTAACTTTTTGCAGCATGAAAAGATATGTTGCACAGGTTTTTTGCTTCATTCTTTAACTGAATTATTCACTGAATCTATATTCCTTAAAGATGAAACTTTTGTAATTTATTTTGATACCAGCTTGGTAATGAATTGTCATCATAAACTCTTCCATTTCTATAAACAAATCCTCACACATGTGACATTTGTTCAAAAGTTCTTAACATATTGTTAGTTCAGAGGGATGTCACAGCCTTTTGATTTTATTGTTTGACCTTATCCATATTATATATTCCATCTGGAAATAATCAGTGTTCAGTTGCATTTTTTGATCCAATTCAAAATAAATCCAGTGAACTTTGGTTAAGTGGAGAATTTCTAGAAATCTTAACCTGTTTGTTATGCCCACAGAAAACATTAATGAATCTTCTCCCTTACTTTAAATAAAAATTTTAATAGTATTTTATTCATCCCAGTTGTGTATCAAGACAATTTTTATCACTTATTTTTTATTAGATTTGGGGTTCCAAATACTTCTCCCAATTGCCCTCTCTTTCCCTCTTCCTAAAATGGTAGGTAATTTGATGTAGGTTATATATGTAAAACATATTTCATGTAAAGCATTTCCATATTGGTCACAGTTGTGAAAGAAGAAACAGATTAAAAGGGAAAAATACAAAAAAAAAAGAATAAAGTAAGTGAAAAAAAGTATCCTTCAATATGCATCCAGAGACCATCAATTCTTTTTTTAAATTTAATTTAATTTTTTTAGTTTCCATAATTCATTTCCACAAGATTTTGAGTTACAAATTTTCTCTACATTTTCCCCCTACCCACCACCCCAAAACACTGATCCCAATGAATATTCCCCTCCCCTAATCTTCCCATTCCTATGTCTTTCCCCATCCCCCCTCCAACTTTCCAGTAGGGCATGGTGGATCTCTATGCCCCAGTGCCTGTATGTCTTATTTTCCAGTTACATGTAAAATAATAATAATAATATCATATATATATATATATATATATATATATATATGTTAAACATTTGATTTTAAACTTTTAAATTGTAGATTCATTCCCTTCTTCCCTTGTCACCCATCCTTACTGGGAAGACAAGCAATTCAACATAAGCTGTACTTGTGTAGCCATGCAAAACATTTCCATAGTGGATGTATTGTGGAAGACTGATGATATTTCCCTCCATTCCATACCACCCCCCACTTGTTCTATTTTCTACTTTGATCCTATCCCTTTTCAAAAGTGGGTGCTTCCAACTTCCCTCCTCCCAGCCTGCTCTCCCTTCCATCATACCCCTTTTATCCCCTTCCCCGCTACTCCCCTGTAGGGTGAGATACCCTATTTAGTTTATGTGATTCCCTCCCTAAGCCAAATTCATTGAGAATAGGGTTGAATCTTTCCCTTTTGCCTTCCTGTTCTTGCCCTCCATTGTAACAGTTTTCCATTGCTTCTTCTATACGAGATAATTTACCCCATTCTGTGTCTCCACATCTCCTCTCATTATATTCCTCTCTCACCTCTTAATTTCACCTTTTAAGTATCATCCCTTACTATTCAACTGGTCCTGTGCCCTCTGTCTTTGTGTACTGTACACACACACACACACACACACACACACACACATATTCTCACATATACATTCATATGCCCATATGTACTCCTACATAGGCATATGTGTATGTTTACAATATATATATATATATATATATATATATATATATATGTGTATATGTGTGTGTGTGTCTGTGTGTGTGTGTATTCCCTTCAACTATTCTTTTTTTTTTTTTAAAGCAATTGGGGTTAAGTAACTTGCTCAAGGTTACATGGCTAGTCATTATTTATGTGTGGCTGCTCATTTTCTGAGGCCGGTTTCGATCCTGGGTCATCCCAACTCTGAGGCCGGCACTCTTACTCACTGCACCACCTAGCTGCCCCCTTCAACTATTCTTATACTGAGAAAAGTTTCATAAGTTACAATTATAGTTTTTCCATATATGAATGTAAGTAGTTCAACTTTGATAAGTTCCTTTTGATTTCTTTTCCCTGTTTACCTTTTCATATTTCTCTTGCTTCTTGTAATTGAATGTCAAATTTTCTATTCAACTCTGGTTTTTATATCAAGAATGCTAGAAAGTCCTCTATTCCATTGAATGACCATATTTTCCCCTGAAACAAGATACTCAGTTTTGCTGGGTTGGTGGTTCTTGGTTTTAATCCCAGCTCCTTTGACCTCCAGAATATCATATTCCAAGTCCTTAGATCCCTCAGTGTAGAAGCATCCAGATCCTGTGTTATCCTGATTATGTTTCCACAGTATTCAAGTTTTTTTCTTCCTGGCTGCTTGTAATATTTTCTCCTTGATCTGGGAACTCTGAAATCTGGCTATAATATTCCTAGGAGTTTTCTTTTTGAGATCTTTTTCAGGAGGTGATCGGTGAATTTTTTCAACCTCTATTTTAGAACCTCTGGTTCTAAAACATCACGACAATTTTCCTTGAGAATTTCTTGAAGGATGATATCTAGGTTCTTTCTTTGATCATGGCTTTCAGGTAGTCCAATAATTTTTAAATTATCTCTCCTGGATCTATTTTCCAGGTCAGTGGTTTTCCTATGAGATATTTCACATTGCCTTCTATTCTTTCAGTTGTTTAGATCTGTTTAACAGCATCTTGATTTATCATAAAGTCACTAGCTTCCATTTGCTACAGTGTAATTCTGAAGGAATGAATCTCCTCAGTGAGCTTTTGAGATTCTTTTTCCATCTGGCAAATTCGGCTTTTTTAAGGCATTCTTCTCTTCATTGCCTTTTTGAGCCTCTTTTGCCATTTGAGTTAGTCTATTTTTTTTTAAGATTTAAACAAATACTTTATTAACTTCTGTTTTACATCATTCATTTCCGCCAGATTTTGAGTTACAATCATTTTCCCCCCATTATTCCCCTACCCAACCTCCCAGAATAGCAGTCCCACAAGATATCACTTCCTCCAATCTGCTCTCTCCCATACCTTCTCCCATACCCCCATCGACTTTTCCATTAGAGGAAGATGAATCTTTGTGTCCTAATGCCTGCACATCTTTATCTCCCCAATTATAGGCAAAAGAGTATTAATAATAGTATATATATATATATTTGAAACATTTAATGTTACGACTCGAATTTCAGATCCATTTCCTTCCTCCCTTGTCATCCATTCCCTCTTGGGAGATAAGTAATTCAGTATATGTTGTACATGTCTAGCTATGCAAAACATTACCATAGTAGATATATTGTACAAGGCTGCTTATAATTCCCTCCCACTCATCCCACTCACCACCTGGTCCATTCTCTACATGATCCTGTCCCTCTTCTATAGTGGGTACTTCCAACCTCCCCTCACCCCAAGGATGCCCTCCCATCCATCATCCCTCCTCTCATCCCCCTTCCCCCTATCCTGCTGCAGGTTGAGATATCCCATTTAGTATGTATATCATTTTCTCCCTGAACCAAATTCAATGTGAATGTGGTTTTGCCTTTTAGCCTTCCTTATTCTCCTCCTCCTTTGCACCCACTTCCCCTACATGAGATAGTTTACCCTACCATGTCTCTCCCCATCTCCTCTTGCCACTTTCCTCTCTCACCTCATAATTTCATCCCTTGAGTACTCTCCCTTCCCAACAAAATCAACCTATGTCCTCTATCCATATATAACTGTAACCATATATACACACACATTCACATATGTATTCATATGACCACACCCCCTTCTTCCATTATTTTTTCATAGTGAGAAAGATTCATCAGTCACAGATATTGCTTTTCCATATAGGAATGTAAATAGTTCAACTTTGATAAGTTCCTTGATTTCTTTTCCCCGGATTACCTTCTCAGGCATCTCTTACTTCTTGTGTCTGGATGTCAAATTTTCTATTCAACTCTGGTTTTTCCTCAAGAATGCTTGAAAGTCCTCTATTCCACTGAATGACCATATTTTCCCCTGAAACAAAATACTCAGTTTGCTGGGTAGGTTCCTGGGTTCATTCCCAGTCTTTGTTCTCTGGAATATCATATTCCATGCCCTTCGATCCCTCAGTGTAGAAGCTGCCAGGTCCTGGGCTATTCTGATTGTGTTTCCACAATATTGAAATTGTTTCTTCCTGGCTGCTTGTAGTATTTTCTCCTTGATCTGGGGATTCTGGAACCTGGATATAATATTCCTGGGAGTTTTCTTTGGGATCTTTTTCAGGAGATGATCGGTGGATTCTTTCAACCTCTATTTTGCCCTCTGGATCTAAAACATCAGGGCAGTTTTCCTTGAGAATTTCTTGAAGGGTGATTTCTAGGTTCTTTTCCTTGATCATGGCTTTCAGGTAGTCCAATAATTTTTAAATTGTCTCTCCTGGATCTATTTTCCAGGTCAGTGGTTTTTCCCATGAGATATTTCACATTGCCTTCTAATCTGTCATTTGTTTGGATCTGCTTAACAGCATCTTGATTTCTCATAAAGTCACTAACTTCCATTTGCTCCAGTCTAACTCTGAAGGAATGAATCTCCTCAGTGAACTTTTGAGATTCTTTTTCCATCTGGCAAATTCGACCTTTTAAGGCATTCTTCTCCTCATTGCCCTTTTGGGCCTCCTTTGCCATTTGAGCTAGTCTATTTTTTAAGGTGTTGTTTTCCTCAGTCAGGCTGTTGACCCTCATTTCATACTTTTTCTGCATCCTTCTCATTTCTCTTTCTAATTTTTCCTCCACTTCTCTTATTTGATTTTTAAAGTCCTCCTTAAGGTCCTCTATGGCCTGCAACCCGCTCATGTTTTCCCTGGGGCTTTTGGAACAGGACTTCTGACCTCACAGTCCTTTTCCTGCTCTATGCCCCCAAAATAGGAGTCTAGGGTTGCATTTTTCTGTTTCCTTTGCCTTGGCATGTTGCCACTTAATTGCTTGACTTTTGGGCTTGTTGCCACACTATGGCTTTAAGGCCAGATAGAGGAATTTTCGTCCCGAACGTGTGGGGGGCCACTTCCGTTTCTGGCAAGCTATAAACCCACCCACAACTTCCACCCTAGATCACAATCCAGAGCCAGGGAGGTTAAAGCAAGAGCGATTACCCCCCAAGACTGATCGCTGGATCTCCCCACAATTTGTAGGCTGGGAGCCAGAGCTGCCTCTGAAAACTACAAAATGGCGTGTCTCCTCAGCGGCTTCTAGCCCCAGGGGAGGGAGCTGACGCATTCCCCAAATACAGGTCCCAAAGTCCATAGGACACTAACCTCTTACTTTGTCCTAGGCAAGTCTATGTTGATAATTCTGGAATCGCCACAGCTCCTGGGGTTCTGGGGTTCCTCCAGCCGGCTGCTGGCCCTGCCGCCCTGGGGCTAAAACCTCGGCTTACGTGGACCTGGGCTCGGCTCGGCTTGGCTCCTGAGCTCTGCGCTCTGCGTGCTGCCGGCTCCCAGACCGCTGCGCTGGTCCTTCCTGCAGGGCTGCTGGGCTGTCCTCAGCGGGAGGTTAGCTTCTCTGTGTCGTTCTGTGGGTGCTGGGGCTCCAGAAGTTGTTCACAGTCCTTTTTTACATAGTTTGTGGAGAATCTGGGGGCAGAGAGGCTTGGAAGAGCTGTTTCTACTCCGCCATCTTGGCTCCGCCCGAGTTAGTCTATTTTTTAAGGTGTTATTTTCCTCAGTCAGGCCGTTGACTCTCATTTCATACTTTTCCTGAATCCTTGTCATTTCTCTTCCCAATTTTTCCTCCACTTCTCTTATTTGGTTTTAAAAATCCTTCTTAAGTTTCTCTATGGCCTGTAACCAGCTCATATTTTCATTTGGGGCTTTTGGTGCAGGAGTTCTGACCTCACAGTCTTCCTCTTGTTCCATGCTTTGATCCTCTTTGCCCCCAAAATAGGAGTCTAATATTGAATTTTTCTATTTATTTTGTTTCCTTTGCTTAGGCATGTTGCCACTTAATTACTTGTCTTTTGGGCTTGTTGCCACAGTAGGATTCTGCCACCAGCCAGGGAAGCTTCTGTCCCAAACGTTGGGGTCTTCTC
Source organism: Gymnobelideus leadbeateri (assembly GCA_011680675.1). NCBI lineage: Eukaryota > Metazoa > Chordata > Mammalia > Diprotodontia > Petauridae > Gymnobelideus > Gymnobelideus leadbeateri. Next base: position 438,639 of record WOXC01000245.1, read on the forward strand.
AACTGCCAGAGGTATTAGTTGGGTGCCCTCCCTGAAGCCCCCACACACTCTGGCAACCTGATCACACACCCCAAGACTTCTACCCCAGACTGCAATCCAGATCCAAGGTTAAAGTAAGAGCGATTACCTCCAAGACTGATCACTGGATCCTCCTACAATCCACAGGCCAGGAACTGAAGCTGCAACTGAAGGTGCAAAATGGCTCCTCAGGGGCTTCTTGCCCCCAGGGGAAGAAGCTGACACACTTCCAAATACTGGTCCCAAAGTCCATAGGGCACTAACCTCTCACTTTTTCCTAGGCATCAATGTATTGGTAATTCTGGAAATGCCACAACTGCTGGTGTTCTTGGGTCCATCCAGCAGGCTGCTGGTCTGGCTGCCCTGGGGCTAAAACCTCCAACTCATGTGTTTCTGGGCTTGGCTCCCAGAGTGCTATGATGGCTGCTCCCTGCTGGGCTGCCGGGCTGTCCTCAGCAGGAAGTTAGCTTCTCTGTGCCATTCTGTGGCTTCTGGAGCTCCAGAGGTTGTTCAGAGTCCCCTTTTACATAATTTTGAAGTGGTTTGGGCTGGAGCGCCATGGAAGTGCTGTTTCTACTCCGCCATCTTGGCTCTACCCCCCATCTTATATAATTTCTTTTTTTTTTTTTTTAAGCAATTGGGGTTAAGTAACTTGCTCAAGGTTACATGGCTAGTCATTATTTATGTGTGGGTGCTCATTTTCTGAGGCCAGATTCGATCCCGGGTCATCCCAACTCCAAGGCCGGAGCTCTTACTCACTGCACCACCTAGCCGCCCCTTATCTTATATAATTTCTAAGCTTCTTTTGGAGCTCTTCCATGAGTTCTTTCTGGACTGAGATCACTTCCCATTTTTCTTTGGTGTTTTGCCCACAGGTGTTTTGACATTATTGTCCTTTTCTGAGTCTGTGTCTTGATCTTCCCTGTCACAGTAACAACTTTCTATGGTTAGATTTTTTCCCCCATCTTTTTCGGACTTTTTCCTTTCTTTTAAATTTGAGCTGTCAGCCAAAGGAAAACTGGTCTCTAACTTGTGATTTGGCTGGAGTTGAACTGATACAGGAGAGTCAGGAATCAAAAAGAAGTTTAATTTCAAAGTGAAGGAAGTATTTGCAAGTGGAAATCCTCCTAAAAAAGAAGGCTTATGGCTTATGGTAGGTGTAGGGATTTTAAGCATGAAAATCCACAAAAGGCAGTACACAACACAGTCATTCTTAGGTCTTGAATAAACAGTTCCAAAAGTTGGCATTTTGGGGACAATATAGGCCTTCTTGGGAACAGTCTCTAAATTATTAGAATCATTGGACTTGTGATTGTCTCAAGTCTTAAGGGTGGTTGAGCCTTGGGATCAGTCAATGAGGTTATCATTCAGAGTTAACATGGTGGGAACAGGGGTGCAGCACTGGTTCACTTAGCAGTTACAGGTACAGGGCTTGTTCAGAATGTCAGTAGATATAATTGATCACTTTCTACTGCAGCCTGTTCACTGTATCCCTAGCTCTCAAGAGAGTATCTCCTAATATCTTGACAGAACTGTCCTCCTGGGGTAGAAGGGACACTTAGGCTTCTTGTACAAGGGTTTGCAAGTCCTTTCTGTTTGCCTAGTGCTTCACTGATGTTGTCTTGAGGCCCACAGTAAACCCTTAAAGTATCCATTGCTGTGCTGAGGGGTAGGGTTGTGAGGTGACTGGTGCTTCTGGAGGCTGTATATGTCTGGCAGCTTACTTGGTACTGAGCCAGGGTCTTAGTGCTGGTTTCAGGCATGTGCTGAGGCTGGTGGGATGTTTTTGTGTTTCCCAGGGGCTACATTGAAGTTCATGGTGATCTTGCCACTGGAAGTTGCCTTCTTGCCTAGGGCTATGCTGAGACATTTGACAGTTCTCTGAGCTGGAGTCTGCCCATTCCCCTGGTTATGCTGAAGCACATGGGGGACCTTGGTGTTGGCATTTGCCTGCTCCACCACACTGGGGCTCAGTATCTCCTTCTGGTTTGCTGAGGTGGAACTTACTGCTGGCATGTTTCATGTCCTGGATTGAGATAGACCTTTCTTGCTGATCTTCCCAAATTTCTTGGGCTAAATGATTGTTTCACCCCATATCTTTGCCAGTTCTGCTGCTGCAGGATTTTTTCTGGGACTCTATTTTGTGGTTGTTTGGCGAAGAATGTGAGAGAGTTATGGTGATTGATTGCTTACTCCACCATCTTGGCTTCCAGAAGTCAATCCCTCTCCATTATTTTTAACAACGTACCAACTTTCCAGGGTCATCTAATTCCAAAATGCATGTTAAGATTGTTATCAAATAGGGACTAATTGCTTTAAACATATTCTCATTTCCTTTTTATTTTACAGTGCTATTAAATCTCTTGATACAGATATACACACATATACACATACATACCTACACATATGTGTGTGTCTATCTCTCTTCTTAAAAATTTATGTTCAATATCTCTTGCCTTAAGCAGACCTGAACATTTGTGACCTTGTATTCATTCATTGGTTTAATTCACCTACTAGAATCAAGGTTAAAGACTTTGGTCTTTATCTTTCCTGCTAAATTAAGAATAACATTTTGATATCATTATTTAGTTTATTTTGTCCATGAAACCATCATGAAATTTCCTCCAATGATTTTAGTAAATTCAAATGAATCTATGTAATGTATTGGAATCAACTACAGATTTTGACACAAACAATTTTAAAGGTCTTCTATTACAACACCTTCATTTCACAGATGAGAAAACTGAGGCTTAACTATATTAAGTGATTCAAGAAGAGAGAGAGAGAGAGAGAGAGAGAGAGAGAGAGAGAGAGAGAGAGAGAGAAGCATGACTGTAATTTATATCCAAATTCCTTTGTTTATTAAATTTTCTTTGAAGTAAAAATCCAAGATTGTATGATACAATGTATGATACAATATTAGAAAAAGACAGTGTCTATACAATCACAAAGTATAACATCAGAAGTAAAGAAATGTCAGCATTATGTATCTAAGCTTTTTTTTTTTTTTAACACTGCACGAATGGCAAACTTTTACATATGGATTTGTCTAATATCAAGGTTAATCAATATATGCACTTTAGTAAATCAGCTTGAACAAATTTTAAAGGCTAGTGTCATTTTCCCCAAGCATTGATCTGCATATACTTAGACAAGAGCTCTAAGGTTTCTTCATTCTATTAGTGTGTATCACAAGTATTTTATCAATTATCAGATGGTCTTTGGTAGTTGTTTTGGCTAAATGTTACAATTCTTAGCCCACCTTTGGGTGTGCTTCTCCAAACATAAGCTGCATAAGCTGATACTTGACCTGTACACAAAGACTTTCTAGATTGGAAGGACCTTACATAGACAGTGCTCTTCCAACATAGACTCCAACAATTTAGGTATTGGAGGCTCTGAAAGGTCATCACATACAAGCCTCTCATTTTAGAAATGAGACATCAGATCCAGAGAAAGAAAATAATGCGGCCAGTTATCATATGGCACAACTGGAATTTGACCTCAGCTTCTCTGATCTGAAGTCCATTGTTCTTTTCACTGTAGTATATTTTATCTCAATTTAATCAATTCCTGAATGAATTCCAAGAGCCTTTCCAGATTGGTAGGACTTTTCCAAGGCTATCTTGAAAAATCTTTGAGAAACTAAAGAGACCTCCAAATCTTGATAAGAAACTGATGTAGGACTTTAACATAATCTATTTATCTACATTTTTGTTATCTGTCATCTCATTAAAATAGGAACTCTCTCCACCAGTGAATCTTGAAACTTATTTTTCCCTATCCTATCTGTGTTATTGTCTTCAGTAAAGGATCTTTTTTAGTACAGTACTAGTGTATACTAAAGGCTTATGTAATGCTTGGTTTTTTTTTTTTTTAAAGACTTAATCTTTTATTTTATTTTTCCTGGAAGTCACAAGTCTCTGTTGATGTACAAACTTGATTAGACGGAAGCAGTGGTTATGTTCCCCAACCCCTTTTTCCCCACTAACATACTATTTCTCAGTCTTCAAAAAAGTCAATGATGGGAGAAAAAAAGATTAAAAATATTCCAACCCTACTCCCCTTCCCCCACAAAAAAGCAAGGAGTTATCTGTGGGCACAAAAAACATGGTATTTTGTGCCCTGAGTTACATCTAGTAGGGAAAATTTGGAAGAGGGGAGAGGTGAGGCAGAAGAGGGCATGAAGAAAAGGGTTATGGGGTGGGGGATACAGAAGGTATCTGTAGGTCTAGTCCACTTAGTTTTTATACTGAAAGGGTTCTTCTCCTGTCTCATTGAGGAGACAGGTACGGATAAGTGCCTCTGTCACTGCGTAAGGGTCACAGTTGGCAGAGGGGCGGCGATCTTCAAAGTAGCCCTTCTTGTCCTGCCCAACCATCCGGGGAATTCGGATGCTAGCGCCACGGTTAGCCACGCCAGCAGAGAACTCGTTGATGTTGGATGTCTCATGAAAACCTGTCAGGCGACGGGCATTGTCCAGACCCCCCTTGGGGTCATAAGCTCGGATGTGATATTTGTGTCTCTTACTTAGTCTCTCGATGGCTTCTTCATTAAACTTTAAACCATTTTCTTCTCTCATGGCCTTGGTACTGAAATTAGTATGGCAGCCAGCTCCATTCCAGTTTCCAGGGATTGGTTTGGGATCAAATGTTACAATCATTCCAAAATCTTCACATACTCGATGGAGGATGAATCGGGCAATCCAGAGGTGATCTCCCATTTCAATCCCTTCACATGGTCCTATCTGGAACTCCCACTGAGCTGGCATTACTTCAGCATTTGTCCCTGCAATTTTGACTCCAGCATATAGACAAGCACGGTAATGAGCTTCTGCTATATCTCTTCCATAGGCTTTATCAGCTCCCACACCACAGTAATATGGACCCTGGGGCCCAGGGAACCCATTGGAAGGCCAACCAAAAGGGTGTCCATCTGTTCCCATGAGAGTATATTCTTGCTCCATACCAAACCAGGGTTTCTGGTTGGTTACCATATCCATTATCCGTTTACAGGTATGCCTCAAATTGGTCTCTGCAGGCTTGCGGTTATACTTGAAAACTTCACAGAAAACCAGTTTGTTGGGGTCCTTTCGGAAGGGGTCTCGGAACAGAGCGGCAGGAACAAGGTACATATCACTGTTAGAGCCTTCAGACTGAAAAGTGCTAGAGCCATCAAAATTCCATTCAGGTAGTTCATCAGTGCTCTTCGGTTCACTGTCTAGGGTCCGAGTTTTACAGCGAAGTCCCTCACCAGTGCCATCAATCCAAATGTACATGGCCAGGACTTTGTTGCCCTGAGGCAGATTCAGGTACATCTGCTTGATATTTTTGTTCAAGTGAGAACTGGCCGAGGTGGCCATGCTGGAAGCTGTCCTGAGTCTGGAAAGGTCCGGAAACTAGTTGTCAAAGTCGAGGGCGCAGGACGATCGTTCCGCAGGCTCGCAGGTTGACGGGGCTGGTTGGAGGCTATAGCTGCTGGCGGTGGAGGTGGCTCAAGTTGCAGAGGAGGCTGTGACTATAGCGGAGACAGCAGCTTCCATTCTAAGCTCTGCTCCGTAATGCTTGGTTTTAAAAAAATTACTATTTATTTAATTTTATCATTCCTTTTCACTAAAATTTTTGAGTTCTAAATTTTTGATCTCCCTATTGGTCCCCCTGGACCCACTGAGAAAGCAAGAAATATGGTATCATTTAAACATATCAAATCATTAAAAGCATATTACTGCATTAGCCATGTAGTTAAGAAAAAGAGGTGGAGGTGGAAGAAAAATAAAGTGAAAAAAAGTTTCAATCTACACTCAGATTCTATTAGTTCTTGCCCTGGAGGAGGATAGCTTTTTTCATCATAGGTTCTGCAGAATTGTCTTGGATCATTGTGTTACTCAGAATAACTTAGTCATTCACAAATGATTATTATACAATATTGCTGTTTCTGTGCACAATGTTCTCCTGGTTCTGCTTACTTCACTTTGCATCAGTTAACATAAATCTTCTCAAGTTTGTTTTTAATCATCTTCTCACGATTTCTTATACCACAATAGTATTCCATCACAATCATATTTTACAACACGCTTCACCTTTTCCCAATTGATGGGCATCTCCTCAATTTCCAATACTCTGCCACTACACACACATACACAAAAAAAAAAAAACTGCTATAAATATTTGTTATACATATACTTTTTTTCCCTTTTTCTTTTGTCTTTTTTGGGATACGGGTCAAACAGTATTCACAATTTTATAGGCCTCTGGCAATAGATCCAAAATTCTTCTCCAGAATAGTTAGATCAGTTCCTAGCTACACCAGTAGTACATTGATGTCCCAAAATTTTCACATCCTTTCTATGATTCATTATTTTTTGTCTGTCACTTTAGTTAATTTGGTAGGTGTGAGGTGGTATCTCAGAGTTGTTTTGATTTGCATTTCTCTAATCAATAGTGATTTAGAGAATCTAAATCAATATATAGATAGGTATGTCTATCTATGAGATATATCAAGCAATATAGGATATATCTTTCTATAGATAGCTCTGATTTTTTTCTTCTCAAAACTACTTGTTTATATCTTTTGACCACTTATCAATTAGGAAATGACTTTTTATATAAATTTGATTCAATTGTTTATATTTAAGAAATGAGGTCTTTATCAAAGAAAATTCCTGTAAAATATTATTCCCAGTTACTGTTTTTCTTCTAATCTGGCTAAATTGACTTTGTGCAAACCCTTTATTATTTAATATAGTCCAAATTATCCATTTTACATTCCCATAGTTCTCTCTGTCTCTTGTTTGATAAGGAATTTTTCCTTTACCCATAGATTGATGAGTTAAATTTTCATCTCTCTCTCTCTCTCTCTCTCTCTCTCTCTCTCTCTCTCTCTCTCTCTCTCTTTCTCTAAGAATAACTAAGTCATTCAGTGATATAAGTCAATCCTGAAATACTCATGAAGGAGAGAAATGCGACATCCAGAGATATAACTAGAAAGAACTGAGCTTGAATCCTGATGGAAGCAAACTAATTGATCTTTTTCTTTTCATTGTTTGGTTTTATTTCTTCTTTACCATTTTTCATCCCACCTAGTACGATATGCCTTTGTAATTGGACTAATGTCTAATATGAATGTATTTGCAGATCCTATACTGGACTATATGCTGTTGTGGGGGGTGGGGGAGGTAGGGAAAGGAAATTTGAAAATCAAGGAACTATGGAATTGAATCTTGTTAACTAAAACGAAATTAATAAATTAATAAAAAAAGAATAACTAAGTCATTCACAACTGATCATTAAACAATATTTTTGTTTCTGTGCACAATATTCTCCTGGTTCTGCTTACTTCACTTTGCATCAGTTCATATGAGTCTTTGTGTATATATGTATAGATGTACACATACATACATATATGCATATACATAAATGAGACTTTTTTCAAGAATGCCCTTGCTATTCTTGACCTTTTGTTATTTCATGTGAATTTTGTTATTTTATTTTCTATCTATATGGGATATTTTTGATGGCTTGATTGGTATGGCACTGAATAAGTAAATTAATTGAGGTAGGATTGTCATTTATTTTTATATTGACTCAGCCAATTCGTGAACAACTGATGTTTCTTATATGGTTCAGATCTGCCTTTATTCATGTGAAAAGTGTTTTGCAATTGTTTTCCTGAGTAAGAAATGTTTGTTGACTTAATCACTATGGAAATATTTCACTGCTTCTATTAGTATTCCACAGATACTAGTATAGTATTTAGCCTGTTTATCTATTATCCTTTCTTTCTTATGGCATGACTAGTCTATATTGTTGAAATGATACATATTCCTGAAAATATCTCTCATGAAACTTCTGATGAACATTTCATTATTAGTAATGTGTAGTATTCTCTGCTTAATTTTCATTACTTGTCTTTCCATTACTTGTGGGTCAATTAGAAAGTTGATTTTTTTTATTTCTTGCAATTTTAGGGTATGTATCACCTAGAGAATATTTTGTGTCAATGAACAATTTTTGTTGCTAGAAATATTGAAATTCCCAAGTGCAACTGACCTTCCAACACTAATTTGTGAAAACCTGCACCTGATCTATACACTGATAAACTAATTCAGTTAATGGATTGCCCATCCACCTTCATTTCAAAACCTGGACTATATGCATTCTTTTTCTATGCTCATTTTTCTTCTTCTTTGCCTTCATGGATTTTTAGAGCAATGTAAAAGACTATGAGTTACATTTTGTGCCTGAACCAAAAGACTTCTGAGTTTTCAGTCTTCTTTCTTTTTCATATATTTTCTAGCTATATCATCCTGGACAATTCCTTTAAATTCTAAGCTTCAATTCTTCGTCTCTAAAATGGAGATTATAATAGTACATACATTGGCAAGTTTTTGTGAGGATCAAATAAGATAACATACATAAAGAACTTTGTATACCTTGAAGTGCTATATAAATGCTAGCTGTTAACTAGCTATGTGGCCTTTACTTAGGAAACAGAGACTACATAAATATTTGATACTTAAAAATATACTCTCAATCACAGTTTTCCTTTTCCTTGCCACTCCTCAATTAGTAAAGCTGACTATGCAACTGTGACTTCTCTTGACTCTGATTCACTGTAATCAGGAACCTGAGAATTAGCTCAGGAAATGACTATATCAAGAAGAGTAATCGTATAAGTAACTTTACAAGTTTTTAAGTACCCGGATGTATCTACTTTTGACAGCAGTTGGAGGTCAGAGTTGGTTGTATAAAGATGCTTATTAGTTCCTACAACCCTTTGTCTTCTACCTGAATGGCATTGCAGTGACTCTTCCCTCTGCTCTATTTTCTTTTAGAGGAACTATTTTATAAGTCACTACCTTCATTCTGATCCTTAGTGAGAAGAACATGGGTTTCTTGTACCTGCTGTAGGATTGGTGGAAAAAAACATTTGGAGATCTTCTATCAACGTCTTTTTTTCCTCCTGGAGAGAGAGAGAGACATAGAGAGAGACAGTGAGACAGAGGGATAGAGAGAGACAGAGACAGAGACAGAGAATGGGAGATAGAGACAGATACACATACACAAAGAGTGAAGAAACAAAGAACGAGAATTAGTTACATAATACATCATACATATATTCATGCATATATACAGTGTTCATTGCATCATGAATTACTTGTGTTCAGGCCACTGTGCTGAGCACTGAAAATCTAATTCAAGGAAAAAGGTAGTCCTTACACTCAAAATGCTTACATTCTAATAATGAAATGGCAGTCTGGGCTCTTGTCTCACCAATCCTAAAAGGTAACCTTAAGGCAAAATTAACTCTGTAGTGGGAAGGCTTTTGATAAACAAGTGATGAAGTCCTGGGAATGAGAGGACTTTCTATTTGCCTATCCTCCTCCCGCCTGAATGTGGCTGACTCATTTTGTGTCAAATGAAATCAATGATGGTCCAGATTAATTTTTTTCTTACTATGGGGAAACTATATAATATGGATCTTTAGTTTGCCTAATCTCTACAATTACAAAATATTGTCCTCTTCTCTATCCTTTAGCAACCATAGCCTCTCTTACCTGAGATTCATCTCTTTAAGCACACATCAACACCTAGTGAACTTATTAAGTGAATATCCTAGAGAAACTCTTTTCTTATGAGAACACATAGTAAATTATTTGGTTGTTTTTCATTTCTGACTCTTCATGATCACATTTGTGGTTTTCCTGGCAAAGATACTGGAATAGTATGCCTTTTCTTTCTTCAGCTCATTTTACAGATGAGGAAAATAAGGCAAATAGGGTTAAATGACTTGCTCAGGGTCACTTAGTAAGTGTCTGGGGCCAGATTTAGACTCTTGAATATAAGTCTTCTTGACTTCAAGCCTGGATATCTGTCTATTGTGCCACCTATCTGCTCATACATAGTAAATCCAGAAAGGAAATTGCTGAGGAAATGAAGAATGAGACAGTGGCATAGGAGTTTCAGCCTTTTTTTTTCTTGGCAAAAAGATTGCTTAAACTATTCTTCATTGTTTCTGGATAGCCTCACATTTCTCAGATAAAGTCTTTTTCTGAATCTGACACCAGTTGCACCTGGTACTGAAGGTCCAAAGACTATATTCAGGACTGGCACAGGCTACATTCCCTGGACCCTTCATATACCATCGTGTATATAATCTATTTCCACATTGCAACTACTGCATGAAGCCAAAGTTTCGTTTGCTCTTTTCCATATTCTTGCCTTTGCTGTCTTAGTCAAGACAAGTTATGCACCATTCTCCTTTCAGTGGGTGAAGAGGAGGTGAGGCTTCAGTCTCTTGAAATCAGAGAATTTTTGACCTGTGTACCTTGTTCAGAGTATGTGATTTTTAAATTTTTGTTGAATTTCAGTGAACAGAATGTAAAGGTCTATTTCCTTTGCATTTCTTTCAGGGTATGTTGTTGCTAAATTGAAACAGGATGGATAGTCCACTTAAGGAAAAGTCATTACTTTTCCTGAGTTCAAAGGACACTATAATATTCCTAAATCTCTATGATGCAGGTTAGTCAACAAATTTTGCTGGAGAATTTCTATTTCTTTACATCTTTCTGCCAGGAAGTATATTTTTTGAGTGATATCCATCAGTAAGATACAACATTTATCTTAATGTTGTATTTCCTCATTCTTTGTAGAGTTTATATTTGGTTCCCCTTTCCTCTATTGAAACACAAATAAAGTCAAGCATCTGCTTCTCTGCTTTTATAAGCAGACTAAGGAATTGGCAGAATAATTTGATTGGAAGTTTCATAAGTATGATCAGAGTAGTTGATGAATCCTGTCTGCTTTATGACTAGCCTACAAATTGATTTTTTGTCATTTAAATCCTGTGTATATGGTGGAACTACTGAAGGAAAGCTGAGGTGCAGATGGCCAGGGAGGTATTTCAAGGAAAAAGTCTACGATGATAATCCATAACATTCAGCATTTCCTAATGAAAAAGATACTAGTCATTTGGGGATGAAACTCCTTAAGTATGATTTGCTTGTGTAAAGCAGTATGCATGTTTTCAATAAGATGAATCAACAGCACCCAGGCAGTGAGCTGAAAGTTGTTATATATCCATATTGCATTCTGACAAAAACGAATGATCATAATACAATGATTAATACCCCTTTGCATTTATATGCTTTTTAAAAATTGATTCAAATAAAAATTTATTAAACAGTGGTGTTTAAGGCATGTTAGATAGTCAAGATTCAAACACAGAAATGACAAGCTGGCTATGGCTAGTCTAATTGAGAAGGCATGGGGGAGAGACAAATAAATAAGCTATAAGGGAAAATGTCACCTAAAAATGAAAACAATAAACCAAGTGCTATGAGACATTTAATGAGGGTAAAAAAAGATTTTCAGCTATTCATCTCAAGGAGGTCTTCTTGAAGGAAGAGACATTTGGTTTAGGGCTTAAAGGAATAGAGGCACATCAGCATGAATTGGGAGCCAGGCTTTATAAGATATGGAAAGAGAGAGAAGGAAACAAATGGGAAGCTAGGTGGGGCATTGGATAGAAAGGCAGGCCTAGAATTGGGAAGACTCATCTTTATGAGTTCAAAACTGGTCTCAGACATAAGTGTCCAGCTGTGTGACACTAGGCAAGGCACTTAACCCTGTTTGCCTCCATTTCCTCATCTATAAAATGAGCTGGAGAAGGAAATGTCAAATCACTCTAGTATCTCTGTTAAGAAAACTCAATATAAGGTCATGAAGAGTCAGAAACAGCTAAAAAATAACACATGAACAACAAAAATAGAGGAACTAGATAAGTATAGGGTTTGTGTTCCAATATAATAAGGGTCTAGACCAGGGGTGGGAAATTTGAGTTCTTGAGGTCACATATGACCTTCTAGGTTTTCAAGCATGGCCCTTTGGCTGAATCCAAATTTTACAGAACAAATCCCCTTAATAAAATGATGTGTTTGGTAAAAGTTGGTCTCAATAAAACGGCCACACCCAAGAACCTAGAAGGGCATATGTGGTCCTGAGGCTGCAGGTTCCCCATCCTTGGTCTAGACTATGCAGAAAGAGAATGGAATACAGTGAGAGAAATCTCTTTTGTAAAGGTGGGCAATAATGAAATTAAAACAAACAAATAAAGTAATGAATAGGACGAGTTGAAGGATAGGTTAGAAGGGGGAATATATTTTATTAAAAGAGAGGAAAAAGGGAGAGTTTGTTCAATTAAGTAGAAGTAAAAAAATTATTGTACCTTCTAAATAACACTGCAATATTCATTTTCTTAAAGCTTTAAAAAGAACATTAAAAATACTGACCCTGGGTGAAGGCAGAGATATATTGCAAGCATAAGTCAGAAGACAGAAATAGTAAATTCATCCTTTACAAAACATAACAGTGAAAATAATCATTGATTCAGAGATGACAAACAAACAAAAAGAATACAGGTACAGATGTAGATCTAATGATAAAATATTAAATAATGAGTGGATCAAAAGTCATAAAAATGATTAATAACTGTAAAAAATCATGATAATAATGAAGCAACATACCAAAATTTCTAAGATTCAGTTAAAAAGTTGTAATGGGAATGCAAATTTAAAGATCTTCCCTGCCCCTAGATTAAGTGCACCTGGAGCCTGTGGTGGGAGGCTTGTTTTTCAGGAAAAGCCCACACCTTGATATTTTGTGATTGGGCAGTAGGTCAAGAAGATTGTTACATTCTTTGAGCCAGGAGAAGGCTATATAAACCCTGATGGGAGGCTCTGCTTTGGGGCTCACTCTGAGAAGGGTTGTGTGATTTGACCAGATGAGACTCTGGGCAGCCCTTGAGAGCCCCCCCAGCTTTGAAAACCCAGATGTTGATGCTTCCCTCTCTGCTAACTGTGAATTTGGTATTGATAATGGTTGGCCAGTTTGGAAGCCTGTCTGTTTGATCTGTCTTTATACTCTGAAGTTCGGGTGCTGACCTTTTCCCCCTGAACTGGTAATATATGTTTGATTGATTAAAGTGAGCTTGTTAACCGATTTTGAGTTGCTTTCCTTTACAAAAGATCTATGAACCTGTGTTGGCAGCCACCCTGGGGATGTTGGGGTGCTTGCTGCTACAAAAGTCCTTATAAGTGAAATCCTGTTAAAAAAACATAGAAAAATAGAGGATTGATTAAAGATATATGTATGTAGAGAAACCTAAAATAAACAAAAGAGAGGCTATGTTAAAATTAGAAGAGAAACAGATAAATTAGAAATGAAAAAACTAAAATATTAATCATGAAAGGAAATATATTCTAATCAAAAGGCATAAGACTAAACATGTGACATATATGTATTGTAACACTATATAATCAATTACACTTATTGCTTGGTTTAAAAATTCAAGTTTATTCTAAGAAGGACAACATATTAGTGAATTATTTGAACATAACATGCATTTTATGTTTGCTTATGAAAGATTTCCTACATGAGAAAGTCTAATTTGGAAAACTACACCACTTCACAAAAACTGATAAGTTATAGCCTTTCAGCTTCTTATTTCCACATGTAAACTGTCTCTGTCTCTGTCTCTCTCTTTTGGGATTTCAACCATTTTCTTTTATTAAATCATTCAAACTTTCTCAATAAAGCATTATTGCATCTAAAATAAGAGGCAATATAATATATTGAAAAGATAGCTGGACTTTGAATTGGGAAAACTGGGCTTCAAATCCTGTTTTTTACATATAATTTTGCATGACCATAGGCAAACTGTATCTCTGTCTTTCTTTTCTGCATTTAAAAGTAGTATTAGAGATGACTATGAAGTTGTAAATTTCAGAAGTGGGAAAGAGTTTTGGTGACACATGCCTTTTTTCCCTAAGACTGATGCTGATGAAATCTTTGAACTCAAGTTGAAATATATTTAAAGTGAATAGGGTATCTATATTAATTTCAACATCAATAGGATGAGCCCCTTATAATTGGTCATCAGGTTTCTGAAGGAGAAGATTAAGTAGCCCATGTTAAAAGGAAGGTAGGTCAAAGTGTGTGTGTGTGTGTGTGTGTGTGTGTGTGTGTGTATCAGAAGTAGTATGTGACCTGTGAGTTGCCATTGAACTTTCAGTCTGTATGGGACACAGAAAATCAATCCTGAAAATAAAATAAAGGAGACGAAAACATCATAAAAAAGAAAAAGCTATAGAAAGAAAATAAGAAGAAAGTAAGAAATGTAGGAAGGAAGGAGGAAGTGAAGAAAGGAGGAAGGGAAGGAAGGAAGGAGGGAAAGAAGGTAAATGGAGGGAAGAAAGGAAAAAAGAAAGTGTGGGAAGGAGGATGAAAGATAAGAACAACGGAGAGAAAAAGACAGAGACACAGAGAGAAGGGAAAAGACTAAGAAAGAAATGAAGAAAATAAGAATGAAAAAAAGAAACAAAGAAAAAAAGAAAGATTCAAGACATGAATTTTGTGTTTTAAACATGTATGTGAGTCATGGATGATGAAGACCTATGCCTCTATTCCAAGGGTTGAAAATATAGTTTATATCTTTTTTTTTAAATTTCATTGGTATAAGAAACATCTAGTGATTAAGGTTCCTATACAAAAGTAGATCATTATCTTCTCTACACTTATCATCTTAGTTTCTGGGGAGAAAGCCCCTTAACCTTTCAGATAATAAGGGATTTTCACATGGTGTCATAGGTAACGTGTGTCATAGTTGGGAATTAAAATTAGCTAGGTCATCGTGATTCAGGGACTAACTATCTTTCTATATCATTCTGTGTGCATAATAATAATAAAAACAAAAACACTTATAGTAGTGGTAGTTGTAGAAGAAATTCTTAAAAATTAATAGTGACAAATTGTCGGGGGGCAGAGCCAAGATGGCGGAGTAGAAACAGCACTTCCTTGGAGCTCCTGCTCCCAGCACTTCCAAATTTATGTAAAAGGTGACTCTGAACAAACTCTGGAGCTCCAGAACCCACAAAATGACAAAGAGAGGCTAACCTCCCACTGAGGACAGCCTGGCAGCCCAGCAGGAAGCCCCCAGCACAGTGCTCTGGGAGCTGAGCCCAGGCCCAGTGGAGTCCAAGTTTTTAGCCCCAGGGCAGCCTGACCAGCAGCCTGCTAGAGGGACCCCAGAACATCAGCAGCTGTGGTTTCCAGAATTAACAACACATAGATGCCATGGACAAAGGGAGAGGTTAGTGCAGTACAAACATTGGGACTCGTTAGCAGGGAGAGCATATAAGCCTCTTTCCCTGGGTACAAGAAGCCGCCAAGAAGCTTCAGCACAGCTGCAGACACATGAGGCAGCTTCAGTTCCTGGCCTGCAGACTGTAGGGGGAGCAGGCGATCAGTCTTAGAGGTAATTGGTCTTGCTTTAACCTTCCTGGATCTGGACTGCAGTCTGGAGTGGAGGTCTTGGGGTGTGTGAACAGCTTGGCAGAGAGTGTGGAGGCTTCAGAGAGGGCACCCAACTAATACCTCTGGCAGCTGAGAAAACCTCAGCATTTGAGACTGCTATTCTAGGGTGTGGGGGGGTAGGGAAAAATGGGGGAAAAATTATAACACAAAATTTAGTGGAAATGAATGATGTAAACCAGAAGTTAATAAAGCATTTGGAAAAAAAATAATAGTGATAATAGTAATTAATATTTGTATATGCTCTAAAGTATATAAAATTGCATATACATATAAAATCTCAGTTGAAACAATTAAAAAATGAGAAACAACACTTCTGTGTTGAAGTGAATTTAAAACTGAAAATAATTGACATTTATGGTTTTAGGTAGAGTTCTAAAATCCTTTGTATGAGTTTCTATTAGTTCAGTGTTTGAGTTCCTATTTACTAAGTTTATAATAATACAAATAAAAACATTAAATATCACCTGATTTGTGATGTTATATAGTTCTCTTTATTGTGCACATATATATAAACACATACATATATATGTATACATGTATAAATACCTATACATATGCATACATGCATATCCATATGTATATATAAATTTAAAGTTCACCCAAGATAATTTGTCATATGACCTTTTCATTTACTTAATATGTAGAACTCACAACTTTTTTCCTTTTTTTGAATACTGAAACAAATACACAATAAGAAAAGAAAAAGAAACAAATATTGGATTTTAAATACAAAATAAAAAAGGGAAAAAACCATGTTATGTGCACAGCTGAACGTAAGAGAGGATTTAAAACATATAGTAATAGATCTCCATTTAAGAAAGCTGTATAATAAATATCATGTGTGTCCATCTTTTTTTCCTTGCTTCCTTGTTACTTTCCTTTCGTTCTCTTCTTTTCACTTTTTACTTTGTTCTCTACCCTGCCCCAGGCTACAATTAAGTGTGTGCGTATTTATATAGATATGCAGATATACACATACATATATATGTATAGGCAGACATAATTGTATACATCCATCCATACAAATATAGATACACTTTCCGTAACAAATTCTATTTCTTTTTTTTTTAAACAAAGTCCTGAAAGTCTGACAGTTCTTTGTCTCAGTATTCCCCTTTCAAGCTGGACCCCATTATTTTCTTTTTTTTTTTTTTAAAGCAATTGGGGTTAAGTAACTTGCTCAAGGTTACACGGCTAGTCATTATTTATGCGTGGGTGCTCATTTTCTGAGGCCGGATTTGATCTCGGGTCATCCCAACTCCGAGGCCGGCGCTCTTACTGCGCCACCTAGCCGCCCCTTTAGGGCAATTGGGGTTAAGTAACTTGCCCAAGGTTACAGGGCTAGGTTTTTGTTTGTGTGGATTAAGTATCGGAGGCCGGCTCCGAACTCAGGTCCTTCTGACTCCAGGGCCGGCGCTCTATTCACCGTGCCACCTAGCCGCCCCTGGACCCCATTATTTTCTATTTCCATAGCAACCCTTCATGCTTGAATTGTTTCTCCTTTATCTGTGCATTTTTAAGTGTGTTGTGGCTTAGTTTTTATAATCACCTCTAGTCCTGGGGTAACAGGTATGTAGCTTCTGGTCACAGAGCATCCTTCATTTTCCCCCTTTGTCCTGGACCTGGAACCAAAATCTGCAGCCTCCTGTAAGTACCAGCAGCCAGTGGTATCCCCACCCCACTACTTCTGCACTCATCAGGTGAATGTTCCTTCTTCCCCCTGTCACATCTCCACAGCACAAGTGGGTGTGGTGTTCCTTGTCAGCAGAGGTTCCCTTGATCTTTCTCAGCTCTGACACCCAACACCCCTCACTGTTCTGGAGGCAAAAGTTCCTGTGGCTGGAGATGAGGCAGCTTCCCAATCCTGGGGCTTGCTGTTTGTTCTTTAAGCAGACCTAGTACTTAACCTGCAGGTGTTTACTCTTTACAGGGGCCAAACCTCATTCTGGGACTTTTTATCAGATCTTCTCTGATTGTCCCAGGATAACCTCTGTTATGCCCCTACTACTATTTATCTCACCCCCAATATTTGCCCAGAGGTGCTATTTCATCTCTTTTGTGGGGGAAAATCTTGAAAGCTTAGAATTTTTGACCTACTCTGCCATCTTCCCAGAATCCTATCATGACTCTTGGATACTGCTTTATTTGCTTCAATCAGAATATAAAACTTTTTAAATCCTAAAATCATCTAAGAATTTTTTCCTATTCTTTTATGTCAAGGATAATAATTAAATGTTTAATACTGCTTTAAGCTATTAAGCTAGCAATAAAATGCATTATTTTAACCCAATTTATTGGATTAAAGAACAATCCCAGCTGTTATTTAACATGAACAATTGCACTGATCTGAATTTCATTAACATCTAACTAAAATAATTATTTGAAACTGACCCACATTATTTCAGGAAGTTCACTTGACTCTTTTCAAGAAAGGACCGTTATCTTGCATTTCATTTCAAGTATATTGATAACCATTAGGTTTTAAGTCAACATGAATTAGGAGTTTGTTTTTTGCCTTATTCTGTATAGGCACATATACTGGGGTCATAAAAAGTAAACTATGAAATTAAACTTTAATTAGTGTTTGATTAATTATTTGACTAATAATTTGATTAACTTAACTCTCTCTCTCTCTTTCTCTCTCTCTCTCTTAAAGCCTCCAAGGAAAAGCAAGGCTAACATGATGTTAGCTGAGTTTAAAAACTCACACCTTGAACAGAGAAATAAAGGTGGGGTAACATGGCCATAATTGGGATTTGAAGATTTCTTTTGAAAAGGGCCTACCACCTTAACATGCATATTATTAACATTAACAAGATAAAAATGAGGAGGAACACCAGGACAAAATTACTAATAGTTCATCTCGGGAAAATGAAATTTTGAAGTCCAGATTGGAGATTTCAATCTCTAACTTTACCAATGATCCCTCAATTTCATAAATTTCAGGTCATGTTAAGTTCCAGGGAGAACTCGTTCATTCAAGTATACATGTTCATAATAGCTTACATTAATACACTCAGTTATAATAAAAATATTCTTCTTTGTTCCCTCAAATTCTCTATAAGGTGTTGTGCAGGGAGCAGAGACAGTACCAAGCATTTTCCTTATATGGATAGGATTGTAATTCAAACATCCTCATTAAAAATAACTTCATAAGGCCTCAAATTTATCCTCATTGACTTATATTTCAGATGAAACAATGCATGAGAACGTTTAGCCTTCGTCATTATAATTCCTTTTAGATAATGTAATTACATGAAACATAATGTAGCCAATTCAAATATTAGGTTATTATATTTTTAAAGGAAACATTTTTCTTTCTCTTTCTGTACTTTTGACTCATTCCACTTTTTAAAACTCAAATGTACAAAGAAAAAAATAGTAAAATGGAATTATTTGAGTTGTATTTATCACCCTTCTATTTTTTTCAAAAGTTATTTTATAGATGCTAAACATGGGCCATTGAACAAGGAGTAAAATGGATGTAATCAAGTCATAAGTAACTGAAAGTTGCTTGCATTCCTCTGTACCATGTACCGAGTGTTTATATCCTCAAAATCTCCTGTAGGGTTTCATACTTTGCTATCTTTTCTCTATTTAAAAAACAAATTTCTAGTCATAGAAAATGCCAGAAAAAATTACTTCTGGAAATGAGCAACATTCGCTATAAATTTATAACCTGGAAGTTGTGGGCTGCATCTATAGTTATGTTCCACAGAGCTTTTTATGAAAGAAGGGACAGGATCATATTTATGCTTTTTTCATATATTGGAGGAATATTGTGAAGTTTTGCAACTAGCAGGCACTTCTAACCTGTACTGTTTATTTCCAAATCTGTTTTAATTATGTCTAATATAATGGACAGAGACTAGTACAGTGGAAAGAGGATGAAATGGAGTTGGAGGGCATGGATTCAAATCCTGTCTCTGATACTTAATAACTTTAGACAGGTCACTTAAAGATTTCATAATTTAAAATAAGTTAGGGGGATGAACTAGATGGTCCCCAAGGTCCCTTTCCTCCCCTCCCATCCATGATGCTTTAGGATTTCAACAGTGAAAGAGATTTTGAAATATCACAATTGTATTAAATACATTTAAAAACATTTACTATAGTTCCTCCAGTATTTAATTCTGTCTTTCTCCCCATCACCCCTTGCCCATGGCATTTCTTTATGACACTGGATATAAATACCTAAGATGCCGTCAGTTGCCTAGGAAAAGCATGTATCTGCATTCTGTCTTCTCAAATCACTCATAGGTCAATTTCTGCTTCATTTATTAATAGTCACCGAAGCATGTTCAGATGTCTTTGTGTATAATTTGTTTCTACAACTTGGCACTTAATTATCTGCATGAAAAAAGGGTAGGTGTTCTGTGTAGGTAAAGATAGACCCATTGTTTCTCATCTCAGAAAATGAGAAGGCTCGTTTATTTCCTTGATATATTGTTTCACTTCTTTAGAGAAATCAAGAATAGACATTCACTCAGAACTGTAATTCTTGGAGGTGATTTGCTTTGTTTTTCAATCAATGGGCCAGGATCATGTATCCCTAATGTGAGATCACAAATCAAATATGGATGGATACTGATTAGAATGGGGAAAAGCAGGTCACTTTATTTTGGGGATCAGTATAACAGATGACAGTTACAAATCCTCCCTAATTTAGATTACAATTATGAAAGCTCTATATCAATTAGGAAGAATTGTATGTGCAGGTTTTGGTTTGTTTTAGTACATTTTGCCTTTTTTTTTGTTTTCTATTTATTTAAACATTTCAAGAGTACAGAATAACCAATATATTTTTTTCTTTTTTGTTCCAACTCAAGAATATTTTATTTTATTTTCCAATTACATGTAAAAATGGTTTTCAACATTCACTTGTATAAGATTTTGAGTTCCAAATTTTTTTTTCTCCCTCACTCCTTCCTCTCCCCCTCTCCAAGATGGCAAGCAATCTGAGATAGGCTATACAAGTGCAATCATATAACACATTTCCACATTAATCATGATGGGAAAGAAGAATCAGAACAAAAGGGAAAAAACATGAGAGAGGGAAAAAAAAGGTGAAAATGGTATGCTTTGATCTGCTTCAGACTTCATGGTTCTTTCTCTGGATATGGACAGCTCAATAAACTTTTGTTAACCATTATGTGCTAGTCACTTTGCTAAGTTTTAGGGATAAAATATGAAAAAAAAAGAGTCTCTGACCTCAGGAGGTTTATAATTAAATGGTGGGGGAAATATCCCATAAAAGATAGCTGAAAAGTAAGAGAAATTGAAGGTACCTGGCAAGAGGGCATGATGGAGAAGTCCAAAGATGTGCATTTGGATGGGATATGAAAAGAGTGCTAGATGGCCTGAAAACCCTCCTTGAATGAAGTTTTTGGAGGAACTCTCCATTCTTACCCCTACTCAGAGAGGTGCAGGGTCAGATGATTCTGTTGAGAAGTAAATACCAAGGCTGATGTGATCTTGCATGATGATGAGTAGCCTGGTGGTTATGCTAAAATTAATCTTTTGATGGAACATGTCATTGTGTGGAGAGGGTCAGTTTTACTTGCATCGTATATCTCTATGTTGTCCTTTATGTTCTGTGCATATCCCAATGAAGTTCGACAACCATTACTCAAAGAAGGGGATGAAAAAGTATCTTAGGAATCTTCACAACTCCTATCCAATGGAGAATTTGATTTCTGCCTTGAGGAGAATAGAAGGAGGCACATGACTAATCACTTTCCTTTCTTTAGAGAAGGGATATCAATTAGAATTATATCTACCACCCCTACCCCTGACCCAAATAGTGTTAGACTATGGGAATTAATTTTTTCTTCAAAATGTTTGGATCAGTTTACAATTCCACTGACAGTGAATAAATGTCCCAATTTTTTTCATATTCCCTCCAACATTTGTTGCTTCCCTCTTCAATCATTTTAGCCAATCTGATAGGTGTTAAAATTATATCTCAAGTTTTTTAATTTATGTTTCTCTAATCAATAATGACTTAGAATATATTTTTCATATGATTATAACTTGTTTTAATTTTTTCATCAGAAAATTGTTCATATCCTTTGACTATCAATTGGAGAATGACTCATATTTTAGATTTGAAAAAAATTCTTTATCATTATCCCGAGAAGAGGTAAAAGTACAGTTTATATCCAAAATCTTGTTTCTCCTCACTCCACCTGATTGCACAAAAGACCATTTATATAAGAAGATAAAAAAAGAAATATGCAAAATTATGCAGAATAAAATGTTAGATAATACACTAAATGAATGAATTTTTCCCATAGGGAGTAAGATATGTCAGCACAAGCTGAAAAAAAAAAGAGACTTTGATCTAAGTTTCCCAAACTTTCTAGGAAAACAAGCTAAAAAATTAGGCATATATTGCGGAGGGGAGAGTTTTTTGCAAAAATATGTACCTTTCCAGGTTTTTCTTCCTGGGTTTTTCTCCAAACAAAGTCTGGAACCACATGTGTTCCAGGATGGAAGGAGGAAGAAAGATGGTCTCTCATCCAGTTTCCCTCAATCATTCTGCATCTCATACTAGCATACAGAGTTAAGTCAATATGCTCTCCACCAATAAGATGAATTGAGTCTAATAGAAACAAACAAAAAACCAAGAATGATACCTCAGGTAATCCTGCTTAATGGTTAAAAACAGAAGGGTTATAAGTAAACATCAATTGCTTTTTTCTTCTCTTAATGCATTTAAATATCTATTGGAGAGAAATTATAATCTGCTCACTACTTTCCAACTATAGTATGCTTATGTGAGTGGCTTCTGTTTGAACTTTTGTTCATTTCTCCATGTTTTTTTTTTTAATCCCTAACAGGAGAATTCATTAATTTACTCAGGAACATTTATTATATATCATTTATGTGAAAAACAAGAGGAACCCTATCAAAGTGGCTTGGGAGCCAGCCATGGAGTCAGGAATAATTGTGTTCATATCCTGACTCACGCATTTATAAATCATGTAACCATGGATGAATCATGAACCTCCTAGCATTCTAAGCATGTTCACAGTACAAGAGCAGACAGTAATCTGAACTGGTAAAAATAAAGACCTCAGCCAGAAGCCTTACATGGATGAAATGAAAGCTTATACTTCATTTGGAAGGAGAGGAGAAATCGAGTTTGAGTACAGTTGAACAATTGGTAGAAAAATTCCTAAGAGCTGATAAATTGAGGAAAAGCTGTGGAGGAAGTAACAGTTGAACTGTGATTTCAGCACAGGATCCTGTGAGGCAGAGGTGAGGAAATTTTGCACTACAGATGAAGGGGAACCTGTGCTCTTAAAAGGCTCCATGAAAGAAAAGATAATTTGTTTAATTGAATCGCATGGCTAACCCATGTTTAGTTAAAGTCTCTTACAATTCTTTCATTACTTCTTTCTCCCATAATGCTTTGGATATCAACTTCTTACTGGATATTATCAAGTAAAAATTGGATCATCACTTGTCAGGAACATTGTAGAGGACAAAGACTGGAGGTTTACACCTTGATTTAATCAACAAATTAACAAAGTAATGTACATATTAAGGAATTATCCTATTTCCTAATCTTAATGTATGGACAAACTCTTCATTTGTATAAAAGAACCTTAAGGATTTGGGACAATAAATGAAAAGTAAATGATGTCACAAAGGAAATGCCTTGATTCTGATTGAGAAGATAACATAACATTTTGGATTTTTGTTGTTGTTGTTTAGTCTTTTTGGTCCTGTCTGACTTTTTATGACCTCATTTGGGGTTTTTTGGCAAAGAAATTGGGATGATTTGTCAGTATATCATTTTATATTTTATGTTTGACTCAGTCTTCCTAGGAAACTTGTGATTACGAGAGCAGAATGCACCACAAGATTTGGGGTAATGTAATGTAGCAACTGTTTTTATATTATCTTTGAAAGTACCTTAAAAAAACTAATTGACATTACTGCCTGGAAATTAATGGAAACATATCAATGAGAGCTCATCAATGATAGCAATAGAAATCCAAGACATTAGGGTTAACTGTCAAAACTTTGGGAGAGTGGGAATTAGTATTCTGGGGACCTAAAGGAAGTAGAATTTGAAAAAGCAGAACCAAATATATATAAATACTATTATTAATACTCTTTTGCTTGTAATTGGGAGATAAGATGTGCAGGCATTGGGACACAAAGATTCACCTTCCTCTAATGGAAAAGTCGAAGGGGGTATGGGAGAAGGTATGGGAGAGAGCAGATTGGAGGAAGCGATATCTTGCGGGACTGCTATTCTGGGAGGGTGGGTAGGGGAAAAACGGGGGGGAAATGATTGTAACTCAAAATCTGGTGGAAATGAATGATGTAAAACAGAAGTTAATAAAGCATTTGTTTAAAAAAAAAAAGAAAAGAAAAAGCAGAACCAGAGCAATGTTACAAAGGGAATTATTGTTCAAGATATGGTTGCTTCAGATGTGCTCTGTTCTTTGAAGGTGCTCCTTCAAAATTTTAAATTCTTCCGTTCTTTTGTTTTATTCAACTTTTTTTTGTTCATTTTCTATGCATATCAGAACATAAAAGGATTCAAAATATTTAACAATTAAATTTCATTTCCAGAAACCTCTATGATAAATATTATACATTGTGTTAAGAACTGCCCATCTTTTTTTTGCTTCCTTGTAAGCTTTCTCTTGTTTGCTGCTGTGCTCTTTCTTTTTCTTTTTTTTTACTTTATTGTCTTCCTCTCTCCAAGGAAGGCTACAATTATGTGCAGAATTTTTTGTCTATAGCTATAGATGTGTACATGCACACACATACATATCTTTCATATCATACTCAGATTTACCCTAATCTTTCTTACGAGCTACCCAATTATTAAAAATAATTTTAGATATACATTTTGCATTGTACATATATAAAAAGTAAACAGTCTGTCCTTATTGAATCCTTATTAGTCATCTTTGGTATGTACCTTATGTGTCTCTCGACTCTTGTTTGTCAAATCTTCTATTAAGTTCATTTTTTTTTAACAAAGTCTTGAAAGTCTGATGGTTGATCAAATGTTCATTTTTTTTCCCACTCAGGATTATGCTTAACTTGGTTGGGCATGATATTTTTTAACAGAGCACCAGTTCTTTTGCTCCTCAATATATAGTGTTCCAAGATCTATGGCCCTTTAATGTCTTTGCTGCTAGGTCTTACATGATTCTAATTGTGGCACCATCATATTTAAATTATTTTATTTTTGTTAATATTGTATCCTTGAGCTGTGGGTTTGGGGATTTGACTATAATATTTCTATGAGTTTTCCTCATAGGATCTCTTTTAAGTGGTGATTCATGGATTTCTTTTCAATTTCTACTTTCCCCCTTTTTCTAATACTTCAGAACAATTTTCTTTAATTATTTATTGTATTATTGTATCAAAATTCTTTTTTTTTGCCTTTTGGATGGGGGGAAGGCAGGGCAATTGGGGTTAAGTGACTTGACCAAGGTCACATGGCTATTAAGTGTTAAGTGTCTGAGGCCAAATTTAAATTCATGTCCTCCTGAATTCAGTGTTCTAGTCATTGTGCAAACTAGCCACTCCAAGATTCTTTTTTTAATCATAGCTTTCAGTTAGTCCACTTATTTTTGTGTTTTCTCTTCTTGGTCTATTCTCTAGATCTTTTGTATTTTCTTATAAGATCTTTCATTTTCTCTTCTATTTTTTCTTTATTCATATTTTTAAAGTTATTCCTTTATCTGTCATAATTTTGCTCGCTAAACCTTGCCCAATACTAATTTTCAAGGTGTCATTTTCTTCCTTAAGATTCTGGATCTCCTTTTCTAATTGTTTGACTTTCCTCTCAGAATCTTCTACTTTTCTTGGATTATTTTTATTTTATTTATTTATTTTTAGTTTTTCCATAATATTTGTCAATTGATTTTAAAGTCTTGTTTTAAGATCTTCTGTTAATTCTTTTTGGGCAAGTGACCATCTGACATTAATCTTTGGGGTAGGAGGGGTTTCTTTACTTCAGTATCTTCTTCCAAAGATGAACCCTGGTCTTCTTTATTCCAATAATAGCTTTCCATGGTTGAATTCTTTATCCTTCACCTGTGCATTTTTTGTGTGTTATCTAGCCCTGGCTATGCGGCATAATGCATCTTTCCCCAGATCTTCAGTTCTCCCTCCTGAGCTGGAAACAAAGCCAAACTGCCAACCTCTTGTAAGTGCCCACAGCCAGGGTCATTATGCCCCATTGCTTCTGCATTCACCAGGCCTTTGCTCTTCCTTCTGATCCATGCCTTTCTTTGCAGCACAGCTGGGTCTGGCTTTCCTTGTCAGCAAAGATTGCCTCAATCTCCCCAGGCGCAGATGCCCAATTCCCCTCACTATCCAGGGTTAAAAGTTCTTGTGGCTACACTGCCTCCCAAACCAACTAACCCTAGGGCTTATCACATGTTAAAGAGGACGCAAGCCTAGAGGTGTTTGTTCTTCACAGGGACCAAACCTCTTCCTGGTAATTTTCTTCTGATCTTCTCAAATTGTCACAGGAATATCCCTATGGTGCCCCTATTCTTATTTATTTTTACCCTTCCTTTTTTACCCTAAGGTACTACTTTATGTTTTTTTGTGGGGGAAAATCTTGGGAGCTTAGAATTTTCTGTCCTATTCTACCATCTTCTATTCTTCAGTTTTTGTTTGAAAAAGTGGGGAAAGAAGCAGTTTTGTTAGCTTCTGTGTTTCTTATATAATAAATAATTCATATATGTCATTGACATTAGGAATTTTGAAGGTTCCATGTTTGTCTCCCATTCTGGCATGAACATTCTGCCCCAGTTTCATTGAGGAATGGAAGAAACTGTTCTATATCAAAACCTTGAGACACCTTTGCCTCATAAATTTGTTGAGTTTTCAGATTTTGTGTCCTGATGATGGATGATTCAGAAGAGACATGAAAGTGAAGGATTGGAATATTACAGTCTAAGGTCTTTGGGTTCATATAAACACTTTCTTGCTCCTAGGAGGATACTGAATGGGATTAAACTAATGTTATCATCAGGATGTTTGAAACATCATTCATCCTGCAGATCAGAAATCAATATCAGAAACATCTTCTCATTTTACTTATATCTGGGAACTGACTGGTAAAAAAATTGTTTTTATACATTGATGCAAGCAATAAAATAGGTTTTAAAATTATGGCTGTAAGTTTCACATAGTAAAATGTTTTTCATTTCTTTGGAGTTTCCCAAAGCAAGAATGGTCAGTCTAGGTGATCTGATTGCGCATAACAAATAAAATTGTTAAAAGCAAACATTTAAAAACTTTTTTTCATTGTTTAAATTATGCCAGGGAATGTGTCAGACAATGAAGAATAAAGTGAAAATGGAACAGTCCCAGTCTTTAATGAGTTTGTTTTCTCATGAGACTTATATTCTATGAAAATAACATGTATAGACCTAAGTACACATACATATGGATATAAAGTAAATAAAACGTGCGTTAAAGAGTGGTGCTGAAAACTTAGAGATCCAGAAAAACTCTTGAAGTACAAAGTGCTAGAGTTCTAAGGAGAATAAAGAAATGGGGGAAGGGGAAGCTAAGATGGCTGGAAACAAAGGTAAGGACATTCTTGAGCTCTCCCAAATTCCCTTACAAATGACTTCAAATAATATTTCAATATGAATTCTGGAGCAATAGAACATACATAATGGTATGATGAAGTAATTTACCAACCCAGACAACGGAGGTAAGCAGTAAAGATCTGTTGCACCTAGGTGACAGTAGAGCATAGTGCAACATTGGCAACACCTCAACAAGACAGCATGAGGTCTTGGCAGGAGTTGAATCTTTAGCAGCAGCTTTTGGAGCTCTCAGCCCACAGACAGTAAGGTGATTGGATTATTGGTCAGGAGAGTACAGATATCCATTTGCAGGCACCAGGTGCAGGACTCTGTTGCATTGCCTATACACTAATCTGGGTCATGGTCCTGGGTGGCAGTCCCAGGAGGGCACTAGCAAACCATACCTTGGGGCCATGGAGGGACCCTAGTAATAGTTCCAGGGAACTAAAAGAGTACTTGTGGTAATTGATAGAACAGAGCACAGACCAGCAGAGCAGTAAACACATGTTTCCTCAGATCACAGAACTTGGACTAACTGTAAATGTAACAGACCCACAACCCTAGCTCTTAAAACATCTGCAAAAACAACAACAATAACAACACCCTTGAATTTGGATCAGTGCCCCCCTCCCCCTTAGGAACAGAGCTCAACTTTAACATAAATTTTAAGTCAAGAAATAGTTTAGAAAAATGACCAAAAACAATAACAACAACAGCAAAACTTGGCTATCGAATATTACTATGGTCATAGGAAAGATCAAAACAAATTCAAAATAACACTTCAAAGTCAAAACTGCTACATCCAAAGTCTAAAAGAAAAGTGTTATTTGGTCTCAGGCCCAAAAAGAATTTCTGGGAGAGCACAGAAAGCATTTTCAAACACAAGAGTGGCAGTGATGGAAAAAACAGGGCCAGAAATAAGAATGATGCAAAAAAATTATTTTAAAATAGAGAGTCAACAGCTTCATAAAGGAGGCACAAAATCATTGAAGATAATAATATCTTAAAAATGGAATATGCTAAATGGTAAAACAGTCACATGCATCTACTAATGAGAACTTATAAACCAGAACTGGTCTTATGAAAGAAAAAAAAGTATAAAATTTCACCAAAGGAAAGATCTCTTTAAAAATTAGAATTGGTCAGATAGAAAAGGAAGTACAAAGTTCACTGAAGAAAATATTCCTGAAATATGAGAATTGGGCAAATGAAAGCTAATAACTTCATGAGATATCAAAAATCACTAAAACAAAATCAGTAGATGAAAAAATAAAATAAAAATGTGAAATATCTCATTAGAAAAACAACTGACTTGGAAAACATATTAAGGAGAGATCATTTAAAAAGTATCAGACTACTTGAAGACTATGATAAAAAAGGAGTCTAGAAATCATATTTCAAGAAATCATCAAAGAAATCTGTATAAGGTATAATACAATTGGAAATAATCCACTGATTAATTCCTAAGATAGATCCCGATATGAAAACTCCCACACATATTATAGTCAAATTCCAGAGTATCCAGGTTAAAAAAAAACATTGCAGCCATCCAGAAAGAAAAAATTCAAATATCATGGAGACACAGTCAAGATAATCCAAGATTTAGCACCATTCACACCAAAGGTTTGGAAGACTTGGAATATAATATTCCAGAGGGCAAAGGAGTTAGGACTACAACAAAGAATCACCTACCCAGCAAAACTGATTATAATCCTTTAGGGGAAATAATAGGCAGTCAATGAAATAGAGAATTTCCACACATTCCTCATGGAAAGACCAGAGCTGAATAGAAAATTTGACTTTCAAATACAAGGTTCAAGAGAAACATAAAATGATAAACAGGAAAGAGAAGTCATAAGGGCTTCAATAAATATAAACTGTTTACGTTCTTACCTGGAAAGATAATACTTGTTACTCCTGAGAATTTTATCAGTATTAGGGTAGTTAAGAGTACATGTGAATAGGGGACACAGGTGAATTTAATATGATGGTATGATATCTTAAAATATAAAGCTAAAGGGTTAACTGGAAAGGGGGAAGGGGAAAAAACAGAACTTCATAAATTGTTTCACATAAAAGAGGCACAAAAGAGCTTCTATTGTGGAAAGGAAGATGGGACTGGTGGAGGTGCAGTGCTTGAAGCTTATTTTCATTAAAATTTGGCTCAAAGAGGGAATAACATACATGCTCAGTTGGGTATAGAAATCTATCCTGCAGATTTCTGGGAGGCAAGATGGAGTAAGCAGTAAATGGCCATAACTCCCATATTCACCTCCAAAAACCTAGCATTCCAAAACAAATTCTGGAACAGCAGAACCAGCAAAAAGATGGGCTGAAATAATTTTTGAGCCCAAGAGACTTGGGTGATCACTAGTAGAGGTTTGACTTATTGGGAAAAAAAGGAGTGCAGTCCAGGTCAGTAAGCTGGCAACAATCCCTAACTCAGCAAACTAGTGGTAGATCCTGAGCCACAATGCAATGGAGCAGGCAAATGACAACAACGCTACCATATCCCTCAGTATAACCAGAGAAATGGGCAGACTACAGCTCTAAGAACCACCATGTGCTTCAGGGTAGTCCCAGGAAAAGACACAACCTCCAGTGGTCAGACCTCCACCTGCTTCAGAGTAGGCCTAGTCAAACAAGTAGACACCAGCCCTATAAGTGCCTAAGCAAACTGTGTCCAGTAGTGCTGGGCCCCTGCCACATGCTTCAGTGCTGAGTTGGGCAAACAGGTAACCAAATGGGATATAGTCAAAGCAATAATTAGGGGAAATTTTATATCTCTAAATATTTACATGAAAAAAAAGAGATAAATGAATTGGGCATGCAATTTAAAAAGCTAGAAAAAGAACTAATTAAAAATCTCCAATTAAATACCAAAGTAGAAATTATGAAGATCAAAGGAGAGGTTAATAAAATTTAAAGTAAGGAAACTATTGAACTCATAAATAAGCCTAAGAGCTAGTTTTATGGTGGAGGGGAACATGAAATAGATATGTTTTATCAATTTTATTTAAAAAGAAAGAAAAAACACAAATTGCCAGTATGAAAAATGACAAGAATGAATTCACCACCAATGAAGAGAAAATTAAAGCAATAATTAAAAGCTAATTTTCCTGAATGTTTGCCAATAAATCTGGCAATCTACGTGAAATTGATCAGTATTTACAAAACTATAAATTGCTCAGATTAACAGGAGAAGGAAAATACTTAATTCCATTTTAGAAAAAAAAAACAAAACAAAACAAGCCATCAGTGAACTTCCTAAGAAAATTTCCCCAAGTCCAGATGGGTTCACAAGTAAATTCTACCAAACATTCAAAGAACAATTAATTCCAAAACTATGTAAACTATTTGGGGGGAAAATAGGCAAAGAAAGAGTCCTACAAAGTTCCTTTTATGACACAAATATGGTACTTATACCTAAACAAAAAAGAGTTAAAACAGAGGAAGGAAATTATAGACCAATTTCCCTAATGAATATTGATGCACAAAATTTGAACAAAATACTGAAAAGATGATTACAATATCTCAGAAGGATCATATACGATGACCAGTTGGGATTTTTTTTTCTTTTTCTTAATTCAATTTTATACTTTTTTTTTTAGTTTACATCATTTCCATAAGACTTTGAGTTAGAAATTTTCTCCCCAGCTTTCCTCTACTCACTACCCCAAAACAACAATCACACTGTATACCCCTTACCCCAATCTGCTCTCTCCTATATCCTCCCCCATCCCCACTCCAACTTTCCAATAGGGTAAGATGGATCTCCCTCCCCCAGTACCTATATATCTTATTTCCCAGTTGCATGTAAATAATAATGATAATAATAATAATAATACATTTTAAACATTTGATTTAAAAATGTGAATTCCAGATTCTTTCCCTTCCTACCTCATCACCCACCCTAACTGGGAAGATAGACAATTCAATATAGGTTGTACATGTGTAGCTATAGAAAACACTTCCATAGTGGATATATTGTGAAAGACTGACTATATTTCCCTCCATCCTATCCTGACCTCCACTTGTTCTATTCTCTACTTTGACCCTGTCCCTTTTCAAAAGTGTGTGCTTCTAACTACCCTCGCCCCCAAGCTGCTCTCCCCTCCATCATCCCCCCTCTCATCCCCTTCCATCCGACTGTCCTGTACGGCAAGATACCCTAGTTATTGTGTATGCCATTCCCTCCCTAAGCCAAATTCAATGAGAGTAAGGTTGATGCATTCCCTTTTGCCTTCCTGTTCTTACCCTCCATTGTAACAGTTTTCCCTTTCCTCTTCTATGTAAGATAATTTACCCCATTTTGTCTCTCCCCATCTCCTCTCATTATATTCCTCTCTCACCTCTCAATTTCACCTTTTAAGTATCATCCCTTCCTATTCAATTGATCCTGTACCCTCTGTCTATGTATACCTGTATAAATATATACATACTCACATATGTATTCATATACCCATATAACCTCCTATATAGACATATGTATACACACACACACACACACACACATACACATACATATATTCCCTTCCACTATCCTCATACTGAGAAAAATGTAATAGGTTATAATTATGGTTTTTCCATGTAGGCATATAAATAGTTCAACTTTGATAAGTTCCTTATTGTTTCTTTTCCCTATTTACCTTCTAATGCTTTTCTTGCTTCTTGTAATTGGATATCAAATTTTCTATTCAACTCTGGTTTTTTCATCAAGAAAGCTTGAAAGTCCTCTATTTAATTGAATGACCATATTTTCCCCTGAAACATTATACTCAGTTTTGCTGGGTAGGTACTTCTTGGTTTTAATCCCAGCTCCTTTGACCTCTTGAATATAATATTCCAAGTCCTTCAATCCCTCAATGTGGAGCCTGCCAGATCCTGTGTTATCCTGATTGTGTTTCCACACTATTAAAATTGATTATTCTTGACTGCTTGTAATATTTTTTCCTTGATCTAGGAACTCTGGAACCTGGCTATATTATTCCTAGGAGTTTTCTTTTTGGGATCTTTTTCTTTTTTTCTTTTTTTTTTTTTAAAGCAATTGGGGTTAAGTAACTTGCCCAAGGTTACATGGCCAGTTATTTTTTGGGTGGGTGTTAAGTATCTGAGGCTGGAACCAATCCTAGGTCCTCCCAACTCTGTGGGCAGCACTCCTACTCACTGCACCACCTAGCCTCCCCTGGGATCTTTTTAAAGAAGTGATTGGTGAATTCTTTCAACTTCTATTTTGCCCTCTGGTTCTAAAACATCAGGGCAATTTTCCTTGAGAATTTCTTGAAGGGTGCTTTCTAGGTTATTATTTTTTTTATCATGACTTTCAGGTAGTCCAATAATTTTTAAATTATGTCTCCTGGATCTGTTTTCCAGGTCAATGGTTTTTCCATTGAGATATTTCACATTGCCATCTATTTTTTCATTTGTTTGAATCTGTTTAATAGCATCTTGATTTCTCATAAAGTCATTAGCCTCCATTTGCTCCAATATAATTCTGAAAGAATTATTCTCTTCAGTGAGCTTTCGAGAGTCTTTTCCCATCAAGCAAATTTGGCTTTTCAAGACATTCTTCTCCTCATTGGCTTTTTGAGCCTCTTTTGCCATTTGAATCAAACTATTTTTTTGCTTTTTTCTTTTTTTGGAGTGCAATTGGAGTTAAGTGACTTGCCCAAGGTCACATGGCTAGTTTTTGTGTTAAGTGTGTGAGGCCAGATTTGAGCTCAGGTCTTTCTGACTCCAGGGCAGGTGCTCTATTAACTGCACCACCTAGCTGCCCCTGAGTTAGTCTATTTTTTAAGGTTTTATTTTTTTCAATGAGGTTGTTGACTTGCTTTTCATGATTTTCTTGCAACGTTCTCATTTCTCTTCCCAATTTTTCCTCCACTTCTCTTATTTTGTTTTCTAAATCCTTATTAAGCCAATCTGTGGCCTATAAGCAGTTCATATTTTTCTTGGAAGCTTTTGGTGCAGGAGTTCCAACTTCATTGTTCTTCTGCCATTTCATGCTTTGATCCGTTTTGTCCCCAAAAAAGGAATCCAAATTTGGATTACTGTGCTTGCTTTCCTTCCTTTGCTTGCTCATTTTGCCACTCAATTTTGAGCTTTTTGCCACAGTAGAACTCTGCTTCCAGAGACAAGAGTTTTGTCCTAAATCATTGGGTTTTTCACAGCTGCCAGAGCTATTAGTTGGGTGCCCTCTCAGAAGCCTCCATAGGTTCTGGCACCTGTTCTCACACCCCAGGACCTCCACTCAAGACAGCAATCCAGATCCAAGCAGGTTAAAGCTAGAGTGATTATCCCTCTGAATGGTTGCTTGTTCCACCTACAATCTGTAGGCCAGGAGCTCTGAAGCAGCCACACAGTGGCACCACCATTGTACCTCAGCCACTTCTCCCTTTGGGGGCAGTGGCCGGACCGCACTCTCAGTCCCCCTGTTCCCAAAGTCCACACTGACCTTTTACTTTGCCTTTTGCATTTATGGGTTGATAATTCTGGAAACCATCACAGTTGCTGGTGATCTACTCTCTCAAAATCCCTCTAGCTGCAGCTTGTTGGGGCTACCCTGAGGCTAAAACAGCAGGCCCACCAGGGCTGGGCTCTGCTCCCAGCACACTGAGATGGACCATTCCTGCTGGCCTGCTGGGCTGCCTTCAGTGAGAGATTTACTATTTGTTTCTATCTGTCAATTTGTGGGTTCTGTAGCTCTAAAGTTCATTTAGAGTCATATTTTATAGGTATTTGAGGTGGCCATGGGGGGACTTCAGGGAGTTTTCCTGCTTCTTTGCTGTAATTTTGGCTCCACCCGACCAGGTGGGATTTATATGAGGAATTCAAGGTTGGTTCAATATTAGGGAAACTATTAACATAAATGACCACATCAATAACAAAACCAACAGAAATCACATGATTATCTTAAAAGATGCTGAAAAAGATTTTTGGCGAAATGCAGCACCCATTTCTCTTAAAAACACTAGAGAGCATAGAAATAAAGGGATCATTCCTTAAAATGATGAACATATTTATCTAAAGCCACCAACAAGTATTATCTGTATTAGGGATAAGCAAGAAGCCTTCCCAGTAAGAACAGGGGTGAAGAAAGACTGCCACTTATCACCTCTATTATTCAATATATTACCAGAGGGAGGTGGGAAATTGGGAAAGAATTATTACAAACTATGTCTCTGATAAGGGACTCATTTCTAAAATATACAGAGAATTGAGTCAAATCTATAAGAATTAAAGCCATTCCCCAATTGATAAATGGTCAAAGGATATGAACAGGCAGTTTTCAGAGAAAGAAATTAAAGATATCTATAAGCATATGAAGAAATGCTCTAAATCACTATTGATTAGAGAAATGCAAATCAAAACAACTCTGAGGTACCACATCTCACCAGTCAGAT
The DNA here is from genome assembly GCA_011680675.1 of Gymnobelideus leadbeateri. Lineage (NCBI taxonomy): Eukaryota > Metazoa > Chordata > Mammalia > Diprotodontia > Petauridae > Gymnobelideus > Gymnobelideus leadbeateri. Next base: position 473,019 of record WOXC01000245.1, read on the forward strand.
TGGCTAAGATGACAAAACAGGAAAATGACAGATGCTGGAGAGGATGTGGGCAAATTGGAACACTAATGCATTGCTGGTGGAGTTGTGAACTGATCCAACCATTCTGGAGAGCAATCTGGAATTATGCCCAAAGGGCTATAAATAATTTCATACCCTTTGACCCAGAATACCACTTCTAGGGTTATATCCCAAAGAGATCATAGAAGTGGGAGGAAGACCCATATGTACAAAAATATTTATAGCAGCTCTTTTTTTTTTTTTTAAAGCAATTGGGGTTAAGTAACTTGCTCAAGGTTACACGGCTAGTCATTATTTATGCGTGGGTGCTCATTTTCTGAGGCCGGATCTGATCTCGGGTCATCCAAACTCCGAGGCCGGCGCTCTTACTCACTGCTCCACCTAGCCGCCCCTTTAGGGCAATTGGGGTTAAGTAACTTGCCCAAGGTTACACGGCTAGGTTTTTGTTTGTGCGGATTAAGTGTCGGAGGCCGGCTCCAAACTCAGGTCCTTTTGATTCCAGGGCCGGCGCTCTATTCACTGCGCCACCTAGCCGCCCCTATAGCAGCTCTTTTTGTGGTTGTAAAGAATTGGAAATTAAGGGGATGCCCATCAATTGGGGAATTTGTGGTATTTGTATGTAATGGAATATTATTGTGCTATAAGAAATGAGAAGCAGGTGGACTTCATATTTACCTGGAGAGACTTATACAAACTAATTCTGAGTGAGAAAAGTAGAACCAGGAGAAATTTGTATATAATCACAGACACAACATATGTGTGATGACCAACTATGACAGACTGGACTCTTCTCGGCAATGCAGTGATATAAGTCAATCCCAAAAGACTCATGATGGAGAGAGATGCCTACATCCAGAGAAAGAACTAGAAAGAACGAGTTTGAATCCTGATTGAAGTAAACTACTTGATCTTTTCCTTTTCATTGTTTGGTTTTATTTCCTCTTTACCATTTTTCATTCCATCTAGTACAATCAGCCTTTGTAACCTGACTAATGTCTAATGTGAAAGTATTTGCAGATCCTATACTGGACTATATGCTGTCATGGTGGCTAGGGGGAGGAGGGAAGGAAAAATTGAAACTCAAGGAACTATGGAATTGAATCTTGTAAACTAAAAATAAACAAACAAATTAATAAAAATAAAAATATATATTACTCGAAATGTTAGCAATAGCAGTAAGAGAAGAAAAAAGTATTGAAGGAATTAAAATAGGCAATGAGGAAACAAAACTATCACTCTTTGCAAATGATATGATGGTATACTTAGAAAACCTTAGAAAATCATCTAAAAAAACTACTTCAAATAATTAACAGCTTTAGCAAAATTGCCAGATATAAGATAAACCCACATAAATCATCGGCATTTCTTTATATGATCAACAAGGTCCAGTAGCAAGAGATAGAAAGCCAAGTTCCACTTGAAATAAATGTAAGCAATATTACATATTTGGGAATCTATTTGCCAAGAAAAACCTAGTAACTATATGAATACAACAAAAAACAAAACAAAACGCTTTTCACACAAAGTACTAAAGAATTGGAAAAATGTCATTTGTTCATGGGTAGAGTGAACCAGTATGATAAAAATGATAATTCTGCCAAAACAAATTTACTTAGTGTTATATCATTCAAACTCTGTGTGTGTGTGTGTGTGTGTGTGTGTGTATTTGATAGAGCTAGAAAAAAGTAACAACAAAATTCATCTGGAAAAACTAAAGGCCAAGAATATCAAGAGAATCAATAAAAAAGAACAAAAAACAAAACAGAAGGTGGCCTAACAGTACCAAATCTCAAAAATATTCTGAAGAATTAATCATGAAAATGGTCTAGTATTGACTAAAAAAAATAGAGTGGTGGATCAGTAGAGATAAATACCCAAGACATAATATTCAATGACTATAATAACCTAATGTCTAGTAAAGGCAAAGACACCAATCTTTGGGATAAGAACTCACTATTTGACAAAAACTGCTGGGAAAACTGGAAAACAATAGAAAAAAACTACATATAGACCAACATCTCACACAATATACCAAGATAAGATCAAAATAGGTGCATGAATTAGAAATAAAGGGTAATACCATAAGCAAATTAGGAGGGTCTACGTGTCAGATCTATAGGGAAGGGAAGAATTCATGACCAAACAAGAGGTAGAGAACATTATGAAATGTAAAATAGATGATTTTGATTACACTAAAACCAAAATTAAACAAAAACTTTTATACAAAGTGAATACATCTGAGATTAGAAGGAAAACAGAAAGCTTGGAAACAATCTTTACAACAAATGCTTCTGATAAAGACCTAATTTCTTAAATATATAGTGAACTGAATCAAATGTATAAAAATACAAACAGAATCCTCTTGATAAATGATCAAAGATATGACTAGGCAATTTTCAGATGAAGAAATCAAACCTTTCATTTGGCAGCAGTGCTCTAAATCAGTTTTGATCAGAGAAATGCAAATTAAAACAAATTGGAGGTATAACTAACACCTATAAGATTTGCTAATATGAAAAAAAGTGAAAAGTGATAAACATTGAAAAAGATGTGGGAAAATTGGGACATTATTGCACTGTTGTTGGGGTTGTGAATTGATGCATTTTGGAGAGCAGTATGGAACTATGACCATAGGCTACCAAAACTATACATATCCTTTGAATGAACAAGAGAACACTAATAGGTCTGTATCCCAAAGAGGTCATAAAAAGGGAAAATGAACTACATATGCAAACATATTTATAGCAGCCCTTGTCATGGGGTGAAATATTGGAAACTGAGGGGATGCCCATCAGCTGGGGAATGGCTGAAAAAGCTGTGGTATATGAATATAATGGAATGCTATTGTGCAATAAGAAATGATGAACAAGCAGATTTCAGAAAAAACAAAAAACAGAAAGACATGTATGAACTGATGCAAAGCAAAATGAGCAGAAGTAGGAAAACATTGTTTACAATATCCATGACATTTTGTTATGATCAACTATGAATGACTCAGCCCTTCTCAGCAGTACAACGATCCAACACAGGTACAAAGAACTCATGAAGAAAAATGCTATCTATACCCAGATTTTAAAAAAAATGATGTACTCTTTCTCATGTTTTTCTTTTTTCCCTTTTGGTCTGTTTCTTCTTTCATAACTATAACTGACATGGAAATACTTTTACATATACTTTTACAATACTTTTATATAACCTGTATCAAATTGACTATCATTTTAGGAAGTGAGGAGGGGAAGGAGAGGGAGAAAAATCTTGAACTCAAAATCTTGTAAAACTGAATGCTAAAAACTGTTCTGACATGTATTTGGGGAAAAAATAAGCCACTATTGAAAAAAAAAAGAAATCTATCTTACCCTACAGGAAAGTAGTATGGGAAGGGGAGAAGTGGGTGGGTCTAATAAAAGGGAAGCAGATTGGGGGAGGCATTAGTCAAAAACAAAATACTCTTAGGGAAGGACAGGGTGAAAGGAGAGTGAGAGAAGGCTAAACAAAGGGAAATAGGTTGTAGTGAAATACACAGTAATCATAAATGTTAAAAATATATCAAGTTTCTCTGATAAATGCTTCATTTTTCAAATATATAGAGAATTGAGTCATATTCATTAAAAAAAAGTCATTCCCCAGTTGACAAATAGTCAAAGGATATGAGTAGGCAGTTTTCAAATGAAATCACTGAAGTTAACTATAGTCATATTCTAAAATATATATATCTAAATCACTATTGATTAGAATTAGAAACAAATTATAACAACTCAGGAGTACCACTCCATGCCTTTCATATTGGCTAACATGACAGAAAAATAAAATTATAAATGCTAAAGGGGATGTGGAAAAATAAGGACACTAATGCACTTTTGCTGGTGTTGTGAAATGGTCTAATCTGGAGAACAAGTTGGAATCATATCCAAAGTGCTATAAAACTATTCGTGGATGGGGGGAGGTCAGAGCCAAGATGGTTGTAGCAGCAAGCACCCCAATATCCCCAGGGTAGCTGCCAACACAGGTTCCCAGATCTGCTTCTCAAAAGGAAAGCAACTCAAAATGGGTCAACAAGCTTATTTTAATCAAACAAACATACATTACCTAGTTCAGGGGGAAAAAGGTCAGCACCCTGAACTTCAGAGTTACAGAACTTACAGATCAAACAGACAGGCTTCCAAACTGTCCAACCATTATATCAATATCAAATCACAGTTACCAGAGAGGGAAGCATCAACATCTGGGTTTTCAAAGCCGGGCGGGCTCTCAACAACGGCTTCCCAGACTCTCATCTGGTCAAATCACAAAACACTTCTCAAAGTGAGCCCCAAAGCAAAGCCTCTCATCAGAGTTTATATAGCCTTCTCCTAGCTCAAAGATTGTAACAACCTTCTTGACCCACTGCCCAATCACAAAGTATCAAGGTGTGGGCTTTCCTGAAAAACAAGCCTCCCACCACAAGCTCCAGGTGCACTTAAGCTAGGGGCAGGGAAGATCTTTAAATCTGCATTTCCATTACAATGGTGGAGTAAAAGCAGGAACTTTCTTGAGCTCAAGCCCCAGTCACCTCCAATACCTGTAAAAAAAATTACTCTAAACAAATTTTGGAGCTACAGAACTCACAAAATGACAGAATGAAACAAATCTCCTGCTGAAGGCAGCCTAGCAAGCCAACATGAAGGGTCTATCATATTTGCCTGGGAGCAAAGTGCAGTCCAGTGTGGGCTGTGTTGGCACAGACTGGTTGGAACAGACCTCAGGGGACTGAACTACTGGCAGCTGTGGTGATTTCCAGACTTCTCAACCTATAAACAACAAAGAGAAAATAAAAGGTCAGTGAGGAAACTCTGCTGGATGTGGATGAGAGAAGAGCATGGTCCAGCCCTTGCTCTTGTGGTGACAGAGGTGTCAGTGGCTGCTTCCAGAAATCCAGACCCACAGATGGTGGGGGAGATCAAGATGGTGGGGGGATTAGAGGGAAAATGCAGGAACCTCTTTTGATGCTAAGGCAGGATTCTCTTGCTTTGCCCTGCTTGGATCTGGGTCATAGTGGATGAAGGTCCTGGGGTGAGGAGAGCTGGTGTGGCAGAGCTTGTGGCAGCTGCAGAGAGATCATCCTCTTCACAGTTCAGAGGCAGGTGCCTAGAAGAAGCTCTGACAACAGCTGCACAAAACCCCAGTAATTTGGGACACAGCTCTTCCACTCTGGAAGCAGAGTTCTATCTCCAGAGAAAGAAATGAAGGAGTCGGAATGCAGATTGAGCCATAGTTTTTTTAAACTTTCTTTTATTTTTTGGTCTGTGTTTTCTTTCACAACACGACTAATATATGAATATGTTTTGCAGGAATGAACAAGTATAACCTATATCAAATGGATTATCTTCTCAATGTGGGGGAAGGAGGGTGTGAAGGAAGTAGAAATTTTGGAACTCAAAATATAAAATAATTGGGGTGGCTAGGTGGCACAGTGAACAAAGCACTGGCCATGGAGTCAGGAGGACCTGAATTCAAACCTGGCCTCAGACAGTTAACACTTACTAGTTGTGTTACCTTGGGCAAGTCACTTAATCCCAATTTCTCTGCCTTTCCCCCTCCTAAAAGCAAAAATAAAATAAAATAAAATAATGATTGTTTAAAATTGTTTTTACATGTAGCTGACAAAAAAGAATATAAAGTGAGCTGCTAGGTGGCACAGTGAACAGAGTACAGGATCAGGAGTCAGGAAGACTCATCGTCCTGAATCAAATCTGGCCTCAGACACTTAGTAGCTACGTGACCCTGGGCAAGTCACTTAATCCTATTTGTCCCAGTTTCCTCATGTGCAAAATGAGCTGGAAAGGGAAAGAGAAAACAACTTGAGTGTTGCTGCCAAGAAAACCCTAATTGGGTTTATAAAATCATACGTGACTGGAAAATGATTGAACAACAAAAATATAAAATTAATTTCATGGAAAAATAAAAGGAATTAGAAATTTTAACTAAGGGGATAGTTTCATGCAGTGGAACAATCACTCATTCTGGAATCAAAAGACATGGGTTTATAGCCCTGTTTAGAATTTCCTATTTGTGTGGTTTTGACTGGCTGTTTGACTGGATTTTCATCAGTACAAAATGAGGCAGTTAGTATCCTATACTCGTTAGATAAAGAAGTTCTTCCTGGCATGGGGAACTGATTTTGCAAAGGCAGAGGGGACGTAGATAGACAATTATCTGAAGGAAAGAAGGCCAGCATGACTATACTATACAGTAAGTGCATGAGGAATAATGTATGATCCATAACATATATGATGCTGGACTAAGATAATGAACACCTTTAAACGCCAAAGAGAGGTGTTTATCTTTGAACCAGGAGGTAATAGCTGGAGCTTCTTGGGAAATGACATAGCCTGATACAGGCTGTAGAAAATTCACTTTGGTATCTATGAGGAGGACAGATTGGAGAGCACAAAAGAATTGAGGCTGATGTCCTCCATATTTCTTATGTGTTTATTCATACAGCTACCATGCTGGTTTAGACCTTCAGCACCTCTCAGATGAGATGCTAAAATAGCCTCCTAGTCAGTTTTGATACCTCAGATCTCACCCCACTCTGAAGCACTCTCCACTCAGCTGCCAAAGTAAAATTTCTAAATATTAAAGGTGTTCAGGTCACTCTCGTGTGAAATAAATTTCATTGGAATGCTATTACTTCCAGGTTTAAATATAAATTTCTGCTTGGTATTTAAAGCTCTTCATAACCTGGCTAATTCTGACCTTTCTAGCTTTCTTACACTTTTCTCACCCCCTTGCACAACCCACAATCCAACTAGACTGGCTTACTGTTTTTTTCCTAACATGGCACTGGACCCAGATGTCTACTATGGAGGAGAAAGTGAGGCTGGTGACTGTGCACATCACCCCCTCACTTAAATCCAACTTACTTGCAAGCCATGGCATCACCTTACTGATGTCATGACTTTTTCAAGAGCGAAGGACAAACCACTACTTTGACCTTGTATTCACTGCCCCCCATGCCCAGTATTCTCTGTCTTCTCATTTAGACTGCTTAAAGTCTGTGGCTTCCTTCAAGATGCATCTCAAATATTATCTTCCACAGGAAGCCCTTCCAAACTCCTCAAGCTCTCACTCTGTTTTCTCCCTAATTAATTTCCTTATGCTCTGTATATATCTTACATGTATCTACTATTTACATGTTCACTCCCCTGTAAAACATGTGCCTTTGAGGGCTGAGATCCTCAGGGGTGGGGAACCTGCAACCTCAAGGCCACACGGGGCCCTCTACATCCTCAAATGTGGTCTTTTGACAGATCCCTTTTGTTCTGTGAAATTTGGATTCAGTTTAAAGGCCACAGTTGAGGACCTAGAGGGCCACATATAGCCTCAAGGCCATACATTCCCTACTGCTGATCTAGCCTTTTCTTTGCATCCTCACCACTTACCACTGTTACTGCTACATAGTAAGTTCTTTTAAATGTCTGTTGACTGATTGACTCTTGATAATTTTGTACCTCATGGAGCTTAGAGTCTCCTGGGCCTTATATATTGCTATATAATGAGACTGACACCTGGAGATAGATCATGTTTAAGCCAGGCACATCATGCACTGTATTACTAATTGTAGAAAGACACTTGAAATCTGTGGATGTGCCCAAGAATTGAATTAGAATTCAACCCATTGTGTAAAGTATGTTTTTATAAAATGTACTGGAGGCACAATTAAGGTTCATTGTGCTGGTTCTTTCGTGCCATCTTTCCCCATGTGTTTACTTGAATCACAATGCAGATGTCACAGTGCTATTATTTCACCCTTTAATTGCATTGTCATTAAATATCATGTAAAATCTTTTTAAAAAACTGGATTCATAAGAAAAAGGTTAAAACGAGATCCCAAAGGATTTTTCCCACATTAAATGTTCCCTTTTCAAATCAGCAGCTAATTAATATGCCTCATGGATAAAATGTAAAACCTGCTTCATTACTCATTTAAAGACCAAGGGAGTTAAAATGATCCTTTGCTTCTTCAATATTTAAACCATAAATATACATTTTAAATTTCATCTTTTTCTCATTATTAAGTATCAGCAGCATAAGCAACAGCCAATTATATTGTAAAAATATATTCAGGAAAACAAGGTAGTCAGTTTTGATAGATGGAAGCTAAAATAAGCCACTATTATTCAGGGGATGAGCCAACACCCTAAAGAAGAGCCAGTTGAATTAATGGATTTCAGTAACCTAATGTTTAACACAGATTCTTTATGCTTCATCCGGGTCTGTTATCTTATATATTTATATTTTTTAAAAAGGAACAATTTCCTTGATTAAATTTTAAAAAAAATTAAAAAATTTTTTGAGTTCCAAATTCCCTCCTTCCCTCCCTCACCTCGAGAAGGCACGCTATACACACACACACACACACACACACAGACACACACACATATGTTAGGAGAACCAGTTTTCATTTTAGCCATATTGAAAAACAGAACCTCCCCCAAAACAACAAGAAAAATAAAGTCTAAAAAGTATGCCTTAATATGAATTCAGATTCCATTAACTTTCCTGAAGGTATATGGCATTTTTCATCTTCAGTTATTTGGAATGGTCTTATATCACTGTATTACTGAGAATAGCTAAATAATTAACAGATTAAAGTGATATAATATAGTGATATATATAGTGATAACAGTAATGCAGTATTACTGATATGATATAGTGATATATATATATATATAGTGATAACAGTAATACAGTATTACTATTACTGTATATAGCATTCTCGCGGTTCTGCTTACTTTGCATTAGCTCATATAAGTCTCTCCAGTTACTTTTTTGTGAAATAAACTGACTCCTGACTTCTTGTAACACAATAGTATTCCAACTAAATAATTTATCAAACATGGTTTAGCCATTCCCTAATTGATGGGCATCCAATCAATGTCCAATTCTTTGCCACCACAAAAAGACCTGCTATAAATATTTTTGTGCATATTGGTCTCCCCCTCCCTTTTTTTATTGGATCTGTACAAGATCTAGTGTCATAATTCCGAATTGTTCTCCAAAATAGTTGGATCAATTCACAACTCCACCAACAGTGTCTCAATTTTTCTTTCTTTCTTTTTTTTTTCTTTTTTTTGCCTTTTGGAGGGCAATTGGGGTTAAGTAACTTGCCCAAGGTCACATGGCTAGGTTTTTGTTTGTGTGTGCATTAAGTGCCTGAGGCCGGATCCGAACTCAGGTCCTTCTGACTCCAGGGCCGACACTCTACTCACTGCGCCACCTAGCCACCCCCCTCAATTTTTCTATACCCCTCCATTTTTTGTTTTCTTTTTATGTCATATTAACCAATCTAGTAGGTATGAAGTAGTAATTCAGAGTGATTTTAGTTTGCATTTCTCTTATAAAATAGTGATTCAGAGCATTTTTTGTGACTAATGATAGCTTTGATTAATTCTTCTGAAAATTGCCTGTTTATATCTTTTGACCATACATCAATCGTGGAATGATTCATATTTTATAAATTAGACTCAAATCTCTACATATTTGAGAAATAAAGTTTTTATCAGAGATACTTGATATAATACCCTGTCCTCCCAGTTTATTCTTTTTGTTATTATGGCAGGACTAGTTTTGTTTGTGCAAACCCTTTTTAATTTAATGTAATCAAAATTATCCATTTACTTTCCATGATCCTCTGTATCTCTCTCTCCCTCCCTCCCTCTCTCTCTCTCTCTCTCTCTCTCTCTCTCTCTCTCTCTCTCTCTCTCTTTCTCTAGCTTTTTGGAGGGCAACTGGGGTTAAGCGACTTGCCCAAGGTCACACAGCTAGTTTTTCTGTTAAGTGACTGAGGCTGGATTTTTTTTTGAACTCAGGTCCTCCTGACTCCAGGGCCAGTGCTCTACTCACTGTACAACCTAGCTGTCCCTCTGTATCTCTTGTTTTGTTATAAATTCTCCCCCCACTCATAGATCTGGCAAGTAAAATTTTCCATGCTCCCCTAATTTTCTTATATTATATTTTATATCTAAATTATGTATCAATTTTAACTTATCTTTGTATACAATAAAAGGTTTTGGTCTATACCTAGTTTCTGCCAAACTGCTTTCTAGTTTTCCAAGAAGTTTTTGTCAAATGGTGTGGGCTAGTCTCAAAAATTTGGATCAGTCCATCAGAGTTGTGCTCTCTGAAGCAGCTAAAATGCTTGGCAGTCAAGTAAGGATGCTAGTGTCTGCTACCTTATATTGTCAGGAGACCTTCAGAATCTTCCTAAGACAATTCAAATGGAAGCAATTCAGCTTCCTGGTATGGCACTGGTATACTGTCCAGGTTTCACAGGCATAGAGCAATGAGGTCAGCACTAAGGCACTGTAGACCTTCACTTTGGTAGTCAGTCTAATATTTCTTCTCTTCCATATTTTCTTTCAGAGCCTCCCAAAGACTGAACTAGCTCTGGCAATGTGAGTCAACCTCATTAGCAATGTGTACACCCCTGGAAAGTACACTAACAAGGTAAATGAACTTATCCACAGCATTCAAAACTTCTTCATTGGCTGTAACCAATGATTACACATATTGATGGTGTGGTGGTGCCTGATGGAGTACCTGAGTTTTCTTGGTGTTTATTGTTAGGCCAAAATTAGCACAAGCAGCGGAGAATTGATACATACTTTGTTGCATCCCAGCTTCAGAGACTGCATTGAGTCCACAATCATCTGCAAACAGAAAATCATGTACCAACACTGTTTCCACTTTGTACTTGTAACCTTTTCAAGTTGAAGATTTTACTATCAGTGTGTGTAATGGAAATGCAGATTTAAAGATCTTCCCTGCCCCTAGCTTAAGTGCACCTGGAGCCTGTGGTGGGAGGCTTGTTTTTCAGGGAAGCCCAACCTTGATACTTTTGTGATTGGGCAGTGGGCCAAGGAGGTTGTTACAATCTTTGAGTTAGGAGAAGGCTATATAAACTCTGATGAGAGGCTTTGCTTTGGGGCTCACTTTGAAAAGTGTTGTGTGATTTGACCAGATGAGACTCTGGGAAGCCGTTGTTGAGAGCCCCCCGGCTTTGAAAACCCAGATGTTGATGCTTTCCTCTTTGGTAACTGTGATTTGGTATTGATATAATGGTAGGACAGTTTGGAAGCCTGTCTGTTTGATCTGTAAGTTCTGTAACTGAAGTTTGGGGTGCTGACCTTTTTCCCCTGAACTAGGTAATGTGTGTTTGTTTGATTAAAGTAAGCTTGTTAACCCATTTTGAGTTGCTTTCCTTTACAAAAGCAGATCTAAGAACCTGTGTTGGCAGCTACCCTGGGGATATTGGGGTGCTTGCTGCTACAAAATGGCGACGAGGGATGGGATCTGCTGAGTAAAAGGAAAGTATGGGGGCTGGGATAATTGTTTGTTTCCCAGTTGTGGTAGCTGTGATTCTGTGGAGCCATGGAGCAGGAGAGAAAGACCTGCATGCTGACTTCACTGAGCTGAGAGCAGGAATGGTGAACTGCCTGCATGGAGACCTGTGGAGAAGCCTGGAACTGCTGCCTTCTGCTGGAGGAGAAGGAACCCAGGAGTTTGGAGTTCAGCCAAAGGACAAGATAAGGACTGTGTGGCAAAGCAGGGGCACTGAATGTGTTTCCTTGCTGCATCCCACAGTTTGGGACCCAGGGGGGATGGACTTGTGACTGGTGGGTGGGGTGAAGTGCCATGGACCCCAAGGACCCCACTTTGGTTTTGTTGCCTAGTTCCCTCTCTGGATTTGGAAGCAGGGGTTGGAGCAGTGTTATGGGAAGGACACTGCCCCCCTCCCAAGGGTACTTTATGTGGTAATGCTTTGTATTTTGTGAATTGATGTGAAAATGCAATGTACTTTGTTTAAGACCCAGTGGCCACTTTGGTAACTTTAGATGTACCTTGAAAATATGACTTAAGAAATGGTTAGTGGCTAATTGAAATGTAAATTGTCTATGCTATGGGCATACTTAGTAAGACTTTACTGAATAAGGTACTGGTTGTACTTTGAGATATTGTTACAGATAAGAGACTAATTGAGTTAATCAAGACTTTGCCCCACAAGTGGAAGACTTGTACTTTGAAAACTGATGTAACTGATTGAGTTAACTTAAGAGTGACTATTTTTTGATTTTACTGATAAGTGGACTGAGTTAACATTTGCCCCATGAGTGGAAGACTTGGACTATTGTATTTTGAGATTATATTGTGATTTTCTTATGTACCTTGAAAATGTGACCTAAGAGATGTTTTAGTGCTAATTCAAATGTAAATTGTGTATGCTATGGGCATGAAAGATCTTGGGGCAGAATGTAATGGAAATGCAGATTTAAAGATCTTCCCTGCCCCTAGCTTAAGTGCACCTGGAGCCTGTGGTGGGAGGCTTGTTTTTCTGAGAAGCCCAACCTTGATACTTTTGTGATTGGGCAGTGGGTCAAGGAGGTTGTTACAATCTTTGAGTTATGAGAAGGCTATATAAACTCTGATGAGAGGCTTTGCTTTGAGGCTCACTTTGAGAAGTGTTGTGTGATTTGACCAGATGAGACTCTGGGAAGCTGTTGTTGAGAGCCCCCCGGCTTTGAAAACCCAGATGTTGATGCTTTTCTCTTTGGTAACTGTGATTTGGTATTGATATAATGGTAGGACAGTTTGGAAGCCTGTCTGTTTGATCTGTTAAGTTCTGTAACTCTGAAGTTTGGGGTGCTGACCTTTTTCCCCTGAACTAGGTAATGTGTGTTTGTTTGATTAAAGTAAGCTTGTTAACCCATTTTGAGTTGCTTTCCTTTACAAAAGCAGATGTAAGAACCTGTGTTGGCAGCTACCCTGGGGATATTGGGGTGCTTGCTGCTACAGTGTGGTAGCTGATCTTGATGACAAGTTCATCCTCATTTAAAGCATTTGACAACATGGCTAAAAACATCATGCTAAAAAGTATGGGAGCAAGCACACAGCCTTAGTTCACTCCACTTGGGACTGTGAAAGCATGAGAGCATTGGCCATTGTTCAGAACCTAGGCAATCATGCTATCGTGAAATTGACATACAATGATGATGGATTTCTCCCAGCAACCAAATTTTGATATAATTTTCCTTAAGCCCTCATGACTAACAGTATTGAAGATCTTGGTGAGACCTACAAATGTATCCTAGAGACTTCTGTCCTGACCATGGCATTTCTCCTAAAGTTGTCGGGCAACGAACATCATATCAACTGTTCCTGGCCCTTTCTGAAGCCACACTGGCTCTCAAATGTTTGGTAGAATTCATTTGTGAAGCCATCTGGTCCTGTGGATTTTTTTTCTTAGGGAACTCATTGATAGTTTTTTTAACTTCTTTTTCTAAGGTAGGGCTAAGTGTCCTATTTATGCTCCTGTTAATCTGGGCAATTATTATTTTTTTTGTAAATATTCATCTACTTGACTTAGATTTTCATGTGTATTGGCACATAACTGGGCAAAATGGCTCCTAATAAATTGTTTTAAATTCCTATTTAATTTTGATCTTCAAAAACAAGCCTATAGAATGATAATCTTTATATAAGTTGTCTGTAGTAAACTTTGAGATGTGAAGGTTACATATATGATTTAGCTATCATATTATTCCTGCTATAGGTTTCATGTGGGTAAAAATTTTATTATCCTGATTTTATAGATAAGGGTACTGAGACTCACAGAGCTTAAGTGGCAGCAATGGGATTAGAATCCTAGTATCTCTTTACCTTAAATTCATCACTTTTTCTATTATTTCCCATGAACTATTTGGAAATCTGCTTTTCAAACTCAAATCATAAGCACATCTAACTATTTCAAGTTTACATGATGAAACAAAATTTTTCATCTTACTAATTTTCCTTTGAGATTTTTTAATTGATTTTCCTGCCTCAGGTCTCTCCCCAGTACAGTTCTACCAGATGCTAAAGTGTTTTTTCCCTCTCAATCAAAAGTTTATCCATAAATATTCCCAACTCAATATATTCATGGGACTCCTTATTCCAGTATCAAATACAAGAATCTTAATTTGACTTTTAAAGACCTTTACATTCTAGTACTTTCTATTTTTATAATTTTCTTATCTGTGACTTCCCTCCATAATCTGTGATTCAATCAAACTAATTTCTTTGCTTTTCCTCAAAAGCTTAACCTCCTGTCTTGCAGGTCTGCATTTTCCTCATGCCTAGAATTTTGTTCCTTTTATATCTGCCTCTTAGAATACCTGGTTTAAAGGGGCGGCTAGGTGGTGCAGTGAATAGAGCGCCGGCCCTGGAGTCAGAAGGACCTGAGTTTGGAGCCGGCCTCCGACACTTAATCCACACAAACAAAAACCTAGCCTTGTAACCTTGGGCAAGTTACTTAACCCCAATTGCCCTAAAGGGGAGGCTAGGTGGCGCAGTGAGTAAGAGCGCAGGCCTCGGAGTTGGGATGACACGAGATCAGATCCGGCCTCAGAAAATGAGCACCCACGCATAAATAATGAGTAGCCTCATAACCTTGAGCAAGTTACTTAACCCCAATTGCTTAAAAAAAAAAAAAAAAAGAATACCTGGTTTCCTTCAAGACTCATTGCTAGAGATCCTTCTACCTTGCTTGTCTTTCCAGATCTCCTCTGACCCTGTCCCCTGTGGGAATTGTGAACTGAACAAGCTCCATTTTGTAAAACTGGCTCCATTTTGAGACATAAGTTTAATTTTCTATTCTCCTTCCAACTGTGTGAATTACTTGATATCCTATTTCACATCTGGGAAAGTCCCAAAACTTACTCTCTCTCCCAAATTGGAAAGTACCAGTTTTTTCCTCTAGTAGGAAATCAGATTGTCTAATCCTATTCCCTGGTTCATACCTTGTTTATTCTTTTTTATATAATGTACAAAAATCCATACAGAAGCTTTATTCAAAGTCCAGTCCCTGCTGAGATGTCCTGGTTCTGATCTGGTGTGCTATTATGTGCCTTGACATTAAATCAAAGTTATCAGAAGCCTGAACCTTTGTTTTCTTAGTTATTATAAATCACAACAGTTTTGGGGGAAGCCATCCAGGTTGAGATAAGACTCAGACCTCTGGGACAGACTTTTAGAAAAACTCTTTAGATTTCTCTGGACTTTTCCTTTAGGAACTTCTTTGTGGAAGACTGCCCTGAGGTCAGATTTCCTCTATCTCAAATTCTTCCAAGCTAAGGTAAGCCCCTACATTGCTGGAGACAATTTGAGTCCATGCTTCTCGAAAAGTAGGACTGCTTTTAGTGGAATGCTAGGATATCAGTAGGAAGCCCCCTGGAAAAATTTCACCAACTTTCTCTTTTTTCCCTGGGATCAGGAAAAGCTTCTAATTAATCTGGGAAAGACAAAGGAATGGCTTTAAAGTAGCTTTTAGAAAAATGTGTCCACTGACTTTCCATGTATATGTTTTATCTTTCTCTTTGTAAAAAAATAAAAAAATCAGGAAAGTCTTAGTCTTGTTTATCATTGTTTAGTGTTTGTAAATCTTGCTGCCTTGGTAGATTTTTTTTTTTTGCCTATTTTGGAGGGCAATTGGGGTTAAGTAACTTGCCCAAGGTCACACGGCTAGGTTTTTGTTTGTGTGTGCGTTAAGTGTCTGAGGCCAGATCCAAACTCAGGTCCTTCTGACTCCAGGGCCGACACTCTACTCACTGCGCCACCTAGCCACCCCATGCCTTGGTAGATTTCTAAGGGGAAAATGTAGCCAGCCAGAAAGACTGCTGTAAAAAGATGCAGTCAAAAATGTAAAATGCTGTGGAAGGTCAATGAAGTTTCTTTCCTGAAACAGATATGGTTTTTGTTTGTTTTTGTTTTTACCTTTTTTTGGAAACTGATGCTAAACTATCTGTTCCAGTTAGATATTCTCTCTCTGTCATTTTAGCCTTAGTCATGTTAGGGCTAGAAAGATAAGCTCAGTTAACCAGAGAAAGAACTTTTTTTTTTCCTGTTTGGCAAAAACTTATGACAATATAAACTAGAGACTAACTTTGTAATAGAGATGTAATATATTTGCTGTGAATTTCCAGATTATGTTAACTTCTAAAAACATCTCAGCTTATTTTAGAGGTTGGCAGATTAAGGTTAAGTACATCTCTCACCTTTCTGGAAGCAATGATTTGGAATTGTGAAAGAGATCTGAGAAGGGTTGATTCCATTGAGTCAAGTAGATTTGAGGCACCTGGTGAAATAAAGAACGAATACTTCCCCTTTGCTTTGTCCTAACTGGGGAGAAAAAAGAGAGAGAGTTCCGTTTAATTCTGTCTTGACTGAGAAAAGAGAAAAGTTTGTTTAAATCTGGGAGCAACTTTAAATAAGTAAATGTTAATTAAGGAAAATAAAAGGAAATTTAGGACAAACCAAGGAGGGGCCTTAATTAAGATGAATGAATTGTCAAATTATATCTCTAGAAAATCACTCATTTTATCATCTTTGGCATTTTATGCTAATCACGTCCAAAATTGAAGCATAGACTTATTCAGTACGGAATAATTACATTCATTTAAAGAAATAATGATAATAATAGTCAACATTTATATAGTGTTTACCGTGGATCAGGTCATTTGTTAAGCACTTCATAATCATTATAAAATTTAATTCACAAAAAATGGTGGGAGGTGTATGTTCTTTATATCATCTTTACATATTGGTAAACTAAGGTGGGCAGTATTAGGTGCTGATTTACCACAATAACCCTACTTAGTTTTAGAACAAAATTTCATCCAAACCAAATCTGGATTTAATTGATTTTCTAGTAATATAATTTGACAATGCATTAATCTAAATTAATATCTTTTATTCTTATGTTTTTTCTTTCATTTAAATAAATAAATGTATTTGTAAAATGTTTTATTTCATGGTTTAAACACCTACTACTGTGCATGTTATTATTATATTTCTAAAGATTTTTTATAAAATGTGGTTAACTTACATTTAATTGTCTGGATTAAAAGAGATGTTAATATCAAAAATGATGATGGAGGCCACAGGGAATTACATGGGTTGTAAGGATTGTGGCAGGGTGGCACAGACCCTGCCAGAAGCTCACAGAATAGGATCCCATTATGGGACTGACAATGGAGACAGTGAAAAAAATGGCTGATTTAGAGTCCAAAATTTGCCAAGAAATTGAGATTAAGCAAACTAACATTTGATATGATAAGAAGTGATTACAAGTGATCTAATGAAATCCAAGGCATAACTCATGCAAGTTAGCAAGGAAAAAACTAAAATTAGAAGATCTCCAAATAAACCCTTCCCTGAAGTAACAGATGAATATAAAAATGAAGTAAAAAAACAGATCTATCTATGCTAAAGGTTTTCCAACAGATGCAACCCTTGATGAAATTAAAAGAATGGTTAGAAGGTAAAGGTCAAGTACAAAATATTCAAATGAGAACATTGCATAAAACATTTAAGGGATCAATATTTTCTGTAGTGTTGAATCTACCAAGAAGTTTATAGAAACCTCTGGACAAAAATACAAAGATACAGAGCTGCTGATGCTCTTTAAGGAAGGTTACTTGGCAAAAAAGAACGAAGAAAGGAAGCAACATAAAGTAGAAGCCAAAGCAAAAGTTAAACAAGAGCAAGAAGGAAAATAGAGGCAAGCAGAAAATGCTGAATTGAAATCCCTGGATGAAAAGACTGGATGTTTGCTGAAATTTTCTGGTGAATTTGATGATCGAACCTTTAAAGAAGATCTTCACACACTTTTCTCTAATCGTGGAGAAATAAAGTTGATAGACTCCATCAGAGGAGCAAAAGAGGGAATAATCCTATTTAGAGAAAAGGCAAAAGAAATACTGGACAAAGCCAATGAATCAAATAATGGAAACTTAAAATTAAAAAACAGAGATGGAACTTGGGAAGTATTAGAAGGCGAGACAGAGAAAGAAGCTTTGAAAAAAATCATTGAAGACCAACAGGAATTCCTAAATAAGCTGAAGTCAAAAGGTTGCATATACAATTTAAATACAATTCCAAGGCAAGAAAACAAAATTTGATAGTGATGAAGAATAGGAAAATGGTGATGCTGGAGGATCCCTTAAAAGGACATGAGAAGAACTGAAAAAAGAAGAACCTGCATCAAAACATTTGAAAATGGAACTGGAGACCAGTAGCTTGATACAAAAATTTTTATTCATTTTAATTAAGTTTTAAGGTGTCTCAGATTTAGGAGTCTTTAAAAAGAAAACCAAATTAAATCCACTTCAATGTCCACTTATATTAGAAGGAAAGACTATTTTTGTTTAACTTGTTTTATTGTACAGATATTCTTACTCAATCTGGATTATTTTTTTATATGTATAGTTTTGTTCATGATAGCAAATGTTGGCATTTCAGACACACTGATCTGAATGTCAAGAGAAAGGTTTATTAAGTGAAGCCTGGCTTTGTAATGTTGGAAATACCAACAAATAAAATGTATACTAGATAAAAGGCAAAAAAAATTGTTGATGGGGAGTTTCTAGATTCTGTTGGATGATGAATTGAATTCTTAAAATATGTGACAAAATAATTATTTGAAAATTGTTCAACATTTAATGGGGTGTGTTTTGTTTTAAAATAAACAACAACAAGATAGTAATTTTGTGGGTAAATTTGGATAGACCCTTTAAGATGTCCTTTTCTGTGAGCAGACTTGATACTTTGTATTCAGAATGGATCATAAGGTTTTATCAACCCTCCTGCATTTAGTAAAATGTAGAGTACTGAAGTTTGATAAACTAGGTCCCCTCATCCACCCTTTATCCAAAGGGACAACTTGCAAGCTTACTAAAATGATGAATGTGTTTGATCAGGAAATATTTCACTATTATTTAACAACGGACCTTGGATTCAAAGATTGTAAGCTTGCCTTAGCGGTGAATGGGCAGTAGAGTTTGGAGGTTGGAAGGAGTCAGAAATCATCTGGAGATTTTTGAGTCAAGTCTCTGTATGTGTGTAAGCCCAGAATGTTATTATATAAGAAAAATAATAATCTTACCCTAAGTTGTGATAAGTGAAATACTTCTGTTTGTGGAAAAATTTCTTGAGATTTTAATATTGTTTTAAGTTTTGATTACAGGAATATCTGCCTGAATTCTTATGAATCCAACAGTCTAGCATTCAAGGAGAAAATAGCATGCACTGCAGACTGAGAACTGCTGGAGGTAGATGTTTGTCCCTAGGAAAATTTAAGGGAATAACATTGTCTTGGCCTAAGGTAACATCATTTCTTTGAAATTGTGGTTCTGGAGAAGACTTTTGAGAGTACCTTGGACAGGAAAGAGATCACATCAGTCAATACTGAAAGAAATCAATTCAAACTATTCATTGGAAGGACAAATACTAAAGCTGGAGCTTAAATACTTTTGGTCACATAATGAGAAGACGAGATTCATTGAAAAATAACCTGATATTTGGAAAGATGGAAAGCAAAAGGAAAAGGAGGTGGCACAGGATGAGATGGAGAGATATTGTCATGGAAGCAACAAACATGAACTAGGACATATTTTTGGAGATAGTGGAAGACAGAAGGGCCTGGTATGCTATGGTGCATGGAATTGTAAAGAATCAGACATGACTGAACAATTAATAGAAACATTAAAGCGACAACATTTGACTTGGTTTTGCCATGTTGCTATTTGCTATTTTAACAGGATATTTCTTACCTGGTTAATACAGAGCCTGGTTTTTGATGCCCTGTGAATAATGGGAAAATTTGCTACATGACTGGCTGTTAAATATGACTTGTACCTGGAATCAATCAGAAATAAGAAAGTTTTTTTTTTCTTCCTTATTATGGAATATGTCAGTTCAGTGTGTTTCCTTGAGGGGATAAGTCTTGATAGTGGTCGTAATATTTTCCCTATTTTTCTTTTCAGAACAGAGTTCTATAATCAAGCAAGTGAGCTGTAGAAATTTGTTTTATTTATAGATTTACTATTGTAACATGTAGAAGTTTTTGTTGTGGTGGTGCTAAATCTATTAATCACATAAAATAATATTACAACATTAGAGTTTTCATCATAACATAGGGATGACTTCTTCCTTAAAGGGGAGTTAGAATTCAACAAAGTAATAAGACAAAGATGTAATTTAGAAGTTTTATAATTAAATGGAATAGTAAAATTTGAGAAAACAGCAGGATAAGACTATTTGCTCTAGGAATTAGGATATTTACATATATATATGGGTGGCTTCTAAATGTCTCTAATGGAAATTCAGGCTTTGAGTATGTTAAGTTCTCAAAATTAGATTAGAGATTTTACATATAAAATTGCATTGATAATTGTAATGAGGGTGAAAGTATTTTCCTATTTTGAAGTATCTAATTTAAGAGGCAGAAAGGTTCATTTTCTTAGTCAAGTCTTCATGGATTTTTTAAAGATTTCCTTCATTCTGTTGATTGCATTGTCCATATCGGGTACAGAATTTAGGTTAAGATAGAAATAGCAAGATTTATATAAAAACTGAAATTCTCTGAAGTTTCAGGTGAATTATGAGTTCTTAATTTGATGTTCTTGTAGCTTTGTTGTTAATAGCATCAGAATTATAAAGCTTCAACTGGTTTTCACCACATGAAGTAGTTATTGGAAAACCAAGTTTAAGTGATTTTACTAAATTGTATTGTCTTGTTATGGCAGATTTTAGCAGAATTACCTAGGAATTTCTGGAAATGACTTGGAACTGGAGAAGCAGAGCCCTCTTCAAAGATGTCCTGAGAATGAACCAGATACCCTCTTGTGATACTGACTTCATTTGGAAACTTGTTTCATTTTTGACTCTCCTTCTCCTAACTGTGGGAATTGAATGATATTCTACTTCACATCTAGGAAAGTCGTGAAACTAATTCTCTGTGTGTGTGTGTGGTGTGTGTGTGTGTGTGTGTGTGTGTGTGTGTGTGTGTCTGTCTGTCTGTCTGTCTGTCTATCAGACTCTGTCTCTCCCAATTTGAAAGTTACTAATCTTTAATTTAATGACAAATCATATCACCTAATCTTTCATCCTGGTTTATATCCTTTCATGTAATATAGTCAAATCCGTGCAGAATCTTTATTCTGGGCTCAGCAGGTTTAGCCTGGATTTGTTGTGTGACTACATCCCTTACCAATAAATTGATTTGCTCAGGAGCTCAAATGTTAATTTCTTCGGTTATTTCAAATCACTCATATATAGTACCCCCGAAATATCTGGTGACTTAGCTTCTATAGTTCTTCTACTTAACTCTGAATGTATCTTGGATATGTCTTTGTGGACATGTGGTCTCCTTCTATCCTCTTAGAATATAAGCTTCTTGGGAAAAATAGGGATTATTTTTCTTTCTTTGTTTACCTAGGATTTAGCAAAATCCCTGACACATAGTAAGCACTTAATAAATACATATTGATTGATCCATTTTTGACAGGACTGAAAGCATAGAAACATTCATGTGTGTTCTTGTCTTATAGACATTCTTGTCTATAGTGTATCATTTTCAAAAATGCAAAATCATGATAGTAAACATTAACTTACACTATCATTATGTGCTATTACACTTGAATATTCAAAAATCTTTGATATCAGAAATCATGGATGGGTGGGAAATTTTCATGAGAGCTCACCATAGCATTGGGAAAGAATTGTTGATTTAAGAATCAGAGCAGCAGAATTCAAATTCCATCTCTGCCACTAACATGTAACCTTGGGAAATTAATTTATTTTTTTTTGCCTTTTTTTCATATCTGTAAAACAAAGGGATTGGATTAGATTGCAACTTGAAGCTAAATTTCACCTCTAAATCCATCATTCTATTGTGAATATCCTCCACTAGTACTGTCAGGCACCCATCTATAACTTTAGAGTAGCTAAATACTGTGCAGTAGCCTTAGACAGAAATTAAGCAACTTGCCCAGGGTCACACAGCGTGGAAATATCAATATAACTATGATAACTTTTATTAAAAGGAAATATAAGTTAGGATAATTACTTAGAATTTTGCCCTCTGCTCAGCAGCCATTTTCCTTATAAATTCCATTACCCTAAAAAAGATCTTGTTCTTTTCTTTTGCTTTTTGGGGGGCAATTGGGTTTAAGTGATTTGCCCAAGGTTACACAGCTAGTTTTTGTGTTAAGTGTCTGAAGCCAGATTTAAACTCAGGTCCTCCTGACTCCAGGGCCAGTGCTCTACTCATGGTGCCACCTAGCCACCCCAGATCTGGTTCTTTTCCTAAGACCTAGGGCTATGACAGGTCAACTTCTGCCCTATTTTACCTAAAATGAAGATGATCATAGTGTCCTAGCTATAACCATTTCTAAATCATTTCAAAATAAGAGTACCATCCCTCTTTCTAAACCTCCTTTATGTGTTCCTCATCCAACTACTACTACCCAACTACTCTCTTTGAGGGTAGGATCTAGGTTTATTCCTAGTATTAAGCAAAATTCCTGGCACAAGAAGATAATTAATGTTTTATCATTTGTTGAGTAGAGTGAGTATACATTTTATTGGAATGTCCTGTATATAATAAATACCTAATTATACAGTAAGTGTGATTATGTGAATTACTTTATTGAATAGCACTACTTTAAGACAATAAATATCCCTCATAGTATGGTGTAAAAATAACATTTGGAATCATTGCTTTTATATTTCTTTATCTCTGAAATGCAATCTGGAATGGTCAGTGCAGGTTGTCATGTAGTAGCAGATAAAGATACACATGCCATCATCTTCCCTAGGCTGACTCTAAATTTAAAGTTAGATGTGACTATCAGCTCCAGAAAGAAGCAGAGATGAGAAATTTATTATTTTCCACAAATCTATGTGAAGGGCATGTAAGGGGCAAACCATGGGGCCATTCACAGTAGTGGGAATGCTTTGATTTTTCCCATCAGAAGGGTCATATTTATTCATCCCTTTGTTAGCTGGGCATCTTTTCCTTAGTCCTATTTATGACCTTTGCTATTTTAATCCCAGAAACATAAAAAATCATCTTGCATACTTCCCAGCCTTCCTCTGTTTAGATCATCTGAGCAACGAAAATCAGTTTGGGGAAAAGTAAAAGTACTGGAATTGACTCTACCTTGAGCTGTTTTGTGTAGGGTATTTATAAATAATTGTACTTCCTCTAAGTGCAAAGGACTGTGGGGGATCCACCTCCTCTGATGTTGAACAACTTGGAGCTGACTGACTGGCAAGTTTGAAATGCGGCAATTTTTCTAGAAGCTAAATATATATACAGTTGCATGCAGTCCTATTACCCAGTTGCAGAGCAGCCCACATAAAGGTATATTTGCTTATGGTATTTTAGAAAAAGGAGCCCTGTAGAGAGAGGGAATATACATTTTTTAAACTCCATTGACTTTAATTAATCTTTCCACAGGCTGGCAAATCTGGCAAAATGATGAATATTACAATACAAAGTATTATACAATGATGCTACCACCAAAGTGTAGCCCATCATCATCATCATCATCATCATCATCATCATCATCATCATCTTCATCTTCATCATCATCATCTCTTGACAAGGTAATGACTAATCAAATCAACTACATATTCTACAAAGTGTGCATGGTAGCTTCATTTAGAGAAGGAAAGTAAACAATCTAAAAAAGACCCTCTACATTTTCATAGGTAATGTGCTGTCCAAACATGCCTACCTTATCATGTTTTTGATATGTTAGTGTTTAAAACAAAATATTATTGATGTATCTTGCTATTATACCACTCCATTTTCCCCACATATATTCTCTCCTTTCTCCCCCTGCCCCCGGAGTTCTCTGTTATACCAAAGAATAAAAATGGAAAAAAAAAGTTCAACAAATTCACCAACTCATTGGAAAGTGGTATTGATTTTTTGAACCCAAATATATGACTTTTCATGTATGCCTATTTTATTCTATTCCATTATATTAGATTATATAACTTCTGTGAAACACACATTTTACTTATACTTTCATTTGAAATGCTTTAAAGTTATTTTTAAAAATTCATGTTTTTCATCCTGGCTCTGTCTTTTTGACCCACAAACTTCAATATTATTAAGTACTTTAATATTATTACAATTTTAAGGGGGTTTCTCCCCCTTAAAATATTAATGGAAAATACAAAGAGAAAATGGGCAGCATGTGGGAAGGTCATCATAGAGGTAAAGAATGAACAAAAGCCAGCACCTGGGGGCCAAGGCGTAAAAGAAATTGATGCCTGGGGGAGCTATCACAGAAATATTACTACTAATAATAATATTAATATTAACATTATGCTTTAGTCTTTGAACCTCATAAAACCTCTCTGAAGAAGACACTACAGGTATTTTTCTACTTTACAAAAGGGGGAATGGAAGCTCAGAGATATTTAATGACTTGCTCATGGTCACAGAACTAGTTTCAGAGCCAGAGACTTGAGCCCAGATCTTCCTGGCTCCAGATCCAACAGTATACTAGTCTGTCCAACTAAAAGGTAGCATGTATAAGAAGAACTTCTCAATCTGGGTAGATTATTTGGAGTCAAATATTAAGAAGGGCTTTAAATAACAAGGACTCGAGATTATGTGGTACTTGATCTTTGAAGAAATAGTGGGCCAATAAGTCTCTATGAGCAGTGGACTGACGAATTTTTGTTTTGGAAAAATCAATTTGGCACCTATGGTTAGAATAGACTGAAGAGGGGATGATAGAGAAAAATGAAAGACCAAGTGGTAGGCTACGTAAAGAGGTGATGAAGGCAAGGTGATGAGGATCTTAATAATAGTGCTGACTCTGTTGGCGAAGAGGAGAATGATACAAGACATGTGACCATAAAATCAACAAGGTTTGGCAAGCGATTGGATATGGAGGTTGTGTGAGAGTGAGATCCTGAAAGCCCTTTACTTTCTGAAATTTCTGTGAATATGGCATGAGAAAACATTCATACACATATTATCTTGTTTCTTCAAAAGGTTGCAGGTCAAAGGAGAACCAAGAGAAACAAATAAAAACTAAAGACCAAAAATTATCTACATATTTCTGGAGATTGTGCTTTAATTTTCACTTTTCTCTTGGCAGTGAAAAAGTCACCATATGTTGGGTATGAAACATACAAATACCCAGATTTACCTCATTTTCCTAAATGCATTCTAAAGTGCAATATCAGTTCTGTATGCAACTCTTCACAGTCACTGCTCAGATAAAGAGATTTCCTGCAAAGGCATTATCTGCTCCCAGGTTACAAAAGGGACTCAAAATCCACCATTATTTTTCCCCTTCAGGAGAGAAAGAAAATCTAAGACACTTAGGATGACATTTCATTTCTAAGCCTCAATCTTCTGTTTATTTGCTGAATGGATTGTTTCAGAGCTTCTCCATGTAACCTGTGGCTTAGACATCACTTCTAAACCAGAGGGAGAGAAACAACGACAATCCAACCAATCTAGTAAAACGCTAAACTTGATATTTTCTTGGGGCATGTTTTTGTGGCATTTTAACAAATTAAACCACCTTGCATTCAACTTCCTTTGTAGCTGTTTCATGGATTGTTTATGGATGCCTGCAAAGCCATCATTTGTGTGCCGAGATAAGCAAATAGTTGAATCATAATTACACTTAACTATGTTTTGTGTTTTCTAGCATTTTAAATAGTCCAAAAGTACCAGGGAAATCAAGCAAGAGAAAATATTGCATTATTAATCGTATATTAAAAAAGTAAATAAGATTTTGAATGTCTTTATAAATCATTTTCCATCAACCTAATCCTTGAGGCATAATCCTTCAAACATCAATTTGCTGTTTTAAAATGCACATTCATTATCTCTGTACATCATTTTTCACTTGTCTCTTTATTCTTTGAAATGCCTTGTTTGAATAAGAATATAGAAAGTAGAGGTGAACTCAGATGAACCCAAGAATATTGCCACTCAAGTTAAGAACTTTGGAACCTTTCTTGACTTCTAGCCCTGCTTTGCTCTCTGTTCCTGTTCATCTTCTGTCTCTCTGGGCTATGAAATCTATGGTCTCACCAGAAAGTACAAGTAACCACCCTGCAGATCATCCTTAAAGCCCCAAATGCAGCCCCTCCACTTCATTAACTGTTAAAATTATTCATATCCTTTAAGTTCTTTGAGGGCATTACAAATGAAGGAACCACTAATAATATAGTGCCTTGCACTAGTAAATCGCTTCATATGTGTTCACTGAATTGAAATTTACTTAAGATGAGTTCACACTCTGTTACATTGTTATTGGTTGTGCTAGTATTGGACATAGAAAGACCTTAGTTCAACTCTACTATTTACTACTGAGAGCTAAATTTCCTTATCTGAAAAATGGGAATGATAATATTTGTAATCCTTAATTCATGGAAATATAGTAACATTTATATGTTTTAGAACAAGTAGTGATTTTTTTAAGTTAAATTCTGTGTTCTAGTAAAAACAAAGTCTTTGCAGCAGCTATTGTATAATTTTCCAAATTAAAAAGATTTTTGTCATCAAGATGTGTAAAAAACTACTAAATCATAACAAAAATATCACCAGGGCAGCCATGTGATATACTGGATATAGTAACAGGCCTAGAGTCAGGAAGACTTACCTTCATGAGTTCAAATCTGATCTCAGACACTAAGTAGCTATGTGAAACTGGACAAGTCATTTAAACCTTTTCTCAACTATAAAATGAACTGGAGAAGCAAATGGCAAACTACTCCACTATCTCTGCCATAAAATCTCAAAATAAGGTCAAGAAGATTCAGACACAACCGTAGTAGCAAGCACTCTAGCATACCCAGCGATGACTGCTAGCACAGGTTCTTAGATCTGCTATTCTAAAGGAAAGCAACTCAAAAATGGGTTAACAATCTTACTTTAATCAATCAAAACTATGTCATTTACCTACTTCAGGGGAAAAAGTCAGCACCCTGAACTTCAGAGAATATAAACAGAAGTTACAACAGAAAATAACACAATTAAGCAGACAGGACTTCCAGCTGTCTGACCATTACATCCATACCTAGTTATTTACCAGAGAGAGAAGCACCAACATTTGGTTTTCAAAACCAGGGGGCTCAATAGCTGCCCAGAGTCTCATCTGGCCAAATTACACAACTTTTCCCAAAGTGAGCCTCAAAACAAAATCTCACATGAGGGTATATATAGCCCTCTCCTGGGTCAGAGAATGTCACAACCCTCTTGACCCATTGCCCAATCACAAAGTAACAAAGTGGGGCCACATTCCATCTATTAGGGAGCAAAGTATATTTTCAAATCAGGGAAGGTTCTCAGGTTCACTTAAGCCTCTTAAGGGGTCAATGTAATGGTAATGAAATTTAAAGATCTCCTTGTATTGGCTTGGTTTTGGGGTTAAGTGTTAATTCCCAGAGCTTGTGAATCCCACTTGTGGGATGGACTTGTTGACTGTGAAGAGAAGGGACTGAACTGGGAGGAGCTGGTGCCATGGATTTAGAGAGAGGCCCAAGCAAAGAGAGTCCAGAAGAACTTTTGGGAGCAGCATCATGGAGGGAGAGAGAGAGAGAGAGAGAGAGAGAGAGAGAGAGAGAGAGAGAGAGAAAGAGAGAGAGAGAGAGAGAGAACTGCCAGATGAAAGCCACCCAGATTGATGAGAGCCAGTTCGAGCTGCCCAGGACTTTTGAGAACTGCCACCGGGAGCTGCCAAGAGCTGAGGAGGCATGACTGGTGCTGGTATTTATTCTGTCTGTTTTGATGTTATTTTGCCAGATCTGTCTGCTGGTAAAAGACAATGCTGTTGTTGCAGAGGTCTTAGAAACTTGCTGTTGGTTCAGAAACCCAGAAGGAGGATTTTATTTTCTCTCTCTGTCTCTGTCTCTGTCTCTCTGTCTCTCTGTCTCTCTCTGTCTCTCTGTCTCTCTCTCTCCCCCCCTCTTTCTTTCTTTCAGAGGGGGAACACAGGGCAATGGGGGTTAAGTGATTTGCTCAAGGCCACATGGCTATTAAGTGTTAAGTGTCTGAGGTCAAATTTGAACTCAGAGCCTCCTGACTCCAGGGCTGGTGCTCTCTTCACTGTACCACCTAGTTTCCCTGAGGATTTTCTTATATGTTTACAGAAATCCTGGAGGAGGGTTTTGATGATGTTTTCAGGGGTCCTGAGACTGTTCTACAGGCAGAGAATAAATTGATAAGGACACTGGCAATGTATATTGTGGCTTTGTTAAGCTTTTTCTTCCCAGGAACAGGGATTATTGAGAACTTGCCTTGGGTCAAGATGAAGAAAAGACCTCTCCTTGGGTATTGAATGCTGTGATGATTTTGCAATGGGTAGATGGCCTTTATGCTCTCCACTGCCCCTTTGAGAGGGTGTTTGGTGGTAACTTCATTTTTCCCATATCATGGCTGTGTCAATTGAAACACTACCTGCCAGATTTCATAAGTAGTTAATTGTTTTGTTTGACCAAGCTCCATGTGGATCTTTAATTATTTCATATGACTAAAGGTAAGAGAGAGTAAAGTCAAGGATGCATAATTTGATTTTGTTGTTTCTATTACTTAATCACTTCTGAGTCTTTGTGATCAACCTCATTTGGGATTTTCTTGGCAAAGATACTGGAGTGGTTTGCAATTTCCTTCCCCAGCTCATTTTACAGTAGAGACCTGAGGCAAATAGGGTTAATTGACTTGCCCAGGGTCATACGTATACACATAACACTTTAAGAATACACACACACACACACGCACACACACATACATACATACATGCATGTATGCATACATACACATAGCATAATTTTAAGTTTGTAAACTGCTATTATTATCCTAATTTTACAGAAACTAAGGCTGGCTAACATTAAGTGAAAGACCAGGCTCATATACCTAGTACATGAAACTTTCCTTGGTATATTTTCCTTCAAGTTTAAGTGATTTATGCAAATACTAATTAAAAAAAATTGAAGAAATTTAAAATCTAGCTATAGCCAGGGTTCAACATCTGTTACTGAGTAATTGTGTGACTGAGCATATTATTTAATCTCTAATAGTCACTCCCCTCATCTACAAAAAGATGGGAAAAATACCTTTAACATCAATTTCCTAAGCTATAGCTATGAGTCTATAATATGTCATTATATGGAAAATGTTTTACAAATCTTAGGG
This sequence comes from Gymnobelideus leadbeateri, assembly GCA_011680675.1. NCBI lineage: Eukaryota > Metazoa > Chordata > Mammalia > Diprotodontia > Petauridae > Gymnobelideus > Gymnobelideus leadbeateri. The sequence continues at coordinate 502,069 of WOXC01000245.1, forward strand.
GCCTATGTAAATGCCTATTCACATGCCTACACATGTAAAGGTTTATTCAATAAATGGTTGTTGATGGAATGAATTACTATGTGGTCATTGTTGATTTCCTTTATAAATGTGCAGAAGACAAGCAAGAGTAAAAGCAAAAATAGTAAATCCCCAATATCTTCCATCAGAAAAGGACATTCCATTGCCCTTTCTACTCAACTCATACACACACACACACACACACACACACACACACACACACACACACACAAACACACACACTCACTTTTCTGTACCTGACTTTATTCCTGGCTTTATATAACAGTTGGAAAAGCTATTTGACTTTCATTCAGGCATCGGTTTTATAAAAGCTTCCAAATGGAAATGTTTTGCTGACCAGAAGGTCTGATTTCAAAATGATATTTTCAAGAAAACTATTCTGATTGAAGACAACAGAAAAGAAGCCCAGGAGGCAGATAAAAGACTTGATAGAAAGACTGCTCAGGACAAATTGAATGATCAGATTGGACAACAGAGAGAGGGAGAAGCTACTCTACTCTGTTTTCCTCCCCCTTTTGACGGCTTTGTGATGTGGTAGCCAAAAAGAAAGTTATTGTGTGTGGTCCTTTATGAGAGGCATAGCTTCCATGAATAAAGTAATAGTTTTGTATATTCTACTCTGTTCAGATCACATTAAAACATTTTGTTTAACTTTGAGAACCACATTATATGAACAATATGCATAAGGAAGAGATTTTCCAGAAGAGACAATTTAGCATAATGAGAGAAATGAGAAAGACTTTAAGGAAAACCATCAATGTCAAAGCATTTCAAGAATGTGCTGAAGCCTAGCATTTAATTAAATAGATTCAAGAATACCATACATTAAATCATGTCGCTCCAAATATAAACAGGGATGACTGACCTGTGAGGTGGATGTTATTCCTCTATTCCTAGCATTATGGATGGATTTCTCTGTGGGCTTACCCCTATGGGTGATCACCATAGACTTTTCATCTCCTTTGTTTCCACCCTGGATTAATTTTCTAGTCTTTGTGTATTCCCAACCCATCTTGTTTGCCCACAGGACATCTGGAATTAGTATGGCCAACAAGTAGGTTTTGACCCTTCTGCAGCTTAAAATCCTCAACTTCAAGCTATTTGCCATCATCAGACTCCCAACCAGCAGGAAATATAGATTTGTACCACCATGTTCACTCATTGCACTCATGTCTAAAGAGAGGACTTCAATATTTCCTTTAAATACATGAAGAGTTGGCAGTGAGAGGACATAAATCAGTTATGTTTCATGTCTCTAGAGTCTGCATTAAGAGAAAATAGAATGAAGTTCAAATAGAATAATTTTTGTTTGGAGAGAACAAAAAAGAACATAAAAAATTGAGTGTATGGATTATAAAATATATGAATGAACCCTTAAGGGAAAACATGAGATTTTGTGCCTGGGAGGTGTTAAAATGAGAAATATATGTGTGAATAAAGGAGAGAGAGAGAGAGAGACAGAGAGACAGAGACAGACAGAGAGAGAGACAGAGAGACAGAGAGACAGAGAGACAGAGAGAGACAGAGACACACAGAGAGAGAGAGAGAGAGAGAGAGAGAGAGAGAGAGAGAGAGAGAGAGAGAGCAGGCACTTTATAATGAGGACAAACAGGGAGATTCTCAGAGTTTAGCTACCTGAGTTTCTTGGTAATTTCATCCCAACCAGACAGCATTGTTTGTTCTTCATGGGACTGCCTTTCAAATAAACTCATACAATTATGCTCTGAGAAACTTTCCTATCTGGACAGCAAAGAATCAGTCTCTTCAAAAACTTGTTATAAGTGAAATTCAACATATAAGTTTTTCAATTCTCTTTTCAAAAGAGTGAACACAGAGAGCAGGAAGAAAACACAGAAAGCCTGAATTGAGAAAGAAGACTTCAAGGAGGTGAAAGTTCTTCTCCCAATAGCCCAGGTTTCCTGCTACAGCTCCGTCACCCCCACATATATATGCGTTTGTATCAGTACATGTAAGTGTGGGCAAAAGCTTGACAAAGTTTCACTTTTGCAGGCAGGTGCGTTTTGTAATTGAGGCTGTAGAGCAAAAGTGAGGACAAGAAGAGAAGAATGATAAAGAGAAAAGAGAGTTTGGTCAGCCAGCCATGTTCAGTTTTGAGACCAATCTCTAATAATTGGAGCTAGAACATGAAGATGGAAGAGATGAAACCATAGCACTCATTAGGGTTATCAGATCCTCAGGAAAATTTCCTCTTACCGAGAATTTATGCAAATTATACTTCTTTATTCCTTCCTTTCTGTCTAAGAACAAGGATGTTTAAACCAAAGAGGTTTTATGTTTGATTGTTTTGTTTCCTGGTAGTTGAAGAGATTTATTATTTTAAGCAATCTAATTTAAGATAATTGTTCTAGTTGTGTGTTTCATAGATTTGACGTGAAAGACGTAGAGAAATTGGGGTGGAAATAGAAAAGGAATAGAGTTTCATAACTTTCAAGTCAAAAGGACTCTATTCTGGTTAAAAGCTTAATTCAAATGAGACTCTTAATTATATTGATTATATTCATATCTTAAAAACATCTCAAAAGAGGGCAACAAACCATATGAATCTGGATTATTAACTCAAAACAATGCTGAAGCTATGATTAAGAAGACTTAAGTGCTGGAAGAAGATTAGACCAATAAAGAACAGGCCATGCTTTCCATTAGTATTAAATCCCTTAGACAAGGTTACCTTTCTCTCTTACTCCCACAAATGTTTACTCCCAATACAGTTACTGGCTGCATCCAACCTTGAGAAGCAGATTGAAAATACTGACAAAGGCAAAGCCATGCCTCCCAAGGAAGATCTGAAATGAAAATTGGGGAAAATTACCTTGCCTACCTTGGAGGTCACCGAAATGGAATGAACTAATGTTTTACTAATCTAACCAACTCCAATCTAACACCTACCTCGATACATGTTGGTAGAAGGTCACTTCAAATCACTTGTGCTAGAATTCTAAGGTTTTCATCGATATTTATATACTAAGAAACCTGGTTGCATAGTACTTTACATATATTAGTAATTAGTTACTACTTTCTAAGTGAATGTCTAGTACCTAGAAAAGAATGTTGTTTCTAATTTTCAGTGCCTAATAAAAGTTTAATTGAAATGATATCAAATATCACAGAAAAGAAGATGGTGACTAATATAATAAGGGAGGTATGTGACACCCCCCCCCATATTCACTCCATGAGTTAATGTAGTCAAACAGGATTAAATATTAATGTGTTAAAAACAGCTACTACATCCTTTAAGAGATTGAGAATTTTAGACTTTGGAATTTTTTTTTTTAAGAAAACTTCTAGGAGTGTCTAGGTGGTGCAGAATGTGTGAATAGAGCACATGCCTTGGAGTCAGGAGGACCTGAGTTCAAATCCGGCCTCAGACACTTAACACAAAAACTAGCCATGTGACCTTGGGCAAGTCACTTATTCCCAATTGCCCTCCAAAAAAACCAAACAAACAGAAAAGAAAACCTCTACAAGGGGACTCTCCTATTTACTTTCCATTACTGATCAGGTTGTCAGAGCTATTAAACCTGTAGAGGACATTATATCTAACCAGGAGATATGAAAGTAACCCAATGGAGTAAACAGCTTCAGTGAGTGTTACTCTTCATTGCAGAGAGATGTAATGACTATGAGATCAGGAAAGAAGCAGACCTTGGGAGCTGAACTAAAGGGCAATTTCTTTTTTTTTTTAAGCAATTGCGGTTAAGTAACTTGCTCAAGGTTACATGGCTAGTCATTATTTGTGTGTGGGTGCTCATTTTCTGAGGCTGGTTTCAATCCTGGGTCATCCTAACTCTGAGGCCGGCGCTCTTACTCACTGCGCCACCTAGCCGCCCCAAAAGGGTAATTTCTTGACCATTCTATAAAGAAAGAAATTCCAGTAATGAGTGCTAGGCCATAAATATTTTACACATGTACCTTACCATTATTTTGATCTGAGTCCATTCTTATCATGGAAGCTTCTGTTATTTGTGGTAGATTATGCCCCAGGTCTCAGGGAATGTTCAAGTTAGATAGCTGATACTGTGGAAAGGCCATTGGACTTGTGGTCAGGAAGCATTGTGTTCAAATCTGTCCTAAGAAACTGATAAACTGTGTGTGATCTCAGGCAAATCACAGTTTTTTTCTACCTCAGTTTTCCCAAATGTCATGAGAATAAAATGATATAATATCTATGAAGCACATTACTAACTTTCAAGTACTATATAAATGCTCTCTATTATTAACTAGTATTATTGTTATTGCTAATTATTCTTATTATATCATTTTATAAATGCCATTTCTAAAAGTTATGTCTATTGGGCAGCTAGATGACTCAGTGGAGAGTACTCAGCTTGGTAGTCAGGAAGACCCAAGTTTGACTTTAGTATCAGACACTTACTAGCTATGTAACCCTGGGCATATCACTTTAGCTCTGTTTGTCTTAATCACCTGGAGAAGGGAATGGCAAAACATTTAACTTTCTTTGCCAGGAAAGCCCCACAGATAATACTGGTGTTCTTTGGTCTATGGGGTCATGATGAGTCAGACATGACTGAACAATTGAATAAAAACAATAACAACTATGTCTATTGGTTGCTTGTTAAAAGGCAGCACAATGATGGAGGTCTTGTGAATTACTATTATAAGAATAGCCTCCCATTAGATTAAATTTAGAACCCGTGGTAGGTACCATGCTTTCAGGCCCAACCTGCAAGTGTGAGTGCCAGTCAGGGTCAATTACATAGAGAGAGTATTGCATTAGAAATACATACAGTGGAGAGACGCATAGACTTAATCTTGATGGATACGTAAATTAACATTGAAGTTACATTGAAATTATAGTGGTAGTGCCTATGTGCATATATTTTCTATAAACCAATTTAATAAAAAATACACATCTATTATGAATCTATTATAGCAGGTATTGTATTAAGCAATAAGAGGAAAGAAACAAACATTTGTTAAATGCCTACTATGTGTCAGTGACAGAGTTGTGTTTTACAAATATTATTTCATTTTTTCCTTATAATAATCCTGGAAAGTAGGTGCTATTATTATCTTTTTATACTGGGGAAAACTGAGGTAGATATACACATGTATGTATATATGTATGTATGTGTGTTATACATATTATGAAAAATGTGTTTATGTATGACTCTGACTGTAAATCTGAGGCACAGTCTCCTTCAAATAGCCATGGGTTTCAAGGTAAGAGTAGGCTAAAACTTAAGAGTAAAATCATAACAAGGCATATGTGTAACATTCATATGTGGGAAAAGGCAACATATATGTTATATATTATATATATGTGTGTGTACATGTGTCTGGGTCTATGAGTGTTTGTGTTATAAAGAGGCTGGAGACAAACTAACAAACAGTAAAATTAGGAGTGATTTCCCATAGGAAGTGGCTTTGTAGCATTCAGCCTTGAAGAAAGCTTGGAATCCAAAGTGCCAGAAGAATACCATGACTGGTCCAGGGAACTGACATAAAGACATGGAAAGCATGCAGGTGGGATACGGTTGAGAAAACAAACAGGGCCATTTGGCTGGCTTATCAAGTGTGTAAAGGGGAATGATATCTATAAGCCTGGAAATGTGGGCTGAAGGTAGATTGCGAGAGACACTAAATGTTGGCATTTAATAAAAGCTGAGAAGCTTTTATTTCATCCTACAGGAAATATGGAGCTGTTGAAAGTAAATAAGTCAATTTTTTGAAAGAAGTAATGGGAAATTTTATTGAAAAACAATCCAGAGATGTAGTATAAGTTCTTCTTCTTAACTAAATGTCCCTAGTACTTTGTTTTCTTATTTATAAAGTTAAAGGCACAAACTAGATGGCATCACTAAGGTCCTTTCCAGCCCTGAAGTTCTATGATTGTGTAAATCACTCAAGCCAGTCACTTAGTTGAGTCAGACTGATGATGTTAACCAGCCATTCCTTTAGAGCTTTTGAATTGATTACCTTGTTTTGATACAGATTTTAAAAGTCCATCTCTAATGTGTAAGTAGATCATAGCACTTAAAAAATGCTTCCAAATCCTAAGCTTAAATTTAGCCATAGCCTAGACAAAAATGTCGACTCATTTCCTTCAAAAGCACCAATCATTTCAAGATTTCTTTTCTTTATTGTATTTGGAAACATTATTTGTACCATTTCCTTCCCTGGACAAAATCTAAAATTGCATTGCTCATGTTTCTTAGCTCGACTTCCATTTTACAAGTTATTATAATCTAGCTCAATTTTCTCAGACTTTATTTGATAGCTCCTCACTGTAATACTTCTCCTCATCTCCCATTCCTATTCCTGGTTTCCTCTCAAGCACAGTGTTGCATTAACAAAAGCTGGGCAACATTTCAACAGCACTTATTCTTATAGTTTTAATTGTTCCCCACTTTTTAATGTCCTGACACATTTACTATAATAAAAGGAAATCATTAATTTACTTGGAAATATGTATGTATGTGAAAGCTAGCTTTCCTTTTGATTAATTTTAAGATTCATCATAACTTTCCTGCTAATGTTCTATGTATGAAAAGAAAAGATATTGAGTGGGAGTATTTTTCCCCTCTCCTGTCTACTAATGAACTGATTTAGAAACCAAATGTTCTGAAGGTATATATGAGTATTAACTGGGTTGGGAAGAGAAGAAGGTAATTCTGACTCTTGAAGTATTGTCTTTGTTCCCCTCTTGTTTTCGTCTATTTAAAAATCTACTGATCTACTTCTCCATTATATTCTGAACATAACAAAATTGTGTCATACTTGCATCCATGACTAACTTTGACAACATTGGTAGAGTTTTTTGCTATTTTCTGAAGTCTCCATCAAAATCCTTTGATAATTAAGACCATGAACATTCTGCTAAAGGAAAGGGCTTAGAAATTGTTTTCAGTAACAACTAGAATTTGAACATTATGAATATGTTGAGCTCATTCCTTCCTATGAAACACACTTTGTTAACAAAATGTAATTTATTTTGAGAAACTAACAAGGTAGATATTGGCTGATAGCTAGATTCAGAGTCCCTAAGATTTGGATTCTAGTCTTGTCTTAGATGTAGTTTGTGTGACATTGAACAAGTTACTTACCTTCTCAGTGCTGTACCAGTTGAATCATAATTATGGCTCAATATTTCTTTTTTAAGTGGAAAGAAAAACAATGCTAAATTAAGAATACATGGAAAGCAACAGGTACACATCATATTTTTGGAAGGTAATACAAATTATTAAGCATGTATTTATAAAGAAATACAAAGCAATAATTTATTGGGAAGGATTAACAACTGTGGGGCATTAACAACTGGAGGTAGTAGGAAAAACTGTATGAGACAGAATTTGAGAGGAACATTTTAGGTGTCTAGGGATACAAAAATATGTAGTTGGTGAGGGACAGCATTCAAGGGATAGGAGTCAGACTGTTTAAAGAAAGAAACAAGAGATGGAAAATGTTGTATGGATAAAAACAAATAGAAATGTAGTATGTGTGAAGGGGAGTAAGATTGGTCTAGAAGAATAGGTTGGAGACAGACCATGAAAGACCTGAAATGTCAGAGGAGTCTGTATTTTGATCTTAAACACACTAGGTAGTTAAAACAATCACAAATTCAAAGACTATTTCCACCCTTTTCTCCTTTGCAAAATGACCAATAACAACCAGTTTGATTGGATTGGGTCATATGAGTAATTTGTTCCAGAATCATGTATACAAAGTTGTTTAATTCTCTAATGACAAGTTAGGGATTTGGGGCTATGTGCTAATTTTTCTAATAGCTAGAACACTTTTTTTCGGGGGATACATTTCTGTTGTGTAATATTATGAGACAAACAAGACAAAGTCAAATCATGGTGCTGTGTTCATTGATAAGTTAAACTAAATATTAGTCATGTACCTTATAAGAAATTTTCAAGTGCTTATTATCAGTTAAAGAGTGTGCTAGGCATTGTGGGAATTTTCCCTAAGGCTGTGTAAGACCTGATTTCCTATCTCAAGGAGTCTAATGCTTACTGGAAAATAAAAACTAAATCATGTGTATAAAGAAGGAAGAATATATTAGCTATTTTGAGAAATATAAACCCAGGGTTAAGGGAAGTCAGGTATGCAATATTTTGAGCAAAATTGCATTGTAGTACTTCTAAGCTGTATTGTCATCATCTTCCTGGGGGGAAAAAGTTACATGTGATGGCTCTTAACAATGACATATAGTGCCCCATTAAATGTAAGTATCAAGAAATGACTCTCAGAAAGGAGAAATAATGCAATAGGGACACAGTGATATAGAAAAGTAGCAATAAAATCTAGTAAAATGTCAATGGCTTTCATAATTGTGGATTTTCATTTTCATGAGTATTTTAAGAAAATATTTTTAAAAGTGTCTGGTACTGGGGCGGAGCCAAGATGGCGGAGTAGAAACAGCTCTTCCAAGCCTCTCTGCCCCCAGATTCTCCACAAACTATGTAAAAAAGGACTCTGAAAATCTTCTGGAGCCCCAGCACCCACAGAACGACACAGAGAAGCTAACCTCCCGCTGAGGACAGCCCAGCACCCTGCAGGAAGGACCAGCGCAGTGGTCTGGGAGCCAGCAGCGCGCAGAGCGCAGGAGCCGAGCCAGCCCAGGTCCATGTGAGCCGAGGTTTTAGCCCCAGGGCGGCAGGGCCAGCAGCCGGCTGGAGGAACCCCAGAACACCAGGAACTGTGGAGACGCCAGAATTATCAACATAGACTTGCCTAGGACAAAGTAGAGGTTAGTGTCCTATGGACTTTGGGACCTGTATTTGGGGAATGCGTCAGCTCCCTCCCCTGGGGGCTAGAAGCTGCTGAGGAGACACCCCACTGTGTAGTTTTCAGAGGCATTTCCGGCTCCCAGCCTACAAATCATGGGGAGATCCAGCGATCAGTCTTGGGGGGTAATCGCTCTTGCTTTAACCTCCCTGGATCTGGATTGTGATCTAGGGTGGAAGTTGTGGGTGGGTTTACAGCTTGCCAGAAACGGAAGTTGCCCCCCACACGTTCGGGACGAAAATTCCTCTAGCTGGCCTTAAAGCCATAGTGTGGCAACAAGCCCAAAAGTCAAGCAATTAAGTGGCAACATGCCAAGGCAAAGGAAACAGAAAAATGCAACCCTAGACTCCTATTTTGGGGGCATAGAGCGGGAAAAGGACTGTGAGGTCAGAAGTCCTGCTCCAAAAGCCCAGGGGAAAACATGAACGGGTTGCAGGCCATAGAAGACCTTAAGAAGGACTTTAAAAACCAAATAAGAGAAGTGGAGGAAAAATTAGAAAGAGAAATGAGAAGGATGCAGGAAAAGTATGAAATGAGGGTCAACAGCCTGACTGAGGAAAACAACACCTTAAAAAATAGACTAACTCAAATGGCAAAGGAGGCCCAAAAGGGCAATGAGGAGAAGAATGCCTTAAAAAGTCGAATTTGCCAGATGGAAAAAGAATCTCAAAAGTTCACTGAGGAGATTCATTCCTTCAGAGTTAGACTGGAGCAAATGGAAGCTAATGACTTTATGAGAAATCAAGATGCTGTTAAGCAGATCCAAACAAACGAAAGATTAGAAGGCAATGTGAAATATCTCATGGGAAAAACCACTGACCTGGAGAATAGATCCAGGAGAGACAATTTAAAAATTATTGGACTACCTGAAAGCCATGATCAAGGAAAGAACCTAGAAATCACCCTTCAAGAAATTCTCAAGGAAAACTGCCCTGATGTTTTAGATCCAGAGGGCAAAATAGAGGTTGAAAGAATCCACCGATCACCTCCTGAAAAAGATCCCAAAAAGAAAACTCCCAGGAATATTATAGCCAGGTTCCAGAATCCCCAGATCAAGGAGAAAATACTACAAGCAGCCAGGAAGAAACAATTTCAATATTGTGGAAACACAATCAGAATAGCCCAGGACCTGGCAGCTTCTACACTGAGGGATAGAAGGGCATGGAATATGATATTCCAGAGGGCAAAAGAACTGGGAATGAACCCAAGGGTCACCTACCCAGCAAAACTGAGTATTTTGTTTCAGGGGAAAATATGGTCATTCAGTGGAATAGAGGACTTTCAAGCATTCTTGAGGAAAAAACCAGAATTGAATAGAAAATTTGACATCCAGACACAAGAAGCAAGAGATGCCTGAGAAGGTAATCAGGGAAAAGAAATCAAAAGGAACTTATCAAAGTTGAACTATTTACATTCCTATATGGAAAAACAATAACTGTGACTGATGATATCTTTCTCACTATGAAAATAATGGAAGAAGGGTGTGTGGTCATATGAATACATATGTGAATGTGTGTGTATATGGTTACAGTTATATATGGATAGAGGGCATAGGTTGATTTTGTTGGGAAGGGAGAGTACTCAAGGGATGAAATTATGAGGTGAGAGAGGAAAGTGGCAAGAGGAGATGGGGAGAGACATGGTAGGGTAAACTATCTCATGTAGGGGAAGTGGTTGCAAAGGAGGGGGAGAATAAGGAAGGCTAAAAAGGCAAAACCACATTCACATTGAATTTGGTTCAGGGAGAAAATGACATACATACTAAATGGGATATCTCAACCTGCAGCAGGATAGGGGGAAGGGGGATGAGAGGAGGGATGATGGATGGGAGGGCATCCTTGGGGGGAGGGGAGGTTGGAAGTACCCACTATAGAAGAGGGACAGGATCATGTAGGGAATGGACCAGGTGGGGGGTGGGATGAGTGGGAGGGAATTATAAGCAGCCTTGTACAATATATCTACTATGCAAATGTTTTGCATAGCTAGACATGTACAACATATACTGAATTACTTATATCCCAAGAAGGAATGGGTGACAAGGGAGGAAGGAAATGGATCTGAAATTCGAGGTCGTAACATTAAATGTTTCAAATATATATATATAAATACTATTATTAATACTCTTTTGCCTATAATTGGGAGATAAGATGTGCAGGCATTGGGACACAAAGATTCATCTTCCTCTAATGGAAAAGTCGATGGGGGTATGGGAGAAGGTATGGGAGAGCAGATTGGAGGAAGCGATATCTTGTGGGACTGCTATTCTGGGAGGTTGGGTAGGGGAATAATGGGGGGAAAATGATTGTAACTCAAAATCTGGCGGAAATGAATGATGTAAAACAGAAGTTAATAAAGTATTTGTTTAAAAAAAAAAGTGTCTGGTACTGGTTAAGAAAATGGTAGATCAGTAGAACAATTTGGGTACATAATATATAGATTTGAATGGCCACAGTAAGCGAGTTTTTGATAAATCCAAAGATCCAAGTTTTGGGTCAGGAACTTGCTAATTGACAAAAACTCCTGGGAAACCTGGAAAGCAGTTTTGTAGAAACTAAGTATAGACCATCATCTCACACTGTATAATAATAAGGTCAAAATGAATACATAAAAGGGGATGTCATAAACAAATTAGGGGAGCATGGATAAACAAAACATCTGTCAGACCTACAGATAAGGGAAGAGTTCAGTACAAAAAAAGGGAAAAAGATGATCACAGGAGGCAAAATAAATAATTTTGATTATGCTAAATCTAAAATATTTTTGGAAAAACAAAATCAATGTAGCCAAAATGAGAAGGGAATCTGGTAACTTGGAAAAATAGTGTTTGCTGTCAGAATTGTAAAAATTATATATATCCCCATTAGTTGTGTCCAGGTAGATTCTAAAGTTTTCAGTCATTTATATTCCTTATATTTGAAAAAAAAAATTCCTGGCTCCATAGTGCCAAAAAAAGATGTTTAAATATTATCTATTGATACCATTTACCTAAAAAAAGTTTTCATTTTTTTTCTCTAGACTAATCAGAAGTATATTTAAAAAATTCATTGAGGTCTGTGACCTCATCATCATGGCTATTTCCTTCAGTAATGTGGACCACAACCTATGCATACCTTTTAGTCTTATGTGATGTTTGCTCAGATATTAGCTCACTCCTCTGTGGGGATTCACTGACCTTACTAGGGTATTCCTCTAAGTCTGTTAAAATTATATCTGTAAGTGTGACTGGCAGCTCCTTCCCTCCCCCCATGAAGTCTTTTATTTGTATGTCTAAATTACACACAATTCTTTGATAACCATAAGAACAGAGATGATTTGGTTTGATAAATTTCTGATTATTAATATGAAGAGATATGAAGAGAAAATCAAGAGCTGTAGGCTTGTCATAGATTCTTATACAGTGTATTAGAAAATATTCTTGATGCTTTTGTTGGGAAACAAATATTTTACTGTACGATTTTGAATGAGATAAACCCCAGACCATTGTAGGGCTTCCTAAATGAGATTAATCATATTACAAAAGAGTTTAGTCTAGCTATATCTACAGGAAATGCTTGGTGAATGTAGTTAAATGAATGGAATAGCTGTAATATATAGTTGGTTGGAAGAACCTGCCCAGTTTGTCCATCAATGCAGATATCTTGGGAATATATTCATTAAACCATGGACACTGCCTAGTGCTTCATAGGAGGAAGGATAGATAACATTTTCAAATTTGTCTTACCCCTTTCTTTGAGAACCATTCAGAATTTTTAAATAATTCTTTTTTAGATGATTTTTTATACTTTAGCAAACATTTATTTTCTCTCTCTACCCACACTGGTTAAAAAAAAAATCCTTGTATTCAAGTAAAACAAACTCTTACATTGGCAAGGTTCCCTTCCTACTTCTTTCTCAAGAGGATCCTAGACTGAACAGCTTGTATCACAACCAAACTCAGATTAAAATAAATGGCTTCTTTAATACAAATATTAGGTTTGTATCACAGAGAGGTCAAAGAAAGGGAAAAGGGAACTCTTTGTACTCAACTATTTATAGTGGCTCTTTTTGTGATGGCAAGAAATTGGAAATTGAGGGAATACCCATTAATTGGAGAATGACTAAACAAGTGGTGGTATATTATTGTGATGGAATATTACTAAGTTATTTTAAAAAATGACAAGTAGGACAGTTTCAGAGAAGGAAAAAAAAACTGGGAAGCCTTAAATGAACTCATGCAAAGTGAAGCGAATAGAAGTAGTAGAACATTGTAGACAGTAAAAACAATATCCAAGACAATTCGAAAGGGAATGATATTTTTAAAAATGCTATCTGTGTTCAGACAGAGAATTAATAAATTTTGAATGCAGATTAAAGCACAAAAATTTCATTTTTTTGTTTTTTCTTCCTGTTTTCTTTTGCAACATGGTTAATATGGATATCTATTTTTCATGACTTCACATGTATAATTGATAACAAATTATTTGCCTTCTTGAGGAGGGGGTAGTGGCAGGAGGGAGGGAGATAATTTATAACTCATTTATATACATATATATATATACTTAAATAAAATTTGCTTTACTTATATTTTTACTCTCATAATTCTTCTTTATTAATTTCTTCTAGGTCACATTTCTCTTTGGACTATTCTCTGTCAAGCAGTGCAAATAATTCATGTTCTTAAAGAATTAGGATAGGAACAAAACAAAAATAAAAGTGAAACCTATGAGCCACAGCCTTTAGTCATAGCAGTTCTGTTCTAGCAATGTTGTGCACTTTCCTTCTTTCTCTGAACTATAGGAAGAAATGAACACATTTCTTCCATGTACTCCATATAGAACCATCATAGTGGCACCCAGGTCAATGCTAAATATCTGATACTTTCAAGTATGACAGTTTTTCTGGCTTCAGTTTTCAAATAAGAAGTAAATAGAAAGACAGACAGAGAGACAGATAGATAGGATAGGATAGGATAAGAAAGGATAGGATAGATATAAAACAAACAGAAATAGCAATGTGGGAGAGTAAAATGTTATAAAAAAATTACTATATGGTGAATGTAAATGTTGGGGTCTGGATCAATCATAAAAAATTGGCCAGTGAGAATATAAGTATGGTAAAACTTTTCTATCTGGATTATGTGGAGAGAATTCCATGAATAACTTGTGTTGACACTAGAACTACATGTCAACTTGGAGAAGAGAGAGAGAGAGAGAGAGAGAGAGAGAGAGAGAGAGATACACAGAGAGTCAGAGATACAGAGAGACAGATACACACATAGACCACACAGAGAGACAGAGAGACACAAAGAGGCAGAGACACAGAGAAAGAGACGCACACAGAAACATGGAGACAGAGACAGAGAGAGAGACTCAGAGGAAGACAGAGAGAGACCTTAAAAAATTCATGAGATTCAAAGGATCATCAGTTAAAGGTTATCAAGCTCCACACTCCACCTCATTTTATAGATGAGGAAACATAAGCTTAATAAACTAAGGTCAATGGATTTGCCTCAGGGTCACATAGCTAATAAATGTACAATGCCAAATTCAAACTTGGGTATAGCCATTATGCCTAATAACTAGTAAGTCAAATTTATTGTTATTATTCTACCACCAATTTTCTCTCATCACTAAGATTTTCATACATTCTTTTCACTTCATTTTTATTTATATAAATGTGATTACAAATATTATATATTTATATCAATGTTTTATTTCTATCAATTACATGAAACATAATTTTAACATTTAAAGAAAATTGAGTTCCAAATTTTCTCCTTTCCTCCTTCACTTGCTTCCACCAACTGAGAAGATGAACAATTTTCTTTAGCTTATACATGTGCAGTACTGTAAAATATGCTTCCATAGAAGTCATGTTGTGAAGAAAAGACAGATTAAAAAACAAAACAAACAATAAAAATAGAAAAAAAAAGGTTTTTAAAAGTATGTTCAAATCTCTATCCATATTCCTTCAGAGTTTTTTTTTTTCAGGAGATGTATAGCATTTTTCATTAAAAGTTCTTTGGAATTGTCAGGAATCATTGAATTACTGAGAATAGCTAAGTTGTTCATGGTTGTTCATTGTACAGTACTGCTGTTCCTGTATACAATGTTCTCCTGGTTCTGCTAATTTCACTTTATATTAGTTCATGTGTGTCTTTTCAGGTTTTCTGAGAGCACTTTGTTCATCACTCCTTATAGTAGAATAATATTTCATCACATTTGACAAATGTCTAGTTATTTGCTTCTACTACACACACAAAAATGCATATATGTATATATGTACTTTTGTGTACATATACACATCTATACATACTTATAAATATATACACATAAACACATATAGACATATACATACATATACACATACACATGAATATGTATATGTATGTATCTATATCCACACCCACACCCATGTTCATATCCATATCCATATCTAATCTATATCTATATCTAATCTATCTATCTATATATATCTATAAAGTCTATATACAGGCCCTTTCCCTTTCCTTTCGTTAAAAAAAATCAAAGAGATAGTCTCAAAGAAACCTGGGAAAACTTGTATGAAATGATGCAGAGTGGAATTAGCATATATAAAACAATTTTGTAACAGCAACATTATAAAAACAAGTAATTTAGAAAGATTTGTCAATCAGTCAATAAGTATTTCATAAGCACCTACCATGCCCCAGACACTCTGTGCTAAGCACTTGGGATATAAATATAATCCAAAATTCCCAACCAACCAAACCAACAAACCCAAACAGCAGTCCCTGATCTCAAGAAGCTCACGGTCTAATGATTGGGTGTAGGGAAAAACATACAAACAACTATGTACAAGCAAGACATGTACTGGAAAAATTAGGGTGCTCTCAGAATGATAGCCCTAAAACAGGCTGGGAAAGGCTTTTGCAGAAAGTATGGATTTACCTGGGACTTGAATTGGAGATGAGGAGAGAGAATGTTGGAGGAATAGGTGACTGAGAATGTCTCGAGTCAGGAGATGGAGGGCTGTGAAAAAGGAGCAGCAAGAGGGAACCCCTGGGATTGACTGAGTGGGCAGAGGACAAGATCAGACTCATGCTTTAAAAAGATTATCTTTAAGACTGAGTAGAGGATGGATTGGAACAGGGAGAGATGAATCAGTAAGACCAATCAGATAGAAGTTGTGGTTGTTGTTGGTGGTCCTTTGTTTTTGTAGAGGGCCGATGATGGTGATTTACTTGTGTGTGAATTGGATTTAAGTGAGACAGTTGCACAAAGTGGTCAGCCTCATCTCTCTTCATTAGGAAGACACAAGTTACACTGGAGATGACCTAGAATGCAGGGGATGACCTTTTGTGTCTTTGGTGTCTGACCAAGCTCTAAGTGCTCCACAGTGCTTGCTTAGCTGCCTTCATGGCCAGGGAAACAAATTGTTCTCATCTGCCCATTAGGCTGGAGGAAGTCTTTATGTGCTTGGCATAGATATCTCCCTAATTCACTGTCAGTTTTGAGGCCTGTAAGTTCTCCTCAATCTGGTGCCAAAATGGTTTTACTAGGGTATGACCACTGTATGCTCTCCAGCTCCTTCCCAGGTGACAGCTGGGTAGCAAGGTGCACCAAAGATGAATGAGAGGTCTTGAAAAGGGCTCAGCAAGACCTCACACAGGAGGTGTAGGTCCTTTGTGAACACTCCATACACTTCCGGTTTTGTAACATCCCCATATGGGACATGTTACAAATAGTCCAGGAAGGACATGATGAAGGGCTGCACCAGGGTGGCTGCAATGTCAGAGGAGAAAAGAGAATGCATATGAGAGATGTTATGATTTAAGAGCTCTGATCAATGCATTGATCAGCCATGATTTCAGAGGACCAGTGGTGAAACTTACTGCCTTTTTCCTGACATAAAAAAATGATAGACTCAAGGTAAAGGAGACATATACTTTTGTACATGACCGAAGTGCAGCTAACTGGTACAGGGGACAGAGCACTGGGCCCCGAGTCAGGAAAAGCAGGGTTCAGATCTTACTTGCTGTGTGACCCTGGGCAATTCACTTAACCTTATTGGCGTCAGTTTCCTCCTCTGTAAAATGATCTGAAGAAAGAAACGGCAAACCACTAAAGTATCTTTGCTAAGAAAACCTTAAATGGTATCACAAAGTGACAGACACAACTAAAAGTTTGAACAACAAAAATACTAATTTCATAAAAACACACAGTAACATAATATGTGTTATATGTAATATAGGGGGGTGGGGGGTAGGTGGTGTAGATGGTTATATGTAATAATTTGGGGGTGGGGGTAGGTGGTGTAGCCCTGGGCTCAGGAAGACTCATCTTTGTGAATTCAAATTTGACCTCATACACTACCTGTGGGACAATGGAAAAATCACTTACCACAGCTTGCCTCAGTTTCCTCATCTCGAAATTGAGCTGGAGAAGGAAATGAGAAATTGCTCCAATATCTTTGCCAAGTAAATTCCAAATGGGGTCACAAAGAGTTAGACATGACTGAAAAATGACTGAACAGTAAGAGTGGGAATTTGTTTGCTTGGCTACACACGTTTGTTACCAATACCACCCCCTTTTAAATGGGGAGAATGGAAGTTTTATCAAAGGAAAATTACTGCTTGTTATTTTCAAAGATATAACTTGTCTAGATACAACTTATTACTCCGCTACTTCTGATCTTTTACAGGAGAACTTTGAACTAATTTATCTTTAAGGTCCTTTCCGCCTTTCAGTCCTGTTGATCCTCTGGTGCAGGCATGGACATCACCTGATATTCTGTTTCTCCTTTCTTTTTCAGAACAAAATTTGGCTATAATATAATATATTCGAGTTTGAGAGTTGCTGTAGCCAACTTCTTGGAATCCAGTGCTGAATAAACTCACTCAATCTTCTCTAGGTTTTTCCTCAGACAACAGACATACAAATAATAAAGAGTCTCATTCTTGACACTTTTTTAACATAGTAGGACCTGCTGAGCTAGATCTTACTTCAGAAACCTTCAAAACCTCCCTTTCTCACATACCCAATGAGTTAATATGATAAGACTTTAGTGGAGTTATAGATAAATTCTAAAGTAGAGGAAGATAACCCATAGTATGCTGCCATGGTCACTACCAGAAAATGGTTTAATGTCTTAACCTCCAGATATCCAGAATCCATGCTGGATTTCCATTATTCCTTTGGAATCTCTAATATTTAAATAAATAAATATTTTTATATAGCCATATACTTTACTGCCTTTCTTTGTTGTTGTTACAATAGATAAAGATAAGTTATAGGTTGAGACAGGCCTAAAAGGCATAAGGGCAATGACACTGGCATCCATCTTCACAAGGAAGGGCATTTTCTTCTTATGACAGTCACTCTCCCTGACACTCATCTTAAATGTCAAAACATTGAAACTCCATAGGTTCTTGATATCCCCTGGCACAATCACCCTGACTCCATGGTTCTCAAGGCCCATTTGTAATGGCACTTCTCCCTGGGGCGCACCTTACTCACATCTCCTATGGATATTAGTGATGGTCTGTTCTTTCCCCCATGACAATTGTACTTGAAGTCAGACTCTCCCCCATGCCTCTCTGCCACTCACACACAGTCCTCAAATGTTTATGCCTCAGGTAAAAATATTTATACTTATGGCTCCTGGCACAGATGATAAAATATTAAACAACATTGCAGATATAGTAACTATATTTTCAAAATTATATCACATTTTTATAGTGCATTATATTTTCATGCTTTGGGGGAAAGGAAGCATGTCATCAGTACATGGAACTTCTGATTAGGAAGTCTGTCCAAATTATCCAAAAATACAACTGCCCTCCAATTTATAGTCTTAGAATGTTGCATGGGGATCAGATAGGTTAAGTAATTTCCCTAAACTTACACAGCCAATAATATGTTAGAAGCAAGAATTGACTCCAGGTCTTCCCAACCTGGAAGTCAGAATTGTACAGTGGTTTTTAAGACAGAGAACCAGAGACCAAATCTTATCACTAAATACTGATTTCCTGTATGAACTTGAGAAAATCATTTCATTTCCCTAGGCCTCAGTTTCTACATCTATAAAGTGAGATGACCAGAGAAAATAACCTGGTTTAAATCTAAGTTCTAGATCAGTTACCATTTTTTCAGGATGTCTCTCTATTCTTTTAACTTATTGTAAAGTGTTTTGTTTTTCTTCATAACAACACCATGAAATACTGTGGTTGTTATGGTCCCCGTTTTGCAGAGGAAGAAATTAAGTATCAGAAGAGGGTAAGTGATTTGGCCATTTTCATGCAGCTACTTGGTATCAAAGTTAGAACCCAAATCCAGGATCTTTGACTTGCCACAATGTCAGACTCACTAAAGACATTTTAAAATCACTCACACACACACACCCTTCTTATGGTGAACGAATTATTTAGTTATGATCAGATTTCAAAATAAACTTAAAATGATCATTTACCATTTTTTCCTGATTTTGCTTAAAGCAAATATTGAACCGTCTAGTGGCATATGAGTGTGTTTCTCCTCTGAATGGCTGAAAATTCTTTGACAAGCTGGTTTATACTTGAAGACTTGAATGAGCTTAAGATAACCCTCATCTTCTTCCTGAGAAGGACAAATGTGACATGAGACTTTTTACCATTTATTAAGTTTCACATATATTTCTTTCTATAAGAGGATGGCAGTGTGTATGTGTGTGTATCACAGCTTGAATTGGATCAGTGGTTAGTTACAGATTAACCTTAGAGGGAGGGATTTTTATGATGAGCTTTATAACAGACTTTTAGTGTTTCTTAGGGAAAGAAAAAGAATATCTAGCAGAATCAGAGAGTTTATGCTTTTCTTTTGACTACAGCACATCACAGTAAAGATGATATCTAGCTGAAGTTCAAGATTTATATTTTCTGCTGATATCTTTCTGAACATGACTTGGAATGTTTGCTCTTTGTGACAGCAGACCTGCCACAAATTCAGAAGAGCAAACACCATCATTCAGTGTACACACAAATAGGAAGAGAAGACTGGGCCAATGAAGCAGATCATATAGGACCCTAAAGTATATTTCTCCTGAAGAGGTCTGGGATCTCTTTCCTTATGCCAATCTGTCTTCACAATTTAGTGAAGTCAAGTACTGCTTAATCTGTGCCTCTCTTTTCCAATTTGGTTTACCACTAGTCCCTTTAGTTCTTTGGGGATTGTGACATATTTGTGACTTGGAAGCTAAAATGAATTCCATTCTTGAATTTTCTTTACCTTTACTTTAATTTAAGAATACCTTTATTATATCACTATTCAAATTTTGTCGCACACTACAAACAGTTGGATTTTTCTCTTCACATCTTCCTGTTTCTCTGTAGCTGTATCTCTCCGTCTCACTCTAACCCTGCCAATTTTACTAGAGCTATGATGTTTTTGTTTGTACAAGGAAACCCCAATGAACAAATTCCCTTTACCCATGGATATCAGTGCAAATAATCAGTGCAACTGATTGTTTTAGAGAATTGCTTAGATCATTGAAAGTAAAATGATTTATCCAGGATTACACATGGAATATATGTCAGAGGTTGGATTTTAACCTAAGAGTTTGTGACTACAAAGAGAATTCTCTATTTGATAGGCCATAATGTGTCTGCCATATTTTTCTCTTATTTGATTTGATTAGAATATTCATTGAGAATAAAACAAAAGCCTGTCTTGACAACCATAAACTTCTAGTGATGCTGTATTGTCTCAAGCCATTGACATCCTTTTCAAGAAATTAAAATTGCATCAGGTCCCCCAAAAGGGCAACAGAGAGGCACAGAGGAGACAGGAGTTGGCTTTAACCTGTCACTGATGTCTTGTGGCATAATGGATATGGAGCCCAGAGAGATAGATAATGTCTCTGATTCTTACTGGCTGCATGACTGCTCTTCTTTCTGAGCCTCAGTTTCCATACCTATAAAATAGTTGTAATAATAGTACTTATCTCTAAGTTTTGTTGTGAGGATTAAGAGATACAATTTATGTAATGTATATTATAAATAGTAGTTATTATTTTTTTTCAAATGCTTTATTAACTTCTAGTTTACATCATTCATTTCCATCAGATTTTGAGTTATAATCTTTTCCCCATTTTTCCCCTACCCACCACCCCAGAATAACAGTTCCACAGGATATCCCCTCATCCAATCTGCTCTCTCCCATCTCTTCTCCCATACCCCCTTCAACTTTTCCAGTAGGGCGAGGTGAAACCATGTGCCCAATGCCTGCACATCTTATCTCCCAATTATATGCAAAATAGTATTAATCATAGCATTTATGTATTTTAAAAAAATTGATTTTAAAAGGAAGCTAAGCAACTCAGTATATGCTATACATGTATAGCTATGCAAAATATTACCATAGTAGATATATTGTAAAAGACTGACTATATTTCCTTCCCTCCCATCCCACCTCCCACCTGGTCCACTCCCCACCTTGATACTGTCCCTTTTCAAAAGTGGGTGCTTCCAACTCCCCCCACCCAGCCCTCCCTCCACCACCTTCCCCCCTTTCTCTCCCCCCACTCTCCTGTAGGGTGGGACACCCTATTTAGTATGCATGTCATTCTCTCCCTGGTCCAAATTCAATGAGAATAAGGTTTTGCCTTTTTGCCTTTCTGTTCCTCCCCTCCCCTGCAATCACCTTCTCCTGACTCCTCTACATGAGACAGTTCACCCCATTGTCTCTCCCCATTCCCCCTCAGCACATTCCTCTCTCACCTCTTAACCTCACCTTTTAAGTATCATCCCTTCCTATTAAATTTGACCTGTGCCCTCTATCTATGTATACCTGGAAACATATATACACACATTTACATATGTATTCATATGCCCATATATCCTTCTTCATCTATTTTCATACTGAGAAAAGTTTCATCAGTCATAGTTATTGTGTTTCCCTGCAGGAATATAAATAGTTCAACTTTGATAAGTTCATAGTGATTTCTTTTCCCTGTTTACCTTCTCAAGCATCTCTTGCTTCTTGTATCTGAATGTCAAATTTTCTATTCAACTCTGGTTTTCTCCTCAAGAATGCTTGAAAATCCTCTATTCCACTGAAAAACCATATTTTACCCTGGAACATGATACTCAATTTTGCTGGGTAGGTGATTCTTGGTTTTAATCTCAGCTCCTTTGCCCTCCGGAATTATCATATTCCATGCCCTTCAATCACTCAGTGTAGAAGCTGCTAGATCCTGCACTATCTTGATTGTGTTTCCACAATATTGAAATTGTTTCTTCCTGGTTGCTTGTAATATTCTCTCCTTCATCTGGGAATTCTGGAACCTGGATATTCCTAGGAGTTTTCTTTTTGGGATCTTTTTCAGGAGGTGATCGGTGAATTTTTTCAACCTCTATTTTGCCCATTGGTTCTTAAACATCAGGGCAATTTTCCTTGAGAATTTCTTGAAGGATGGTTTCTAGATTCTTTCTTTGATCATGGTTTTCAGGTAGTCCAATAATTTTTAGATTGTCTCTCCTAGATCTATTTTCCAGGTCCGTGGTTTTTCCCATGAGATATTTCACATTGCCTTCTATTCTTTCATTTTTTGGATCTGTTTAACAGCATCTTGATTTCTCATAAAGTCACTAGCTTCCATTTGCTCCAGTCTAACTCTGAAGGAATGAATCTCCTCAGTGAGCTTTTGAGATTCTTTTTCCATCTGGCAAATTTGGCTTTTTAAGGCATTCTTCTCCTCATTGCCTTTTTGAGCCTCTTTTGCCATTTGAGTTTGTCTATTTTTTAAAGTGTTATTTTCCTCAGTCAGGCTGTTGACTCTCATTTCATACTTTTCTTGCATCTTTCTCATTTCTCTTTCCAATTTTCCCCCACTTCTCTTATCTGCCTCTTAAGGTCCTCTATGGCCTGTAACCAGCTCATATTTTCATTTGGGGTTTTTGGTACAGTATTTCTGAACTCACAGTCCTCCTCCTGTTCCATGCTTTGATCCTCTTTGCCCCCCAAATAGGAGTCTAATGTTGAATGTTTCTGTTTATTTTGTTTCCTTTGCCTAGGCATGTTGCCACTCAATTACTTGACTTTTGTGCTTGTTGCCACTGTAGGACTTTGCCACCAGCCAGGGGAGCTTCAGTCCCAAATGTTGGGGTTTTCTCAATTGCCTGAGGTATTAGTTGGGTGGCCTCTCTGAGGCCTCCACACATTCTGGCAAGTTGGTCACACACCCCAAGACTTCTAACCCAGACCACAATCCAGATCCAAGAAGGGTAAAGCAAGAGTCCTTACCCCCCAGACTGGATCCCTCTACAGTGCTCAGGCCAAGAGCAGAAGCTGCAATTTGGCAACGTGGTGCAAGCTGCTGCTGGCTCCTCAGCAGCTTCTCTCCCCCAGGGGAAGAAGCTGACTGTGCTCTCCCAACCAGTCCAAAAGTCCATAGGGCACTGACCTCTCACTTTGTCCTAGGCATCTATGTGTTGATAATTCTAGAAATGCCACAGCTTTTGTTCTTCAGGGGTCTCTCCAGCCGGCTGGTGGTCCTACCGCCCTGGGGCTAAAACCAAGACCCATGCGGGCCTGGGTTCGGCTCCCAAAGTGCTGTGCTGGCTGTTTCCTGCCGGGCTACCAGGCTGTCCTCAGTGGAAGTTAGCTTCTCTGTGTCATTTTGTGGGTTCTGGAGCTCCAGAGGTAGTTTAGAGTCCCCCTTTTACATAATTTTGAAGTGGTGTGGGCTGGAGATCCATGAAAGTGCTGTTTCTACTCTGCCATCTTGACTTCACCCCCCCAATATATTATTAATTATTAATGAAAATATATTATTATAGGACCAAACCAGGCAAAACAATCATAGATTAAGAACTTTCTATGTTACAAACAGTGGGTTATGCTCTGTGATACAACTAAAAGTAAGGATAAGAAAAAAAACAAAGAAATAAAGATAACCCCTATTCTTCAATAGTTTACATTTTAATGAAAGTGATTAACAAACACAAAACAGATGGAGAATTCTTGTGAGGAATAATAGTGAAGAAGTGATGTAGAGAATGTCACAAGTGAGATTACCTAGAAAAGGAGATGACTGGTTATGTATCCACAGTGAGGGATATTCTACAGATAGCCTTTACACTCTGTTGGTTATCATGGAATGTCAGGGGATCTAAAGTGGGACTCTGATCATATTAGGTGGTCTTCCATGTTTTAGAATAGAACTTGGAAATGAGTAGCATAAGACATGAAGACATGCATGGGGGATGGGTTACCTCATTGTAAGCAGTACTGACTGATATCAATACACACACA
The DNA here is from genome assembly GCA_011680675.1 of Gymnobelideus leadbeateri. Lineage (NCBI taxonomy): Eukaryota > Metazoa > Chordata > Mammalia > Diprotodontia > Petauridae > Gymnobelideus > Gymnobelideus leadbeateri. Next base: position 526,131 of record WOXC01000245.1, read on the forward strand.
CACACACACACACACACACACACACACACATACACACAGAGTTGTGGCTAAGCATTAGTATATTTTCCACCCTACCACATGAAGCAGAATGCCATAGGCCTATTCAAGAAAAGTTCCATGTATTTATACTTTCCCTTTCCCTTTCTACTTTTGATGAGTGTGGTAGTCACAAGATTAGACTCTCTGCTTGTAATCTGTGGAGAATTCAGTCAGTAATTATTTACTGGGAATTTAATAAGCAAGAGTTTTTCGATCTAGAGTAAGGAAAGAATTGGTTTTGGTTCTCACTTTGACGTTTCTAACTTGAATACCACGGGGAAGGTTACAACTTTCCTGATTCCTTATTACCTAAATGGGGAAAACAAGACTTAAATTATGCCACAGAGTTGTGAGAAAAGCACCTAATAGGGCTATGAAAATTGTTATTAGTATGCACCTCACAGGGTTATCATGAGGATCAAGTCAGATAAAACACAGAAAGTGCAGTATATATTGATTCTGGATAAGATGATGATGATGATGTTAGGAGATGTTTATTTTATGCATCCTTTATCCCTCACATTACTTAATACAGCAAATATTTATTGAATGAATGAATGTCTCTCTAGATATTACTAAACTATGTTGAGTAGCTGCGGTCTATGGCATCAGTGACTGTAATGGTTCATATTAACTTATAGAACACTGTATTTAGAGTAAGAAGACCTGGATTCAAATCTTCATCACTACTTTTGGTGGGACATTAGGAAAGTTACTTCTTTCTATCAAAGATGCCCTCATCTTTAAAATGAAGGAGGTTTGACTAGAGCTCCTCTTAATCCCATACTATCTATATAATGTTCAAAATCTTAATGTGTCATTTAACTGAGTAGATTATAAATTGTGATAGCAAGATATTAAAGTCATTCTGTAAAAGAATGGCCAATCTTTACATGAAAAAGTGGTCTGGGAAAAAAGGTATGATGTAGAATGCTGTGCACAGTTTTCTACTGAAATTCTGTCATTCAGTAGTGGAGTCTTAGGATTTTTCTACTGTCTTGTCAATATTGATTTGCTCTTTCTCTGTATGACTCTTTAGACTTGCACATTTGCCCCAGAACCAGACTGCACCCAGAGCATTTAGTAGAATGTACTGAAGAAAATTAACTTTTTTATCCCAGATAACACGATTTTCGCACCTTACTTTGTTCAGTGTACATCTGGCAGAAAAGAGTAGTTGGGTTTATGAAGTTCTGGGTTTCTAAAATACCTTGTAGAGACTTAAATTACAACATATGGAAGGGAACTTTTAGCTCCTATGAGACCAATAAAAATAATTTTCTTTAAAGTAACTCATTTATGTAATGCTTTATAGTGTATAAAGCTCTTGACAAGTCTTATGTCTTTTGTTTCTTGCAATAGACTTTGTGAAGAAGACAGTAGAAGAGGGTAAAGACAGAAGGAAAGGTCTTATACAAGGTGTAATAGTAATGGGAATTTGAAGATCTTCCCTGCCCCTTCATAAGCCTAAGGGAATTTGAAGACCTTCCCTGCTTTGAAAATAAACTTCCCCTTAATAGGCTGAATGCAATCACATGGAGCCTGTGGTGGGAGGAGTTTGCTGAAAGGTGGAGCAGAGTCCCCAAGAAGCTGGGAGTCAGAACAAGCTAGATGGTTGGGAGGAGAGAATGCATCTGAGGGAGACAGATAGGCTTGTAAGTAAATATTGGTTTGTGGAAAAGCTAAAGGATGTCATGGCTCTCTGTGCTGTTATGGCTTATTAACTTCTTTGCTGCTATGATAGAATTGGCTTACTGATTTTGGGATTCAGTTTTGTGGAGTCTGATTTAATATTTTGATTTTATCTTCTATATGGAGATATATTATATTTTGTTATGTGTTATATAAAATATATACTATTTTTTGCAATTGAGCACTATGTGGTTATATTTATAGTGACTGTGGGTGCTGTGAATATTGCTTTGGTGCTACAAATGGAAACTATTTATAGAAGCAAGTTTTATATTAACAAAGAAGTATGATAAAAGTGTGGACCCATCAAATTGATGAATGACTAAAGAATTATAGCATATGAATGTAACAAACTATTATTACTCCATTAAAAGTAACATATATGGAGATTTAGAGAAAATTGGAAATGCTTGTATGAACTGATGCAGAGTGAAATAAACAACAAATAGAAAAATTATGACATCATATAAAAAGAAACAATATGAAAAGAATCCAAGATGCTTATCTATGAAATGGTCACTTGTTACTTCAGCAGATCAAAGTAATGAGTCCTGACTGCCATGGCTCAGGAGAAAGTTATTGGGACATTTATGTGGAGATTTGTTTTCCTTAAATGTACTTTTTTGTTAAAACTACAAAATCTATTTTCATGGTGATGATAGGAGTCAGTAAATCCATGAATGAAAAAAAAAATTAACCACTTAAAATTAACCAAGCACTGTAAGTATAAATATGACAACAGAGACTTTAAAATCTCCTGTACTTAAGCAACTTATATTCTAACAAGAGGAGGGAAGGGAAGAAGGATTTCACAAGTACTACATGACAGGAGCTGTGCTAAATGCTTTACAAATGCCTCATTTGATTGTTATAACAACCTTGGGAGGTAGATGCTATTATGATCCCAGTGGAGGAAACTAAGGCAGACAGAAGTTATTTGACTCTCCAGGGTCATGTAGTTAATAAGTATCTGAGGTCATATTTGAATTAAGGTTATCTTGATTCCAATACCAGAACTGTATCCACTGTGCTACAGGGTAAATCACACACAAAGGGAGAAAATGAGAACACCCCTGCCATTAGTCCCTAATGTTAGAGGGAGAGCAAACAGTCTCATTGGGAGTAGACTGACACTAGGAGTAATGACAAAAAATATTAATTGTGATTCTCTAGTAGATGAGACATGAGATTTGGATTCAGGAAGCCCTGGGTTAAAAATCACATTTCAGTCACTAATTGTTTGATCATATACCTAGAATGGAACTTAGATGTCTCAATAAGCCTAGGTTTTCCTGACCTAAACTTTGTGCCTAAACTTCCTCATTTGTAAAATGAAAGTGGGATGGGGTGAAACTTTTAACCTCAATCCTATTTTTCACCTCTACATCTGTGATCCTCTGGCTCCCAAACAGGAATGTGGGGAACTGAGAGATGAAATGGTGCTCAGAAAGTAGTAAGGTGGTTGGTCAGGCTGTTGAAAAGGTGGTTGATTAAAAGAAAGTGAAGTGAAATATCATTGAGGCCTGTCTGAGGAAGTGGAATGGATATGGGGGTAGATGGGTGATGCCATTACATTAAAGATGCTAAGAGGTCAGGGTAGAAGTTCTTGAGATGAGATGGTTAAAATCCCCAAGCAATGTTCTCTAGTCTAGGCAGCGAGGTTTCTGAGAAGTTTGCAAGAATATCGGGGGTGTTGATGATGAAAGAATCAAACATAAATAAAAAATATTTTAACATAGGGAATTATATAAAGGACCATATTCAGAGATCCTTTTTGTTAGGAACATATTCCCAGGGACTCAATAAAATTAAAAAAGAGGTCCATAAATGCAAAAGCATTCGTAGAAGATTTTTTTCGGTATTACTGAAGAAGCCATTGATAGGGGCAGTTATTAGAGAACTTAATATGCATTAATATGAAGGGATGTTACTATATCATATGAAAAAATGACTATGAACAATACTGGGAAGCATCAGAACACATATATGTCCTGCTGCAAAGTGATATAAAAAATCAGTGATTGTGTGTGCACAAAGAACATAGCAATATAAACTGAAAGACCAAGAACAAGTTCAAATGGAAGGCTGTTAAATTATAATTGAGTTTGGTTCCAAAGAAGAGATGCAAAAACAGAACTCTCTTTCATCTTTGAAGTGGGGGTGGGGTATGAATATTGATTACTCTGTAAACTGTCAGACTTGGTTGATATATTATTTTTCTGGAATTGCTTTTCCTCCTTAATTTTTAAAATTCTTCATTTTGAGTGATGGTTCTATAAGTGTGGAAGGGGTAGGAATACATTAAAAATTAAATGAAGGGAGTAGAAACAGCACTTCCAGGGTGCTCTGCCCCACACCACCTCCAAACAATGTAAAGGGGGAATCTGAACAACTTCTGGAGCCCCAGCACCCACAGAACGACACAGAGAAGCTAACCTCCTGCTGAAGACAGCCCAGCAGACCTGCAGGGAGGAGCCAGCACAGTGCTCAGAGAGTGGGCAGCACAGCACTCTGGGAGCCGAGCCCAGGCCTGCATGAACCCCAGTTTTGACCCTAGGGCAGCCAGGCCTGCAGCTGGCCAGAGGGACCCCAGAACACCAGCAGCTGTGGCGATTGCAGAATTATCAACACAGACATGCCTAGGACAAAGTGAGAGGTTAGTGCCCTATGGATTTTGGGACCAGAATTTGGGGAACGTGTTGGCTTCCTCACCTGGAGGTGAAAAGCTGCTGAGGAAACACTGCACAGAGGCCATTTCGCAGAGTCAGGGGCAGCTCCAGCTCCTGGTCTGTGAACTATAGAGAGATCCAGCAATCAGTCTGGGGGTTAATCGCTCTTTCTTTAACCTGCTTGGATCTGGATTGTGGTCTTGGGGGGAGGCCTAGGGTGGGTATCCAATTTACCAGAGCAAGTGGAGGCTTTACAGAGGCCACCCAACCTCTGGAAGTTGTGAAGACCCCACATTTGGGACAGAAGCTCTCCTGGGAAGAGAAATGAGAAAGATGCAAGAAAAGTATGAAATGACAGTCTGACTGAGGAAAACAACACCTTAAAAAATAGACTAACTCAAATGGCAAAAGAGGCTCAGAAAGGCAATGAGGAGAAGAATGCCTTAAAAAGTCGAATTTGCCAGATGGAAAAAGAATCTCAAAAGCTCACTGAGGAGAATCATTCCTTCAGATTTAGACTGGAGCAAATGGAAGCTAGTGACTTTATGAGAAATCAAGATGCTGTTAAACAGATCCAAAAAAATGAAAGAATAGAAGGCAATGTTAAGTATCTCATGGGAAAAACCACTGACCTGGAAAATAGATCCAGGAGAGATAATTTAAAAATTATTGGACTACCTGAAAGTCATGATCAAAGAAAGAACCTAGAAATCATCGTTCAAGAAAGTCTCAAGGAAAATTTCTCTGATGTTTTAGACCCAGAGGGCAAAATAGAGGTTGAAAGAATCCACCGATCACCTTCTGAAAAGGATCCCAAAAAGAAAACTCCTAGGAATATTATAGCCAGGTTCCAGAACTCCCAGATCAAGGAGAAAATACTACAAGCAGCCAGGAAGAAACAGTTCTAGTATTGTGGAAACAATCAGGATAGCGCAGGATCTGGCAGCTTCTACACTGAGGGATCGAAGGGCATGGAATATGATACTCCAGAGGGCAAAAGAACTGGGATTGAAGCCAAGGGTCACCTACCCAGCAAAACTGAGTATTTTGTTTCAGGGGAAAATATGGTCATTCAGTGGAATAGAGGGCTTTCAAGCATTCTTGAGGAAAAAAACAGAGTTGAATAGAAAATTTGACATTCAGACACAAGAAGCAAGAGATGCTTGAGAAGGTAATCAGGAAAAAGGAATCAAAAGGAACTTATCAAAGTTGACCTATTTACGTTCCTACATGGAAAAACAATAACTGTGTCTGATGAAACCGTTCTCGTTATGAAAATAATTGAAGAAGGGTATGTGGACATATGAATACATATGTGAATGTGTGTAAATATGTTTACAGGTAAACATAGATAGAGGGCACAGGTTGAATTTGTTGGGAATGGATGATACTTAAGGGGTAAAATTAAGAGGTGAGAGAGGAAAATGACAAGAGGAGATGGGGAGAGACAGGGTAGGGTAAACTATCTCATGTAGAAGAGGCAAGGGGAAGTAGTTGCAGGGGAGGGGAAGAACAGGAAGGCAAAAAGGCAAAAACATATTCTCATTGAATTTGGCTCAAGGAGAGAATGACATACATACTAAATGGGATATCTCACCCTGCAGGAGAGTAGGGGGAAGGGGGATGAGAGGGGGAATGATGGAGGGGAGGGCATTGTTGGGGGAGGGGAGGTTGGAAGTACCCACTATAGAAGAGGGACAGGATCAAAGTAGGGAATGGACCAGGTGGGGGGTGGGAGGGAAATATAAGTAGTCTTTTACAATATATCTACTATGGCAATGTTTTGCATAGCTATACATGTACAATACATACTGAATTGCTTATCTTCCCAGAGGGAGTGGGTGACAAGGGAGGAAGGGAATGGATCTGAAATTCGAAGTCTTAAAATTACATGTTTCAAATGTATATAAATACTATTATTAATACTGTTTTGCATGTAATTGGGAAATAAGATGTTCAGGCATTGGGGCTCAGAGATTCATCTTGCCCTTATGGCAAAGTCGAAGGGGGTATGGGAGAAGATATGGGAGAGAGCAGATTGGATGAGGAGATATCTTGTGGGACTGCTATTCTGGGGTGGTGGTTAGGGGAAAAAAGGGGGAAAATTCTAACTCAAAATCTGGTGGAAATGAATGATGTAAACCAGAAGTTAATAAAGCATTTGTTAAAAAAAATTAAATGAAATTAAAAAACAAATGATAGCAATAAAAATGTAAGAGATAGAGATAGAAACTGAACCTGTGACTTTTTTGGTGTTAAGAAATTCCAAGTTAGGATCTTCTATCAATGCAGGATAGCACTTTCTTTCTTAATTTGGTGCAAGAAAATTGCCTAGAATTTTGAGAAGCCCAGTATTATAACCATTATGTATAAAAGGAAGGACTGGTGGCACAGTAAGAGAGCCAGCCCGGGAGTCAGGAGGACCTGTTATCGGTTCCGGCCTCAGAAAATTAGCACCCACACATAAATAAATAACTAGGCGTGTAACCTCGAGCAAGTTACTTAACCCCAATTTCTTTAAAAAAAAAAAAAAGAGTAGATTTGACCATCCATCATCACTACCAAACACCACACACCTTTAAGTTGTTTCAGTGACTCCATATAATCTTCAGGTTTGATTATAATGTCCTCTGATTGACTTGTCAGTCTTTTCATATACTAATCTCTTTCTACCTTTCTAGTCTCCTTGCGGCTTACGCCCCTCCACACTCACTCAATGATATGTATATGACTCCCTGGAATTCTTTCCTTCCTGCCTCCAACTAAATTTTAGCCTCTTTATTTCCTTAAAAGGCAGATCAAATCTTACTTTCTCCTGGAAGCTTTCTCAGTACTCCTACCTGCTAATGCCTTTCCCTTTCAGCTGTTCTTCCCATATTCTGTGTATATCTTGTACATACTTGGATATTTACATGTTGCCCCTCCAATTAGAATATCAGCTTGGGAGAAAGCATTATTTTAGCTTATTGGGGTGTATTTGTTTTTCTTTCTTTTTTATCCCTAATACTTAGCACAGTGTATGGAACATAATGAGCTCTAATCAATGCTTGTAGACTGACTTAGTACCTTTGTAGTGATTTGCTTTCCAAGATGAATCAGTGGGCACAGAAGCAGAAACAGATTGACATTTCTTCATCCTAGAACTAGGGACCTAAATGACAAATGCTTTATTTTTGAATAACCATTCATATGAACCGAGAAGGGTTTTATGTACAAAATCTGTGTTATTGAGGCTCCTACAAGTCGGGATAAAAATATACCCTACCTCTTCTGCCTTGTCAACTCTGCCTGAATACCAAATCTGTGAGGGTAAAGTACTTTTATTATAGATCTCCCATGCATTAAATATTAGTCCCTAGAAGCTGTCCTTCGCCTCAGTTTGAATATGTATTTATCTAATAAAAACATATTCATACGAATGTGTGATGTTTCTTGAGAGAGGGAAGTATTTAATGAGGGGCAAATGGACTTTAACAGAAAACACATAATAATGACATCATGAGTTCAATAGATATCAAATCTTATCAATCATACAGTATAGCAAGGGCAATGTCTAGCTCAGTATAAACATGTGAATCTCTAAAAAATTACTGCTTTATGGAGAAACAAGTTGCAACTTAAATTTTCACATTCATTTCCACCTTTGCCTCAAAATATTTCTATCCAGATGGGTTTAGAGAGCTGTGACAGACCAAAGCCTCAGAATGCAAAGGAAATATGTATAAATAATGTCATGAAAGTTTATAAAGGAAAGGTCTAAAATACAGTCTAGAGATGATATTTTCAGTCTGGAAATTAGTTCAGGAAATCTTGGCTTTGTGTTTCAACTTTATGGAATCTCAGTGTGGTCAGCAACCATGGAAGTGATCTAAGCCAATCCACAGAGCACAAGAATTATCTCTACAACATATCCCCAAATTTCACATGGCACTTCTGTCTCATTAATCCCGAAGAGGAATGCACTGATTACCAGGGCTTCGATTACACTTTTTAGTACCTTTAATTGCAAGAAAGCTTTACCTTATATCAAGTATAAGTCTCCTTTTTGTAATATTTACCCATTAACTCTATGTTAGAGGAATAAGCAAAGCAAGTTTAATTCTTCAATTTATGTGACATTATTTCAAAGTATACTCCCCTTCTCTCTGTAAACTTCTGTAAACTAAATTCCCCCAGCTCCCTGGGGGAAAGGGATTGATAGGGGATTGAGTAAAGATTCATTCAGTGCTTGTCTACAGAACAAATAGGTAAAAATACCACTATTGCTCTCTGGGTGCCACTAGTAAGTCATTTACCAACAGAGAATGCATCTTCTCCTTATCTAGTTTCTTCTCTTTCTTTTCTACCTAGCTCCCTGTTATCCACACTTCATGCCACCTCTAGATCTCATCTCTTTCCAACCTCATATAGCCATAATAGATAATCCTTTTATTTACAAGCAGCCACAGTTGTTGGTGAATGCTTTAATAGCTGGAACTAGCTATGTTCCAGGCAAATTCCTCCATTTTTTTGGTCACAAATAGTCCCTACCTCTGTTATCAGGACCTGTATTATATAATTTTGGCTTCATAAATTTAGAAAGCTTAGACTCAGGAAGGTTTAATTATTTCCCCATGGTCAGAGAGCTAATAAGGAGAAGAAAGGGTACTATAATTCAGGGCTCTAAATTTAGAGAATTCCAAATTTCCTTAAAATCCCAGCTCAAGAGACACCAATAGAATGTAAACTTTTCATTACACTGTAAGATCCTTGAGGGAAGGAATTATCTTTTATGTTTTTTTATTTAGAACCCAACATAACATACCTATCACATATAAGGAACTTGATTTTTTTTAACTTTTAAACAAATGCTTTATTAACTTCTGGTTAAATCATTCATTTCCGCCAGATTTTGAGTTATAATTTTTCCCCGTTTTTCCCCTATCCACCACCCCAGAATAGCAGTCCCACAAGATATCCCCTCATCCAATCTACTCTCTCCCATATCTTCTCCCATATCCCCTTCAACTTTTCCATTAGGGCATGGTGAGTCTCTGTGCTCCAATGCCTGAACATCTTATCTCCCAATTATATGCAAAATAGTATTGATAATAGTATTTATATGCATTTGAAACATTTAATTTTAAAACTTCTAATTTCAGATCCATTCCCTTCCTCCCTTGTCACCCACTCCCTCTGGGAAGATAAGCAGTTCAGTATGTGTTGTACGTGTATAGCTATGCAAAACATTACCATAGTAGATATATTGTAAAAGGCTGCTTATAATTCCCTCCCACCCATCCCACCCCCCACCGGGTCCATTCCCTACTTTGATCCTGTCCCTCTTCTATAGTGGGTACTTCCAACCTCCCCTCCCCCAAGAATGCTCTCCCCCCATCACCCCCCCACCCTTGTCCTCCTTTCCCCTACTCTGCTGCAGGGTGAGATATCCCATTTAGTGTGTATGTCATTCTCTCCCTGAGCCAAATTCAATGAGAATATGGTTTTGCCTTTTTGCCTTCCTGTTCTAGCCCTCCCCTGCAGCCAATTCCCCTTGCTTCTTCTACATGAGATAGTTTACCCTACCCTGTCTCTCCCCATCTCCTCTTGCCACTTTCCTCTCTCACCTCATAATTTCATCCCTTAAGTATCCTCCCTTCCCAACAAATTCAACCTATGTCCACTATCCATGCATAACTATAAACATATATACACACAATCACATATGTATTCATATGCCCATATACCCTTCTTCCATTATTTTCTTTTTTTTTTATTTTTATTTTTATTTTTTAAAGCAATTGGGGTTAAGTAACTTGCTCAAGGTTACACGGCTAGTCATTTGATTTAGGCGTGGGTGCTCATTTTCTGAGGCCGGATCTGATCTCGGGTCATCCAAACTCCGAGGCCGGCGCTCTTACTCACTGCGCCACCTAGCCGCCCCTTTAGGGCAATTGGGGTTAAGTAACTTGCCCAAGGTTACATGGCTAAGTTTTTGTTTGTGCGGATTAGGTGTTGGAGGCCGGCGCCGAACTCAGGTCCTTCTGATTCCAGGGCCGGCGCTCTATTCACTGCGCCACCTAGCCGCCCCCCATTATTTTCATGCAGAGAAAGTTTCATCAGTCACGGTTATTGTTTTTCCATGTAGGAATGCAAATAGGTCAACTTTGATAAGTTCCTTTTGATTTCTTTTCCCTGATTACCTTCTCAGGCATCTCTTGCTTCTTGTGTCTGGATGTCAAATTTTCTATTCAACTCTGGTTTTTTCCTCAAGAATGGTTGAAAGTCCTCTATTCCACTGAATGACCATATTTTCCCCTGAAAGAAAATACTCAGTTTTGCTGGGTAGATGACCCTTGGCTTCAATTCCAGCTCTTTTGCCCTCTGGAATATCATATTCCATGCCCTTCGATCCCTCAGTGTAGAAGCTGCCAGGTCCTGTGCTCTTCTGATTGGGTTTCCACAATATTGAATTTGTTTCTTCCTGGCTGCTTGTAGTATTTTCTCCTTGATCTGGGAATTCTGGAACCTGGCTATAATATTCCTGGGAGTTTTCTCTTTGGGATCCTTTTCAGTAGGTGATCTATGGATTCTTTCACCCTCTATTTTGCCCTCTGGGTCTAAAATATCAGGGCAATTTCCTTGAGACTTTCTTGAAGGGTGATTTCTAGGTTCTTTCTTTGATCATGGCTTTCAGGTAGTCAAATAATTTTTAAAATTATCTCTCCTGGATCTATTTTCCAGGTGAGTGGATTTTTCCATGACATATTTCACATTGCCTCCTAGTCTTTCATTTGTTTCGATCTGTTTAACAGCATCTTGATTTCTCATTAAGTCACTAGCTTCCATTTGCTCCAGTCTAACTCTGAAGGAATGAATCTCCTCAGTGAGCTTTTGAGATTCTTTTTCAATCTGGCAAATTCAGCTTTTTAAAGCATTCTTCTCCTCATTGCCCTTTTGAGCCTCCTTTGCCAGTCTGTTTTGTAAGGTATTGTTTTCCTCGGTCAGGCTGTTGACCCTCATTTCATACTTTTCCTGCATCCTTCTCATTTCTCTTCCCAATTTTTCCTCCACTTCTCTTATTTGATTTTTAAAGTCCTTCTGGCCTGTAACCCGCTCATATTTTCCTTTGGGGCTTTTGGAGCAGGATTTTTAACCTCACAGTCCTCCTCCTGTTCCATGGTTTCATCCTCTTTGCCCCCAAAATAGGAGTCTAATGTTGCGTTTTTCTGTTTATTTTGTTTCCTTTGCCTAGGCATGTTGCCACTTAATTACTTGACGTTTGGGCTTTTTGCCACAGTAGTACTCTGCCACCAGACAGGGGAGCTTCTCTCCCAAACGTGGGGTCTTCACAACTTCCGGTTCAGCCAAGTTGGATGCCCACCCCAGACCTCCCCCCAAGATCACAATCCAGATCCAAGCAGGTTAAAGCAAGAGCGATTAATCTCCAAGACTGATCGCTGGATCTCCCTACAGTTAGCAGGCTGCCACTGAAACTGCAAAATGGCGTGTCTCCTAAGTGGCTTCTAGCCCCCAGGGGAGGAAGCTGATGCGTTCCCCAAATTTTGGTCCCAAAGTCAATAGGGCACTAACCTCTCACTTTGTCCTAGGCATGTCTGTGTTGATAATTCTGGAATAGCCAAAGCTGCTGGTATTCTGGGGCCCCTCTGGCTGGCTGCAGGCCTGGCTGCCCTAGGGCTAAAACTGCGGCTCATGTAGGCCTGGGCTCAGCTCCCATAGCACTGGGCTGGCTGCTCCCTACAGGGCTGCTGGGCTGTCCTCAGCAGGAGGTTAGCTTCTCTGTGTTTTTCTGTGGGTTCTGGGGTTCCAGAAGTTGTTCAGAGTCCCCTTTTACATGGTTTGTAGGTGATCTACACATAAGGAAGTTTAAAGATTCCCCACAGCAGTTAGTGCAAACTCCTTGCAGTTTTGATTTAGTTCATATATGTTATTATATTTTAGTTATTATTTATTTTATAAAATGTATTCATATTGAATGTGTGTATACTTATTGTATATCTGTGCATGTTGTGAGTTCCAATATAATACAAGCTCACTGAGGTTAGAGCTCCTTAATTTTTTCTTTGCATCCAGAATGCTGACCATAGTACCTGGCACATAGGAGGCATTTAATAAATGTGTTGACCATTTGGTTGCCCAAATAGAAACATAGCTCTGGAGCTAGAAAGGATCTTAAAGGATATCTAGTCTTACAACTTCATTTTTCACATGAGGAAATGCTGGCTGATAAAAATAAAGTTATTTGCCCAAGGTCAAACATCTATTCTAGTCATAGAGCTAAGATTCTAAGCAAGCTTTCATGATACTCAGACCAACTTGATTTCCCCTCCACCACTATGAATTTGTTAATCCACATATGTGAGACAGAGTAAGTTCTACGAGTATTAAAAGCACGCTTTCTTTTCTTTTCTTTTTCCTTATCCTTTTTGGAGGGGGGAAGGCAGGGCAATTGGGGTAAGTGTCTTGCCCAAAGTCAAATGACTAGTAAGTGTTAAGTGTCTGAGATGACTAGTAAGTGTTAAGTGTCTGAGGCCAGATTTGAACCCAGGTCCTCCTGACTCCAGGGACTGTGCTCTATTCACTGTGCTACCTAGTTGCCCTGCAAGCTTCATTTTACATCTTATTTTCCTCTTGTTTAAATAAAAAGATGAATCTTGCTTCCAAAAATATATTTGAAGACAGAAGAATGTTGGGTAACCAACCACTGGCAAGGGAAAAGTCATCTAAAATTAAATAGTCTGGTCAATGATCAGCAAGCTGCCATATGTGTCTTTTCAAGAGATCTTGAAATGTTTTCCCAGGTGTATGTGTGAATACATTAGATGACAACTATGAAGACTGCAAAAGTTATCTTCCTTATTACACCTGCAGAGAGGACAGTACCTGGCACACTAATTGAGTAGACAGGGTTCCAGGTTAGCATCAGCTGGCTCCATCCCTTAGCCATTTCCACTTCCCCTTGGCAGCTGTTCTATTCTTTCCCTTTGTGGATGTGGTATTTTATTTTGACCTTAACTTCTTAAATGCTCTTCATTTTCTAAATGCTTTGTGTCTCCTGCTTTCAAAAATAAAATCCCACAAATCAAAATGCCTGTCGTGCTGTCATTTCAAGGGAACATCAGAATCATCATACATACCCGGTGCTTCTATTTCAAGATGCCCTCTCTGCCGCTGGAAGAAGAGTTTGCAAAGTTTGATTTGCTCTTAGAGCAGGACAGCTCTTACATGAGAAATTCTCTTAAAATATCTTATTTTTCATGCTCGAAATTAAGCAACATTTAAGGGAGATGAAATAAAAGGACTAAATGAATATCATATACCCAAAAGAAAAGTCGAATTTTTCGTCTTTCATTTCAGCTTCATTTATTTCTGGTCTATCATTTAGGTATCTGTATAGATTGATAGTTTCCACAGGCACATGTTTGAGTTTTCTAGGGTAGCGAAACAATGGGGAGGGGGAGATAGGATGGCTACCTGAAACAAAAGAAAGGCATTGCATGCAGAGTTAGATGAACTTGCATTCTGCTGCTTATGATGGGTGGCTTTTGATTAACTCACTAAGTCTCTCTGGGTCTCAGTTTCTCTTCTGTTCAATGAGGGAGTACCTTGTAAGATTAATTCAAACCCTCAATCTGTGATCATCTTTAAAATAGTTAGCGGGAGAATGTACATGAAATCAAAGTCCAGATGTAGGGGAAATTACGAAGTAGGAAAAATGTTTCCTGTACCCACCATTTTCTTTGGGTATAGGTCCTCTCTTCACTATACCTTAAATTTCAGGATTATATTTGACACCTTACCTTCTTAGCCCCACACCCTCCCCCCTTTTAACCAATTTCTATTCATCCTTTCTAAAGAAACTTTGTTCTTTCCATTGTATTTCCACTGCTTGTTTCACATCCTTGCTTAATGCATGTGATAATTTTCTAATGCCCCTGTTATAATCCATCTTACACAATATTAATCATTCTAAAACTACTATTTCAACAATGAAATTCTATTGAGCACTGTTCAATCATCTCCATTTGTTCCCTGTTTTTTTAAAATAACATAAAGACCAAATTTCTTGCTGGGGAGGAGAATGGAAGGGATAAAATTAGCATAGCACTTATTATGTTCCAGATACTGTACTAAATATTTTTGAAAATATTATCTCATTTTCCAGTGTCTCTAAAATATGTTCACACCATCAGCTAATATCCTGAATGTACAAAAAAGAAACCCAAGTCCTGTAGATCACACTAAGGAGGAATATTGAACTGGCATGGGGAAAATGAACCATGGAAGCATGAAAAAGTAGAAAAATGGAGCCCATTATATTCCCCTCTCTGTAAAACGTAAGCTCCATAAGGATGGGAGTTGTTGTTTGTTCGTTTTCTTTGTTTCTTTGTTTTTTATTGGTAACCTTAGAAGAGTGTTCACACATAGTTGGAACTTATTACAATCTTTTAGGTTTTGAGGTTTCATGTCAAATCAAGCAGACTCAAAAAGATTATTAAAGATAGCAATCATCCATGCTGGGGAGAATGGTTAAAAGATGGGTTCATTGACACATTTTTAGTGGAAAGTGGATTGGTCCAGACCAGACAATCTGGAAATAAATTTAAAATTACATTAAGAAAGTATGCAAAATACCAATGCCCTTTGATCACATTGCTCATCATATAAAATCAAAGGTGTTAATTATTTTTAAAATTTCCAATGTATAGCAAATCCCTTGTGAAATTACTTTTTTTGTATAGCAAACAAAAAAGATATCTTTCTTGGGTGGATGCTAAACATGTGGCACATGAAAGTAATGGATTATTTCTGTTCTATGAGAAATTGAAATTTGAAGTACAGAGAAACACTTAAAGACATTTATGCATTAGTGCAAAGTGATATAAGCAGAGCCATAGAAATGATACAAAAATAATTATAATGATTTTATTGGAGAGAATAACAGAGTAACAGCAAAATAGAAACTTATGCTATATAACAATCAAGTTTATCCCAAAGAATGGATATGAGCTGGTACCACCCTTTCTTCCTTATAAAGGGAAGAATCTATGGATAGGGAATATACTATATAATGTTGTGCTTGGTAGACATATTGCTTAGTTTTGATGAATTATTTATTGTTTTTATTTATATATAATTATATTAAAATGTGTAGTTCTCAGAGAGGGAAGGTGGGCAGATATAGAAATGAAGGAGTTCTAAAAACAAAATTTTCTTAAGAAAAAGTTCAAATGCTTATTGAATTAGATTATATAACAACCTCTTCAATCCTATTGTTATTGCCTATAATAATGATAATGCAAATAGTAATAGCTGGCGTTTATATCACCAGTGCCAAAAGTCTAAATGCGTTTTTTAAGCTAATGCATGAAACTGCACTAAGACTTCTGGGACATCCTGTATGAGCACTTTTAGGTTTCTAAAGAGCTTTTAATATGTTATGTCAATTGATTCTCACAATAACTCTCTGAGGTAGATACCATTATCATCAATAACATCATTTTACAAGAGGAAAATCTGGCTAATAGGAGATAAGTTGATTTACTCAGGTAGTCAAAATCCAAGTTATGATTAGAACTCAAGTGTTTCTGATTCCTAGTTTTAAAAAAAACAAGCCTTCTGCTCTGGTAGGGTCAATTTCACTCAACTCTAAACATCCCACTTTCAATCTTGGTTCAATGTCACAACTTTTCCTATCCACTCAAAGAATGTCCTCCTCTTTCCCTAAGGCCTATTAAAATGCAACACAACATTAAGGTTCATTTCAAGTTATTTCTTTCAAATGTCTTTTCTGCTTTCTCCAATGAGTATAGGCCCCTTTCTCTTTATTCTTTATCTTCTTGCTCATCTATAAGAGGTGTAATGGAAACTATTACCTACTATCCCATTATTACTTTGCTGTCGGCATTTTTAATATATCTTGAAGATATACTATTATATATCCCCTACAAGTGTACTATTTTGGATATGTGGTGGAGATGTGTTCAATCCAATTCCTCATGATTTTACAAACATTATAAATTGTTGACTGTATATATAGTGTATAAAGATAATTTTTTTAAAGTCTCTGACTTCAAAGAATCAGGAGAACTAAGAATACTTTAATGACTTAAGAGATCAGTGAAGTAATCACACTGAAAATGTAGTATGACTGGGGCCCTGAAAGAAGGCAAGTATTTTGAGAAGAGAAGAGACTGAATTTCATTCATGTAAGATCTTCTTTTGGGTGGCAAGAGGTCAGTATTAGAGGGCAGAGCTTGAGGATCACTGAATAGAAGAGTTTGGTTAGAAGGTTGAATTAGTCAATAGTAATGGTATGGTTGCTCTCTTTCATTCTAGAAGAGGACCAAAATGACATCCTATGCTAGAGTCAAGCTTCAGTGTGTCCAACTGTGGCCTATCAGACCAACATGAGTAATGGTATGAAATAAGAAGGGAAAGATAAACTTGTGTAACATTGTGGAAGACTTTAAATGACATGCAAAAGTTTATACTTTATTCTATTGGCAATAGGAAGATTTTTGAGTAGCGAAGTGACTCAGTCATATTTGGACTTTGGGAAGAACTCAATGCTCATGAAGAAACAAGTCTCACTATTGCATTTGGTTCAAATTAAATATTACTTGCCATGGAAGCATATTAATAATCAATTATAAATGAGGATTGATCAATCAGCTTGTGAGGTCAAGAGAGTATGGATCTGGGAGGCACATTGTGTATTTTAATCTTTTTTGGAAGGGGGAGAGCTGTAGGCCAAGTGTTTTGTAAATGTCTAGGATAGAAGAGCCTGCCTTAGACTCCAGACTGGAATATTTAGCTATGTTTGGTCTTGATGAGAGGATTGCCTTATGTGACCATGGGATATCTTGAGTACCCTTGGACCTTGGAATGAAGAGAACTTACCAAAAAACTGGGGAAAATATTGTGGAAATTAGAATGTCAATATACAATAAGGCAAACAACCGATCACTCTTTTCAACTTATTGTTAGGAATGTAAACCATTACAATCATAATAAAAGAACAAAAATATCTAGCTATTTAATATACTCATAGTTGCTCTCTGGAAAAAATGTAAACTTAGAAATAATATTTATGTTCAACAATTGGAGACTAGCTGAAAAAATTGTGATTTATTAATGCAATGGAATTGTATAATTCTAGAAAATAGATAATATGGGTAATCAAAGGAAATGAAAAGATTTTTACAATGTGATGCAAAGAGAGAACACCAGAAGCAGAGCTGTAGATATATCCATAACAGCTACATAAAATAAAATTAAAGGCAGCAATACAGAGAGAAGCTATAGAGAACAGGGAAGAAAAGGAGGGGAAAGTGGAGGGAAGAAAAGAGAAGGGAAGTAAAAGAAAATAGAGTAAGAAAAGAGAAACAGGGAAATTCTGGAAGCTTTCAGACTCACTTCAGGTTAAGAGGGGAACAATTTACAGGCATTTTCAGCAATTTGCTCAATGACCGTTTATTATGTACTTAATAGGTTCTAGGCATTAGATTTATTAAAAGAGACAGAAAAAAATCAAAACAGTCCTTGATTTTAAAGACCATATATTCTTTTTTTGGGGGGGGGAGGGGAAAGTATGTTGTTTGCCCTTTGTTTTTGAAGAGGACTAATGATATCATTGTCTTGACTTGAATATGAATTGGATTTAAGTAAATCAGTCTTCCAAAGTCATCAACCTCAATCTTTTGTCCTGAGTCATTGAAGTCCAATGGCAGGACAAAAGTCAAGATGACTGGTAACAATCCAGGATACAGTGGATGACCTTGGGGACTTTACTATCTAAGGAAGCTCTAAGTGCTCCACAATGCTTGCTTCAGTCATGTTCATGGTCATTGGAATAAAATGTTCTCATTTCCTCATTCTGCTAGAGTTTGTCTTCACATGCTTTTAGGGGAATACAGCATGGATAAAATATAGATATAGCTCTAACTAAATGTATATTGATAGATATATCTGGTGCTTTGTCTATAGTTATGTATCTATGAGTATGCATACATGTATATCTATATATTTATGACCTATCTTCAAATATATCTATATATCCTCAAAGAAGTTAAGCAAAATGTCTAATATTATATAACATGAAAATGACAGAGTATAGAAAAAAGAAAGTTCATTGATCTTTCTATTCCAAATGCTTGCTTACTAATAATATAGTATAGTTTTGTCAATAAAAATATAAGACAAATGATGAAATCTTAACCCAAAACCACAAGTTTTAATAAGATAGACCCAAATTTAGAAAAAAATAAACCTTTAATACATATATAGATATCTATCTATATGTGTATGCATACATACATATGCATACATGTATGCATGTAAATACATCCATGTACATACATATATTACAATACATACATACATAGAGATATATGTAAAATAATATGGAACAATGGTGTGTGTATGTATGCATGTATGTGTAGAGGCAGCTAGATGGTTAAGTTGATAGAGTGCCAGGCCTAGAGTCAGGAAGACTCCATTTGCTCTGGTCAAATCTGGCCTCAGACATTTATTAGTTGCGTGACCCTAGACAAATTACTTAACCCTATATTTCTCAGTTTCTTCATCTGTAAAATGAACTGAAGAAAGGAATGGCAAGCCACTCCAGTATCTTTGTCAAGGAAATCTCAAATGGGGTTACAACACAACTTAAACAACTGAACAGCAACAACAACACAATAAATGCTGCATATATGTATATACGCATATATATGTATACATACATATAGTATATATATATATATGTATAATTATCACTATGTGTAAACCACATATGTATGTATGTATGTAAACCACAATTTCTCCACAGTCATTCATCATTTGAGTCCCCCTCTCATTCTTATTTTTTACCACTTCAAAAAGAATTATAAATACTTTAAGTCCTTAAAGTTTTTTTTGCTTAGAACTAATCCCTCACTTTGTCATTTCCCTTCCATCTGCACTCCTTTTTTACTTCTTTGATTTCTTCATCCTGCCTGCAGGAACCTGATCATTGGGAAATTTTTGGTGCACACACTTCATCGTTATTCTTTGCCCCTCCATTTGAAGAATACAATCAAGGCTCCAAAACCTTCAGGTAGAGAAGGAATCCAGGGCAGCCATCTCCATATTTTCCTCTTAGCTATACTTGTTTTGAACTTCTTTGACTTTTCCACCATGCTATTTATTTCAGGGTAGATTTCCCTCCTGCCTCCATTTCAGTCTTCTTTTTTGTGTAATTTTCTTTAATAGATTGGAATCTCCTTGAGGTTAAAGACTATCTTTTTTATATATGTATCCTCAGTGCTTAGAACAGTGTCTGACACATAGTAGGTATATATTAAATGCTTATCAACTGACTGGCTAATGTAATCTCTCTCTAATTACTTCTTCCCTTTCTTCTTACCTTCCTATTTCTCTATAGAATGAAATATATATATATATATATATATATATATATATATATATTTATGTATGTTTATACATGCATCTCCTTATTAATTTATTCTTTTATCCATTTGTTTATTTATTTATTTACTTGCCTACCAAACTATGTGTGTGTATTTTTTTCTCCATGATCTATTCACATGAGAGTAAGAATTGTGTCAACTACTCTCACCTTTTCTAATTTGTATAGATATCTTCTTGCACACTCTGCTTCAAATCTATTAAAGAAAATTACACAAAAAAGAAGACCGAAAGGGAGGAAGATGGGAAATGTACCCTGAAGTAGCATGGTGAAAAAGTCACAGAAGTTTAAAACAAGTGGGAGACTTTGTGGGAGACTTATTTACCTCCTCCCTCACTGCAGTGCATTCTTCTTTTAGAGTCACTTTAGCCTCTGTTTGTGTCTTGAAAATTCCAGTCACATAATAGCTTTGTATAATGATATTTTGTTGCTTTTTCTTTCAGCCTACTACCTGACTTCTGACTTTATGTTAGGTAGGTCTCTGTACTTCTAGAGGAAAGGTTGGGGCTGGTCCTATTGCTGCTAAATGTGGAGTGTTGTGTTATTCCAGATTCTCAGGGACAGCTCTGGATGGAGACCTCCAAGAATTCATTGCTCCCAAAGTGCTCAGATTCAGCGCAAAGTCTGATTGATGGCTCCTCTTGTCCAACCCCATCCTGAACTTTATCATATGATCTTTCTGTCATCTTCTGAACTTTCACCACTCAGTCTTCAAACTGGAATTATGCTTAAGGCACACAACAAGGTTTATTTTAGGTGTTTCAGCATTTTTACAAAGCTTTACCTAGGGCATAGTGACTAAGACTGTAGACTGGCATGCCCAATACCTGGAGAAATTAATTTCCTTCTCTGAGTAATTCTCCCTTATCTTACAGTTAGATATCCATCAGCTGTGTATATTGACTCCAGCTCCAAATCCACTGCAAGACCTTCTCTTCTCCCTAGCCATGATATTTATTGTACCCATTTTGTAAATCCTCTGCACATTCTGGGATCAAAGGAGATGGCTGCTGCTATTGTGTCCAAGTGGGTTTTTGGTAGGGTTAGGGGAATTCAGGAATCATTCATTTCTTTGTAGGGGAACAGAGAAGACCCCTTTTGGTGATTCACCACCATCTGTACCCAACTGCATGTGGGTAACATAAAAGTTACCTGTGTCACAATGAAAATGTAATCTAGGATATATTGCCAAAAAGGGATGCCAGGCCTTCTTCCAAACTTGGTGAATTTCTTTGGGGGTTAATCTACCTTCTCCCTCCATGTTCCAATTTTTCCCTTGTCTCCAGGCACACTGACAAGGTGGGATACAGGATATAATACAGTCCCTGTCTCCTTCCAAAGAGGTAATCTGTCCTGAGGTTCATGATCTCTTCTCAACACACAACTTTCCTTCTTAACAGAGGGAACCAAGTTTTTAGTTATTGCTACCTAGTACTATAAGACCTGCGATTATGAGGTCTTCCTTTCACAGAACAAATAGCATTAAATAACATACATAGGAAAGGTGACATATGAAATTTAAACTGCTTATAACACTATTGCTTATTATAATTTTGGTGTTTATGACTTCTTTCTAGTTGAATTGATCACGATAAAATGCTGAGCAAAGAGGAGGGTTATGGGTATGCTGTAGTATGGCTTAAACTCAAGAAAACCCTAAATTTTCATTCTGGTGTTAACATTTGTTCTTCTAGAACTTGGGCAAATGAGCTTATCTCCCTGAGGCTCAGATTCATCATCTGTAAAAATAGCTTTGATATCTCACAGTTGGTATTCCTAAAAAAATAAGACTCTAGAAAAGTGTCAGTTGTTTCTAACATATAGTAAGGAATTAACAAATGATTTTCAATTTTATTTATTTCAGAGATACTTATATAATGTAATTGCTCTAAATGCTTCCAGATAAAACTCTTTGAAAGATTTTTCTCTAGTGGATCACAGAAAGGCTATTTTTTTTTGGTGTGCAATATGAGGTAGGATATTAATTACAATCTCCTTCTGGATCACTGTGGAGAAGCCTCTGTATAATCAGTTAAAAACAAAAAAAGACCTGGCACTGACTGTGACTGGCATCATGAGTTTCTTATCACAAAATTCAGACAAGTTGAAGATAGTAGGGAAAACCATATAAGTATGAGCTAAACAACATTCCTTATGAATATGGAGTGGAAGTGATGGGATTAGATCTGGTAGATACTGTACCTGAAGAAGTACAGACAAAGGTTTGTAATATTGTGCAGGAGGCAGCAACAAATAATATTTCAAAGAAAAAGAAGAACAAGAAAGCAGAATGCCTGTCTGAAGAAATCTTAGAAATAGCTGAGGAAAGAAGGAAAGTGAAAGGTAAAGGAGATAGGGAAAGATATACTTAAATGAATTTGTAATTCCAGAGAATTGCATTGTTGTTCAGTCATGTTCAACTCTTCAGAACCACATGAATTATACTGTCCATTATGATTTCTTGGCATAGATACTAGAGTGGTTTGTCCTTTCCTTCTCCAAAAGACTAAGGCAAGGGGGCGGAGCCAAGATGGCGGAGTAGAAACAGCTTGTCCAAGCCTCTCTGCCCCCAGATTCCCCCCAAACTATGTAAAAGGGGACTCTGAACAACTTCTGGAGCCCCACCACCCACAGAACGACACAGAGAAGCTGACCTCCTGCTGAGGACAGCGCAGCAGTCTGGGACCTGGCAGCACGCAGAGTGCAGGAGCCGAGCCAAGCCCAGGTCCGTGTGAGCCGAGGTTTTAGCCCCAGGGCAGCAGGGCCAGCAGCCGGCTGGAGGAACCCCAGAATACCAGGAGCTGTGGCGACTCCAGAATTATCAACATAGACATGCCTAGGACAAAGTAAGAGGTTAGTGTCCTATGGACTTTGGGACCTGTATTTGGGGAATGCGTCAGCTCCCTCCCCTGGGGGCTAGAAGCCGCTGAGGAGACAAGCCATTTTGTAGTTTTCAGAGGCAGCTCCAGCTCCCAGCCTACAAATCGTAGGGAGATCCAGCGATCAGTCTTGGGGGGTAATCGCTCTTGCTTTAACCTCCCTGGATCTGGATTATGATCTAGGGTGGAAGTTGTGGGTGGGTTTACAGCTTGCCAGAAACGGAAGTTGCCCCCCACACGTTCGGGACGAAAATTCCTCTATCTGGCCTTAAAGCCATAGTGTGGCAACAAGCCCAAAATTCAAGTAATTAAGTGGCAACATGCCAAGGCAAAGGAAACAGAAAAATGCAACCCTAGACTCCTATTTTGGGGGCATAGAGCGGGAAAAGGACTGTGAGGTCAGAAGTCCTGCTCCAAAAGCCCCAGGGGAAAACATGAGCGGGTTGCAGGCCATAGAGGACCTTAAGAAGGACTTTAAAAATCAAATAAGAGAAGTGGAGGAAAAATTGGAAAGAGAAATGAGAAGGATGCAGGAAAAGTATGAAATGAGGGTCAACAGCCTGACTGAGGAAAACAACACCTTAAAAAATAGACTAACTCAAATGGCAAAGGAGGCCCAAAAGGTTAAGTTTAAAATTCCACAAGCTAGCCTTTAACAATAAGAATTACCAGAGGAGCAGGATGCTTTTCAAAGAGGTAGAGGAACTAGAAACCAAATTGCCAATATTCACTGAATTATGGAGAAAGGAAGAAAAAAAAAGCAGAAAACAAAAAAAAAATCTACTTCTCCATCATTGACTACACAAAAGTTTTGAATTTGTGGATTGGAAGGGAAAGTGCGAATTCCTAGAGCCTTTTGTTTCTAGGGAAATCAGGAACTGCCTCGGGGCCTCTCAGTTCAGGGTCCACTCCTTGTCCATGAGAGATGAGGAGGTGCCAAGGGCCACAGTCCAGTTGCTGGCTCACAGGGACATCTTTCATGAGACCACTCATTTGATGAGCAGCAGCTGACATGGCTAGTTCGGCCCCCCTCCGTTGGTTCAACTTCCCCAAGCCAGAGGAATTCATGCCTAAATCGTGCTCTATATAAGAAGCCAGCTTTCTTTTTCTGGGCAGTCGCCTGTGCACCCCTCCTTTTTAGAATAAACTGTAAGTTGTTTCTCTCCCTTGCCTCTGGTCTCCTCAATCCCTCCCGAGAATACAACCTAATGTGAGGAGTCCGCAGAGACATGGAACCACTATCAACAGTCTTAGATGTGTAGATGATACCAATGTAATAGCAGAAAGTGAAGAATTAAGAGGCCTCTGATGAGGGTAAAAAGAGCAGACTACAAAAGCTGGTCTGAGACTTAACATTAAATGGGACAAACAAACAAAACCCTAAGATCTTGGCAACTGGACCCATCATTTCCTAGTAAATAGAGGGAGAAGAAATGGAAGCAGTATGAGATTTTGTATTCTTGTACTCAAAGATCACTGCAGAAGGTGCCTGCAGCCATGAAATTAAAAGAGCTTGCTCTTCGGAGGAAAAGCTATGGCAAATCTGGACAGCTTACCAAAAAGCAGAGGCATCTTCTTGCTGTCAACGATGCTTACGATCAAAGCTATGATTTTTACAGTAGCAATATATGGCTATGAGAGTTGGACTATAAGGAAAACTGTAGAATCGATACTTTTGAATTTTGCTGCTTAAGAAAATGTTTGAGAATCCTTTGGACAGAAAGGGGAGAACAGCAGTGAATACTTAAAGAAATCAATTTTAACTATTCACTACAAGTTTAAAAACTGAAGCTGAAGATTAAATACTTTGGCGGAATAATAGGAATACAGGACTCATTGGAAAAGATCCTAATTTTAGGAAAGATTGAAGACAAAAGGAAGAGGGGACAGCAGAGGTTGAGATGGATACATGTTCATCCTACATTTTCAAAGAGAATCATGACATCGTGGATGGTGGATGATGCCTTGATTTGCATGTGAACTGGATTTAAGTAAGGCAGAGTTATACACAGCCTCACTCAGCCTGAGTCATCAAAGTCCAGTGGCAGGACAAAATTCAAGGCAACTAGCAGTAGCCCACGATGCAGTGGGTAGCTGTGTTTGTGATGTCTGACCAAGCTCTAAGAGCCAAAGCATCTGCTTCAGCTCCCTTCGTATCCTTTGGAACAAATTGTTCCTATTCTCCCATTCCACTGCAAGAAGCCTTTACATGCTTTATGTAAACACCCCCCTAACACCCTGACAAGTTTGAGGCCTATTACTTACCTCCAACCTGGTTTAGCTTTCTGCTGAGATGGTTTTACCAGGTTGTGGCTGATATACATGTTATAACTTCTTGGAACCATAGGAAAGAGTTGGGCTACAGGTGAACTCCAAAGGTGGATTAGCAGCCCTGCAGAGGGCTTGGCAAGCCCTCACACCAGAGATGCAAGTTTTCAGGAGTGTATGGAGGTGTTCAGGGAGAACTAGCTCCTTTGAAAATGGAGAGATAGTGTCATGGAAGGAATGAATATGAGGTTGGACAGACTTCAGGAGATATTGAAGGGCAGAAGGACCTAATGTCATGTGATTCATTGGGTCATGAAAAGTCAGACATAACTGAACACATGAACAGCAACAATTTCATTGCAATAGGGACTAGCCCAATAACAACTAAAGTAATAAAACTGTGGTAGTAATTAATAGGACCTTTTGTACAAGGTTGTACAGTTTTAATAATTGTCAAAATTTCACCAGATTGTAGGATTCCATATTTCCCTGCTGGTTTGAAGCCTATACCATCACAGTGCATGTGATGCACAAATGGTTCATTGAATGCAATTTAATTAATAGCATTAACCTATTGGTCATATCATCATTGTATCATCCTTATCAAATGTTTCTGGATCTGGATTCAGAAGTCACTGTATATCAGTTGATTCCCAGTGCTGTGAAAAGGTAGAGTCTTAACGTTTAAAACCTAGAAAACAGGAGGAAAAAGAAAATGTGGAAAACATATTAATTATAGTAATTAACTGATATCCTGGTGAGACTTGGGTTCAGGACAAATGTTAGAGAGAATGCCAAATACACAGTCTGGCTGAGAGAGACTTGAGATTTTGGCCAAAATTTCTTAAGTTTTTTACAAATGGCTGATAAGTGTTTTGGTATTTGTTGTGGATTCAATTTGGAAGTTAATTTTAGATATTGAAGCTCATAGATCCATTCATTATCTCTAGTTATTTAATATTTATTTGGAAAGGAACTCAATTTATACTTAAGAAAAAGCTCCACTTTGTAGCAGAAATAAAATCGCTTAGGTTGGACCACTCCCACCATGGTGCCTAACAGTTCTTAATTAAGTTAATGGGCCAAGACTTTATTCTGAGTGATCCAGATGGGATTTGTGAAATTATCAGTCCTTCATAATATTTGACAAATATTCAAGAAATATCCACCAGGTGGCACCTAAATACTTCCTTACTTACACATGTGCTATTCAGTCAACAAATATTTATTGAGCTCCTGCAGGGAGTACAGCCCTGCACTTGGAATTCTTGAAAGATGAAATTAAACATCCGTGGAATTTGGAAGCAATGAAAAGGTGCCCTTAGTAAGTCAATTTGTTCTCTTTAGTCAACAAGAACATGCTATAAATAAGGAAGGAATGGTTATTAAAGGTATGGTTTTGATATCTATGAATGCTTAGGGAATGGCTTCATTTTGACAAAATGACCTTTAAAAAGATTATGGAATCAAAGATCTGGAGATAGGAGGGATTTTAGAGGTCTTCTATGCCAATTCCTTTATTTTATTTTTGAGGAAACATGCCAAGAGTTTGATTAGATAAATATTATACAATGAATAAATGGCACAATGAGATTTTCAACCCAAGGTCATGAAAGCATAGACTTCAAGCTGTAAGAGACCTTTATAGCCAAAAAAGTCCATTTTACAGATGAAGAAACTGAGGCAGAGAAAAATTAAGTGGCATGCCCAGGGTCACACAGCTATTAAGTGTCTGTAGTGGGATTTCAACTTACTTTGCCTTATATTCCATCTCTTTCTTTATCCTTTGCACCATTTACTCTATTCTATATCCCAAGTGAAAGTAATTCATTACACCCCACTTCTTCCTGACACTTTGGTGGTATTATGATATTTATTATTATGTTAAAAATCCTCCCTTCTTAAGGGGTAAAAAAATTAGAACTTTGAGGAAGGCAAATAAATATGCTTTGTGCTATGTAATGTAAATGTAATGACCAACATAAAAAATGATGTGCTGAATTAATACACAGTGGTTGAATTTCAAATAATAATGAAAGAACATCCCCCCTGTAGAAACTCTGACCCACTGATCAAACCATACAATGGAAGTCCCTATAGAGGGCCAAAATTAGCCAAGGATAGAAAATACACATTCTATTTTCTTTGTTTGTAAAACCTGTTGGGAGGAAGGTTAATCAAAAACAGAGATGTAATTCAGTGCTAGGAGAGTTCCTTTTCCATTCTGACAATACCCTTAATCTTAATTACTCTATTCACTTCAAGGATGAGCCAGATTAATGTTCCCCTTAGAAAACCACCCAATTTGTCTAATTAATGTAAATCGTAAAATGTTCAGGAGGTGTTAGGAGTGGGGTTTGTTCCTGCATTTGGAAAACATTCTAATTGGGATGTATTTTCCCAGAAAGGTCTTTTGACTGAATAAAGGTATGTATTAGCTCTAAGTAAGTAGAAAGATTTTCATGAAAAATGATGGACTGCAGCCATCACTGGTATGATTTGCTTTCTGGGCAAAGGCATAGAAAATGGTATTAACTTTGCCTGTTTCTTTATTAGATTTGGGTTTGACTCTTATATTTCCTTCCTTCCTTCCTCCCTCCCTTCTTTCCTTCCTTTTTTTTCATCAACAACACAATTCTAAAAAGAACAAGTTGGGCATTCTTCTCCCACTGAATTGATGACTCGATTTAGTAAATTAGCTGTTCCTACATTTTAAGCGAAGGCTATATATAAAGGATACAAACATTTGCCAATGACAACTATACATAGACTTCAAAAGTGATCATTTCCTACCTCCCCTCCATCATTATCATAAAGAACCAGAGAGAGGAGAAATCTGTGCTACTATTGTATAACAAAATCAATACTGGGTATAGGTACAAAACGTCAGCTGTAGCTCAAGATCTGCCTTTGCCCTGGCCGTCCCCTATTACTGCCAGGTTCTTTCTCCCCATTTCTGTCTCTTAGAATTCCTAGTAAAAAAAATGAACTCAATTTCCACTTCTTCTGGAAACATTTCCTCTTTCCCTAGCTCCTAGTTGGTTTGTTTGTTTTTCTATATTCAAAGCTACATTGTGAATACTTTTTAGTTCTCTCATGTTTTAAATCTTTACCTGTTGTCTCTCCATTAAAAACATGGTCCTTGATAACAGGGACATTTCATTAATTGTAGTTATCTTTATTTCTTAACACAGCACTTGTAGACATACTAACACCTTAATAAATAGCTGTTGATTGATTGCTTGGTTATCTTATTAGCTTATTTTGCCAACTTACTAGATTTTATAAGTGTAGGAAAGTTAGCTCAATGTTTAAAAGCCTCTGTTTCCTCATTTGTAGAGTGGGGATAATTAAATGTGTACCACATACCTAAAAGTTTCTGTGGGGAAAATGTTTTACAGGTCTTAAAGTATGACATAAATTTTAATTATTATAACATTATTAATTATTATCAGAAATAGTTCTTGCCTATATGCTTACAAAGAGTGCTATAATCTAATATAGATTTGCAGGAAACAGGAGTTTTTATGTACAGCATGATTTAATACTTTTGATCATATACAAGCAAGAGATAAAAATATATTATGCAGGTATATTCCTGGAAGTAATAGGTTAGAGGAAAAGTATGAAACTCTTGTAATTAGTTGAGGGCATGCTTTTAAGGAGAGGAAGTATTTACGGAATTATTAGAGTAACAACAGAGGCAAATGAGTTTTGAAATTGAAATTGTATCAATGGAATATAATGGGCATCCAAATGGTATAGTAAATGATATGTTGAACTTGGAGTCAGAAAGACCTGAGCTCAATTTCTGCTTCAGAAATTGACTAGCTGTGTTACACTGGATATATTTCCTAATCTCTCTTAGGCTCAGTTTCCTCTTCTGTAAATGGGATATAATAATAGCATATACCTTCCAGGGTTATTATTGGGTTAACATGTAGTAATATGTATGAAACACTTTGTGATCCCCAAAGGATATATTAATATGATAGCTATAATTCTCGAGTGAAGAGACTAAGGAAAATACTTTTAGTGAACTAAATTGAGAAAATAAAAGCATTCAGTGAAATTTAGATAAGATACTTTACATCTACTTTAAGTGAAGTTTACTAACAATCTGACAACTTTATTGGTACATTAATGATAAGAAAGAAGGAAACAAATACTAAATGAAAAGTAACAATGTGCACAAAAATTGGTGAAATCCAGTCACAGGAGGGAATTTAAGGTTTTCACTCAGAGCCTATTGACTTGTATTTTAGACACAATTTGGATAAGGTTGATTTTTTTTCTAGAATCTAATATTCTTCTAGCAATATAAATCTTATTAAATTATATTTAAAATAAGAATCAATAGAATCTAAGTGAGGGTGACTAACTCCATTGCAAACTATTTTGGCCATTACTAATAAAAAATGAATGAGGGAAGAAAAGAAGGACGAAGGGAGATAGGGAAGGAAGAAATGAAGAAAGGAAGAGAAAGAAGGAGGGAGAAAGGAAAGAAGGCAGTCAGAAAGTAAGGAAGGCAGGCAGGAAGAAAAGAAGACAGGAAAGCAGACAGACAGGCAGGAAAGAAACAAAGAAGAAAGGAAGGAGTAAACTATTAGTAACTACTTCCCAATTTTTTTTGTTTTTTTTTTCCTTTGCTTTTTGGGGGGCAATTGGGGTTAGGTGACTTGCCCGAGGTCACATGGCTAGGCTTTTTTTGTGTGTGTGTGCCTGTGTTAACTGTCCGAGGCCAGGTCCGAACCCAGGTCCTCCTGACTCCAGGACAGGTATTCTATTCACTGTGCTGCATAGATGCCCCTCCCAGGTTTGTTGTAAGGATAAAATGAGAAAAGATTTGCATAGAGCTTTGTAAAACATAAAGTGCTATATGAATGCTAGCTACTATTATGATTATTACAATTAATAACAACAAATATAAGTTAAGTTGAATCAAATATTTTTGAGTAATTTTAGTAATAGCTCCTTGGCTTAATACATGTGAGGTGTGGCAAGTAGAAAGTATTTGGGGCAAATTTTCATTTAACTTTAACAAAGACCACCTTGGTCTGAAACTGTGGTTATTTACTGAAATATTGCTCAAATGTGGAAGACTTTTCCAGTGCTTTTGTTTCCTTGTTTAGAAATGAATGGGGGTGAGACGATAGTTAAATCTGGTTGAGCTTTGATTCCTTCTTAGGTGACATAATTGGAGTGGTTCAGACAAACATCTATGCAGCATATAATGAGAATGGTGGTAACTGAGATTCAGGGTGGCAGCCAAGAGGCTTGCTAAATGAATGTAGCAGAAAGGGATTAAGACAAAAGAGAAAATGAAGCAGGGACTAGCTATTTTTTTGTCTCTGTGGCTAGAGGCTTTTTTTGTCTGTTTCTAATCCTTAAATTTGATTGCTCTTTTGGCTGAAGCTTTCCAACCTAATGGGCTCTTAAGTGACTATTAGAGAGATGCCATATTATTCATTCAAACACAACATCATAGAAAAATTTTTAGGCTACAAATGCTGTCACCTCACTCCAAAAAATATAAGAAATGCCTTTGAAGATTTGGTTACTTTATCCACCAGATTGTAATAAGAAAGATTTTTATAAATTGAAAGCCCCAAATTAATGCCTCACACCTATACCTGGTTTATCCAAGCCATTCATTTATTTTCCCTTTGGGGGAATAGCATCTAAAACCCCATTGAGACAATTCTTCATCGTGATATGGATGAAAATCGCTCAGGGATTTTCAAAGATGAGTCACTGATGCTTTTCTTGATGCCTTGGTCTCCCTGCTCAGTAGATGTCTCAGTTTTGAGGTTTGCTAATGAAGAATTGACATCATTAAAAAAAAATCTCTGGAGCCCCTGATCTTATTTTAGGAATCCACAAGAGGGCCATAATCAAAGAGTTCACAGTGGAAGTCATCACCATTATTGTTCCAAAAAGCTTTTCAACTATTCCCCAAAGCAAAAGGCAGAAATGAACTATAGAGTTCTTCTATAGAGAAAACGGCTAAATGATAGTATATGAACACCCAGCACCAATCCTTGCCCACCCTTTATGTGCTAGTCACCATGCTAAGACCTGGAGATACAAAGGCTTAAAAGAAATCATTTCTGCCTTCCAAGTGTTTGCTTTCTGTCAATATAATGAAAGTAAGTTGCTTAAATAGATTTTGAAGTTGTATGTACATATCAATTATCAATGAATAAATAACTACTCCTTTCAATCCATATGAAATGTTTCAAATTGGCAATGCTATATGAGTTTCTACAGCCTGTAATATAATCCACTGTGTTCAGTTCTCCCCTTTTGGCAAGGGAAGTTAATTCCTCCAACTTTTACAAAGAAAGTATCTTTCTTGGTCTCTGTTAGAGTTTCTCCTTTGGTGAAGAGGAGATTTAATTGGCCTCTCTAGATCCTGGAGTGTCAGAGGAAACTGTGTTCTTTGGACTCATTTTGGAGGTGTAAGAAGCCTTGCCCTATGTATCAGGCAAGTTTGGTACCTTCTGTGGGGTCATTTGGAGACCATGCTGTTCTTCCATTTTGATATCTCTCCCAAAAATCAATCACAGTTCCCCTTATTCTCATTGTTGGTCACTCCACTGGTTAATGCAGTGTCTCCAGAATCCACTGCTAATATGAGTTGAGGGAAGGACATTCATTCATATTTGCCTACCCTGACATCAGATAACATATTGCATTTCAATCCATTAGTTAAAACTATACTATACAAATGACATGAGACTGGACCCAACAAGAAATAGAGATGAAAACCACAGTCTTGGGTTTTAAAATTTTAATAATAGCTCACAATTCTAGCTTATTTGGTGAAGAAGAAAAAAAAATCATCCCTCAAAGAGGAGATAGACTAGCTTAGTGGATAAAGAAGTGGCCTAAGAGCCAGGAAGTCTTGGATTCAAGTTTCACCAATGACACATAGTGACTATGTGATCCTGGGCAAGTAATTAAGATGTCAGTACTCAGGGTAAATCTCTAGGACTCAAGTCTACCTGCCTTGCTACCAAGAAAGGTTTCTCATCTATGAGGTAAAATAACAGTAGCGGTCCCTATCCTTTACCTCAGAACAAATCTGTGAGATAGGTATTATAAATATCCCTTCATCAACAAGACAACTGAGGTCTGGAGAGTTTAAGTAAACTTGCCCATGGTCACACCATAAGTGGAGGGTCTGATTACTTATAATTGAAGTAGAGGGTTAAGACGTGTGCCCCAGACTAGAAAACAATCCATCCATTAGAAACACATACAAGAAGGCAAACACGGAAATATGTGATTCAAGGAAGGAAAAATCCCTTCTAGTTGGGGGGAAAGGGGAAGATTTTATTGAAGAGGCAGAAGTTATGCCAAGCTTTAAAGGAAGAAAGAAATTACAACAGACAGAAGAGTATAAGGAGTATGTTTGAAGCTGATTTATGTTGGCCTGTGCTAAAATATGGATATTGGAAAGAATGAGGCATTCATTGAAACCTGGGGTAAATTTGATGGAGGGATTAGAAAAATGAGAGAGGAAAGTGACATTAGTGCTACTGCTGCTCGTGCTATTCCTCCTTCTCTTCCTCCTCCTTCCCCTCATATTAAATGTCATTTCTATAGTACTTTTCAGGGAAAGTAGGTGGTGCAATGGAGAGAGTGCAAGGCCTAAAGGTAGCATGACCTGAGTTCGAATTCAGCTTCAGACACTTACTAGCTATGTGACCCTAGGCATGTCACTTAACCCTCTTTGCTTCAGTTTCCCCATCTGTAAAATGAGCTGGAGAAGAAAATCAAAAACCATTTCAGTACCTTTGCCAAGAAAATTCCAAATGGGGTCATGAAAAATCAGACACAACTAACTGAAAAAATAACATCATCATCAACAAAAAAAATACTTTAAGGTCTGTAAAATTCTTAACTTATCTGACATTTGCAACAAGCCACGAATGTGCTGATATTATCCCTATTTTACAGATGAGGAAACTGAAAGAGGTAGAGGTAAAGTGACTTTCCCAACGTCACACAGATATTAAATTTTGGAATCAGGATTTAAATTCTAGTAGGATTCTTTGTCTTGACTTTGGGTATAGAACTCTATCCACTGTGCCACCTAAAGTCCTGAAGTTAGGGTTTGGGAAAAGGTAAAAAAGACGTACAAAACAAAGTCTTTGAGTCAACATTACAAGTGGAAAGAAGTTCTGGAATCATAATTTGGGGAACCTATGTTTCCTTTTTAAATATAGAATTTCATTTGCCCTATTTAACATTTCAAGATAATTTTTAGCATTCATTTTTACAAGATTTTATCTTCCAAATTTTTCTCCCTCCTCTCCTAAAATGGTAGGCAATTTGATATAGGTTATATATGTGCAATTATGTAAAACATATTTTCATATTAGTCACAATTATGAAAGAAGAAACAGATCAAAAGAAAAAAAAACCACGAAAAAGAATAAAGTGGAAAAAAAGTGCTTTGATCTGCACTCAGTGTTCATGAGGGTTTTTTTGTTTGTTTGTTTTTGAGGTCCAAGGGTTTTATTTCTCATCATGCTGTGGTGGCATACACAAATGCCAGCAGACAAAGGGTTAGGGAACATAATTTCTGCCTGAAGGTATTTTACAGCACTGCTCTTCCTCCATTATAGCTTCTAGAAACGTTCTATGGGAAGGCAGGGCTCTGGGTGCACAGCAGGGGCCCGCAGCTCAGATCCCCTGCTTTCAG
Organism: Gymnobelideus leadbeateri; assembly: GCA_011680675.1. Lineage (NCBI taxonomy): Eukaryota > Metazoa > Chordata > Mammalia > Diprotodontia > Petauridae > Gymnobelideus > Gymnobelideus leadbeateri. Next base: position 559,860 of record WOXC01000245.1, read on the forward strand.
ATGTTCTCCTGGTGATCTAAGGCCATGCTGAGCTCCTTCGGTTCGTCCCCAGATGTATGGCCCACCCCTTGGTCAGCCAGGAAGTTCAGCAGGTGGTCGTACAAGGTCCAGTACAGGGAATCCATGTTGAGTGTGTAGTCTGTACCCTTCCAGTCTGATTCGCTGGTGGGCTATCCTCCTCTTCCTCCCGTCCAGCCTGGTCCTTCTGATGGTGGCAGTCCTGCGCAACTGCCGTCTTGGTATGGTCCTTCACATCCTCCAGCGCGAAGCTCGGGGTTGATGTAAGTTCTTGCTGGTCTCTGGCTTTCTGTACCTCTCCTGGCTCGTTGTCAAATGTCCGTGGGATACTGTTGTTAATACTGAATGCAGCCGCGATCCTCGCCAGTTTATCCCCGGACACACTTGTCTTCCCAGTTCCCAATCCCCAGACATCTTGGGGAGGGTTTGTGTTCTTGGATTTTCCTCTCCCCTTTGTTTCATCTGTGAGGAACTCAGCAAAGGCCTTGGTGTGGAATCCCCCGCCCCCCCTTCACGTGCAAGAGCAGAGGCCGGGCGCGCTCCGCAGAGGCTGCAGGAGGATGGAGTGCATGGACCCAGACCGCTGGCAATGCCTTCTCCCAGGAGATCTCTCTCCATAAGTTCACGTGTCTGCGGCCGCTGTGGTGCTCAGCACCAGGAGGGATGCAGGGCGGCCTCGGTCGAAGGGGCAGCAGCAGCAGGGCCAAGACCTAGACTAGAAGAGCGGGGTGGGAGCAACCCTCAGTTCTTTAACTGGATGTGAAGAACAGTTTCCCTTCTGGGTCCTTCATACTTGTATTGGACCATTGCTTTGCTGAGAAGAGCTGAGTCATTGTTGATCATCACTTAATGTTGCTGATACTGTGTATAGTGTTTTCCTGCTTCTGCTAATTTCACTTTGCTTCAGTTCCTACAAGTCTTTCCACGTTTTTTTCCTGAAATCTGCCCTCATCTTTTTTTTTTGCACAGTGGTATTCCATTGCATTCATATACCACAGCTTTTTCAGCCATTCGCCAATTGCTGGGCATACTCTCAATTTCCAATATTTTGCCAACAGGAAAAGGGCTGCTATAAACATTTTTGCACATGTAAGTCCTTTTCCCTTTTTATTTTTTGTATTTTTTTTGGAGGGGTGAAGGCAGGGCAATTGGGGTTAAGTGATTTGCCCAAGGTAACACAGCTACTAAGTGTTAAGTGTCTGAGGTTAGATTTGAATTCAGGTCCTCCTGACTCCAGGACCAGTGCTCTATTTACTTTGCTACCTAGCTGCCCTGCTCCTTTTCCCTTTTTTATGCTCTCTCCTAGGATACAGACCTAGTAATGGTATTGCAGTGTCAAAGGGTATGCACTGTTTGGTTACCCTTTCAGAATAGTTACAAATTGCTCTCCGGAAAAGTTGGATCAGTCCACAACTCCACCAGTAGTGCATTAGTGTCCCAATTTCACCATATCCTCTCCAACATTTATCATTTTATTCTTTTGGTCATATTAGCAAATCTAATAGGTGTGAGGTGATACTTCAGAGTTGCTTTAATTTGCATTTCTCTAATCAAAAGGAATTTAGAGCACTTCTTCATATATCAATAGATATCTTTGATTTCTTCATCTCAACACTGACTAGTGATATTATTTGACTATTTATTAATTGGAGAATGGCTTATATTCTTATAAATCAATTCTCTATATATTTGAGAAATGAGGCATTTATCAGAGGCACTTGCAGTAAAGATTGTTTCCCAGCTTTCTTCTTTCCTTCTAATCTTAGTTACATTGGTTTTATTTGTGCAAAAGCTTTTAAATTTAATATGATTAAAATTACATAATTTGCATTTTATAATGCTCACTGTCTCGTTTAGTTATCTACCTGTAGCTCACTTAATTTCTCCTTTAATAATTTTGATATTATAGCATTGTTTAGTATTGATATTCCTTCATTATCTATGGTACCTTTTAGCGAGATGTCAATTGCTTCCTCATCTCTTTTTTTTTAAAGCAGTTGGGGTTAAGTAACTTGCTCAAGGTTACATGGCTAGTTATTTATGTGTGGGTGCTAATTTTTGAGGCTGGAACTAATCCGGGTCCTCCTGACTTTGGGGCATCACTCTTACTCACTGCTCCACCTAGCGGCCCTATTCCTCATGTCTTTTAATCAGGTCTATTTTTTGCTTTTACTTCTCTAAGATCAAAATTGCTACCCTGGTTTTTTTTCTTTCTTTCTTTCTTTTTTTTTTAAATTCACTTTAAGCATAATAGATTCTGCTTCAGGTCCTTACCTTTACTCACTCTGTATCTCTCTGCTTAAAGTGTGTTTCTTGTAAACAATATATTGTAAAATTTTGGTTTTTGACCCACTCTATCTGCTTCCTTTTTATGGGAGAGTTCATCTTATCCATATTTACAAGTTATGATTACTGTTTATTTCCCTTGATCCTGTTTTTCCTCCTGTTTGTCCTCTTTCTCCTTTTGTCTTTTCCTCCCTCACCATCATTTTGCTTCTTTCTACCACCTGCCTTGATCTGCCCTCTCTTCTGTCAGTCCTTCCCCCATTTATTTACTTAATCACCACCCCTCCTACTTCCATAGTGGGCAAAATGGATTTCTATATTAAGATTCAAGATACCTATTTCCCACCTCCCATCCACTGTAATAGGGTTTTTTGAGCCTTTTTATCTAAAATAATCTACCCCTTTCTACCTCTCCCTTCTGTACCCAGTGTATTCCTCTTTCTCATTCTTAAAGTATTTTTTTAATGTCAGAGCTGCTTTATGCTCATATTCACCATACAATTGTACCCTCTGTCTATGTATATTCCTTCTAGCTGTACTATTAGTGGTATAATTTTTAATAATTACAAGAAATAATCTTCCAATTTAAGGATATAAACAGTTCAGCTCAATTGAATCCTTTGTTTTCTTTTCCCTTTTTTCACCTTTGTAGGTGTCTCTTTGGTCTTGATATTACAGATCACATTTTTTGTTCACTTCGATCTTCTCCTTATGAAACTTTGAAATTCTTCTATTTTATTCAATGACCATTTCCCCACCCTGAAGTAGTATGCTTAATTTCACTGGGTAAGTGATTCTTGCTTGTAATTCTAACTCCTTTGCCTTCTAGGAATATCATGTTCCATGACCTCTGATCCTTTAATGTTGCAGCAGATTGATTCTTGGTGTCTTATAGAATCATTAGCTTGCACTTGCCAAATTCTAATTTTTTAAGGAGGTGTTTCCCACAGTTGGCTCTTGTACTTCTTTTTCCATTGTTTTTTCTAGTTTTACTTTTTAAAAAGTTGTTTTCTTTGGTGGATTTGTATATCTCCTTTTCCACTTGGACAGTTCTAGTTTTTAAGCAGTTGTTTTCTTTTTCTAAATTGTTGACACCTTTTTTAATAATTCTCTTGCAGCATTCTCATTTCTTTTCCCATATTTTCTTCCACCTCTCTTATATCATTTTAAAGCTCTTTTTGCATTCTTCTGTGAGTTCTTTTTGGGTTTGAGATAAATTTCCATTTTCCTTTGGGGTTTTGCCTATAGGTGTTTTGACATGGTAGTCCTCTTCTAACTTTGTGTTTTGCTCTTCCTTGTCAACATAACTTTCTATGGTCAGATTCTTCTTTTGTTGTTTTGGCCTTTTTCTTTCTTTTAAATTTGATCTCTACTTCTTTGGTAGAAGGGGTACAGTCTGAGGTTTTTTGTGGCAGGGTCTACAGGCCCCGCTCTTTACCTTGTGCTGCACTGAAGTTACCCTGAAGCACAAAGGGGGCCCTCATGTCTGGTGCTGCCCTGAGCGGGGTATAGTGGGAAGTGGCTGGCACTGATGGAGGTCAGAGACAAGCAGTATACCAGGTGCTGAACCTGGGTCTGAACTGTGGTGTCTTCAGTGTGCTGAGGCTGTTGGGGTGCTTCTGCATTTCCTGGAGCTACCCTGAAGTATGTAGCAGGAACTGGGCATTTGACTGCCTGTTTGCCCAGGGCTACACTGAAGTTCATGGTAGTTTTTGGAGCTGGAGTTTCTTGGTTCCCCTGGCTATGCTGAGGCACATGAGAGGTGCTGGTGTTGGCATTTGCCTTCTTCACCATACTGGAGTCCAGGACCTTCCCTGGTTTGTTGAGGTGGGCCTTGCTGTTTGTTACTGGGACACTTCCTGTCCTGGGCTGCATTCCACTTTTGCCTGTGTGAGACAGAACTTTCTTGGTGATATTCCAAGTTTCGTAGGCTAAAATATTGTTTCACCCTGTTTTTTGGCTGGTTCTGCTATTCCAGGATTTATTTCAGGGCACTATTTTGTGGTTGTTTGGAGGTAAAGATGGGAGAGTTATAGTGATTTAGCACTTACTCTGCCATCTTGGCTGTCATAACTTGGGAACCCAAGTTTCTGATCCAGTTTGGCCACTGATTTATTGGCTTCACTGGCCCTCAGTAATAGCATCAATAGAACAATAATAATTCTAATAATGCTATATATTATGGAAACTAATATGTATATATGCTGCATGAAGGTTTGCAAAGTACTTTATCACATAATAGTAATAATAATAGCTAATATGTATAGAGTGTTTACTATGTGCCAGGCACTGTACTAAGTAGGCATTTTAAATTATTATCTCAGTTGATCCTCACAACAACTCTGTGAGGTAAAATTTATTACCATCCCCATTTTACAGAAGTGGAGACTGAGTTTAAGTGACTTGCCCATTGTCAAAGAGCTAATTAGTTTTGTTGTTCTGTCTAGACTTAAAAAACGTTAATAATATTGATTTAATTTTAAAATGTGTCTATTACTCCTTCCTTAAATATTTAGTAGCCCACCCCTGTCTTGCTTTACAGACATTGCTAATATCCCACTATATAGAAGACTGTTATTTATGTCATCACCAGACAGGAGCCCGGTGTCTTCAAGCTAAACAACAACAACAAAAAATGGAATTTGTATAACCCTTTAAAATTTAGAAAGTGATTTGCATATATTTTCTCACACAAATCTCAAAAAGCTCTGCCCAAATCGCCTAAAGGTTTATTTAATTGTATTATATTATCAAAGTTATTAATATTTTATACTTTTGAAAAAGACAAACTTCTGGAAGGGTTATGTGTCTATAGTCATTCATACAACCATATAAACTAATTCAAAAAGATTTTTCTCCAATTATGCTATGATCAGATTTTATATATTTGATAAGAATTTCATATATATTTGACAAGCATTAAAAAATATGGCAAATGAATCTAACGAGAGCGTCATGGCATAGTGTATACAGAGTTGGGATCTAGAAAGAATTAGGTTTGAATCTTACCTACCTCTGCCCCTTAGTACAAGTTTAACCCTAGAGAAACCATTTAACCTTTATATGTTTCAGGCAGCTCTTTATAACTCACTGTAAACACTTCTCCCCTTAGGACTCAGATTCCTCCTCCTTAAAAGGAGGGAGTCAAACTGGATGAAATTGGAGGCTCATTTTAGCTGTAAGTCTGTGGTCTTGTGAAATTTTGTGTCATGGGCAGATTATGATTTACTTTGTGGAGTAAGTTTCTTATGTGGAAGAATAAAAAATCCTGTGTACCTTTGAATGCCAAAGAGTCTACCTTATGGATATGCATTTAAAATATATATATGCCAAGTAATAGCATTAAGGATTGTAGGTCTTGCAAAGAGAGCTCTTTGGATCTACTGGCCATAATGATGCAATGACAGGTGTTTGCATTCAAGAATATAATAAATTGGATTTATGATCATTCAGTATTATCATAGGGATGGATGAGCCTCTTTCAGAGAGCTAAATATTCTTTTGTATGAATTAAATTTTTTGAAAGATGTTACTGTCCTGGTCTGAATGCATTCCCCTGATGTCAGGTATCTGGGCACACCCCCTCCATGACCCCACTCCTGTACATTGCTTCAATCATATGGCTTCCTTCATGACTGAGCAGTTACTACTTCATTAGGAAGGAGCTAAATGTATTGCAGTTGAGAGCTTTGAATGCTAGAGGGAATTGCAGCTCGTTTTAGGAGACACAGCTAATAGAACTCGGCATCATGGAGCCCACTCCCCAAACAGTCCTACCTGGCTCTCTTCACAAAGGCTCAGCTCCAGCTAGAACAGAGAGATACAGGCGGAAATGTTTTCCTGGCCTGTGATTATGCTGGAGAGTCTCACACAGCAGAGATAAGAGCCTCATCATCTGCATTTTTTCCCCGATTACAGATCTCTGCTCTCCTCTATTGGGAGGAAGAGGCTCATTTTCACCAGTACATTCCAGCTGCTGCAGCTGGGCCTTTTTTTTCCTCCAAAAAATAAAATTAAATTAAAAGTGCTCAGCATGGGGCAGCTCAGCTGTATATTTCCAAAGTACATGCCAAATGATGCTGCTTTTAAGTCTTCTTTTCAGTGCTCCATTGCCAGCTTGGAGTGGGAGGATTGGCAGAGCAAGCAAAGGGAAGGTTTGCAATGGGTTCTCTGTAGCAGCCTGCTTTCCTGATAAATATAGAGCTTCTGGCTGGTTGCAAACTGCAGGCAGCTACTTGAGGCATTTTGTGGCAAGGTCTTTGTCGCCGTTAGTTAGTTAGTTAGGTTTGGTTTTGCCAAGAGTAATCTGCTCTAAGAGAGAAGCTAATATAATACAAGAGAGGAACAAATGCAGTAAATAGTAGTTAAAGATCCAGCTTCAGAGTCTGGATGACTTGGAGTCCAGTTCTCCCAATATATTCTGACTATGCCACCATGGACAGGGTGCTTAACCTCTCAATTGAAGGAATTAGCAGTCATACCATCAGTTAAAGAAAATAAAAATATGTAGCTTGGAGGAGATGAGAGTTAGAGGCCAGGATAGATTTTTTTTCCAAGTATTTAAAATCTTGTCATTTGGAAGAGAGATCAGCTTTCTTCTCTTTGGTCTCAAAGGACTGAAGTAAGGCAACTGGGTGGAGGTTACATGGAGGTGAATTGACCTTGCTCCAGGGAAAACATTCTTAGCCATCAGAGCTGTCCACAAGACTAATGAGTTGCTTCGATTTGTACCTTGTCCCTCATTAAAGGTCTTTGAGCAAAGACTTTGAGACCACTCTTGGGTAATTTCTCCCACTTCCCCCATAGTCCTTATATAATGTATGCCCTTTGAGGAGAAGGGCTTTACTTTTCTTTTCCTTTTTTTTTTATAATGCCTGACACATAATAGGCTCTCAGTAAGTTGTTTTTGATTCATTGAGTGAGTTATGTGTAGATTCTCATTTAGGTGTAGTTGGACTAGCTAGCAAAGGAGGCATCTTCTAGGTCCAGAATATAAGCTGCATCAGGGCAAGCACTGTTTTATGTTGCTGTTGCTGTACTTGTTTGTTTGTTTTAATTTTCCTTTGTGTTCTCAGTGTATAATGTGATGGCTAGTACTTAATACTGTAACTTCTTCCTGATGCTTGATTGATACTCTGTGATTCCATAATTCTAAGTCACTATAGAAATGCTGTGTTTTCAGTTATTATAACCCCAGTTGGAAATTCTTCCACCCTGACTGCAATACATCCAGAATCTCATATTTCAACCTGAGAGCAACTGCCTCCCTTGATGAAGAGAGCAGATTTTGTTAAATGATAAAACTTGATGCTTAGGTAGCCACACATTTGGAAATAGGCTTTCTGCCTATATTGGCCTTCTGACAGCAGATGTGAAACAGTGGCTAAGCCTATTCATATATCCTTTCATGATGGTTATTGTTTTGACTGGACCTGGGATTATATTGAGGTCATCAGACTTCTGGTGAAGGATGTCCTCTGTAAGTGAAGCTTGGAATCTGTTATACAACTGCTAATTGGAGGGAGTTGCTTGGGGTGCTGAGAAGTTAAGAACCTTGCTGTTCCAAAAGTAAGAGTTGAATATAGGCCTATCCACTATGCTATACTTCCTCCATAGCTCATTGGTTTTATTTGACCTATTAGCTATTAGGCTTTGCCCATATCCATAGTTATTAATAACCTAGGGCAGCACTTGAGGACCTACATTGCCACATGAGGTCTTGAGGCCACAGGTTCCCTACCCCTGGTTTAGGGTAACCTGGCTTGATTATATTAGGGGAGGATATCCCATAGCCTACAACATATTAAAAAGTTGACTAAGCAATTAATATTTTATATTAGAATAATAAGAAAACTTTCATTTTGTGACTCAATGTCTAACACAAACCTTTGAAGGGAAAACCTTTCAGCACTTCAACCATACTGGGGTATTTTTCTGCCTTATTTATCCCATAGGACTCATGGAATTCAGTTTCTATCCCTGTATGTAAAAAGGCTCTGCTGTAGCGTGGAAACTACAATGTCCCAGAAGTCAGATCTGGATTCAAATTCCACTTTTGATGTTTAAATGTTTGCCCTTTGGGACTTAGTGTCCATTCCATAAAATGAGGTGGTTATGCTGGTTGGTCTCTCAGGGCCCTCCAAGTGTGAAATCTATGATTCTGTAAATGCAAATATCCCTGCCTGCCATTTTTGAGGCAGTTAGGTGGTAAAATGGATGGGACACTCAACCTGGAGTCAAGAAGACCATTGTTTAAATGCAGCTGCAGATACTTCCTAGCTGTGTGACCCTGGGCAAATCCACTTAACCTCTGTAGGCCTTGATTTTCTCAGTTGTAAAATGAATATAATCATGGCATCTGTCTCTTAGAATTGTTGTAAGGATCAAATGAGATAGAATTTATAATGTGATTATCACAGTGTCTGCTATATAGTAGGTGCTTAATAAACACTTATTTCCCTCCTTCCTCTGTCTTGAATAATCAGTAACTGCCTTTAAGGATTAACTCACATATTACCTCCTATAATAGGCTTTTTTCAATTCTCCTAATTGGTTGTGCTTTCTCTCTTCTCAAACTATATTTACTTAGCTCTATAAATATCATAGATTGCTGGAAAAATGTGAGCTTTCTGAAGGCAGGTGTGAGTGTGTGTGTGTGTGTGTGTGTGTGTGTGTGTGTGTGTGTGTGTGATATTCACGTACTTAGTACCTAGCACACAGTAGGTCTCCAGTAAATGTGTGACGGTGGGGTTTCTACTCCCCCAGAAAATGATCACTTCATACTGTAAAATGAAAATGAGATTTGAGCATTATGACTAAAAGTGACCAGACTCGTAACATCTTACCTGAGAGAGTAGGATGCTGGGACCTTTTTATTCACCAGATGATAAAAGACATCATGGCTGATTGGGAGTGAACCTACACGTGTACCAACTGTCTATACAGCCTTAAAGTAACATTATATGGGCCCATTATTTGCATCTAGGGATTAGTGTCCACCTGATGCTTTTTAAGATGTTTTTTTACTTTAAGAGCCCCAGTGGGGCCAATCTCCAATAGTCTCATGATGTTGAAGTGATTTTTAACTCCATAAAATACCCCAAGAGGCAGTATGACATATTAGATAATGACAAGGCTTAGGAGTCAGACCCAAATTCAAGTTCCACCTCTGACACATAAAGTTTCTATGACCCTGGGGAAGTCACGTAACCTCTCAATTTTTCAGACAAAGCTTTATGACTAAAATTTGCAGAGCTTTTGGTAGATTGACATTGGTAGATTTCCTCTTTAGGAGGTCTCATAGCATTGAAATTACAAATCCAATACAAAAAGCAGTGGTCACACAACTGACCACCTAAATAAGAAAACATTTTTTTCTTGTAACAGACTCATGTATATAATTGTCTCTGTGAATCACATCCTTTAACAAACTACAATACTGAAACATGATTTAGGTAAGAAAATTATCCAGATAATTCTGACTAAAAATATCAGATGGCAGGTGTCAATGCCATCACCATTTCAGGGCTGCATACTTTTCCTTAAAATACACACATAATTGAGAAGAGGGTTGAAGCATTATGCAGATGACTTGGTAGCATAGACCTGCTCCCTCATATTCTTATAATAATTTTCTTCATGGAAATGAACTTCTTACACAATTTCTGTTAATCAATGTGCATTTTCTGGATTTCTAAAATGTATTTCATAAACTCATTACATCCTTGTGCCATAAATGGGAAAAATGTTTATTTCCAGTAGAACATGGGTCAGAGTAGTAGACTTTGAGATATCGTAGAACAGAGTGGTAGCTATGTCATTGAGGTTGCTTTCATTACTGGCAACATTTCAGCAGCATCAAAACAATGAAGCTTATCCCCTAGTTAGCAGTAATAAGTAGCTTAAAAAAGAGGCTTCGAGGCTTGCTGGGGTGAGCTCCTCCCTGACCCTGTCCCTATACCTTCTCCCCATCCATAAGAGTCCCCAACAGGAATCTCATTCCATTGTTGCTTGGCATCTATCTCCTCTCCACCACTGAACTAAGGGCATGTGGGAATACTGCTTTTCCAAGGTACAATATGCAATATTTGCTTTAGGTGCAAAAAAATTCCCAACTACAGCTTTGTACCAGAGAAGGGAGGAATATTAACTGAGTGAAGATAACTTAATTTAAAACTATTATTTTATGTAGATCTGCAGTGTGTTATTTGTTCATTTCTGCCTAATTAAATACAGATTAAAAAGCAACCATCTGCTAGAATAATTTCTACCGATCAGTTGGGTAAATAAAGGTAACAACAAAATGGTATGTTTTGTTTTCTATCGAAAACAGTATTTGTTTTATTACTAGCATGTTGGAGCTAGATTTTATCACCATTTTATGTTCTTTGTAATCTGTACATTAAAAAAATAAATCCTTCCAAAATAATTATTGCTTTATATTCTGTTCCATAGGAATAGCATGAATGAATTATGGCTTTGATCCAATAGCAAACAAAATAAAAAAAAAATCTAAGTGGGCTTGGAGACTTGAATATTTCCAAAGCCCTCCTATCTAACTTTGAGCATAATTTGGTATAATTTACTCAGACATTTCCCATCCCCTCTCCCCATCTCTCTCAAATAGCTTTGTGTGCTCTATAGCAAGCTGTTCTAGGAAATAGTCATTCAGCATATCAAGAAAACTATGCCTTTAAGCTATGTCCTGATGTTTCATTCAACCAGTTTCTAACTGGTAAGCTGAAGTCTGGATCACTTTCTTTCAGGCTTCTTGCTGATTTTTGTTTGTTTGTTTGTTTAATTTTTTTCCCCTTATTCCCTGTAGCATTTGGATACCACCATTAGAGTTCTTATAACCAGAGAGACTAAGCAGTGATTGTCTGGGCAGCAGCTGCCGCTAATAGCCTTTGTGAGGGCACCAACTCCCCTCTCATTCTGCAGCTGCCTGTCAGCGATTATATAGATAGGGAAGGGAGAACCTGAATTGCTGAGCTAGTGTCTAAGTTAGACCAGGATCCTGAAGTGGCAGAGTGGCATGTACTGGAAGGACAATGGGGAAAGAAAGCCAGGTGAGACATGGTAGTGGAATATTGAGGCTCCCTGTGAGTTAGTTTCCTGGGTGGATTTTCCTGTGTAGCTATATTTGCATTTATCCCTGGGGAAGTCATGTGTATCATGAATGACTGAGGTTTGTAGGGATAAAAATTACAAAGGACTAGACAGTAATGACATTGCAGTATAAGGTTAGTGGCAGCTGTTGTCCATGAGAATACCTTCTAAGCACCTTGTCTTTTCTCTTGATGGACATGCCTGTGCCAGAGATTTTAAAAACTAGAGTAGAAAAAAATGACTTGTGTTGGAGTCATACAGATCCCGAACATCATACATGCATTGTGTTTTCATTGGGGTTTGGAATCCCATCTAGATTCTTTTTACTTTTCTTTCAGGAGTACCATATGGTATCAGGCAAGCATCCTGTAAAATGCTCTAGTGGAACATGGATATAATTCTCCAATCTAATATCTATCTTTTTAGCTACATATAGAAGATATGTAAAAACACACGTACATATATAAAATATATAAAGACACACACACATATACACATATATTATGTGTGTGATGGTATAATTTATACTATGTGAATATGTGTGTATGAAATGGATATATACACATATGGGTATATGTACATATATGTAATATATATATGTATTACACATGCAAAATAGGGTTTATGCACTCAAATAATCTTAGAAATTAGCAAAATGCAAGAAGCCTCAAATCCAGAAAAAGACTGAGGAAACCTCTCTTCTCCTCCTATAAGCTAGTTTTCTCTCTTTCATTTTTTTTTTTTTTTGCTTTTTGGAGGGCATTTGGGGTTAAGTAACTTGCCCAAGGGTCACACGGCTAGGTTTTTGTTTGTGTGTGAGACCGGATCCAAACTCAGGTCCTTCTGACTCCAGGGCTGATGCTCTACTCACTGCGCTACCTAGCCGCCCCATCCCTCTTTCATTTTTAAAAAATATAAACTTAGAGGCTTAGATTTTTTTATATAGCTGCCATTGTCTGTGAAATTTATTAATAATATGAAGTAACAGACATATAGTTAAATCTTTAAATATTGTGCAATAAGGCTGTAATGCAGTAAAAACCCCATTTGTGCTTGGAGAAAACAGGGAAAAGAAATACTGTTGAATGAAATCCAATCTCATCAACTACCACAAATGCAGCTTTGGCCTGCTCTCAACTCCAGTTCGCTCTTGCCATGAACCTATCTTCTCTCAACTCACACTCTTGGTCCATGTATGTATTTGCTCACAGCTTGTGGCAGCTCTCTGCCTCCCCTTATGGTTTTGAAAAATTTAGGATGATAGTCTTTCCTCAAGTCATTGAAATACTAACTCAACAACAATAATAGCAACCATAGCAACCACAGTAACAACAATAAACTAAGAATTTGAAAACAGAAAAAAAACCCCAAAAAACATGAAGGAAGAGATGGAGGGAGGAAAAAAGGAAGGAAAATGGAGGGGAAGGAGGAAGAAAGGGAGGGAAAGCAAGATGGGATGAAGGAAGAGAGGCAGGTGGGGAGGAAGGAAGGAAGAAAAGAAAGTAAAAAAGATGGAGGAAAGAAAAAGGAACTGGGATGGGGGAGGAGGGGATGAAGGAAGGAAGGAAGAGCTCTTCTGGATATCTTTGAACAGGATTTTACAAAAAAACAAAACAAAACAAACAAACAAACAAACAAAACCTCTAGCCTACTGGGAAAATCTTCTCATGTATCTGTGATTCTGGAAACTTTTCTAAAGACCCTATGATCCCAGGCATGTCCTGCTGAACATTTCTTAAACTTAAGAAATCATTGTCACTTTTTTTGTGGGGGAAGGATTGAAGGAAGAGCTAACCAATCATTTTTTCAGTGTGGGGAACTCCAGGTTTGTAAATTTCCTTAACAATACACATTATCAGTTAGTTTATGACTGAAATTCTTAAGAAACTGCATGAGATACCAACAGTTAAAGTGACCTCACAATAACATAATATTTATTAGTGACAGAACTTGAACCTGCATTCCTAACTCCATGACTGGTCTTCCTTCCAAATCTATACTGCCTCTCTGTATATGACATAAAAAGTACTCTATAAACAAATTTGTATAAAAACATAGAAAACTTAAATCCAATCTTGTCATGCATTCATATACTCTTAGGAACAGACCCCCCCCCCCAAAAAAAAAAAGGGAAATGAAGGAAAGTTGAGCAACCAAAAAGTCATTTTGAAGACCACTGAAGAATACTTATAAAACAATTGAACCTTACTTGGGGAATGCAGGGGGAAAAAGTTAGGTCCTCCATTTCTTTTTTCAAAGTTGAACTGCTCACATTGACAAAACTGAGTATACATCTGAATAAAAATTCTATTACCAAGATTCTTCAGCAGGGACCTGAACCAAAACCTGATGTTTTGACTAGCTCAATACCATGTTAAACATGTTAGATTTCCTCCTAAATGGAAGTGAGAAGAGATGTAACAGAAAGAATTTTCAATGAAGGCAAATCAGTTTTATGTCATTAGTTCTCGTTAAGAAATGAGCTCTACATGTAGAAAGAGCAGCATTGACTTTTCTCTCATCTTTTGAAAAAATGGCAATATTTGCAACTTGAATATGACTGCCAAATATAAATTGTGTTTCAAAAGATACTTGATTAGTATAGGGCCAGGGAATCTCAGCATGAGAAGGAATCTCAAGAATCATTTACTATAATATGGGGTTTATAGAGTCCCCTTCTAAAACATCCCATGAAAAGGGTCACCAAGCTTCTGTGTGAAGACCTTTAGTGATAGGAAAATTGCTTCCTTCTGATATGTGGAATTCACTCTCTATGACAGGCAAGTTCACTTTTTGACAGCTGAATATATTTTAATACATTTTTATGTATTTCATTAAGTATTTCCCAGTTACTTGTAAATAATTAACAATACATATTTTTAAATTTGGCTTCCAAATTATTTCTCTCCCTTGTGCCCCTCCTTCTGAATCTCAGAAAGGCAAATGATTTGGTATCAATTATATCTATGAAGTTATTTTAAAAATTCCATACTAGCCATGTTGCAAAAGAAAACAAAGTTCCAAGAAAAATAAAGAAAATTAAAACAAAAAAATAGTATACTTCAGTCTTCATTCAGAGTTCATCAGTTTTCTCTCTGGAGATGGATAGCATTTTTCATCATGGGTTTTTTGGAGTTGACTTAGATCCTTGTTTGACAAGATTTTTTCCAGGTTTTCTGAAAACATCCCCCATCATATCTTATAGCACAATTGTAGTCCTCTACAATGTCACAACTTGTTCAGCCATTCCCCTATTTATGGCCATCCTCTCTATTTTCAATTCTTTGCCACCACAAAAAGAGCTACTATAAATAGTTATAAATAAGTAGGTCATTTCACCCTTTCATGATCTCTTTGTAATATAGATCTAGTAGTGGGCACTAGGGTTATCCCAGAAAGTTTTTCACTGAGGAGTGGCACAGATCTCTGTCTATTTATCTATCCTTTAGAAAGTAATTTATCTTTTCTGGATGCCAGGATTGTCATCTATAATATATGATAATTGAAAAAGATGGCTTTTAACTTCACTTCTAGATTAAAGAAATAATGCTATGAACATTTTGTGGCCTTATACTGGAGGCAATGGACCAGTTAGAAGCTTCTTATCATAATTTTAATTCCTTGGAAAACTACATCTGTTTTATACTATTTTGTACTGTATTTTATTTCTCCATTGAAGACTATCCCAACTATATCAGCATCCCTTGAGTTTAACACAGAGCCATTAAGTTATTCCAATACCGCGTACCTAATAATTAATCATGTAGTCTAAGTTTTCCAGTTATAAGTTCCTCAACACCTTCTGAAGCATTCTAGTTAGGCTTTGAACATCACTGATAATTAGGAATAATCATATCTCTTTACAATCTGAACACTTTACTCTTAGTTTCTCACTCAAATCAAGTCTAGATGATAATCCTTCAAATATTGGAAGATGGCTATTATATTCCCCCTCTATTGTCTCTTCTTTAGGTTAAACTCTTACAATATATTGTATAGATCCTTATGTGACATGATCATGAGCTTCCTTATCATTCTGATAGTTTTCAACTTAAATAAAGTCAATACATATTTAATTGCCTACCTGCTATGGATTGTGTTCAGTGTTATCTTTCCTGTGGACAATCTTGGACAATCTTTGAGTTCAACAAAATCATTGCTACTCTATGGTGTCAAGAATTTAATATATGATCTCTATATGATCTATCTGGGACAGAGTACAGCAAGGACACCTTGAAACTATATAAAACATGCCAAGATCCTATTCATGTTTTTGTTAATGGTATACACTGTTGACAAAGAGAAGAAAACAATATAAATTTGAATAGATTAACCTTCTCTGTCACATTTAACATCACTTTATTCACCTTTTGGAATATGGAACCAACATGTGAGCCACATGAACTCTCAAAACTCTATTTAAGAAGATTCATTCAAAGGGCGGCTAGGTGGCGCAGTGAGTAGAGCACCGGCCCTGGAGTCAGAAGGACCTGAGTTCAGATCCGGCCTCAGACATTTAACACACAAACAAAAACCTAGCCATGTGACCTTGGGCAAGTTACTTAACCCTAATTGCCCTCCAAAAAGCAAAAAAAAAAAAAAAACAAAGAAGAAGAAGATTCATTCAAAAGAGGTAAAGCAACTGCAGTGTTCTCTTTAGTTTGGCATCATTAAGTTTAACAAAATAATGAACTGAAGAAGTAACAGTAGAGAAAGATGATCCCTTATCCATAACATGGTTTACTCAGTAACCTTTTTACCACCATTCACTCACACTGTTAAGTGTGGCACAGATTATATCCAGAGGCTTGAGCCTTGAGAAATATTCAATGACTTCCTCATTGTGGCTTTTGTCTCTGCCAGAACATGCTGCCTTAGCTTTCATTGCATCATTCTTTAGCAACAAACTGTGGAACTGAACTCTGTCCACTGCCATCCCCAACCCTTTTCAGATAAAATGGAAATACAGCAAAGCACAACATTTCATTACCTGAGGACAATGCATTCTGCTTCCCAGGATTCAGCTAAAGAATAAAAGAAAAGTGAAAAATTAGTCAGGACACCAGTGTATATGAGTCAGGGCACCTGGTTGCACAGGCCTGAAGGAAAGGTGACAGAGACCAGTTCTGTCCTACCAGAAGTCACTTAGGTCAAAGACTGAAGCCAATAGAAAGTGAATTCCTCACTGTGTGAGGAGGCTGTCAAAGCTTTCATGTCCAGTCCTGAGAAATCTACTAGCAAATTGGAGTCAGAAAAGAGAGCAATAATGCAATATAAGGGGAAAAATGACTGAAATGGCCAAATGTCTCAGGAGGAATAAAACTGAGTTGAAAACTGTTCGCTGCACCATTCTACCAGACCAGTGTTTCAATTCCTGTCTTAATCTTCTTCTTGTACTCTTTTTTTGTTGTCATACATCAACCTTATTTCAATTGAAAATGACATATTAAAGCTAGAGCTGCTGACTAGTAAAACATTTCAGTTTGGAAGACTTCACAAAACTGGTGGGTGAATGAAATTCAAACATTCTATCTAGCTTTTGGATAAAGCCCGGGTCAAATCTCTTGCAGTATTGTATTTACTTTGATAGTAGAGGAAGGGAAGTGTGGGAGGAAAACTAAAAGAACTTTGTCTGATGCAAGACATTGTAAATTTATCATTTCTGTTTTTACTCCTTCTTGTCTGCTACACATTTGTAAGATGGTTCTTCAATATATTCATTCCATGAACAAACATTTTAGTAATAAGGTAATAATAATCTATAGATGAACTTACATCCTAAATCTTTGTTTATTAAAAAACCAATCATTGCACCCTTCTGTGAAAGAATACAAAGAAAATCAAATATAAATGAATAATAGTGTATCAAATTATCCTAGGACCATTTCTATCTGAATTCTGCCCCAAAAGATGTGGTTATAATTAATTGTCTTAATGCTAAATAAGTCATATACTCATAGTATTTTAATGTGAATATTGCATTTCACGTGCATAACAACCTAGGGAAATATGTATCCTTCTTTCTTTTACATATAACAGTGACTCTAGGGGAGGCTAGGTGGCGCAGTGAGTAGAGCGTTGGCCCTGGAGTCAGAAGGACCTGAGTTCAGAGCCGACCTCAGACACTTAACCCACACACAAACAAAACCTAGCCGTGTGACCTTGGGCAAATTGCTTAACCCCAATTGCCCTCCAAAAAAAATATAACAGTGACTCTACAGTCTCTCATGAACTGAATAAGATGTGTTATTTTTCATCCCTCTCTCTGAATTCTCTAATACCTAAATTATTGGATGTTTTGTTTGTTTGTTTGTTTGTTTATTTCTGTCATTTTCTGAAGTCCCTCCCTGAATTTTGTTCTCTCAGTTTTATGGAGACAAACCCTCCAGTTCCACTTAAAAACTTAAGATTAAAAAGCTTTGACAAAAGAATATTTACCTGAAAGGTAGAGCTAGAACAGACATACAAATGTCTCCAACACCTGAATATCATAGCCTCTTCCCACACAGAAACACAAACCACATACTACCACTACTAAATCTTTGACACTGAAAAGCCAATTAATCTCACAGATTAGCTTAGTTCCTAAGTGACAAAAGCTTTGCCCCATGATGCTTCAAGAACACATTAGCCAAGTCTGACTTCTTAAACCTTCCATGCTGGTATGGTTGCCCAGTCTGGAATCACAGAACCTAAAGTTCCTATGGGCATAAGATCCCAAATTGGAGAATCTACTTCTTGGATTGAGAAGTGCAAAGCTGAAAATAAAACAAAACCCAAAGCCAAATTCTCAAGCCCATATCTCTGAGCACATGGACTAAGGAAAAGGGAAGGTGACCTTCAGGCATTTCCTTCCCCCAGACTACTAAATGTTGCTCCGGTTCTGTATGTGAAGAGACAGAATGGGGGAGAGACAGACAGACAGATAGACAGACAGAAACACTATTTCTCAGTCAGGTAGATTTAAAAAGGATTCAAGGAGTTTTAGCTTGTGTAGTCAATGGAGTGTGGCTGCTCCCATCCAACACATAGGTAAATATAGAATATATATGTGTGTGTATACATATATATGAATATATATGTGTATCTAATTTTCAGTATCAGGTCCCCATTGTCTCCTTCATTGATGTCTCCATCTTGTGTAATTTGGGAATGTACCAACACCCTGTTACTTCCTGATAAGGAACCTGAGGTTCAGAAAGATTAAGTGTCTTGTACATATTCACGAAGAAGTGTCAGAAACGGTATCCAAATGAAATCTCCCTCAAATTTATGTTCTTCACAATTTCACTCTACATACTTTGTGAAAAGCACTCATGTGTTGTGGGTGATAAAAAGATTTAAAAAGAATACTTGGTGTCTGCCTTCATGGAGCTTGTGATTTAATATTGTAGTATGACACACAGAAAAATATAAGTTTATATATCAATTATAAAAACATATGGTGCAAAATATTTGTATTTTACCTTCCTTTTGAGTTTAAATTTATTATTGTCATTCTTACATTATATATCTGTGGAGTTAACTCAGAGAAATACTCTAACAATGCAGTGGGAACCTAAATTAAAATGCTTAATCATTGATTCACTTGAGAAGGACCTTGGAAAGAGAGAAATAAATGTGAAAGTGCTGCTAACTCAAATCTTTGGAAAATGTATTTTTATTGTTGTTTGTTTTTTTTTCTATTAATGTTGATGTATTCCACTGACCTATCTAAGAATCCTTAACGAATTCCTTAGATGACTAGTGGAATAAATTTTCACATAACTGATTACTGTTTGGGATATGGTGCATGTTCACAGAATAGGATTAGCCTAAGAATCCAAAGGAGACTTGAAGTCACCATCATTAACCCTGTACTACAACCCACTATAATGATCAGGCATGCTCTGACCCAAATAGAACATTGTGAAACAAACCTGTAAACTGCAAACAGAAATCAGCAGATACTATCCAAAATGGTAAGGGTGGGGGGAAGATCATCTCACATATATGGTAGAGCAATGGCTGTCACTCTAAAAAGGTAAAAAAAAAACCCAACTTTTGTTTCTTATTCTCATGACATAGATCTATATTGAAGAAGTCACCTAAGCTCTGTGGAATATGAGATGTGTCACAATTACAAAAATAGTCTAATAATCAGATCGTTAATTTTTTAAGGCATAGCTATTTACAAATGCTTTTTTGTCATGTTTTTATCACTTACATTTTTAAATATCACAAAGATGAAGGTCTTTGTATTATTAAAAATATGCAACAGCTGCTGCAAACAGCTCCTTTTTACTGGAACACAGAATTTATATTGGGAAAATACCTATCACTGGTTATAAAATATGTATAAGCCCTTGTAGCCAACTTTGTAAAATGGAATTTCTCCTTCAAATAGCAAAATACTGTGGTTTCTTTGCTCAGGGAATTCTATAGTACAAGAGAATTGCATTGATACATGTTAAATATTTGTTCTCTGTTTGGATGATGTAACCATAAAAAGTGACAATCATACTTTTAGTTTTCCTTGTAAAATATTCTCTTTGGTAAGGTAAAAGATTAATTTTAAGGTTGTCCTCTTTTTCCTTGTCAGAATGCAAGATCATTTGCACTTGTTGATAATTCTGTGTGGTTATGTATTGAATTGGACAGATGCAGTTTGAATAGCAAGTTACCATTTATCCAGAAGCCCAGCAGTTAAAAAGCTTATGTAAATAGCATATTTACTTTTTGTTTATTTTTGTTTCGGTATACATGTATAGTTGTTCCTTTACATACATGTAAATATACATTCATACAGATATTTATGCTCTCAGATAGATTTGGCTTAATAGGGTCTCTCATTAAGCTTTCTGTAAAATTATTTTCCTCTTCACTGTTTCTTGCTGTTTTATGAGGTGACGGTGCTCATAATCCATTGACAACTTATTCCATAAAACTTTGCAAGTAAGTTCATATTCTAAATCAGTGCTGTCTTTGACTCTTTCATCTCTTTATTTGGCAAGGTTGCCAAGTGGTTATCGCTTGTGGTATTTTATAGATTCTTGTCCCCTCCTCTCTTACATCTATTACATTTCCTCTGAAAAGGATTATTATAATTTGTGTCAATGTCTATTCTTTCATCTACTTGCCATTTTCAGCATAGTTTATTTAAATAGATCAGATTGGAATGACCTTCGTTGTATATCACATTATCTTCTCAT
This sequence comes from Gymnobelideus leadbeateri, assembly GCA_011680675.1. Taxonomy (NCBI): domain Eukaryota; kingdom Metazoa; phylum Chordata; class Mammalia; order Diprotodontia; family Petauridae; genus Gymnobelideus; species Gymnobelideus leadbeateri. The sequence continues at coordinate 580,463 of WOXC01000245.1, forward strand.
TTTTTATTCCTGCCTAACTTATGTTATTGAGCATAGCCATTGTTATATTAATTACATGATGTGTCTATTCATCAAAACTGATTTGGAAATTACTCCTACATTGAGAGTCTTTCATATATAGAATCACAGAATTTCAGAGTCAAAAAGGGGCTGAGACCATCTAGTATAATATATAACCCAAAAAAATCCCTTTGTTGGGGCGGCTAGGTGCCACAGTGAGTAGAGCGTTGGCCCTGGAGTCAGAAGGACCTGAGTTCGGATCCGGTCTCAGACACTTAACGCACACAAAAAAAAACCTAGCCGTGTGACCTTGGACAAGTTACTTAACCCCAATTGCCCTCCAAAAAAAAAAATCCCTTTGCAACACGTTAAAGATAAATAAGGAATTTTCAGGGGTTTTTTTGGGTAAGAACCTATTTTACTACTTTATTTGTTAGGATGTTATTCAGTATTCTACATATATAATATATATTGATTGTTAGTAAAGAAAGTACTCAAGGTTTATTGGCACAAGACTTTTTTATAGTCTGCAGATCTTTGGCATTTTTCTTTCTCCCTCTCTTTTTTATTCTTGAAACAAACTTTTAAACTTAAAAAAAAAACTTCAATATCTAACTCAGTATTGATGTCAGCAACTAATAAATTATGTAATGATTTAATTTGCAGGGACTTAGGCAAGTCCTGAGAGAGAGAGAGAGAGAGAGAGAGAGAGACAGACAGAGAGAGAGAGACAGACAGAGAGAGAGAGAGAGAGAGAGAGAGAGAGAGAGAGAGAGAGAGAGAGAGAGAGAGAGAGAGACTAGTAGGCTGTAGGGGTCTTTTGGATGTCTTTTTGCAAATGCGTATTCTGAACAAAGTAATACAAGATAAACAAGTGTTCCATGAAATGAGATTTTGTATTGCCTTTGAATGAAATATAAATCCACCTTTTTCTACTCTTTTATTTCTCATGGCATGGAGAACTTGTGAATCACCCTTCCATTTGTATGCAACTTCTATTATATTCTGGTTTCACTTATAAAGATGATGTCAAAATTGGCATGATTGAGTTCCTCTAGCAATATGCTTATTCATTTATCACTGTGCAAGCAAATTTTATTTAGAGAATATCAGCAGTTATATTAGTATTTATAGTTGATCTAAAATTTGTGATTATGTGCTTCTGTGCCCATTTATGCCACTCTAACACCATCACTGACAAAATGGAAAGCATCGGGATATTTATAATTTTTATTTGTTCCATAGTTTTTAGTGGTCAAAAAATTCAACACCAAGTAACCAGGAAAAGAGTCCCTCCATATTTTCCCAGGCTATCTCTCAGAAAAGGTGTAATCTGTTAGTAGGAATTTATTCAGAGTTTCCAGCTTGGTAAAGCTTGTCAGAGCTTATGTTCTGAGATTCCAAGCACTCCTTTAAATCACAATCAGGAAACACACAGACATGGATATTATTGCTATCTATATACATATCTATATAATATCTATATATCTCTCATCTATATAGCTATACATACACTTTTATCTATATATTTATATAACTTTTATAACTGCCTCAAGTCTCTGTCCCTCTTCTTCCCTCCATTATCTACAGAAGTTCCAAAGTGGTTTTCTTTAATCATATATTTGCCATGTCTTTCTATTGCTTGGTAAAGTCCAGTGGCTTCCTATAACTTTGAGGATCAAATGCAGATATTGTTGGAGAAGTGTCTACAGAGGCAGTCTTGATTTCAAAATAGTCTCAGCTGAATTCCGTCTGAGAAATCCTGCCCATGTGAGCCAGAAGTCACTTAAACTCACAGTACCTCAGGACATTCTCTAAGACTTTAGCAATACAGGTGCTCATCTACACTGCTGGTGGGAGTTTCCTTAGCAGAATTCCCTGTATTGATATAAATCTGATTCTGATATTGTGGGTTAAAATAAAAACTAGCTCCAGCTGACCTTTTCAGCCTATCATTTTACTGCCCTTTATTCATATACATTTGGACTGTAGGATTCAAACCGGATTTTTTACCTTTCCTCTAATCACTTCATCTCTGGTTTCTGTGCTTTTTCACTGACTGTCAACTATGCCTGGAATGAATTCCCCCCCACTCCATTCCCTCTTAATCCCTTGATTTTTTTTTCCTCAAAGTTTAGTTCCAGTAACACCTTTTATGGAAATCCCTTAAAGATTGCATTGAGGTCAGTGCCCCTTTTCTGCCCTGGTCAAGTCATTCAACACTCTTTGCCTCAGTTTCCTCATTTGTAGAATGAGTTGGAGAAATAAATGGCAAACCTGTACAGTATCTTTGACAAGAAAACTTGAGACTGGGGTGGGGCAGCTAGGTGGCATAGTGAATAGAGCACCAGACCTGGAGTCAGGAGGACCCGAGTTCAAATTTGGCCTCAGACACTTAACACAAAAGCTAGCTGTGTCACCTTGGGAAAGTCACTTAACCCCAATTGCCCTCCCTTTCCCCTCCAAAAAAGGAAAAAAAGAAAACCCCAGATGGAGTCATGGAGGGTCAGAGCTGAATGAAAGGACTGGGCAACAACAATATATATGTATATGTATATATGCATATTCACCCATTTACACACATACATAGATCTATCTGTCTAGCTTATCTATCTATCTAATCTATCTGCCTGTCTATTTACCTTGAGCATCAGTCTCATAATGTATTTTAAATAGAATAATAATGGCACAATTATAAACTATCCCATATTTCTTTTCAAGAAAGAATGATTCATAATACCAGTTGCTATAATTTCTAAAAAGTATGAGGTAAGAATTTATTTTAAAAGGCATTTTCTGAATGTATATGAAATATACATTCTAAACTTGTTCCTTAATTAGTAGAAACTCTTATGAATATTAAGTACAAATTTTTGTAGTAAATGTGAACGATGTTTTATGTATTTATTTGTACATGTACATGCATATATGTGGGCATGTAATACATATAAATATGCCTGTAAATATTTCCTGAATTTTAGATATTTAAATAAATGATGAATGGATAAATGATTAAATGAATGAATGAGTGAATGAATAAATAGATAAAATGAATGAATGAACAGTAACTAAATAGATGACTGTGTGAATAAATAGGTGGTTTTAATATCAAATAAACAAATTTAATTTGATAATTTATAATAATATTTTAACTTAATAATAAGTAAATAAGTAAGTGTAATTGTGTAAATAAAATTAGTTCTTTGGCAAGATCTTCATCTCAAATTAAGAAAAGGTGTAAATGATGCATTCAAAAGCACAAGAACAAAAAAGAAAACAGGTTGGTCATTTACTAAGAGTAAGAAAGAATATGTGGACAATCTGTGGCTACATGCATATCCTTGTGTCATCAGGACAAAGTGAAGCAGTCTCCCAGAATGTTGGGTAAATGCCTTGTGGCAATTCCATAGGAATATATGAACTAGATTCAGTGAATGGTCAAGTGTGAATGGCTTTCAATCTACATTGCAGCAAAGATGTTAATGAAGCAACAGCACTAAGGATCCATTTAAATGTTTGTATAACAACTCAGCTGGTCCACAATTTTGTTAGCTGAGTTCCAGTTATCATTGTGTACATATGTTAATAGATCAAGAGACCTGGCTTTGAAAAATTCTCATTCTTTTTTTTTAAACAAATGCTTTATTAACTTCTGTTTTACAGCATTCATTTCTGCCAGATTTTGAGTTACAATTATTTCCCCCCCTGTTTTTCCCCTACCCACCCTCCCAGAATAGCAGTCCCACAAGATATTGCTTCCTCCAATCTGCTCTCTCCCATATCTTCTCCCATATCCCCTTCGACTTTTTCATTAGAGGAAGGTGAATCTCTGTGTACTTATGACTACACATCTTATCTCCCAATTACAAGCAAAAGAGTATTAATAATAGTGTATATATATATATTTGAAAGATTTAATTTTAAGACCTTGAATTTCAGATCCATTCCCTTCCTCCCTTGTCACCCATTCCCTCTGGGAAGATAAATAATTCAGTATATGTTTGTATATATATTAAATATATATATATATTATAATATATAAATATATATTAAATAATTCAGTATATATGTATTTGAAACATTTAATTTTAAGACCTTGAATTTCAGATCCATTCCCTTCCTCCCTTGTCACCCATTCCCTCTGGGAAGATAAATAATTCAGTATATGTTGTACATGTCTAGCTATGCAAAACATTACCATAGTAGATATATTGTACAAGGATGCTTATAATTCCCTCCCACTCATCCCACCCCCACCTGGTCCATTCCCTACTTGATCCTGTCCCTCTTCTATAGTGGGTACTTCCAACCTCCCCTACCCCAAAGAATGCCCTCCCATCCATCATCTCTCCTCTCATCACCCTTCCTCCTATTCTGCTGCAGGTTGAGATATCCCATTTAGTATGTATGTCATTCTCTCCCTGAACCAAATTCAATAAGAATGTGGTTTTGCCTTTTTGCCTTCCTATTCTTCCCCTCCCTTGCAGCCACTTCCCCTTGCTTCTTCTACATGAGATAGTTTACACTACCCTGTCTCTCCCCATCTCCTCTTGCCACTTTTCTCTCTCACCTCATAATTTCACCCCTTAAGTATCCTCCCTTCCCAACAAATTCAACCTATGCCCTCTATCCATATATAACTGTAAACACATATACACACATTCACATATGTATTCATATGACCATACACCCTCCTTCCATTATTTTCATAGTGAGAAAGATTTCCTAAGTCACAGTTATTGTTTTTCCATATAGGAATGTAAATAGGTCAACTTTGATAAGTTCCTTTTGATTTCTTTTCCCTGATTACCTTCTCAGGCATCTCTTGCTTCTTGTGTCTGGATGTCAAATTTTCTATTTAACTCTGGTTTTTTCCTCAAGAATGCTTGAAAGTCCTCTATTCCATTGAATGACCATATTTTCCTCTGAAACAAAATACTCAGTTTTGTTGGGTAGGTGACCCTTGGGTTAAGTCCCAGCTCTTTTGCCCTCTGGAATATCATTTTCCATGCCATTCGATCCCTCAGTGTAGAAGCTGCCAGGTCCTGTGCTATTCTGATTGTGTTTCCACAATATTGAAATTGTTTCTTCCTGGCTGCTTGTAGTATTTTCTCCTTGATTTGGGGATTCTGGAACCTGGCTATAATATTCCTGGGAGTTTTCTTTTTGGGATCTTTTTCAGGAGGTGATCGGTGGATTCTTTCCACCTCTATTTTGCCCTCTGGATCTAAAACATCAGGGCAATTTTCCTTGAGAATTTCTTGAAGGGTGTTTTCTAGGTTCTTTCTTTGATCATGGCTTTTGGGTAGTCCAATAATTTTTAAATTGTGTCTCCTGGATCTATTTTCCAGGTCAATGGTTTTCCCCATGAGATATTTCACGTTGCCTTCTAATCTTTCATTTGTTTGGATCTGCTTAACAGCATCTTGATTTCTCATAAAGTCATTAGCTTCCATTTGCTCCATTCTAACTCTGAAGGAATGAATCTCCTCAGTGAACTTTTGAGATTCTTTTTCCATCTGGCAAATTCGACTTTTTAAGGCATTCTTCTCCTCATTGCCCTTTTGGGCCTCCTTTGCCATTTGAGTTAGTCTATTTTTTAAGGTGTTGTTTTCCTCAGTCAGGCTATTGACCCTCATTTCATACTTTTCCTGCATCTTTCTGATTTCTTTTCCCAATTTTCCTCCACTTTCTTATTTGATTTTTAAAGTCCTTCTTAAGGTCCTCTATGGCCTGTAACCAGCTCATATTTTCCTTTGGGGCTTTTGGAGCAGGATTTCTGACCTCACAGTCCTCTGACTGTTCCATGCTTCGATCTTCTTTGCCCCCAAAGTAGGAGTCTAAGGTTGCATTTTTCTGTTTAATTTGTTTCTTTTGCCTTGGCATGTTGCCACTTAATTACTTGACTTTTGGGCTTGTTGTCACAGTATGGCTCTGCCACCAGACAGGGGGCCAGACAGGGGAATTTTCATCCCGAACATCTGGGGGACAACTTATGTTTCTGGCAAGCTGGAAACCCACCCACGACCTCCACCCCAGATCACAATCCAGATCCAGGGAGGTTAAAGCAAGAGCGATTACCCCCAAAACTGATCGCTGGATCTCCCTACAGTTTGCAGGCCACGAGCTGGAGCCGCCACTGAAAACTGAAAAATGGTGTTTCTCCTCAGCGGCTTCTAGCCCTCAGGGGAGGAAGCCAACACTTTCCCCAAATACTGGTCCCAAAGTCCATAGGGCACTAACCTCTCACTTTGTCCAAGTATGTCTATGTTGATAATTCTGGAGTTGCCACAGCTACTGGTGTTCTGGGGTTCCTCTAGCCGGTTGCTGGCCTGGCCGCCCTGTGGCTAAAACTGCGACTAAGGAGGGCCTGTGCTCGGCTCCCCGCGCACTGCGTGCTGCTCTGCTGGCTCCCAGAGCGCTGTGCTGGTCCTTCCTGCAGGGCTGCTGGGCTGTCCTCAATGGGAGGTTAGCTTCTCTGTTTCATTCTGTGGGTGCTGGGGCTCCAGAAGTTGTTCAGAGTCCCCTTTTACATAGTTTGGAGGTGATCTGGGTGGAGAGTGGCTTGGAAGTGCTGTTTCTACTCCGCCATCTTGGCTCCACCCCCACCCCCCAATTCTCATTCTTAATATTTGTGAGATCTTGAACAAGTCATTTCAGTTCATTGGCCTTCAGTTCCACCATCTGTAAAGTGAGAGGCATTGGACCAGGTGATTGATGAGTTTTCTTCTAAGTATAAATCTTCTAATCACAGTGGTCTGGGTTCTCTAGTGCAGGGTTTCTTAAACTTTTCTTTTTCCACTTGTGACAACTTTTCATAATTTGGCAACATTTATTGGCGTTGCATGGCCTGAGGGCAATGCTCAGTGCAAAGTGTACGAACACTTTGTGTTCATAACCTAGGCTGTAGTGACATTTCAGGATGCCACATGTGCAAGCACTGCCAGAAAAACCTCAAATTCATTATGCGTTTGATTTTTAGTTCATTTTTGGTTGTTACACATTTGAAACCTTGTCCTGTTGGCAAGTTTTTTGTGACCTCATATGAGCTTGTGACCCATAGTTTACAGAGCACTGCTCTGTAATGAATGAATATCATCTTTTTGGGGGGAGAAGGAGAAGTCTTATTTTATTATTTTATTTCTGTAGGGAACCTCCAATAGGGAGACAGTCTCTATCAAGTGCACATCAGCAATTATTTGACAGATTATGATTTTAGAAAGTCAATTATATTGGACACTGACAATTATTTATTCAGGAAGACATAACTAATAAGTATTGAAAGTAGAATTTGGAGATAGGCTTTCCTGACTCCAAAGACTACTCTCTAACACCACATACTAACTCTTTAGTAGTAATTACAAGATTATTACGGAGAGTGGGGCATGGAATTTACTGCAAATCAACTGTTTGAGAAACTACTTGAGTCATTGTGGACAAAAAAGCAGGAAATGAAAGGAATCAAATAGAAACAAGAATAGAAGTCTGGTAGAGACAAGAAAGAGAAACACCCCCAAAGATGGCCAACAAACAAACACAAAATAAGAATAGAAAAGTTCCCACATTCAGCTCTGAATCTGGGAGCATTTTCGAACTGACACTAGATTTTGAAGAACACCACCCTGATCTTCTATTTTCATTTACTAGGACAGAATAGCTTACTGAAGAGTTAAATATTTTTGGATTGGAAAAGGTGTTCAGGGAGGGATAGTTTGGAATTCAGTTGGGTTGCTAAGGATATGATAATAGTTTGGTAAAGATGTCTGTGCTGGACTATGCTTTTTTCATAGTTTATCAATTTTTACTTGCAAATACAAAGAAGTCTGTTTGCATTTGAACCTGGTTCCCAGCATAGTCCCATATGACATGTAGAATGGACAAAAGATGAGTCTTCCTTGGGCTAAGTATTTCTTCTGAAATGATTTTTTTAAATGATCTTTTTAAAATTCTTTGTTTCTAACTTGTTGCTTAGACATATGTGCTAATCTTAATCACTGTCTCCCTTGCAGTAGCCAAATTTAAATGTCATGTGTTTTCATTCTCAGAATGCAGAATCAATCTCATTATATCCTTGAACACAGCTTTTGCTTAGAGACCCTCCTTTGAAGCCAAAAAAATCAATTTATGTTTAACTAGTGGAATGATATCTTTTTTGAGTGTTGGCAAAATGAAAGAGTGGTTAGTTTATTACATGTAGAAATGTCACTCTGCTGGATATCTCTGGTGACTGATGTGGATCTGGTGGCTAATTGACATTGTCAAATCTAGTTAATGTCACCTTCAGGTTCATCTGTATTTTGGGCCTAATGGAACTTGAATTCATGTATTGCAGCCAAAAGAACCAAAGGCAGGTTTAAAGAAATCATGTATCAGCATATTTGCAAGAAGATTCAATTTTGTAGTTTTCGAACATTCATTCTTAATTAAAAGAGCTTTAATCCACTGAAGAAGATGAGAAAGAATAGGGAAATGTGGATGATAAGGAAGAAGAAGGAAAGGGAGAAGGGTAAGTAGGGGAAGGAGAGGAAAACAGAAGAGGAAGAGGATGAGAAAAAAGTGAAAAGAAGGTGAGAAAGAAGAGTAAAGTTAATGGTGAGTAAAGTTAATCAGAGGAGATGGGGAGAGACAGAATGGGGTAAATTATCTCCTACAGAAGAGTCAAGTGAAAATTGTTACAATGGAGGGGAAGAACAGGAAAGCAAAAGGGAATGTCAACCTTATTCTCATTGAATTTGGCTTAGTGAGGGAATGACATACACACTAAATAGGGTGTTTCACCCTACAGGAGAGTAGAGGGGAAGGGGAAGAGAGAGGGTATAATGAAAGGGAGGGCAGGCTTGGCGGGAGGGAAATTGGAAGCACCACTTTTTTAAAAGGGAAAGGATCAAAGTAGAGAGGAGAACAAGTGGGGGATGGGATAGGATAGAGGGAAATATAGACAGTCTTCCACAGTATTTCTACTATGGAAATGTTTTCCATAGCTACTCATGTATAACGTGGATTGACCATGAGACTCAGCAGGGTCCAGAAATCTCGTCAAGAGAAGTCATTTCCATCTGGATCTCTTGGGCTGATTCTCTTTTCATGAGCTGGATCAACCTAAACCCTATGGAGGAGATCAAAGATAGGGGTTCCTTTTGATTAAAGGCTCACACAAACCTGATTTTGTTTATAATTTTAACAGAAATTAGGTCTCTTAGTTGGGTGTTTTCTGACCCAAAATTTATGAGCATGTTACTTTAGGGCTCAAAGCAATCTCATCAATCAGCCATGCCCTGTGGAGACTAACTTTACCAGGAGTTAGGCTTTTATAGAAAATACAAAGAGAAAGGATGAATTGTTTTAATAATTAGTTTTAATAGTAATAATTAATTATTAATATAATAGTATGTTATTGATATTTCTCAAGATAAACTGACCCACAATCCTAAAACCAGAAAGTAAAATGAAAATCAGAAGAATCCCACAATCACTTCCTGAAAGAAATCCTCAATGAAAACTAACAGGAATAATTATATCCAAATTCCAGAAGTTCCAGACCAAAGACAAAATACTTAAAGACACCAGAAAGAAACCATTCAAATACTATAGTCAGAATCAAAAAAAAATTTAACAGAACCACAATAAAAAAAGAGGGAGTCTTGCCATACAATATTCAAGAAGGTAGAAGGGGTGAGATTACTACCAAGAATAATCTACTCAGCAAAACTGAGTATAATCTTTCAAGGGAAAATTAATATTTCATAAGATAGATGACTTTGAAATATTCCTGATGAAAAAAAACAGAACTGAATGGAAAATTTGACCTTCAAATACAAAAATCGAGAGAAGGCTAAAAAAGGAAACAAGAAAGAGAGTGATAAGAGACTCAATAAAGTTAAATTGTTTACATTTCTGTACAGAAGATTATCTATCTACATATATACATGTTAAGTATGTGTGTTTGTATATAAACATATATATATATACACACACATATAATTATATAAAGAACTTTATCATTATTAGGGAAGTTAGTAGTAGTCTACATAGAAAGAAGAGGCAGCAGTGTGTCAATTATGTAGGGATGATATAAAAGAAATGAATAAGCAAGAAATAGATGTACCCATGGAAAAGAGAGAAAGCAGAGAATAAATGGGTAAAAATTTTCTCAAATAAGAGAGGTAGATAAAAATGAGCTATTACAGTATAGGGGAAAAGAGAGGGTGGACAATACATGACATTGAAATATAAATTGGCTCAAAAAGAGAATGTGTTTGTGTGTATATATACACATGCACTTATGTGTGTATACATGCATGATTGCTAATAGAAATCTATCTTACCCAACAGTGAAGTAGGAAGGGACAGGGATACCATACAGAGGAGTTGATAAAAGGCAGATAAAAGAAGGCAAAGATCAAAAGTAAAACAGACTTTAATGAAACAGGATAGAAAAGGGAGAGAAGGATAAACAGAAATATTGGATGAAGGGAATAAAAACAAGGCTTTCTTAAAATGATATGCAATATCTATCTCAATCCAAGAATAAACTTGGGAATAAAGGGAATAAACTTGATTACTTTCCAGTAAGATCAGTAGTGATGCAAAAATGTCTATCACGCTGCTTTTCAAGAATGTACCAGAAATGCTTAGGCAGCTAGGTGATGAAATGGATAGAATGTGGTGCCTGAGGTAAAATCTGGCCTCCAATGCTTACTCTCTGTATGACCCTGGGTAAGTCACTAATCCTATATATGCTTCATTTTCTTCACTGGTACAATACAATACATACATAGTGTATGTGAGTATATGTGTGTGTGTGTGTGTGTGTGTGTGTGTATCTGTCTGTGTCTGTGTGTATGTGTATATACCTGATTGGTAAGAGAACACTGTGTGTATGTGTACATGTCTGTGTCTGTATGTACCTGACTGGTAATAGAACTCTATCTTACTGAACAGTGACATAGGAAGGGAAGTTTATAAGAGAAAGGGGAATTGACAAAGGTGAGGACAGATAAAAGAGGGCAGTTATCAATAGTAAAAAAAAATTTGGAGGGAGAAGCTAAAACAGAGAAGGATGAACAGAAAAAGAAAACAGGATGAAGGGAAATGCACAGTTAATAATCATAACTGTGAATGTGAGTGGGATGAACTCACCCATAAAAGTGGATAGCAGAATGGATTTAAAACCAGAATTAAACAACATGGTGTTTAGAAGACACACACTTGAAACAGAATGACACAGAGTTAAGATAAAGGGCTGAAGCAGAATCTATTTTGGTTCAGGAGTAGCAATCATGATTTCAGAGTAAGCAAAAACAAAATAGACCTTAATAAAAAGGAAAAGTAGAAAAATGTATCTAGCTAAAAGGCACAATAGTCAATGAACTAATTTAAATACTAAATGTATATTCACCAAATGGCTTAGAATAAAAATTATTTTTTTTTAAAGCAATTGGGTTAAGTAACTTCCTCAAGGTTACATGGCCAGGTTTTTTTTTTTTTTTTTTTTGGTGTGGGCATCCAAATTCTTAAAAGGGAAGGTAAATGGATCATGGAAGGAAACAGTAAAAACCATATTAGTTAAGAACCTTAATTTTCCCCTCAGAGCTAGATAATTATGACAAAATTAAATAAGAAAGAAGTCAAGGAATTGAATAGAATCTTTAAAAAGTTAGATTAATAAATGTCTGGAGAAAACTGCATGGAGATAGAAAGTAGTAAACATTATTTTTTTCTCAGTTGTACATGACCCCTTAAGTGACTGTGTCTTATTGCATTAAAAACCTCAAACCAAATGCAAAAAAGCAGAATGCAATAAAATTGCGCTTAATAAAGGCTTGCGGAAGTACAATAAGTCATTTATGGGAAGCTAAATAATCTAATCTTAAAGAATGTGTTGACCAAGGAACAAATTATTGAAAAAAATTACATTAAAGAGAATGGCAGCAATGAGGAAATATTACAAAATCTGTGGAATGCAGTTGAAGCAGTACTAGGAGAAAATTTATATCTCTAAATGCTTACATCAATAAAAAGAAAAAGCTTAGATCAATGAATTGGGCATGAAATGAAAAATAAAACTAGGAAAAGAATAAACTTGAAATTCCCAATTAAATACCAAAATAGAAATCCTGAAATTCAAAAGAGAATTTTAAAAATTGAAAGAAAAAATTAACTAATAAAATCAAGAGCTGGTTTCATAGGGGAAAAACAACAATCAGATAGATTAAACCATTGGTTAATTTGATTAAAGAAGAGGGAAGAGGGGCAGCTAGGTGGCACAGTGAGTAAGAATGCTGGAACTGGAGTCGGGAGGACTCGGATATGTTGCAGCCTCAGTACTTAGCACCCGCACATAAAATAACTAGCCATGTAACCTTGAGCAAGCTACTTAACTGCAATTTCTTTTTAAAAAATGAAAGAATAAAAATAAGAAATGAGGAAACAAAACTATCATTCTTTGCAAATGATCTGATGTTATACTTTGACAACCCCAAGGAATCAACTAAAAATCTAGTTGAAACAATTAACAAACTTAGAAAATTTGCAAAATACAAAACAAACCCACATAAGTCACCAATTTCTGTATGCTACCAACAAATGCTAGCGGGAAAAGACAGAAAGAAAAAAAAGAAATTGCATTTAAAATAACTATAGACAGTATAAAATACTTGGAAGTCTACAAAGCCAGTAACTACGTGGACACAATTACAAAATACTTTTCACACTTATGAAAACAGAACTAAAGAGTTGGAGAAATATTAATTGCTCATGGGTAAACCAAGTTAATATAATGAAAATAACGATTCTAACTGTTAGTTTACTTAGTACCATACCAATCAAACTACCAAAGAATTATTTTATAGGGGTAAGAAAAAATTGTATCATTTACTTAGGGGGAAAAAAGTCAAGAATACAAAGGGAATACATGGAAACAAAAACAAAAACAAAAAAATAAGAAAGGAAGCCCAGTGCTTTTAGATTTCAAACTATATTACAAAGTGGTTATTATCAAAACAATGTCATACTGATAAAGAAATAGAGTAGTAGATCAGTGGAATAAATTAGTTATATAATATATAAATGGTCATGGAAACCTAAGATTTAATAAACCCCAAATTCAAAAATATTGGGGTAAGAATTCATCATTTGACAAAAATTTCTGGAAAAACTGGAAAGCAATTTCACAGACTAGGCATAGAACAAGATCTCATACCATATAACAAGATAAAGTCAAAATCAATAAGTAATTTAGACATATATCGTGATATCATAAGTAAATTGGATGTGTAGGGGGAAAATGCACCTGTCAGATCTATAAATAAGGAAAGGATTTATGATCAAACAATGACTAGCAAGTATCATAGGGAATAGATAATTCTGATTACATGAAATTGAAATTACTTTTGCACAAAGAAAACTAAGGCAGCCCAAATTAGAAAATAAAAAGGAAACTAAAAAACTATTTTACAATAAGGTTCTCTGATAAAGTCCACATTTCCCAATTATATTTTGAACTCAGCCAAATTCATAAAAATAAGTGATAAATGGCCAAAGATATAAACAGGTGTTTTTCAGAAGAAATCAAAGCTATCAATAGTCATAGAAAAAACATGCTCTAAATCACTTCTTTTTAGAAAAAATGATGAAAATAATACTGAGATATCTCTTCATACCTGTCAGATTAGCTAATATCTCTGAAAATGAAAATGGCAAATTCTAGGGGAGATGCGCATAAATTGGGACACTAATGTGCTGTCAGTAGAGTTGTGAACTAGTCCAACTGTTCTGGAGAAAGAATTTGAAACTAAAATCAAGGGTTTATAAAAGTGTACATAACACCTTTGACCCAGGAATGCCATCACTATGTCTATATCCCAAAGAAATCAAAGGGAAAAGAAAAGGACCTATTCACATAAAAATGTTTATACTACCTCTTTTGTGGTAGCAAAGATTAGAAATAATTTGGATGCCCACTCAAATGGCTGAACAAGTTTGGGAGTATGATTGTGATGGATACTACCGTGCTTTAAGAAATTATGAACTGCATGGGTTCAGAAAAACCTGGGAAGACTTAGATGAAGTGATGCAAAATGAAGTAAGCAGAAGCAGGAGAACATTTTACATAGTAAGAGTAATATTGTAAGGATGATCGACAGTGAAAGGCTTAGCTACTCTGATTAAGACAATGATCAAAGACAATTCTTAAGGACTCAAGACAGAAAATGCTATACACCTCTAACAAGACCACAGATAAAATCTGAATGAAGATTATGCATCTTTTTTTACTTGCTTTGTTTTTATTTAATTTGTATTTGAGAAAAGAATGCTGTTTTCTGAATTGTTAAAATCAACAAAATAAATATATTTTATTGAATGCTTGATAGAAAAATATAAAGAATTCTTGAGATATACTTTCATTTATTTACCAAAACCAAAGTTGAAAACAGAGTGGTAAGAAAGAATTTAAAAATTATTACTTCCTAGTAAAACGATATATTAAAAAAATAATAAAATAAAATTACCCAAACATATTTTAAATTGTGGCCAAAGTAAAACCAGATTGAATCCATATTATCACCACCAAAATAAGCCCTGAATTTAATATACACCCATCACCAACTGTTATTGGAAATTTCTAACTGGATATTATGAAGGCACCTGAAATTTAAAACATCTGGAACAGAATTCATTATTTTTCCCCATAATTCTCCTCTCTTCTTAATGTCCTTGTTAATATCCAGTATGCCATCATTCTCCCAGTCACCCAAGGCTATAGCTATTTGGTTTTTGAATCATACTTGACACTTGTTTTCTTGATAATCTAATATAACATGAAATTCTACATGAACAAAGAAAAAATATATGTATAGTAAGTAAATGGGCAATGGAAATTATTTGCTAACATATACAAATCAGAATCACACAACTATATGCAACTAATAAAAAAAGGTCAGAAAACAATACATTGTAATGTGATATACTAAAAGGTAAAGGAAAATAACCTATGCCCAAGATTATTACCATGAAAATCTAAGCATGAGCCTATATGAGGAAGAATAGATTTTTTTTTTCAGAATCAGTGTCTTTCAGGTATACCTGTTGAAAATATGGGAAGTTGGGGCAGCTAGGTGGTGCAGTGAGTAAGAGCGCCGGCCTCGGAGATGGGATGACCCGAGATCGAATCCGGCCTCAGAAAATGAGCACCCACGCATAATGACTAGCTGTGTAACCTTGAGCAAGTTACTTAACCCCAATTGCTTAAAAAAAAAAAAAAAAAACAAATGAAAATATGGGAAGTGGGAAGAGTTTTTGGAAGCCAAAGGAAAATAAACAAAATAACCTTAGAAAAGTAAACCATTCTGAAAATTTAAAGTTCTACATGTTCAAGTACATACTTCCTGAAAAAGAGACAAAGAGACTATTATTCCTTTTGTATACCCCTTTTCCTAACTGTCATTGTGGCCAAAAAGGGGGATAGCATTAGCACTGGGGTGTTCAGAACCTGGAAGAAAAGGAGTCAAAGAAAGGAACAAGGAGAAAGAGGAAAAAGTGATTATTGCCTAACTAGCATATCTGAATAATATATTATTTGTATATTGAGGTCAGTTTGGGAAGTGGAAATCTCATGGACCTTACACCCATCTGATTCAATGAAGAAAAGCTGGGCAGCTGGCAAGGGAAAATATAAAAACAATATTGTAACTCATATTCTCCAGTAGATTGGCTTGCTCCTTGCTGCCTACAAACACATGAATGAATTTCCAAATAAAAAGTCTCCACTATGTTTTATCATGCCCTCTAATTGTCATAAACCCCTTCTTTCCTTCTCAACAAAGCTTATTGGGAAAAACAACAAAAATATCTACAACTGATGCATCCAATTCCAAAAACTCTGCAAACTGGATAATGACCTCATCATTCAATTGAAACCTCTCTCAAAGGCTATCAATTAGCTTTTACTTGAAAGATCTAGTGATCTCTTCTTCCTCATTCTTTTTTTTTACCTTCCTCTAGGATTTGACAATGTTGGCCACATTATCTTCCTGGATAGTAGTATTTCCTCCCCCCCCCCACCCTCTCCCTCCCTTGCTCTCGCTCTCCCTTTTCTTTTTTTGTTGTTGATTATTCCCTCATTGAGTTTTATTCCCTCCCTGTATAACAATTCCTTCTTGTTCTCTTTTAACCTATTTTCATCTTCATCATGCCCATCATAAACTGCTTTCATACCCAATATCCTGGAGGCACTTTGAATTCAACAGGTGTAAAAGAGAACTTAATATCTTTCCTTCAGTTTTTCCGTTCTTCTAAACTATTGAGGATACCAAAATTCTCAGTCATTCATGATAGTAAAATCAACTGTAATCCTCAACTCTTCTCACATCTCATTTCCAATCAGTTGTCAACTCATGTATTTGTCCTCAATATCTCTCTCATTCAGCCTCTTCTTCCACTTACACAGCAACTAAATTAGTTCATTCCATCATCACTTCTCTCATCACATTCCTTCATCAAATTCCTTCATCACTGTTGCAGTAATTTTTAATTGATCTCTCTGCCTTGAGTCTCAATTGCAGTTCATCAAAATGTCAAAGTGCTTTTGTTAAAGTGTAAGTTTAATCATATTACCTTATGCTCAATAAACATAAATCATTTCCTATTACCTTTGGGATCAAATATAAAATTACCTTTTTGTTGTCAATTATATTCCTTCACAATCTGGTCCCTGCCAATCTTTTCAATTATCTTGCATTCTACTCTAATCCATATATTCGAGGATCTATTCATACTGTACTACTTGCTGTTTCCAGCACATAATATTCCATCTCTCATTTTCATGCAAATGTAGCAGATATGCTTTGTACTTAGAATGTTCTTCCTTGTCTTGGACTTTTAGAATCCTTGACTTCTTTTAAATTTGGCTAAATTGTAGTTTCTGCCAGAGGCAACTTGTCAGTTCATTTACATGCTAATGCATTAGTTCTAAAGTTATACCTTCTATCTGTTTGGCATTATTTTAAATGGTGATTTATAAATGTTGTGTCCCTAAGTGCCAAGCAATGTGTTTAGTAAAGTGGAGCACCAAGAAAAAGCAAAAACAAGCTCTCTCCTCAAAGAGCTTTCATTCTGTTGAGGGACACAACATTTATAAATCACATACATACTCACATATGTATTCATATGCCCATATACCCTCCTATATAGACATATATATGTATGTATATACACACACACACATACACACATATATATACATTTCTATTCCCTTCAACTATTCTCATACTGAGAAAAGTTTCATAAGTTACAATAATTGTTTTTCCATGTAGGAATATAAGTAGTTCAACTATGATAAGTTCCTTATGATTTCTTTTCCCTGTTTATCTTCTCAAGCTTTTCTTGCTTCTTGTATCTGAATGTCAAATTTTCTATTCAATTCTGTTTTTTTCATCAAGAATTCTTGAAAGTCCTCTATTCTCCTGAATGACTATATTTTCCCCTGGAACATGATATTCAGTTTTGCTGGGTAGGTGATTCTTGGTTTTAATCCCAGCTCCTTTGACCTCTGGAATATCATATTCCAAGCCCTTCAGTCCCTCAGTGTAGAAGCTGCCAGGTCCTGAGTTATCCTGATTGTGTTTCCACAATATTGAAATTGTTTCCTCCTGGCTGCTTGTAATATTTTCTCCTTGTGTTGGGAACTCCAGAACCTGGCTATAATATTCCAAGGAGTTTTCTTTTTGAGATCTTTTTCAGGAGGTGATTGGTAGACTCTTTAAACCTCTATTTTGCCCTCTGGTTCTAAAACATCAGGGCAATTTTCTTGGAGAATTTCTTGAAGGATTATTTATAGGTTCTTTCTTTGATCATGGTTTTCAGGTAGTCCAATAATTTTTAGATTGTCTCTCCTGGATCTATTTTCCAGGTCAGTGGTTTTTCCAGTGAGATATTTTACATTGCCTTCTATTTTTTCATTTGGTTGGATCTGTTAAATAGTATCTTGATTTCTCACAATGCCATTAGCTTCCATTTGCTCCAGTCTAATTCTGAAAGAATGATTCTCTTCAGTGAGCTTTTGACATTCTTTTTCCATCTGGCAAATTTGGCTTTTTAAGGCATTCTTCTCCTCATTTTCCTTTTGAGCCTCTTTTGCCACCTGAGTTAGTCTATTTTTTAAGGTGTTATTTTCTTCAGTCAGGTTGGTGACTCTCATTTCATCATTTCCTTGCGTGGTTCTCATTTCTCTTCCAATTTTTTCCTCCACTTCATAATCCTTTTTAAGGTCCTCTATGGCCTGTAACCAGCTCATATTTTTCTTGGAAGCTTTTGGTTCAGGAGTTCTAACTTTGCTGTCTTCCTCCTGTCCCATGCTTAGATTCTTTTTACCCCAAAATAGGAGTCAAGTTGGGTTGCTCTGTGTGCTTTGCTTCCTTTACCTGGTCATGTTGCCACTCAATTACTTGACTTTTGGGCTTTTCACCATAGTAGAACTCTGCTACCAGAGACAGGAGCTTTATCCCAAACGCTGGGGTTTTCACAGCTGCTGAAGGTATTAGTTCCATGCCCTCACTGAAGCCTCCACACTCTCTGGAAAGCTGGTCATGCACCCCCGGACTTCCACCCTACACCACAATCCAGATCCAAGCAGGTTAAGGCAAGAACAATTAGCCCTCAGACTGGTGGCTTGGTCCCCATACAATCCGCAGACCAGGAGCTGAAGCTGCCACATGGCAGAGGCTGCACAGCCGTGGTCCCTCAGCAGCTTCTCCCTCCAGGGGATAAAGGCTGACCCCACTCCCAACTACTGGATCCCAAAGTCCACACTGCACTGACCTCTCACTTTGTCCTTGGAATCTATGGGTTGATAATTCTGGAAACTGCCACAGCTGTTGGTGATCTGAAGTCCCTCCAGCCAGTGGCTGGTCAGGCCACCCTGGGGCTAAGACATCTGGCTCGAGCAAAGCTGGGGTCAACTCCCAGAGAGCTGCACTGGCCACTTGCTACCAGCCTTCCAGGCTGTCCTCAGTGGGAGGTTAGCTTCTCTGTGTCATTTTGTGGGTTCTGTAGCTCCAAAGCTTGTCTAGAATAATTTTTTACATGAATTGGGGGAGGTGGGAGCCAGAGCCTAGCAGAAGTCTTGTTTCTACTCTGCCATCTTGACTCTGGTTTTCAATTACACAGAAACTATTTCTTGGGGTTTGCATTCATCTCATCTTTGACCATTTCTTGAAATATGATGTTTAGGCACTTTCTTCAATCATAACTTTTAGGAAAGCTGCTATTTCTTAAATTATCTCTCCTTGATCTTTTCTAGAGTTCAGTTGTTTTGCTGATGAAGTATTTAACATTTTCTCCTATTTTTTCCATTCTTTTCATTTTATTTTATTGCTCCTTTATATGTAACATAAAGATATTATCTCTAATTTGCTCAATTCTGTTTTTTAAAGAATTATTTTCTTCAGTGTGGTTTTTTTTTTATTGCATTTGTCCATTTCTGTGATTTAAGGAATTATTTTCATCAGTAAATTTTTGTACCCCTTTTTGCAATTGGTGAATCCTGTTTTTTTTTTTTTTTTATCGTGTTATTTTCTTTGGTATTTGTTGTGCCTTTTTACCATGTTGTTAATTGGTTTATTTTCCCACAATTTTCTTCCTTTGCTCTCATTTCTTTACCTAATTTTTACTTTGTGAGACTTTTAATTTTTAAAATCCTTTCTGAGTTCTTTCTTGTTTGGCTTATGTTTATTTCACATTTTTACTTGAGATTTTGCTTGTTGCTCTTTTGACTTCATTGTCTTCTTCAGAATTTGTGTCTTTATCTTCCCTATCATCAGAGTAATTTTTTTTGGTGAGATTCTTTTTTCATTTTTTTCTCATTTTTCAACCTTATTGTTTTGATTGGGAACTTTTTGTTAATGTTGGTCTCTGTTCCTGGTATAGGGTGGAGCAGGGCACTGTTTTGAGATTCAAGATTCAAGATTTCACACTGCTCTCTTCACTGCTGTTTCTGTGGGTTTAGAAGTTTTCTGTGCTACCAAAGTGGTGTGACCTGGGGAGAATTATAGACATTGCTGTCTGGGTCTGCACAGTGTTCCTTACCTATGATAACCTTTACTCTTCGGAACTGGAAATAATGCCATCATTGTCCCTGATCCTTTTGGGTCAGAAGTATACTATCCCTCAAGCATTTTCCATATTTCCTTTAAAGACACTACCATCCTGCTTTACCCAGGGCCTAAACTTCAAAGTTATCTTTGACTTTCTATTTGCCATCAACACTCATTTTCAATCAGTTGTCAAATCTTATGGATTTTATCTCCTTTGTATCTTTCAATGTACTGATGCTCCATTAGAGGTAATATTTTATTATACCAAAAAATATAAGTCTGAACGAAAACCTAAGAAAAAATTTAAGTTGGAACTGGATTTGCCCAGAAGTTTTTAAAAAATATTCTGTATTAGATGAGCCAACAGTACATTTTCCTGTTTTCTTCTTAATTACTGTGATCTTGAAGTCATGAGGACCTGAGGTCAAATCTGGCCTAAAGGCATTTACTAAATGTATGATCCTATACAAGTCACTTAATCTCTGTTTCCTTCAGTTTCCTATGCTTAATATTTGGAATAATAATGGAACCTCTCTACCAGGAAAATCAAATGAGATAATATTTGTAAAGCACTTAGAGCATAGTAATCACTATAAAAATATTAGGTGGTGGTAGTAGTAGTAGCAGTAGTAGTAATAGTAGCAGAAGCAGTAGTAGCAGTAATAGTAGTAGTAGTAGTAGTAGTAGTAGTAGTAGTAGTATAATTGGCACCTTCTCTATAGCTTATAGTCTTAGAGAATTGCCTAGATCATGGAGAGGTTAAATCATTTTCCAAGTTTATGTTGGTATGTGTCAGAGAAGAGTCACCAACTTACACAGTACTGGTTCCAAAGCCAGATATTTATCTACTATGCCATGGTGCATACAGATTTGCCCTTGTCTATTTTATTCTTTTTATTTTTACTTTTTTTTTTTTTTTTTGCTTTTTGGAGGGGAGGGAGGCAGGACAATTGGGTTTAAATGACTTGCCCAAGGTCACATGGCTACCTGGCTGCCCCTATTTTATTCTTGATTGATACTTAATACTATTTATGTAGCTTTTATGTGACAACACTGCACTAGGCTTTGAATGTTCATTTCCTTTGGATTCCTCCATTCTAATTCTACCTATTGTGGTATGTATTTGATTTTGAGTTCTGATGTGGAATACAGGTTCTTTGATGGAATATATGACCTCTATCACTTTGATATGTACAGTCCCTATAATTATCACTCTATTTAGTATGTAGTAGCTATTTAATAAATGCTTGCAGAATGATTGATTCTCAAAGGATGGAGTAGTAGAACACAGTTATAGGGGTCTTACCAATCTGTAAA
This sequence comes from Gymnobelideus leadbeateri, assembly GCA_011680675.1. NCBI lineage: Eukaryota > Metazoa > Chordata > Mammalia > Diprotodontia > Petauridae > Gymnobelideus > Gymnobelideus leadbeateri. The sequence goes on from WOXC01000245.1 coordinate 601,870, forward strand.
GAATTTTTGCCCAAGTCCAGTGACTGTGCCTATTGTCTAAGAAAAGGCCTAGCTAAACCTGGAGAGAGAGTCCGGTTGTCTATTGTGGTAAATCTTTGAGCTCCAGCAGTAAATGTTGGAAACTCTCTACAAAGTCAGATGGGATTTATTATCTCTGTCAGTGAAGGGAGTGTACACACACACACACACACACACACACACACACACACACACACACACACACAGGGTATCCTTGGAGTATTTAAGTCTTTTTTATTAGCTTTTCCTGTTAAGTTGAAATAACTATGCTTAATTACTATCATTCCACCAATAAGCCTTGGGTAACATACTCTGTCAGGCAGAAATTGCAATAAAAAAGAGGGAAAAAACTAAGAGTTGCCAGAAACTATAAAAAGGATATAGTCTTTACATCTCCTTTTAACCAATTAAGAACTTGCAGTTCTATTGTTTAAATACTTTTCTTGGTGATTCTTTGTTCTCCAGAGAATAGACCATTAGTAGACCATTTTCTTATAATGAGACCTAATAATGGATTACCCCTTTTGTTGATAGTTGAACTATTGGCTCCATTTATAGAGCTTTTGAGATCAATGTTTCCTGCTTTTTCATTTATTGTTTTTACCATCCTGTCTGGGAATTCTTGTCAAGGAGTCATATGTGGTGGAAAGTCATCATATTAGAGCTTCAGTCTAGATGATGCCTATAGTCTCTTCCAGATCATATGTTCTTTTTTAGTTTGATTCATATTTTATTTTATTGCTATTATATCTGAAGAGAGTGAATATTGGATCAACCTCAGAGACAGATTTGGTGAAATTTTATTTCTCAATCTTACTATGTGTTTGAGTTACTTAGGATCTGAGTACTCAGGTACTTCATAACATAATTATGTTCAGAAAAATTGTGGATTTGCATCAATGGAGGGAATTTCCTACTGGCAGATAAATCTGAACTCTGAACAGGGGGTGTATTAAGATCAATTCCTAGAACTTTTCCAAGGGAGATTGCTAAATTTTCAGTGTGACTAGAAATCAACAAATGGTAAAATTCAAAACTTAAAATTTTTTGTTTATTTCTACACTTTAGAATGTGGTGGAGAAAATATTAATAATGAAAAATTAAACTTAGAAGTGTATTGTTCATAAATTTTCCCCATCAAGCTGGTTATAAAATGGTTAACAGTATAACTGTGAGTCAAACTTATCTACCCTGGAAGAAATACCACCAGCACCAATAATCACTCCCACAAGAACAATTTTTAAAGCAATTTAAAATTTTAAAACAAAACAATTTAAAATCAGAAAACAGTTAAAGCTTTATGTGGCTAACAAATTAAAGAGTTAGCCTAGTTCATCCAATATTGTTTGCTTATTAAGAAGGCAACCTATTCCATCTAATATCACAAGAGAAGAGTTAATATTAATAACTTAAACTTGATTTAGCAGAAACGGAAATTTTATTTAAGGCCTCAAGTAAAACTTGACAAAGGACTAAATTGAGGTAACCCATTGCAACTAGCAATGCCTTAGTGGATTTAGCCTCTGTTACATATGGCTTCTGCTTTTCTCTCTGGATAATGTCTATATTTATATGTCTGTTTTGCTACATTTTTATATTTTCTACATCCATGGCTTTCAAAAGCCACTTTTGTATATAGGGACAAATGACAACAGTGCCTGCTGACCTGGGATTAAATTGGAGACAGTTACCAATTGACAGAATATGATGAAAACATATGGCAAATACATTGGAACTATACTTCTTCACCTTTTTTTGCTGGGTAATATTGAGCAAGTGACTCAACATTTTTGTGTTGTTCAGTCTGTATAAGAGGAATGAGAGAATAGGACTTATCAAATTGCTTAGATGAGTATAAAAATAAGACAATGCAAGGTAAAATGGTTGGGCTCTATAGGAGAATGGAAACACTCCATATAATCCATGGTGTTATTATTATACAGACCCTTTTAAACCTGCCTTATTTTTACCCTTTATGTAGACTTCATTTTTTTGCCCTTAATTCTAATAGAGTATTTAGATGTTTCTTTTCACACATTTCGTCCTACAGTCTCCCACACACCACTGCTCTCAGAATTATACAAATAATGTTATTTCAGAGATAATTTGCTAAGATTAAATGGCTCAGTGATCAATTACATGTGTTCCCTTAATAATGAGGAAAATGTTACCCATGGAAAATATGTTTTAAGAATATTTCACTGATTTATTTTTTTACCCTCTAGGACCTACTCCTATTTCCATTTTCATATATGTATATATGTACATATTAGTGTGTGTGCATGTGAACTCTGTTCACTTGAAAAGAAATTATATTTAGCCATGGCAACTCAAGAAATAAAGACATATAAAATGGTCATTTCTCTGATATGGCACTGATGTCTATGGAGTGTTGGAAAAGATGAAGGAGGGAAATAAGTCATAGATTTTGAGACTAAAATATGAAATTAGCTGGTGGGACTTCAGATATGAGAATTTTTCAAATGACAACTGAATTGACCCACTGTGGGAGGAGATCAATTTTATTTATATGAGACCACAAATACTTTGAAGAAGACCTTGAAGAGGGCTTCTGATTAAGGACTAATGGGACAAGAGTTACACATAATGAAATGGTAAGTACAATTCATACTGTGTTTCCTTAGAGGGTGTATCTGCTTTAATTTTCTGCCAGTGAAGATCTGACCATGTCACTTCACTGCTTAGTAAACTGCAGAATCCCACTATGGCTTCTAGGATAAAATGTAAATTCTTTTTAATAGTTAACAATTTGGTCCCCAACTGTAAAGCCACACATGAGCAGCTTTCCAGGGGACTCCTGCTGTGAACAGCTTTCAAGGTTCTGATTTTGTAGTATAGTGAACTCTCCATTTATTCAATAACAAATCAGAGCAAAACATTCACAGAAAATCAAGGTATAGCATTCACAATGTTACAACTTATCACAGAAAATAAAAATATAGCATCTACCATGTCACAGCTCAACAACTTATCACTAAAATGACCACATAGTTTTCCCCAAAGTGGTTACACAGTTTTCAACAAAGTACAATCATTTTGCAACTCAATCATTTAGATACTCAATAATTCAATCATACTTAAGGGGCACAAAATACAAAAGGTCAAAGTTCTCCATCCATGGGGCACTGTTCAGTCATCAGTCACTACTCAGTACCCTCTTAAGGGATAGTGGAAAATACACAGGCCATCCACCCCTCAGTCACAAGTAAGTTATAGTTTCATTAGTTACTACTTAGTATCCATGGAGAGGTCTTTTCATCTTGATTTGGGGCAGGCTTTCAGCTTCCATGGCTCCTCTTCCATGTTCCCAGCTCCAGCTGTCACCTGGGTTTAAAGGCAGGTAGCTCCCAGTTCCTTGTCCAGCTTCTTGTCCAGTTCTTTGTCCAGTTCACATTTCATATTGAAGTTCACAGTGTCCATTTGACATCAAATCCTTCACAGTTCCTGTTTCTGGGAAGAAAAAGCTTGACAGGGCCACAATAATATTCATGCACATTGCCGGGACCATAATCAATTCACTATCTGCCTGTGAAATCAATACAGACCCACAAATGAGGTCTAAGAGGTCAGCACAAATCATCAGCAAAGTCCCACGACCTCCAAAACCCTCCTCCAGGACTTCTATAAATACAATCAGAAGATACTCTTTCAAGGGCTTCCAGTAAGGTCCTGGGGCTTCTGTACAATGTATCACACACAAACATCAACACAGAGCAGACAGAGTGCTGGGATACCACAAATTTTCTCCTTCTTGACTCTGCCACCACAAGAGTCTTCTTCTCAGTTCTGCCGTCTCTAGCCTAGGCCTCTCCTTATGTATGGTCATTAGCAACTCCCCTTCCTGTTGCAGGAGTTCATGAGTTCTAGGGCTCACAAATTGTGGGGCTCACAGTTCTGTTTCTTAATAGAGGTGATACAAGGCTCAAAAGAAACTTGAACAGAAACAAGGTGTTAATTCAATAGCTGAAACAAGGTGTGAACTACTTCTGTGCTTGCCATTACACCAACTCTCTTCTCTGTGCTCCAGATTCCATCCAAACTGACTTTCTCTTTGATGGTTATCCACAACAGTCTGTGTTCTGGGTTCTATCTATTCCTTTGCCTTGGTTGTCCCCTCTTCTGGGAACGTCCTCTTTCCTCTCCTCAGCCACAAAGAATCTTTCATCTCTTTCAAAATATAGCTCAAACTTGGGGTGGCTAGGTGGCGCAGTGAATAGAGGGCCCTGGAGTCAGAAGGAACTGAGTTTGGAGCCAGCCTCAGACACTTAATCCACACAAACAAAAACCTAGCCGTGTAACCTTGGGCAAGTTACTTAACCCCAATTGCCCTAAAGGGGCGGCTAGGTGGCACAGTGAGTAAGAGCGCCGGCCTCGGAGTTGGGATGACCCGAGATCAAATCCGGCCTCAGAAAATGAGCACCCACACATAAATAATGACTAGCCGTGTAACCTTGAGCAAGTTACTTAACCCCAATTTCTTTAAAAAAAATATAGCTCAAACTCCACTTTCTATACAAACGTTTTTCCTGACTGTCCTCCCAAATCTCAAGGCTCCTCCCTAGATATCTTGTAGTTATTTTGTATTTATTATGTATATTTTATTCTTCATTTGTACATGCTGTCTTCCGTAATAGATTATATACTCCCTGAGTATAAGATTTTTTTTTCTTTAAATCTTCATTGCCTAACATGGCAGGATGTTGATTGAATCTTGCTTGATCAAGGAGATGTCCAAAAAGTAGAAATATTGAAATAGTAAATGTGATTAAATTACTTGATGTGAACAACAGGCTAACACATCCAGGTTTGTGAAGGTGTGGAAACTCTCCTTAGAGGTCAGGTTTAGGTAAAGTCCATAAATCACCATATCCCCTCTCCCTTCCCATCCAGTTGCCTTCCCTATAGCCTAGAGCTTTATTGATTCAAAACCAGCTGAATTCAAATATCCATTGTAAACTTCCCTATCTTTCCTCTTTTCCATTTTCAACACTGTGATTCATATCACTGCAATCACATGGTAATGCTTTATGATTGCTTCAAGAAAATATTTATGTCTCTCTTTTTTTAACTTTCAGGATAAAAAAATACAGTGTAATAGTCTCTGAATTCAAGACATTGAAATAATGTTAAATTTAGACAGCCTCAGATAGAACAAGGAAAAATGTTTTAAAACAAAACCCTTGACAACCTGCAAATTCATGCTGTAATTAAACATTATTTATCTTTCTGATTTTGTATTTTAATTTTACTCTTGTATCTTAAACCCTCATAATTGCATGTTTTCCCATATGCAGTTTTATACTTAGTGAAGCAAACACAATGTTTGATGCAGAGACTTATCTTTCCTCTCCAGGATCCCCTAGAGTTTTCAGAGGTACTCATGGCAGATGCTTTAAATTGAGAATCTGTTTGTTATCATGACTGTTCCAAACTTTGTGGTTTTAGTTAAATGGATTAAAAAAAGTCCGTGCTTTAAAAAAACAAAAACAAAAACAAACCTAAGATTAAATGGTTCAGTGATCAAATGATGAAAATATTAACTATGGAAAACTATTGTAAAAATATTTCACTACTTTATATTTTTTTCCATTTTTGTGGACTTAGCCTATAGAAGTTACTTTATAAATACTTTAAAAGACTTTTTAATGTTCTTTTTACAGGATATGGTTCACTATCAATTAAATTGTGACAGTAGGGCAACCTAATAGTCATTAGACAAGGTTTCTTACTTTTTGGATGCCAATAGCTATCTTGATATTTTGTGTTGTTGTTGACTCATTCAATCATGTCTGACTCTTTGTACCCCCATGGACCATTGCACACTAATACTGTTCACAGAGTTTTCTTGGCAAAGAGAATGGAATGGTTTGCCATTTCCTTTTACAATTCATTAAGGCAAACAAAGGTTAAGTGACTTACCTAGGGTTATACAACTAGTAAGTGTATGAGGTTGAATTTAAACTCAGGATTTCCTTACTCTAGGATGAGCACTCCATCCACTGAGCCAACTAGCTGCAACTTAGTATTTTAGATAGTCTCAAATTTTTTACCTATCACCCTCCTTTATCATATACATATTTACTTAAATGTTCACTCTAAATACTTTGCATTGAGTTTGGATTTTACTGATGTTTTAATATCAAACTTGGTGAAACACCTTTAAGTTATCTTGGAGTCCCAAGGTTCTAGGTCTCCACTAAAAGCCTAAAACTAAACATTCCAATGTGATGTAGTAGTCAATTTGCAGGCAGAAGTACTGGATTCAAACCACTTTAGTGATTTTTCACCTAAGTTATTTTGGTAAAGTCCCTTCACTTCTCCTTAACCTTGCTTTATTTATATTTAAAATGAAGAGTTTGGTTTCCATGAATTCTAAATTTCTTCTTTCTAATTTTAAATCTATGAACATTTGCACGGTGACTCTCTATGCAAGCAATGTACTGCTTCTGCAATTCAGCCTTGTAGAATTTCTAGTTACCTTCAAGGATAATTTCTAACAATATGTTTCACCTGATGTTTTTCTTGATTCTTGGAACTGCTTTCACTCCTCAACAAGTTAGCCTGTCTTTAGGCATATGTGTGTATGTATATATATACATGTATATGTATATGTATTTCTTCCTGGATAAGGTGTAAGCTTCATGAGTGAAAAACTTCCTTCTTTTCTTCCTTTCTTCCTTCCCTCCCTTTCCCTACTTCTTCCTCCCTCCTCCTCTCTCCCTCCCTTCCTTCCTTCCTTCTTTCCTTCCTTCCTTCCTTCCTTCCTTCCTTCCTTCCTTCCTTCCTTCCTTCCTTCCTTCCTTCCTTCCTTCCTTCCCTCCTTCCTTCCTTCCTCCCTTCCTTATTTCCTTCCTTCCTTTTCTCTGTCAGTCATTATGACCCTCTCTCTCTCTCCTCTCTAGAAACTTGAAAAGTATTTGGAGCACAGAAGGTATTTTTAAAATACTTATTGACGGATTACCTCATAGATTCTCATTCTCTGTATAATTTTGGCCAGAAACATCACATCATTGCTATTTAAATTCTATTAGTCACAAATTATAATTGTTTTTCTTTGTCCTCTCTTCTTATATGTCTTTTGATTTCTCTTAACAATGTATCAATGTACCTTCTTGATATTATGATCAGTATTAAAAATATATTTAAAATATGATTAGTGCCAAATGATAGGTTTGAAGGTTTCTTTTAAAATTTAATTGACTAAATTTATTTTTTACTGTGTAAACTCATAAATAAAAGAAGTTGACATATATAGTTGGCTTTAAAGTTTTCAAAATTGTTTACATACTTTGTTTTTTCAAACAAGCAATATATAAGTTAAGGGCTGTTATTCCCATTTTTTAGATGAGGAGGGTGATAGAGAATTTAAATAGTTTGCCCTACCTGTTATAATTAATAAATATCTAAGATGGGATTTGAACCTAGTTCTTCATAACTTTGAGCATTGAATTATATCCATTTTCTCTCATCTTCAAGTCAAAACTAACCTTAGAGCTCAAATTATAACTTGCTTTTATAGCTCACAAAATGTCAGTATTTAAAAGGACCTTAGAGTTCAATTCATATGAAGTAAAGTATAAATTTCCTTCTAAAGGATTCATCTTTTAATACATTCCCTTTCCATCAAAATAAAAGTTAATTATTATAAATTTTATTTTAGACATCATATAAATCAAGCTTGGTTTATAAGCATTTCCATTTAAAGTGTTTTATCAATGATTTTTTTAAAGGACAGTAATTATTCAATACTTTTTCCCAGTTAGGATTCTTCCTTGCAAAAGAAAACATAATATATATTTGAGAAAAACAAAAAATGATAGATAGAGTATGTACCTTATCTCCCCCTCTCTACTGAAAGGGAGAAAGAAAAGGATGTTTTGTAATCAATCCTCTTTAATCAAGATTTTTTCATTTTTCATTTTTCATTTTTCATTAATCTGAATTGTGATGTTTTGTTTTCCTGTCTTTGACATTACGTAGTCATTATTTAATTCTCCTGACTTTGCTTTTTTTGTTCTTCATTAGTTTTTATGTCTCTGATTGTTTTTATTTTAGTTTCTTATATCATTTCTTATGTATACAGTCCTCATATATATATATATATATTTTTTTTCCTCCTGAGATTTAGTTTTCCATTGACAAATGCCTGCTAGCCTTTTCCACCTGTCTGTCCCACTGATATCATAAATTCAGTATATCCAAAATGGGTCTCAGTAAACTTTCAAAGTAACTCATCCTTCTTCCATTTCTTTTGAGAACAACTCAGTTTTTCTAGTTATCCATGTTCAACACCTGGGGAGCCTATATTTTTTCTCTTCCTTCTTATATATTGGGTTCCCAAATGTTATTGTTTTTACTACCCCTAAAACATTTCTTCCATTTTTGTGCCCATGTGGTTTGAAAGAAAATCACACACACACACACACACACACACACACACACACACACACACACACACAAACACAATATGAACTAGACAGAAAAATTTGACAACTGCTTGGATATTTTGGTGATGGAGAATGGAGTCAAAGAAAATTCCAAAGTTCACAAGTTGAGTGACTAGAAAATACGGTATGATTCTGTCTTCTACACAAATGAGAGGAAGAGTGATTTGAGTGAGTGGGTGGAAGTGAGTTCTATTTTGGACACACTGAGTCTCAGATACTTAAGGATTATCTAGTTTGAAGTGTTCAACATGCTTTTAGTAAATCCAAACTGGTGCCCAGATTAGAGAATAAGGTTAGGTATAAAGAACTGCAAGTCATTTGCATAGTGATAAAAGCTGATGAGTTTGTAAAAGCATATATAAAGGTAAGAGAGTTAAGAGCAGTGCATTGGGATACACCCACAAGTAGGTGTTTTGATAATGATGAACCAGAAAGAAAGACTGGGGATACATTAGACCACGGGTGGGAACCTGCAACCTTGAGGGCATAGGTGGCTTTCTTTGTCCTCAAGTTTGGTTCTTTGACTTCATCCAAACTTCCCAGAATGATTCAGTCAAAGGGCAGCAGTTGATGACCTAGAAGGTCACCTGTGGCCTCAAGGCCTCAGGTTCTTCACCCTTGCATAAGACTTTATAGAGGAAGAATAAGAGAAAATTGTGTCCAATAAGCCTAGATATAAGAGAATATATGGTAGGAAAAAGTGTCTAATAGTGTTTAATCATGTAGAGGTAAAGAGTGATGAGGATTATAGAAAGACCATTAATTTGTCCAATTAAAAAGATTATTGGTAATCAATTGCCTTAATGGCTTGGGATGAAACAGCAAATTTAGATAGAGACAATTCTTCTGAGCAATGAGGCTAGAAGTAAGATAGCAATAAATGATTCATGCCATTAGCTGATAAGAAGTTTAAGGGATCCTGGGGATATGGAGGTTCTAACATGTAAACAGGTAAGTATATACATGAAAAGTGGAGGAAAGAGAGAGAAAAAGAGAGACAAACAGACACAGAGACAAAGGTAGAAACATAGAGACAGAGAGAGAGACAAAGAAGAGAGATACATATATACACAAAACAAGGAAATAATTCCTTGGGAGAGCCTGGCCTGTGGACTTAGCCTTGAAATATGTTATGGCTTCTAAGAGGAAGAAGGAAAGAATTTATCCCAGATATGAATGATCATACACATATACAAGGGCATTGAACTGAGTCCCCAAAATTTTGCTGGGCTTCCTAAATGATATCCATAATGAGAGTTTGGTTTAACTAACAATGTAGGAGAAAAACAAAAGAAAACAAATGACACTCACCCAGGGGAATTTAAAAAAAAAATAAATATAAATTCTTGAAGAATGCCTAAAGCAGTGTGATGTATTTGGGTCTATTCCCCTTGTTTTTCACTTGCTTCTAGTATGTCTGATGTTGAGAAAGCAGTGAAGCTTTCAAGGAAGCAAAGAATGGACAAAGAGGAATGGGGAATAGCTAATAATCGTGTGGGCTTCTCTCTGTTTCTTTTTTTTTTTTTTTTAATTTTTTTTTTTTTAAAGCAATTGGGGTTAAGTAACTTGCTCAAGGTTACACGGCTAGTCATTTGATTTATGCGTGGGTGCTCATTTTCTGAGGCCGGATCTGATCTCGGTCATCCAAACTCCGAGGCCGGCGCTCTTACTCACTGCGCCACCTAGCCGCCCCTTTAGGGCAATTGGGGTTAAGTAACTTGCCCAAGGTTACACGGCTAGGTTTTTGTTTGTGCGGATTAAGTGTCAGAGGCCGGCTCCGAACTCAGGGCCTTCTGATTCCAGGGCCGGCGCTCTATTCACTGCGCCACCTAGCCGCCCCTTCTCTCTGTTTCTTTAACAATAATGTTAGATAGATGGAAAAAAGGGGAAGAGGGTTTTAATAGTCACCTATGTTTTGTAGTATACTTTCCACTTTAATTAAGAATATCTTGTCCCTAATAATTATTTTGATGTGCTTAAAATACAAAAGTTTATCTTGCATCTGCAAGTCATTCATAAATGTGATTTTTATGTGTGTGTATTCATTTGCAAATACAATGGGTTTTATTATTGTTTTTTATGATTGTTTTTTTCCATAAGGCAGTTGGGGTTAAATGACTTACCCAAGGTCACACAGCTAGTTTTGTGTGTGTGTGTGTGTGTGTGTGTGTGTGTTAAGTGTTTGAGGCTGGATTTGAACTCGGGTCCTCCTGACTCCAGGGCCAGTACTCTATTCACTGTACCACCTAGCCATTCCTGTTTTATCATTGTTATTAAGGCCCTTTTGTATATTAGCTTAACTATAAATACATTAAAATTCAAATAATTTTGTGGGTTCCTTTTTCTAGTTCAACATGATTTAACTGTAGAAAATTTTCTCCATCTTAGGCTGCATTGAGAAAGAAATATGGAGCCCAAGACTTAGAATATGATAGTTCTCATCAGTCAGTCAATCAATAAGTATTGATTATGACCTTATTATGTTCCAGGCAGCTAAGTGTTGGCAATACAAATACAAGAGGGAAAAGACAATGCCTGATCTCAAATAGCTTACAGTCTCATAGGGGAAGACAACACATAAAAGGAAGATGAAAGGAGAGGGAGACACAAAGACATTCAGTTTGTTGACATTATAGAGGATATCCAATGTGCATCCTAGAGAGGGATGGGACATTGTTTAACCCTTCCTAAATCGACACTCTGGGAGCAGCCATCCAATTAGATGGAGAAGATGAAAGGGCACAGGGTATATCCAATACATGGATTACAGGGTTGGAATGAGCTTCAGGATGAGAGGTTTCTTGTACCATGATATAAAAAGCCCCGAGCATAACCTGAAGAAAAATGAGACATTTCCTTGCACTGGTCAGAGGACTTCTTAAGCATCATGTTCAATTCTGTAGGCTATACTTTGTTAGATTAGGACCATTAAGATTCTGCTAGTATGTCAAAGAGTATTTCGTTAAACCTATTTTACTTGGCACTTGGCTATGTGTTTCAAGGAGGTAAATTTGAATTGACTTGTCAGGAAGAAATCCCCCATGAATAAATTGACAAAAATTGGAATGGGCTGTCTTGATAGGTGGTGGGTCACCCTCACTAGAAGTCTTCAAGGAAAGGCTGGATGGGCATTTGTAATGCATGCTTTTGGGAGGGTTCTTCTATACTTATGATTGGACAGAAAGGCCTCTGAGGTACCTTCCATCTCTCAGATTCTCTGTCTCTGTTATGCTACAAATTTCTGAACTCATATGACCTAAATACTCAAATGAATTTGAGATTCTGTTCATATGGGTGTTGGTGTATACTGCAGTGATGTAAATTACAAATCATCTATTCCTTTCTATCCAACTCATCTTGCCACGTTTGTCATTTTATAGATGTGCCATGGATTACTCCAAACATATTGAAGGTGTTCTTCACTTTCTCTTGATATCATTTGGGAAGCAGCTAGAGTACATAGTGGATAGAGCACTGAACTTGAAGCGAGGAAGGCCTGAATTCAAATGTGACCTCAGTAACTTTTATCTGTGTGACCTTGAACAAGTCATTGAGCCTACTTTTCTCTCAATTTTCTCATTTGTAAAGATGAGGATAATAATTGCACTTTCCTAACAAGGTTGTTATGAGGATTAAAGAGAATAGTAATTAAAATGTTAGCTCTAATTATTGTTATTATTAATTTATTATCATGAAGAAAATATATATCCAGATTATCTTTTGATTTTGTGACATGATCAGGTCACTTTTTTTTTTTTTTTTGCTTTTTGGAGGGAAATTGGGGTTAAGTAACTTGCCCAAGGTCACACAGCTAGGTTTTTTTGTTTGGGTATGTTATGTCTGAGGCCGGATCCGAACTCAGGTCCTTCTGACTCCAGGGCCAGCGCTCTACTCACTGCGACACCTAGCCTCCCCTAAGGTCACCTTTTTTTTTTTAAAATCATATATTTCTTTGATGATGTGCTTTGCTCTACTTTTTCTACCTCATTATTTACATTTTGTTGCCATCTCAATACAGCATTGTCTTTCTGTTGCCCTGAACAATAATACATTTTCGTTCTTTTTTGGTCACAGTGTATAGTAACTCATAGCAACTCATAACCATATGTTAGCAGTACTGTAATATTGGTTTTAAATGAGGGACTTTTGGTTCTGAGAGAAGTAAACAGTTATTAAAGAAGCTTTGTGATTTCCTGTGCCCAGAGTAGTCCACTCTCATGCTTCTGTTAGTTTTGGGTCAAATTTGCTGATAATTATTTAATATGAAATAAGGGATATAGTCTTGGTTTAAAAGACTGTAAAGTAATAATAAAATGCCAGGTATGAAATAAGAAAGGTACAGACTTTCTTCTTTATTGAAGAAGAGAGCCAGTGAATTTGGGGATAAAGAGCCAAAGGGAAAAAAAGAACTTCGTTCCATTCTTGCCTCTTGCATGTACTGGCTATGAACTTATTCAAGTTATGTAACATTTTAGTACACTGAGGAATTCCCTAAAAAACTTTAAGTTTCAGAGGAGGTGCCAAGATACAGTTGTTCAACTGCAAGGTACTTATAGAAATAAAATCATGGGTCTAGCTGCATTCTCAAAAATCTAAATAAGAAAAAAAAGAATTAAGAATGCCTCCTGTTCAGAATCAATTAATTTTGCAAGAGTTTATTAATGGTGTGGGGCCATATGGGGTATTCAAGGATAACTAGTGCCTCTGATGTGAGGGTTTGCCAAGACCATTTCAGGATTGCTCATCCATCTGGCATGCAACTCTCACCTGTGACTCTAAAAAGTTTTAGCAAGTGCAGTGGCTACATCATAGTAAACCATCTTGGCAGATGGGCTAAATAAGTTTGAGGGTAGCTGATGGGGCTCAAACGCATTGGTGAATTAGGATTATGATTAGACCAAAGATTTGAAGACTTCTCTGGCAGAATAGAGAGATGAGGACAATTTGTTCAACAGTTATTCAGGTGGCTGAAGCAGGCACTGTGGAGTACTTAGAGCTATGTAAGACCTCAAAGATGCCAACATCATTTGTTGTATCCCAGGTCATCATCAGTCACCCCAACTTTGGTCTCACCACTGGACTTTGATTATTAGAAGAGACAGCAAGGCTGACTACTTTGTGCAACTCTGTCTCACTTTAATCCAATTCATGCATCAGTCAAGATATTGGTGCTTTTTGAAAATGAAGGATCAATAAGTTCCAGTCCCTGTATATATAGAGGTACAAACAAGAAGGGAAAATAGCTTCTTCCCTCAAGGAGCTTGTGTTCTATGAGAATTTATTCATTATTTTATTTAAACTTAAGATAATTATATTTTTTAAGATATAGTAGGAAAAATGATTGTCTATATTCAATTCAATAAATATTTTTAAGCACTTACTATATGCCAGGCTCTGAACTAAACTCTAGGCAAACAAAAAGAGGCAAAATACAAAACCTTCACTTAAGCAGTTTACAGTCTAATAATCTAAATGGGGGACGATGCTCTCCCTCTCTCCCTCTCTCTCTCTCTCTCTCTCTCTCTCTCTCTCTCCACAGACAAAATAAGTAGATATATCTACTAATAAGCATAATTAGACACTTTTGTTTTTGACATGAATCCACGTAACTTTTTTTTGCCTTTCTTTGTATCTCCAGAGATTAGCACGTCTTCCCTTCCTAATTTTTTAAACTTCCTTTTCTTTTATGACTTTTTTTAGAATACCATGTTAAAATATTAGATTATAGTATTATTTTATGCTATATATACTATATTATATATAAATATGTTATACTATATTCTATACTATATTAAAATAACATAAGTGTGGTTCATTCTGTATCTTACTTTTAGTAGAAATACTTTAAATAATTTTCTATTGCATAGAAAATTTATTCTACATTTTTTTAAATTTTTTTTTATTTTTTATTTTTTGGAGGGCAATTGGGGTTAAGTAACTTGCCCAAGGTCACACGGCTAGGTTTTTGTTTGTGTGGATTAAGTGTCGGAGGCCGGATCCGAACTTAGGTCCTTCTGACTCCAGGGCCAGTACTCTACTCACTGCGCCACCTAGCCGCCCCTATTCTACATTTTTAATATAAATGGTTATTTTGAATACAATTTATCTAATACTATTGTAATACTTGTCTTATCAATAAATACTGTATTTCATTTTAAAAGTTGCTATGCATTATTGATGAAACAGAAAAAGGTTTTTGAAAAGTTTTTGAAAGTCCTATGTAAAGACCAAAGCATAATCCAGGAGAACAGTGGCCACACCTCTAATAAAATCACAACACCTTGGAAGAAACAAAAACTCATAGACCCCCAGAACTAATCCTGAAGCCAGGACCAAAAGGGACCCAATGTCTGGGACTGTGCTCCTTCCACCATGGGAACAGAGCCCAACATTAATGTAAAATTAAAAGTCAAGAAATAAGCTGGAAAATATGAGCAAGCATCAAAAAAAGGAAACTGACCATAAAAATGTTACTATGGTGACAGGAAATCTTAAAATATAAATGAAGAAGACGACAATGTAGAAGCAATTGTAAAGAAAGACTCAATTTTAAAAAAAAGTGAATTGTACAGAAGTCCAAGAAGAATGCCTGGAAGTGCTCAAGGAAAGCTTTAAAAATCTAGGAAAAGAAATCCAAGTGATGCAAGGAGATTGTGCAAAGACAATTAATAGCTTAGTAAAAAGATGCAAAACAAATACTCAAGCAAATAACAGAAATGACCAAATAATAAAAAAATCATACAATTCCACTGAAGAGAACTCCTTAAAAGCAGAATTGACAAAATGGGGTGAAAAAGGGACAAAAGTTACTTAATTTAATCTGCTTTAATCACTTAAAGCAGAATTTTATAAATGGAAGCTAATGATTCCATGATAGATCAAGAAATGATAAACTGTACCTGGCACCTTCACAAAAATTGACCATGTATTACAGCATAAAGACTTCATAACCAAGTGCCAAAAAAGCAGAAACATTAAATCCACTCTATTCAGACCGTAGTGAATAACAGTTACATTCTATAAAGGGCTGTGGGAACATTGATTAAAAGTTATTTAGAAACTAAATGCTAAAGAATGAGTGGTTCAAAGAAGGAATCAAAGAAATAATAAATAATTCCATTAAAGAGAATAAGAATAATTGAAGCAACATACCAAAATTTATGGGATGTTGCCAATGCAACACTTCAGGGAAATTCTGTATCTCTGAATGCTTACATCTGCAAAACAGAGAAAAATAGATCAATTAATTGATTATGCAGGTAAAATAATAGAAAAAGAACAAATTAAAATCCCAATTAAACACCAAATTGGAAATCCTGAAATTCAAAGGAAAGATTAATAAAAAAAGAGAAACTATTTCATAAATAAAGCTAAAAGCTATTTTTATGAAAAAATGTTACAAATATAAGCCATTGGTTTATATAATTTTAAACAAGAATGAAAAACAAATAAACATTGTCAAAAAAGAGAAAAAAAAAGGTGAATTCACCTCCAATGAAGATAAAATTAAGGCAACTCTTAGGGACTATATATCAATAAACCTAACAATCTAAGTGAAATGAATGTTTATGAAAATATAAATCATCCAGAATAACAGAAAATGAAATGCAATACTTAAATAACCATATCCATAGCAAGTCATAAATTAGCTTTCTATTATTCAATATTGTACTAAAAATTATAGCTATAAAATATCCATTATGTCAATTATAGTCAACCTGGTACTCTTGTTTACCTTCTCTCCTACCTCCTTTCACAAGAGCTTGAAAATAAACATAAATTATGGACAGGAATGCCTCTCCTACCACAAATTACTTTCTCTTAGCTAATTGGATTCCTATGGCATGACAGATTGCACATACCCACAGTTAATTTACTTATACAATTAAACAAAACAAAACAAAACAACCAAAAAGCAAACAACAACAACCAAAAACCACAAAACCAAAAATCAGGAGAAGATAGTTGTATAAAGATGTTGCTAAGTAGTTCTACCATTCCCTAATGCCAAGAAGTTCTGTCAGAGCTCAGGAATCTGCCAGTTTGTATTGATCTACTTTACAGCTTAAAGTGTGAATGGGATATAACTCAAGAGCATGCCCTTCCACTTGGATTCAAGAACTGGACATGTTCTAAGGGCTGAGTGAAGCATTTAGACCAAAGGAATTTATCTTAACTTTTGATCTGCATGCAAAACACCAAAGAAGGACATTGCTGAAATAGGAGAAGTATGCAGAGTGGAAACTAGGGTGACAGTCATAGGAGTGGAGAAAGGGGAAAATAAAATCTAAAAGAATTGTCAGATAATTGGATATGAGCCTTGAAGTAGAGAAAAAAACAAAGCATGTATGATGATTCCAAATTTATAATTGTGGATGACTAGGCAAATGATAGCTGCCAAAACAATAACAGGGAAATTTTAGAGATTGAAATAAAGATTTGAAATAAAGAAAAATTTATGTTTTACTTGGGAAAGGCTTAGAGTTACATATGTAGAACTGGGGATGTTCAGTTTGTAATTGAAAAATATATGATTGAAGATTGATGAGACTGGATAGATAAACATGACAGCCTCATCTCAATAAATATATTGAGATGGAAACTGAATCCATGACAGTGAATGAAAACTTGAGGGTCATATGAATCATTTTCTCATTTCGGTTTAATATCTTTTCCTTTAAAACAAAAACAGAAACAAGGCATTCACATTTTATCTTTGTTTTCTATTGATATTATACCATTTGCCCAAGTAGTGGTAATATTTTGTCCATATTTTTTTTTATTCTGTGTCTGGACATAGCTTTTCTTTTAATGACTTTTTGAGGGGTAATTTATATTCTTACAAGTCTGAATTCACTTAGTATTTTGAATTTCTTTCTATATTTTTTTATAAAATTTATGCCACTCATGTATTTCCCTTTGGTTACATACCATTCCTTTGTTGTTTATACGTCTTTTTAAAAATACACATTTATGAGAGTGTTTTCTGTAAGTTCTATTAGATTTATTAGACACTTTCTATTTTTGTCTTCATCATTGTTTTCTGTAATATTACTGTCAGAATTTCAATTTATAGAAGCCTCCCTTACCATTTGACTATTTTTTCCTTTCAAATGCTGACAATAGGGTCATATCTATAACTTATATATTGTTTAAATGTTTTCATAAAATATAGGTTGTATGCATATCTGTAGCCTGAATTCATTCATTTAATTGCTTTAGAGTTCCTGGAAACTTTATCATCATTAATTATTATTTCTTATTTCCTGGTTATAATTAAGTCTAGCATTCCCTTGTTGCTTCCTCAGCCTACTGATGAATAAAATTTTAATGAAACTGATGCCAAAATGGATATTAGTATCATATTTTCAGGAAGATGGAAGAATAGTTCCACTGACTATAAATTCTCAACTTATAAAGGGAAATATATGTCTAAATATATGTCTAATCTCTGGTAGTTAAAGTTGAATTCAAAAATAACAGAGAGAATGTACCAAGATCCCATAATATACCATTAGACAAATACCTTACAAGAGAAATAGTCTCATGAAACAACATCAGAGAACTTAAGCCATTACCTTTACAAATCACTATCCATTCTCTGCTATGGACACATATAGAAAATAAATTCAGAAGCTTGTATTTTAGATTCAGTTCCAGAGGGACCTGTCCAGTTCCCCCATGGTCATAGCTCAGTACCAACCCAACCACACCACCACAAAAGGAAAAAAAATGATATTGCTTCTATATAAAATAAAGAAGAGGGAAATTGTGAATAGATAGAATGTATAAGTCATATGTATAAGTTGTGTCATAATAGCATAAATTGAAGGGAAATATGGGGTGAAGAGAGACTACAAACTTAGTTTTTAAAATAATTTTCTGATTTAATCTACATCAGACAGCAAGCAAATAGCACCAAAATCCTTCAAATCAGAGAAACTGAGTTTAGTCAGCTTTTGTAGAGGAGTAAAGTATACATCATAGAATTTAAAGGAGGAATACTCAAAGAATGATGAGGGAAACCAAAGACAAACTATTGGGGATGAAAAAATAAATCTTAAAGACAAAATTAGTTTAAGAGAAAAAGACTTGGTGAAACCTTAGCTCCCAAAGAGATAAAATCAAAATAGAACCTAATGAAGAGAGGAGAAAATATGAATTTGTAAGGCTATATCTTATTTAGTTACTATTATTGTTATATTTGTTGTTATGTTTACCAATTTTTAACTATTTAAAATTATAAAAGTAATAATTATTATTGTATACTGTGAATGTAAACAAACAAATCCCCATCCTATATGAAAAAGAAAATTTGGGAGAATACCTACAGAGTTTGAAACAATAGAAAGAAACTATAAAACTGTACAAAAAGACATAAAACTTTATAATGTAGTTACATGAATAAAAATTAAACCAAAAACTAGAGGTCTTTTTTTCTTGCTTTTTTGGAGGGGAGAAGGTGGAGCAAATGGTGTTAAGTGACTTGCCCAAAGTCACACAGCTAGTAAATGTTAACTGTATGAGGCCAGATTTGAACTCAAGTCTTCCTGACTCCAGGGCTAGTGCTGTATTCATTGAGCCACCTAGCCACCCAAAACCAGATGTCTTAAAGCAGAAGTAATGACTACAAATAAAAGTGCTAAACTTAGAATACACCAGAAAATTTCTGTCAATTAATAACGTATCTGAAAAATGCTATACAAGATTTGGATTTTCAAAATACAGAACTTGAAGAAGAGAAGAGAAAAGCAAAAGAGCAGCTTTGAAGGAATACATGAATTCTATGCACATCGTATGATCTTATAATGAAGATATAATTGCAGGGATGACTTAAATATCATAGTCCATTATCATCAAAAATGATAAATTAAAAATATCATCCTGCATGAAGTAATAAAAGAAAACTACCCAGAACATTTGTCATCAGGAAAAGAGTAGCAATTGATTGATTCCATAATTTGCTGTCAGAGAAAATCTCAGTAGTTGAAATGTCCATCAATGTATGGCTGAAATTGGAGAATTTCAATGTTAAACCATGAAGTTAAAATGTAATCAGGAGCAAGTTCTGTACCTATGAAGTGTAAAAACACACACTCACTCCCCCAACACACACATACTGATTATTCCATAAGAAGAAAAACAGCCTTGAAAAAATCAAGAAAGTGCAAGATGAAACCCCTCAAAGCATATCTTACTTAGAGAGGTGAGTGAAATCATAATTGATGAAATGTGGCCTTCAGCCCCAAAGAGAATATTACAATGTTCCTAAAAATTTAAAAAAAATTGTAGATGAGCTTTACATATGTTTGTAAAACCTCTAAACATGGAGTTTATCAAGAAAAGACTAGTAAGTGAAAATTTTTTTAAGTTTTACAATGTTCTTTATCTCATTTGCTCCTCCCCCAAACCCTGTGACACAGTTGCTGTTATTGTCCTTATTTACAGATGACAAAAATAAGGATGAGAGTTTTCCAAAATAGCACAATTAATGTGTCCAAGGTAGTATTACAACTCTAACACTGTCCATTTGTTTGTTTGATTGAAATTTGATGAAGGGATAAAAGAAAGAACAGAAGGCAGTCATTAAGGGACAAGATTTATCTGGGGGGTGGGGGCAGCGTGTAGCAGTAAGGATTGAAATGGATTTAAAACAAACTGTGTGAGGGAATTGAAAGGTGAAGAACTGAAGGGACTGTTCCATGAATAAAAACCACAATCTCCTATATATAAATCAATATCGAAGTGGGAGGTGCGGTGTGGTGGATAGGAAGTAGAGACCTTGGGGGTGGATGTGGGGTTGAGAATAAGGAGGCAGACAGGAGCTAAATTGAGAATGTAAGAGAATTTTTTAGTCTGATTAAGAAGGCAGGGAATGGGAGACTGAAGTAGCAGTGGAAGAGGAGTGAGGAATTTGTATGAGGGAACAGAATGAGATGTCGTTTTAAAAAAATTAAAGCTGCTTTTTGAGGATGTTTTCTGGGCCACATGTATTAGGTGAGGAATATACCTATTATGAGAGCAAGTTGAATTATAATAATGAGTCTACTTAGGAAGTACCTTCTTTGAACAAATGCTATCTTCTCTGTGATATATCCTATCCCAAAACAGGATGCATGAGTCCTCACACACAACTAGTACTCAGGTTTCTAGGGAGTTCATTGAATCCAGAAATGGGATATACAGCATTAAGAAAGAAGAGTGGGGGCGGCTAGGTGGCGCAGTGAATAGAGCGCCGGCCCTGGAATCAGAAGGACCTGAGTTCGGAGCCGGCTTCTGACACTTAATCCACACAAACAAAAAAAAAAACCTAGGTGTAACCTTGGGCAAGTTACTTAACCCCAATTGCCCTAAAGGGGCGGCTAGGTGGCGCAGTGAGTAAGAGCGCCAGCCTCGGAGTTGGGATGACCCGAGATCAGATCCGGCCTCAGAAAATGAGCACCCACACATAAATAATGACTAGCCGTGTAACCTTGAGCAAGTTACTTAACCCCAATTGCTTTAAAAAAAAAAAAAAGAAAAAAAAAAGAAAGAAGAGTGGTTTTGATAAGGGCAGATGCAGAACTAGGAAACAAAAATGACTCATTATATAGAACGATTACAACCAACTGTGCAAAGTTCTTCCTTCATTAGCATAGTTTTGTTTTTAAGAATGAGTTGTGGAGGGAGCCAAGATGGCAGAGTAGAAACAGCATTTCCAAGGTGCTCTGTCCCGCACAACTTCAAATAATGTAAAAGGGGACTCTGAACAACTTCTGGAGCCCCAGCACCCACAGAACAACACAGAGAAGCTAACCTCCTGCTGAGGACAGCCCAGCAGCCCTGCAGGGAGCGGCCAGTGCAGTGCTCTGAGAACTGGCAGCACACCTCACTGGGAGCTGAGCCCAGGCCCTCTTGAGCAGCAGTTTTAGCCCCAGGGTGGTTGGGCCAGCAGCCAGCTGGAGGGACCCCAGAACACCAGCAGCTGTGGCGATTCCAGAATTATCAACATAGACATGCCTAGGACAAAGTGAGAGGTTAGTGCCCTATGGACTTTGGGACCAGTATTTGGGGAACGAGTCAGCTTCCTCCCCTGGGGGCAAAAAGCCGATGAAGAAACGCATCACAGAAGCCATTTTGTAGCTTCAGTGGTAGCTCTAGCTCCTGGTCTCCGAACTGAAGGGAGACTCAGCAATCAGTCTGGGGGTTAATCACTCTTGCATCCAATTTGCCAGATCGGGTGGAGGCTTTGCAGAGGCCACCTAAACCTGTGGAAGCTGTGAAGACCCCACATTTGGGCGGAAGCTCCCCTGTCTGGTGGCAGAGTCCTACTGTGGCAACAAGCCTAAAAATCAAGTAATTAAGTGGCAACATGCCTAGGCAAAAGAAACAAATTATACAGAAAAATTCAACATTGGACTCCTATTTTAGGGGCAAAGAGGATCAAAGGATGGAGGAGGACTGTGAGGTCAGAACTCCTGCACTAAAAGCCCCAAATGAAAATACAAACTGGCTACAGGCCATAGAGGACCTTAAGAAGCAGATAAGAGAAGTGGGGGAAAAATTGGGAAGAGAAATGAAAAAGATGCAAGAAAAGTATGAAATGACAGTCAACAGCCTGACTGAGGAAAATAACACCTTAAAAAATAGACTAACTCAAATGGCAAAAGAGGCTCAGAAAGGCAATGAGGAGAAGAATGCCTTAAAAAGCCGAATTTGCCAGATGGAAAAAAAATCTCGAAAGCTCACTGAGGAGATTCATTCCTTCAGAGTTAGACTGGAGCAAATGGAACCTAGTGACTTTATGAGAAATCAAGATGCTGTTAAACAGATCCAAACAAATGAAAGAATAGAAGACAATGTGAAATATCTCATGGGAAAAACCACTGACCTGGAAAATAGATCCAGGAGAGACAATTTAAAAATTATTGGACTACCTGAAAGCCATGACCAAAGAAAGAACCTAGAAATCATCCTTAAAGAAATTCTCAAGGAAAATTGCCCTGATGTTTTAGACCCAGTGGGGAAAATAGAGGTTGAAAGAATCCACCAATCACCTCCTGAAAAAGATCCCAAAAAGAAAACTCCTAGGAATATTATATCCAGGTTTCAGAACTCCCAGATCAAGGAGAAAATACTACAAGCAGCCAGGAAGAAATAATTTCAATATTGTGGAAACCCAATCAGAATAGCACAGGACCTGGCAGCTTCTACACTGAGGGATTGAAGGGCATTGAATATGATATTCCAGAGGGCAAAAGAGCTGGGATTGAAGCCAAGGGTCACCTACCCAGCAAAACTGAGTATCTTGTTTCTGGGTAAAATATGGTCATTCAGTGGAGTAGAGGACTTTCAAGCATTTTTGAGGAAAAAAATAGAGTTGAATAGAAAATTTGACGTTCAGACACAAGAAGCAAGAGATGCTTGAGAAGGTAATCAAGGAAAAGAAATCAAAAAGAACTTATCAAAGTTGAACTATTTACATTGCTACATGGAAAAACAATATCTGTGTCTGATGAAACCTTTCTCTTTATGAAAATAATTGAAGAAGGGTATATGGGCATATGTTTACAGGTATACATGGATAGAGGGCACTGGTTGAATTTGATGGGAAGGGATGATACTTAAGGGGTGAAGTTAAGAGGTAAGAGAGGATAGTGGCAAGAGGAGATGGGGAGAGACAGGGCAGGGTAAACTATCTCAGGTAGAAGAGGCAAGGGGAAGTAGTTGCAAGGGAGGGGAAGAACAGGAAGGCAAAAAGGCAAAATCATATTCTCATTGAAGTTGGCTCAAGGAGAGAATCACATACATACTAAATGGGATATCTCACCCTGCAGGAGAGTAGGGGAAAGGGGGATGAGAGGAGGGATGATGGAGGGGAGAGCATTCTGGGGGGAGGGGAGGTTGGAAGTACCCACTATCAAAGAGGGACAGGATCAAAGTAGGGAATGGACCAGGTGCGAGGTGGGATGGGTGGGAGGGAAATATAAGCAGTCTTTTACAATACATCTACTATGGCAATGTTTTGCATAGCTATACATGTACAACTCATACTAAATTGCTTATCTTCTCAGAGGGAGTGGGTGACAAGGGAGGAAGGGAATGGATCTGAAAATCGAAGTTTTAAAATTAAATGTTTCATAAGATGTCCAGGCATTGGGGCTTAGAGATTCACCTTGCCCTAATAGCAAAGTTGAAGGGAGTATGGGAGAAGATATGGGAGAGGACAGATTGGATGAGAGGATATCCAGTGGAACTGCTACTCTGGGGTGGTGGGTAGGGAAAAATGGGGGAAAAATTGTAAATCAAAATCTGGTGGAAATGAATGATGTAAACCAGAAGTTAATAAAGCATTTGTTAAAACAAAAAAAAATATATTGTGGATTAAAGGTTATAATAAATAAATAAAAAGGAGCTGGAATTTAATAATGCAGAAACCCTTTTCATCAGGAACTTATACAATAAAAGAGGAACAGTGAGTATCTATCCCATGAATTGGATAGTAAAATTCAGAATAAACTAAACTAGAATTTAGTTAAATGTTAAAATAGAATGCAATGATACTAGTTAAATATTAGATAGAAATTAGAAGTAGATAGATATAAAGGGAAAATATAGTAGATCAAAACTTATCAACAAGAGGCACCACAAAAAATTGTTTAAAATAAGTTGTTGGGTTTCTTTTTCATACCACTAAGCAAAAAACAATCATTAAATTCAATGCAGTTAATTTCCAAACATCATTAAGTACCTGTCACATTCTAGGCACTATGAAATTCCAGGGATATCAGTAGAATAATAGAAACAATTCCTGCCCATGCAACACTCATACTTTATTGGGGAAATTCACATGCATACAGATTAATCAATCTAAAAGCAATTATAATGCATCTCCTATGTGTCAAGTACTACATTTGGTGTTAGGTAGACAAAGGGTATAATGCATTAGCCCCTGCCCTAAAGTAGCTTGCATTCTCTTAAATGAGACATAATGTAAATGCATAAGAATATCAGAGGAGTCAACATTCAAATAAATATAGAAAAATATATAATAAAAACAAGTACTTTGAGAGGAGGGGAAGAAGACACTTATATTTCCTGAAATCAAGAAAGATATGATGAAGGAATCCATCTGTGATCACTGTCTCCATTTTCTCTTGTCACTGTTTTCTAAATCTTCTGCATTTTCACTTCTGACTTAAACATTTGATGGAAACTGCTATCTCCAAATACATTAATGATTGATTAACTGCAAATTGAATGTGCTTTTGTTTTTGATCCTCTTATTTCTTGACTTCTTTAAGTTTTTGTTTTTATAACATTACTTACTCTTGGTTCTCCTTTTGCCTGTCCACTCCACAGATACCTTGAATGTTTCTTCATCTGAGTCATTACCACAAAATGTAGACATCTCCTTGTAGCGGCAAGCACCCCAATATCCCCAGGGTAGCTGCCAATATAGGTTCTTAGATCTGCTTTTCAAAAGGAAAGCAACTCAAAATCAGTTAACAAGCTTACTTTAATCAAACAAACACACATTACCTAGTTCAGGGGAAAAAGGTCAGCACCCTAAACTTCAGAGTTACAGAACTTACAGATCAAACAGACAGACTTCCAAACTGTCCTACCATTATATCAATACCAAAATTACAGTTACCAGAGAGGGAAGCATTAACATCTGGGTTTTCAAAGCCGGGGGGCTCTCAACAATGGCTTCCCAGAGTCTCATCTAGTCAAATCACACAACACTTCTCAAAGTGAGCCCCAAAGCAAAGCCTCGCCTCAGGGTTTATATAGCCTTCTCCTGGCTCAGAGAATGTAACAACCTTCTGGACCCACTGCCCAATCACAAAGTATCAAGGTATGGGCTTTCCTGAAAAACAAGCCTTCCACCACAGGCTCCAGGTGCACTTAAGCTAGAGGCAGAGAAGATCTTTAAATTTGCATTTCCATTACACTCCTGACACTATTTTGGGCCATTTTCTCTTTTTCCTCTGTAGTATCATGCTCTTGATTTTATTATTTTCCTCGTATTAGATTGTCATTTCAATGAAGATGATTTCCACCTCAATATATCCAGCATTAAACTCTCACCTATTCTTCAGTCTCACATAAGTAACTCCTTCTTGGATATCTAGAACTATACATGCCTACACAGAGCTAAATATCCACTCTACCAACCCACTCTGAGTCTATTGGGCACTCTGAATAATAAAAGTGAATACATCAGAGTGTAACAACAAGCACCCTAGCATACCCAGGATGGCTGCTAGCATAGGTTCTTTGATCTGCTTTTATAAAGGAAGGCAACTTTAAAGGGGTCAACAATGTTACTTTAATTACATACATAGAAACACATATATATGCACATATACACACACACACACGTGTGTGTGTGTGTGTATGTATGTATTATTATCATTGACTTAGTTCACCGGAAAAAGTCAGCACCCTTTGGGGCGGCTAGGTGGCAACTCCGACCTCGGAGTTGGGATGACCCGAGATCAAATCCGGCCTCAGAAAATAAGCACCCACACATAAATAATGACTAGCCATATAACCTTGAGCAAGTTACTTAACCCCAATTGCTTAAAAAAAAAAGCACCCTGCACTTCAGAGAAAATACAAACAGAAATTACAAGCAGAAAAATACAGACAGAAAATAACACAAATCAACAGACAGGACTTCTAGCTGACTGACCAAAGCTATACATACAGTTACCAGAGAGAGAAGCACTAATATCTGGGTCTTCAAATTTGGGGGGCTCCTTAAGGGCTATCCAGGGTCTTATCTGACTAAATCATACAAACACTCTTCCAATGAATGAGCCCAAAGCAAAACCTCACATCACAGTATATGTGTGTATACACACACACACACATATACATATATATACACACATGCACACACATAACATAATATACACATATACACACATTTACATATATGTATATATGTGTGTAGATGTATATGCATATATACATCTACACACATATATACATATACATGTAAGTATACATATACATATATATGTATGCGTGTATGTGTATATACTCTTCATCTCATCTCAATGTGTTTTCCCTGGCTGTCTATTTAATCTGGAATACATCTCTTCCTCATCTTTGCCTTGAACAACCCCTGGTTTGCTTCAAGATTCAGTTTAAGCACCATCTTGTGCCAGAAAACTTTCCTGATCTCCCTTGGCTACTACACTTTTTCTGCCCAATATTATCTTGTATTTATTTTAATTCCCAGGGCTTTATCACTATACCTGAAAAAAGGGGGAGAGGGCTTTTCTTAATTCTCACACTTCTCAATTTCTCTAGGATAATCACTTAATAAATGTTTGATAATTGGTTAATTTTGAATGATCATTGTGTGTTAAACCTGCCATGATTTGGGGTATGTTACGGAGGGATAACTAAATCTACATACTACCATTTATTTACAGTTTTCCTAGCAATTCTTGTTGATTTGTTCAATCTTCTCCAAGTATTTTATGTACTTGGGTTTAATGAATACTGGTTATTTTTTCGTTCAGTGTTTTGTTTTTTCTTTTTTTTTTCTGATTCATCCTTATCTACTTTTCTATTGCTTTTCTCTCTTAACATGTAACAAGTAGAATAGTTACTGTTCTATAGTATAATTTGAAGTTTAATAATCTTATTCTACTTTAATTATTTTTTCATTTTCCCTTGTATTATAGAAGTATTATCTTTCTAAATAAAAATTATTTTGCCTAGTCCTACTGTTCATTTGGATTTTAATTGGTAAATACCAAATATGTAATTAATTTAAATAGTATCATTTTAGTTATATTAATCCATCCCAGGTATGAGCATTCAATAGCCATCTAATTATTTAAGCAATCATTTACTTCTTTAGAGATAATTTTGTGGTTCTTTTACACAGGTCTTGTGTATGTCTCGGTACATTTATTTCCCAGGTATTTTACAAACTCTTAATAGTCATAAGAAAGACTATGAAGAACAACACTAAATGTTCATGTTATTTTAAAATATATTTTATTTACCCCCAATTGAATGTTTAAACATTTTAAACATTTGTACCCCTTCATAAGAGTTTAGTATGACCCAGCTGATGAAGGAGAAAGCCAATGGATTGGTTTTGGAGGACATGTATTCTCATATTCAGGTTGCTAGAGGCAGTTGAGTGTCATGATCAAGCCACATTCCTAGCAGGAGGAGCTGAAGAATTCTAGGCCACTCCCTCATCAAATGTCCACCAATCGGGGTTGATTTTGGGGTCATTACCTCTTGAACAGGTATTGCAGGAATTGAGGCATTCAGTGTCTGCATCATCGGTCTTTGCTTACCAAGAGAAACCACTGACCATCAGTTTATTGTTTTTTGCTAGCCTAATCAATAAATTGATCACTAATTACCCCAAAACTCTCTATCTTGGGGCTTTTTTCATTTATCACACTGTGTACACTATCTTTTCCCATGAAGTATTGAATGTTTGAGGTGAAATGGACAAAGGACTTAGAATCTAGAAGCTGTAGCATTTAAAAAGCTGATGAAATTGTCATTAAAAGAAAAACACTAACAAAAACTACTCAACTCAACAAACATATTTAAATGTACTACATGACAGTCACTTTTACTGGAACTAAGGATAAAAATAAACAACAGAAGGATAAACATTTCATGGAGCTTAGATTGTATTAAGGAGAGATTGGTAAAGTGATAAAACTTGTAAGCAGATAATAAGATGAAATATAACTAGAGAAGGAATGAGTACTGACCACTAGAAGACCCAGGAAATATTCTCTCTAGGTGGTAGCACTTGAGCTGAGTTTTGAATTTGGGATTTTTAGAGGTAGAGATAATCAGATGAGTTTAAAGTACATTCTAAGTAGAGAGGACCCTAGAATGATTGGGGTTTTAGTATATGTCAAATGTTGTAGATGATTCATGAATTCCATAATGGAAAAGTTTTATTCCACTAGCTAATGCTTATTTCTGGGCTACCCTTCCCCCTTTTGTCATTTGTAAAATAAGTTGGTTAAAAAGAGTTGACTTTGTATTGATGGATGGAATGTGAAATGAATTTCATACTCAATTAAAACCTGGCCATGACATGAATTGTTATAATTCATAAGCATTTCCCATTATCACTGCATTAATTGCCCTGTGCTAGAATTGTATAAGCTAATTCATAAAACACCAGGAAATGCTGCAGTGATGTCATGTCAACCATAACAGCCCTGGGGCCCTTTTGTCTGTGATACATTTAACAGTCTCTGTACTTGCCACTGGATTAAATGTGCTTATAATTGACACTTAAAGAATTAACAAGACATAAATCATCTGTAGGAGTCTCCAATCATAGTGACAACTGATCAGAAATGTACTTGTTTCAGAGACGGAAAATGGAAGGACGGACTTGAGTTTGCTTTAGCAGAAATTTTAATTACATATTTGATAAGCATAAGCACAGAGAAAATTGTTAGCTGTTTTGTCATGGCATATAAGCTCATGAAGCTAAACTTCATGTTAACAGTTGTTCTTTCTCCCCTCCCTTTCTCTCTTCCTCTCCCCCTTCCTCCCTCCTTCTTTTCTTCTTCCAATCCTAGAATGGATAGAATTAAGCTTTCTACTTACTCTCAAAGAACTCCCAGAGACTCATCACACACATCCCTATTATTTTTGGTTATGTCTAAAAACTGTCAGACCATTTAACCAGATGCTTATTTACCTTCACCCATCCTCCTTCTAAGATTCCAGTGAGTTAGTCATTTCATCCTGTAGGTGAGCTACCCTGATTGGTGGGTGAGTGAGGGAAGGCTCACCTAATCCACTATATCTAGCAGGTCATAGATACTGTTCCCATCCTTCTATTCATTAGAAAACCAGGGCCTTCTCAGCACCTGCTTTATACACACACACACACACACACACACACACACACACACACACACCACACCACACCACACCACACCACACCCCTTCTTCTTGTCATTCATTATCTCCCTCCCCCAAACTAGATAACCTGCCTTTTCTATTTTTGTGCTTGCTCTGCGAAGAGGAATCAAGTCTGTGCTACATTTAAAATTAGAATAGGAGTGGGAATTCACTGTCTTATGACTCCATATAACAGCCCCGTGACTCTCAAACTGATACTCTCTTCCCTAGCCATCATTTCCCTTTGTATTTTGTCTCCTCTTAACAGAATATAAGTTTCACGAGAGTAAGGATTGTCTCACTTGAATTTGTTTCCCAATTGCTTCGTCTCACAAAGAATTCTCACTTGGCAAATATTTGCCCATTCACTCCTGAATTCCAGTCCTGATAAGTTCATCCAAAATTTGTAGGCTTATACTTTCCTGGTCTACATATATTGGTCTTTATATTCTCTTACCATCACTCTTATTTATGTGGAACGAACCACTGCCCCCATCCAGCAAATGACAAAAGATGCTAATTTTCCTTAGTCATGGGAAGTAAAAGGAGAGGAATGGAATATGGGGAAAGGGATACCAAGGAAGGACATAGGCCAAGCATAGTACCCCAGAGCTTGGCACAAAACTAGACTTGTTTGTTTGTTTTTTTGGAGGGGGGAAGGTAGGGCAGTTGGGGTTAAGTGACATGCCCAAGGCCACATGGCTAGTACATGTTAAGTGTCTGAGGACAGATTTGAACTCAGGTCCTCCTGACTCCAGGCCTGGTGCTCTATTCACTGCACTACCTAGCCACAGCTATATAAAACTAGATTAAAAAAATGTTGAGGGACAGCTAGGTGGCACAGTGAATAGAGCACTGGTCCTGGAGTCTGGAGGACCTGAGTTCAAATCTGTCCTCAGACACTTAACACAAAAACTATCTGTGACCTTGGGCAAGTCACTCAATACCAATTGCCCTCCCAAAACCAACAACCCCCCCCAAAAAACAACCCCAACCCCCGCAAAAAAAACCCAAACAAATGTTGACAAGTTGGAGAAAGAACACTGGAAGTCCTTTTGGTGCCAGTATACAGACCAAGGATGACCTGACCACACTTTTCCCACACCCCTCAAAATAGAGAGACACATTAATGATACATATTAAGCCTTAAGATTCTGTACAGTACTAGAAAGGAGAAGAGCCAAAGAGAGTGGTGGAAAATTAGAGTCAATTGGGGCACTAGAACCAGAATGAAATAGAAAAATCCAAGAGATAAATCTTGAATAAAATGTAGCTTAGAAAGAGAAAAATTGCTAGGAAAGATAATGAAGAAAAAAGAATGAATTCATGCTTTAAGAAACTGCACCCTGAACTAATATTGTACAATGAAGAAAGAAACAAAATATCTGGATAAAAGAGAAAGCCCTGTCAACATCCTTGTGATCAAAGAACAAAAGCTGCAAACTTTAGAATGGTTCCAAAGAGTCAAAAATATTTAAGATGGGAAATTAGGAAGGAATTTAAGTTAGAAATCAGTGCTCTCAGTGCAAAAGTTCAAAAAAAGGAAAGAAATAAAAAAATAGGCAAACATTTAATTATTTAATGAAGAATTTCTCCAAAGTGGTGCCTCTGAGAGAAAAAAATGACAAATTTGGAACACAAAATAAAACTAAAAAATCACAGGAATAACTTTAACAAAAATCCTCCAAACTGACGTGTCAGTTTATTCAAAGATAATTTAAGAATAATGAGTATCCCAGAAGAATTTGAAAAATTAAATACACACAAATCTCAGCACCATACCACAAAAAAGTATAGAAACATATCCATAATTTTTTACTCAGTCCAATTCACACATTAGTGTTGTGGAAAAGGAGAATGGAAAGCTTGAAATTCTAAGGAGAAGTGTGAATGAAGTTTTTATAATTTCAGTTACAAATTAATTTTGGAAACAGTTATTATGATGACAGAAATTAAATCTACATAACCCAGTATTATACGTAGTTATAAAAAATTCTAGGAAAGAATGGAATAATACATTTCAAAAAACTAGAAACCTCAAACAATAATGTAAAATATGACATATTTAAAAAAATTAAAATTATTCACCATTGGAAAAAATATAACAAAAACATGTACATTCAAGAAAAAATAAAATTTCATCTATTTCTACCAATATAAATAAATATAAAAACTAAGTAGATCATCTCATTTAAAAACACACTGAAATGGAGCCAAATATGAAATGGGGCCAAACCTCAGGAGATTATAGAATAACCTTGTTTTTTCTTGAAGAATGCATGCTTTCCCAACCCTAACCACAATGTCATGTTGACCTATAAGATTCGGGAACTGAGTCAACTGCCTCAACTGCTATCCACGCTTCACCTGTTTGCTCTCACCCCTCCCCTATAGCCCATGAAGTTGGCATCAAGCCTCTATCTCCAAGACTCAACTAAGTCTGCTAGCCAATCATTTCCCGCCAACTCCTTGTCTCTAAGAATTAGCTGAACTCACTAAGCCAATCAGTGAGCTCAGTACTTCCTGCTTTCCCCTCATAATTGTATAAAAAAACACCCGAGGAGACACTCGGGGTCCTCCATCTAAAATGTATGGTGGGACCCGGGTTCGAACTCGTAATAAATTTTTTTCTTTTTCTTGCCTCAGTGGTCTCGGTTTGTCTATTATTCCACTCCACGCTTCACACACTAAACAAGAAAAAAAACTCAAGAAATGTAAATGAGTAATATTTTAAAAGGGAGAAAAATAGTGAAATGAATCATCCAAATTTATAGACATTTATTTTTTATTTTTTTTCAAACATCAGAGGCAGGCTGTGAACCTGTATTCTGACTCGAGTCATTCAACCAACATTTATTATGTGCTTACTATGTACTAGATACTGTGCTAAATATTTGGAATACAAATATAAGCAAAAAGAAACACAATTCCTGCCTAAGGAGCTTACATTCTAATGGAGGAAGACGATAAATAAAAATGAACTAAAAGCAGGGAGGAAATGTAAGTCCCCAGGAAAGGAAGAATGGCAGAGAAATTAAGAGAGCAGCCTGTTGAGAAAAGACAGAACTGTCCTGGGTGTCTTCCTTCAATGGAAGTTTTTGGATGAAACCACCAGAGGGAGATTCTGAAGGTCTGGGGGACATTTTGAAGTGGATTTTCCAGGGTTGAAGTGATCCTCCAGGATGAAGGAGTTTCTATAGCATGATAGATAAATCTGGAGAGCAGTCAGATGAGAAATGAAGTCAGTATTATTTTCTCTGTATCACACTACATATGGTCCCTTGCCCTTAAGCAGCATGCATTTTACTAGGTGATAATAACATGTAAATACAAGGTCATTAGATCAGGAAGAAGACAGTGAAAACCACTGTACAGTGAAAGGATACTGGCTCAAAAGTTGGAAGACCTGTGTTGAAATTCTGCTCCAGATACTATTTGTGTGACCTTGGACAAGTTATTGCACTTATATAGATATTTATTTTAATAGACTTATCATTTTAATTTTTGTGTTCCTGATTTCCATAATAAATCCCTGATGTTTCCCCATCCTTTATATTAACAAATAGAAAAGAGAAAAGGGAGGGGAGCCAAACCCTAATCAACACAGTTGTCAAACTCAACATTGTTTGCTTTCACTGTTCCTTAAGTGTAAGTGTAACTCCCCATATATTCAGAGAAGGCAGGCAGGAGGGGTTGGGAGGGAGCTACATTAACATCCCTCTTACATGAGATCAAATTTAGTGATCCTAACTTTATAGTATACAATTTGGAAGGTTTTGTTGTTGTTCTTTCCATTTCTATTGTTAAAATCATTGAGTATATTGTCATTCTGTTTGCTTCTTTTCACCTTGCATAACTTCATATTCTAGTGCTTGGCACACAGAAGGTGCTTAATTAGTGTGTAATAATTGATTGATCATATAACCCACTTTATTCATCATATTCATTACTTCCTATAATGTTGCCACTTCATTTATTTATGAAAGCTTGCTTGACCACTCCCAACAAATGGGTATCTACTTTGTTTCCAGGTATTTCCTCCTATATTTGTTGCTATGAATATTTTGGTGTACACAAGATACATCTTTTTATCATTAGCATCCTTAGGGCATATACCTGGCATTGAGATATCTAGGTCAATGGTGTGGGAACTGTACTATTTTTTTTCCTTTTGTATTTTTTAAAACATTAAAAAAAATAAAAAATGAGAAAAGGAAAAAAAGAAACATTGCCATATATACAGCAGAATATGAGAGGATTCAATATAAGACTATAGATTTCAATTTCAAGAAAACCTATATAGTAAATACTATACATTGTTTTAAAAACTGTCCAGTTTATCTTTGCTTCCTTGTTGGTATGCTTTTGTTCTATACTATATGCAATTTTCCTTGATAATTTATTGTAATATTGTATTGAGTCTTTTTTATTGCAATTTTTGAATCCAACTATTCTTGTATTATTTTTCCTTGTTCTGTTATTTTTATAATAAAATATGTCATGTTCTCTTCTATTTTGCTGGCTTAGAACATTATTAATTTTCCCTTGCCCATTTAGTTTTCAAGGAATTATTTTCTTAAGTTTTTGATTATTTAAAGTTGGTTGACTTTCCTTTCATAATTTTCTCAATTTTCTTGGGTTGCTCTCATTTTTTTTTTTACTAATTTTTCCTCATTCATTCGCATTTCATTTTTCAAATCCTTTTTAAGTTTTTCCAAGAACTCTTTGTGCTTGGGTACCATTTGATGTTCTCATTGAAAAAAGTGTGACTTTTTTTTTTAGCTCCATTATCTTCCTCTGAATAAGAACCCAGATCTCTAATCCCATAGTAACTACCTGTGGTTGAGTTTTTCTCCTTCACTTACTCATTTTTATACATTTATTTTTGTTTTGTTTTGTTTTTAGTAACTATTAGGGTAATTGAATTGTAGTTCCAAGGTATGGGGTATGATATCCCAAGCCTC
This sequence comes from Gymnobelideus leadbeateri, assembly GCA_011680675.1. Taxonomy (NCBI): domain Eukaryota; kingdom Metazoa; phylum Chordata; class Mammalia; order Diprotodontia; family Petauridae; genus Gymnobelideus; species Gymnobelideus leadbeateri. The sequence goes on from WOXC01000245.1 coordinate 636,227, forward strand.
AGATTCTTCTTGCTGTTATTTTCTGAGGTCTCTCCCAGACCCAAATATGGAATCTCTTCTCCACTTCTAAACCAAGGCTAGGGGCCCCAACCACATTGTCCCACAAATGATTTTGCTCACCTGCAGTTCCCCTTGTGGCTGCCCACTATGGCTGTCTTCTCTGACTTGGTACTGAAATCAGAAAATCTGCTTTCCCACAAGTACCCACAGCCAACAAAGTCTTGCTCCTGATTACTTCAGTGACCAAGTGTATGCTAGCTCCTCTTCCTCTCAGCCACAACCCAGGATGCATCTTATCAACACAGCTGCATTTGATATCCCTCAGTTGCAGGTCCTTCAGTCTTCTTCGCCTACTTGGCCATCAGACCACTACACAGTTGGTGATATTAAAATTTCTGAGACTGAGGCTTCCTTTCAACCCAGCTGCCCCCAGGGTTTGTTTCTTGATTCTGAAGAGATGGCCTGGAGGTGTTTGCACTTCTTTAGGCTGAACTTCCTCCCCTGGAGGGTCTGTTCTTTTCTAAAGTCTTCTCAAGCTGCCTTAGGAGGACAACTGCTTTACCAATTCACATGTGTCTATGTATATATATATATGTACATGTATATATATATACATACACACACGTGTATGTGTATATATGCATATATACATATGTGTGTACATATATGTGTGTGTGTTTGGTTAGTGGACACTATACATAATTTAAAATTGCTATTGCTTTAGACTACTAACTTTTTAAAAAGTGAGAGATATTAATCTATGAGGTAAAAGAAAAATTGTAGAAAATGATTGTCAATGACCCCAAAGCGTTAAAGATTTTAAAAGAATTTAAATAATTAGGAGAAAAAGATGAGGAGATCTGAATTAATACTCCATGTCCTAGATCTCTGACCTCTACAAATGAATGGATAGCTTTTGATACAGTCAATACTACAATTTGAAGTTGCAAAAATGAGAAATAAGTGTGGTGGTGGGGTTGGATAGATGGGGGTGGGGGTGGAAGGAAGGTGAAATAATCCTACCAAATTCGTTCATAGGTGACCAATGAAAATATAATAATTTCTTCAGTCTCTAAGCAAGAAACTTGGAAAATAGTATATGGAGGGGATAGGCTGAATTGAGGGGAATAGAAGCAAGAAGGTATGATCCCATAAGAGAAAGGAAAAGGTGCCACTAAGGAATTTTCACAATGGAAAAAAAAAAACATGACTGCACCAAGAGACAGAGACTTATAATACTCTATCCTGGGAAGAATTTACACATTAAGAGGCCATCTTCTCTGTCAAAGGGTTGTACCGCCATGGATACCATTCTGCCCCAAATGGCATTACTATTGTTATTTTTATTATTATTATTTAGCATTAGTATATCTATGAGACAGGCAAGCAGGGAATAAAGAACAGAAGGTGAGATCTATATAGACAATGAAACAGAAATGGGATACAAGAGGGAGGTCAAAACTACCACTTCAGAAGCTTCACACTCGTGAGACATACATGGAGAATAAAGAAGGAAGTAAATAGAGGTAAATAGAACTAAAAGGAGAGTAAGGAATTCAACGTATAGAATATTCATTTTAAAAAGTGAAATTCAGAAAAGACTAAAAGAGGAAGAGAAGAAAAACTTCTTGGCATGGAGAAAAGCAAATTAATTGGAGGAAAATTGAGAGGGAAGGTTTTTGCCCACATGCTTGGGTAGAACCATAAGGAGGTCAAAATGAGAAGATGAAAGAAACAAGTAGAATGCAAAAGAAATAACAGTTTAAGCATATTGAAAGTCTTTGGGATGAAGCAGATAAATGGGAGTGGCTAAGGAGGATGTGAGTGTAGGGAGGTATATGGCATGAAAAGAGTATATGGAAAATGACTATGGGGCAAAGTACTGACAAAACAGAAAGAATACATACATATATATGCATATATACATATACATACATATGTGGGTACATATACATATGCACACATGTGTATGCATATATAATATGTACATGTGTATGTACACACACAGAAAGATTGGAATAATAGAGACTAAAGGCAGCACTAGTAGCAAAGAAATTATATAAGACTGAAAGGAACATTTCCAGCATGTTGGAGAGTTCTTTTGTAGAAAACAACAATTATAATAACAATAACAAAAAGATCACCCAGGATGTGGAGGCCAGGATCACTAATTACAAGTGACTGGTATAGAGATAATTTATATTGATGAAATCATGTTTCTTTTGAAGTTTTGAAGAATATAGCAAATCCAGAAAGTCCAAAAAATCGGAAATAACTTTTAGTAGCTCCTTTCTGGCTGTGACAGTCACGTGATTTTGTCACTTGAATTGTTCTGTCACTAGATATTGTGGTCATTGGTAAAATTAAGAGTCAACCTATATCGTAGTAGAGCAAATTGACTAATATATACTATATCAATGACTCACTGAGGAGTCAGGATTTTAGGAGCAAATATTTCTCCATTATGACTGTGCTAGGAAAAAAAATATCTTTGTTCGGAATATATAGCCCATTCAAATGTAATGCAAAATAGAACACTTCCAGTATTTCTACCTATTGTGACACTACAATTTAATGCTTGCACCGTATTATTTATATGTTCCATATTCTCTTTCATATTGTTTTCCTTGCTACTGAGCCCATCATTTGATAGTGAAGCAGTTTCTACTTGGCTTCTTAGATTGATGGGTTAGTTGTGTGAGACAAGAATCCCTTCGTGCTTACTGGAGGCATATCTTTCATTTTAATGAACACAACCAGAAGCATTTTGTCTTCTGCAGACAAGCTTGTGTATAAGCCTGGAGAATCCACTGCCAGATTTCCCAGTACTCACATTCAGAGTTTGGTCCTAAAGCACCAAACTTACAATGGTTGCAACTCAGTCTTTGAAATTTATAAATAAAAGATATCTGGTAGTTCCTTTATTCCAAACTTCCCCCAAATTAAATTCAGTAAAAAATAATGTTTAGCATCTAAATATGCAAAGTACTATTCTAGGCACATGAAATTAATATAGTCTATAGGGAATAAATATATAATGAAATCTGTACTAAAATTTAAAAAAATAATAAAATGAATTGTTATTATAAAATCAAGAAAGGAGAGAAAATTTGTAGCTAGAGGGATGCAGGATGTAAATGGGGGATTCAGAGTTGTATAGATATTAATAGAGTTATATAGAAAAATAGGGATTTACTGTAAGTCTCTAAATAGGAGATGGTCATATACATGTTTTAGGAGTGCCTATCACTTGATAGATAAGTTTGTACTCAATAGATATTCCTAAATATTTCTCACATCTCTTAAAGTTATAGATTACACACAGATAGAAAGATAGATTCATAGATGGATGGATGGATAGATAGATAGATAGATAGATAGATAGATAGATATAGAATTTTTCTCCTGAGCTTGTCTTGCACCACAGCTTCCTCTTGGACATCTACAATTGTATGTCCAGTTAAAGATAGATCATGCAGCATCTCAAATTCAACATATCCAAAAGAAAATTCACTATATTTCCTCTCAAAACTCTTTCCTGTTTCCACTTTCACTATAACCGTTGAAGACACACAATCCTCCAGGTTTATCATGGTATTGTAATCTTTTATTTTTCTCTTGCAATCCCTCCACATACTTATTGTGCTACCAAGTCTTGTTGCTACCTTCAGAGCATTCCCCTTCTCTCCACTCACACCACCCCATTGCATTGGCAAGCCCTCATCAACTCACATCCGATCACAATAGCCTCCTGGTTGATCTTGCATCCTCACCTTTCCCCATTCCAATCCATTATCTACTTAGTTGTTTCATAATAATAACAATTATTATTATTAATTTTGTTCAGTCATTTTAGTTGTGTACAACTCTTTATGACTCCGTTTGGGTTTTGTTTTGTTTTGTTTTGTTTTTTGGCAAAGAAACTGAAGTGGTTTGTTATTTCTTTCTCTAGCTCTTTTTTTACAGATGAGGAAACAGAGGCAAATGACATTAAGTGACTTGCCCAGGGTCACACAGCAAATAAGTGTATGAAACTGTTTGAATTAAATTCTTCCTGACTTCAGGCCTAGTGTTCTATCTACTTTGCCATCTAGCTGGACGTTATTATCATAGTTAACCTTTATACTATATGCCAGGGAAATACTTTACTTATGTTGTCTCATTTAAAACTCACAACAACCCTGGGAGGTAGGTGTTATCATTATCTCCATTTATTTTAAATAAGAAAACTAAGGCAAACAGATTAAGTGACTATCCCAGTGTCACACATCTAGTAAATATTTGAAACTCATGTCTTCCTGACTACATCCCTGGTACTTTATCTACTGGACCACCTAATTGTCAAAATAATTATTCCTACCTAGCAAAATCTTTATTTTATTCAACCTCAATATAGGCTCTCTGTTCCTTCCAGGGTCAAATATAAAATTCTTTTCAGCATTTCAAAACCTTCATAATCTGAGTCATTTCTACTTTTCCAGTTTTCTTACACTTTATTCCCCTCCAGCAATCTTTTCATCAGTTGTCCCCCAGGCTTCCAATGCACACTCTCCTCCCCTGGGCCTTCTGGCTTCCTTGTATTCTTTCAAGATGCAACACAAATCCTACTTTCTGCAAAAAGACTTTTGAGGTCCAACCCCCCCTTGTCTTTTCCACTATTGCTTTCCCTTACCTATAACTTACTGTATATATCTTATTTCACATTGTTTTTAACCTATTGGAATGTGATTTTCCTAAATGCCAGCACCATAATGGTTGTCCTTTCTTTTATCTTTTTAATACTTAGTACAGTAGCTGACACATAGTAATTCAATAAATTATTGACTTGTTGACTTACATAGCCTCTTGACTAATGTTGCTATCCATTTCCTAATGATTTAACCTCTACCAATAGGGCCCTCTTCCCACTTCCCCACACTATGACATGGTCACACACCTTGATCCCTTCAGTATTATGTGCTAGAGGACTTTTAAAACAATGCCAAAGGATCATGAATCTAGGTCTGGAAGGGATTCAAAGGCAATTTAATCCAACTCTTTCATTTCAAAGATGAAGAAAAATGTGCATGGAGATCCATTCATTTACCTATGGACACATAGGTACTTAGCATCAGAGTTTGGATTGTGACATAGATCCTATAAATTCAGAGTCAATACTCTTTCCATTGCAGCATAATGGCTCTCAAAAAGAGTGTTTGGCTTTAACTCCTATTACTTCTGATTTTCTTCACGTGTCCTGGTAGTTCCAGGAAAAAAATGATGGAAGAGTGAAGGGAGGGTAGAAAATGAGTGTTGAGTTATTAAATTAAAAGTTCAGTTGCATATGTGAGGGAATAATTTGCACATGGCTTTATCTCATGAGTAGGAATTAAAAGAATACACTCAATCAAAGATACTTTCCATGTGACATGATTAGATGGCTCTAATCTGGGTTAACTCTAGCCCTGCACTTCAATTCAAGTCAAAGGGCATTGTTAAGAGCTTTTCTGTATTATGAACAGACAAAGAGACAAGCCTATTATATATTATTAGAATTTGGGAACTAGAAGTTGCTGCACAGTATCAATTATGTTGAAAGGATTTGTAAGAGAAGAAAAGAAATTTATTATCAGAGTGAATAACTTCCTTTCCTCACATATCGTTCTTGCCTATATTAATGTGACTATATACTTAGAAATAAAATCATAAGATTTGCAGCTGAAAGGGACTTTAGGGATCATCTAATCTGGTGTGGTTTAACCTGGGTCCAGTGAACTTGTATGTTTAAAAAAATGAAAACTGAATTTCAGTATAAATGATTTAATTTATAATCTTGTTTATTTTAGTGTACTTTATACATTAGAAATACATTATTCTAAGATGTATCTCTAGGCTTGACCAGATTGGAGCACAATTAAAAAAAAAAGGTTAAGAATTCCTGTTCTAATATTATCCTCTCATTTTATTTTAAAAATCACTTCTTGTTCTCTTCCCACTGCCTTTCCTTCCCCTGATGCAATGAACCCTACTTAAAATGAATTATTAAGGAACTACAGTCTGAGTATGTGAAGCATCCAACATCCTGTATACTGTCTTTCTACACTGAAGAACACAGAAATGTATCTTGTCTTACTTTTCTATGATGGAGATTAGTCATTATATCAAATGGCACAATGTGCTGGACCTAGATTAAGGAGAACATGAATTCAAATTCAGCTCCAGATGTTTACTAGCTGTGTGATCCTGGCCAAGTCAATTCATTTCTGTCTCTATTTCCTCATTTTAAAAATTGGGCCAATCCATATGTGTGTGTATATGTCTATGTGTATACACACATATATACATATACATGCACACATATGTGTGTCTGTATATATTTGAAATAGTAGAAAATGGTTTTTCTACTGTCTCCTAGAGGGGCTGTGAAGATTAAATGTGACAATATTTGGTAGTGATTTGCAAATCTCAAATCCTTTATAAATATTAGATACAATGATAGAGGTAATGATGATGATGATGATGATGGTGATGATGCATTTTATAATTGTTTTTATTTATCCTTTTGTGGTTTGCACTGTGTGGTTCTCTTGATTCTATTTTCCTTTCTCTGAAGGAATAAAAAAACATAGCTCTAAAAATGCAATGATACTCAGATGATGATGTAATGTTAATGAGATAATAAGATCTTCCCTGCCCATTAAGAGGTCTCATGTGGAACCAATTGGGGGAGGAACTTTCTTAATGAGAAGCCTGCTTAAGGGAGGCTTACTTATAGGAAGGCTTTAATACCCTTTGGTACTAACCTAATTAGGCACTAGGTCATGAGGTTTGTGACGTCTTCTGGTTCTGATAAGTGTATATATACTCTGAGTTGGTATTTTGCTTTGTGAGTTCACTTATGAGAAGGCCAGATTCATTTCCAGCTGAGACTCAGAGTATCCATTTGTTCAGACCCCCCAACTGTTCAGATATAAAGGCTCTCTCTATCCAGTGGTGTTTGTAAAGTATATAGCAATATTGCTTTGATTCAGGCTGTCAGAGCTTTGTGTGTTAGTCTTTATGTTTTAGCTTGTATTTTCTCTGATGTTTATGGTGCTGACATTTCCCCTGAACTAGTAAATGTAATTAAAAGTAGGATTGCTAACCCCTTTTTGAGCAGTATTTCCTAGAAAAACAGATCAAAGAACCTGTGCTAGCAAGTCATCCTGGATATACTAGGGTGCTTGCTGTTATAGATGTCTAGACCAACATCCTCATTTTACAGATAAGGAAACTGAGGCTCACAGAATATAAATGGCATGTAAAAAGTCCTATAAGAAGTGACAAAAACTGAGATTTGAACCCAAGTCCTCTGATTCCAAGTCCAGTGCACTTCAATGCATTATCACATGCCCCTTTCTAGCACCCCTTTCTGAGTTGACTTCCTCATTAGAATATCTGCCTTGAGAGCAAGAAGTGTATTGATTTCTTATATTTATGTCCATAGTATTTAGCCTTATCCCAATACTTGACACTGAGGAGATATTCAGGAAATATTTTGCGTATGGATGTGTGTGTGTGCTATGAAGTATCTGTCTATCTGTCTATCATCATCTCTGTTATTGTCTCACTTTATATATCTTTACAAATTTCTATAAAATTTCATACTAAATTTTAACACAGTAATATTACATTATGCTAATATGACATATTTTGTTAATTAATTTTGTAATCAATAGATCGTATAGGCCTCCACTTCTAGCCTACTACTACTACTACTAGTTGGTTAGTTGTTATCACTCATTCTCAAAGAGGACCAAAATGACATCACTATGTAAGACTCATGTTACAGTGTCTCTGACTATGGTTGTTCAGACCAGTACAAGCTTGGAATGCTCTATCACAGGTCAGGCACTAAGAGGCCATGTGAACATTTGGGGTGGATTCTCTAAATGTGTGAATCTTGAGTTTCTTTTGAGCTACGTCAACTCTGCTTTGCTCATGAAGCACAGCACCTTCTACTACTACTGCTGCAGCTGCTGCTAGTTATACTGCTACTTCTACTGCTATTACTATTACTATTACTACTGCTCCTAATTCTGTTACTAACTGCTACTTGTTACGATTACTACTACATACATACATATATATATATATATATATATATATATATATATATATATATATATATATACATACATACACACACACACGTTAACAAGTAAAAACCAGTTTGACTATTATGATCCCTCTTCCCAAGATGCAGCCTCCCTCATTCTTAGGCACTTGTTTGCTATGGCACAATTAGAGTTAAGTTTTCTGGGTCCCTACTCCTCATTTCCTGTTTGACATCTCTGAAAAGCCCTGATGTCAGTGGTCCAGACTACTAACTGCATTCTCTCTCAAATAATGGCACAGCATTGTATGAAGTCTGCTTCAGCTCTTTGTCTCAAATTCTATGTTAGTTTGAACCCAGAGTAGCTTTGGGCCCTGGCACTGAGTTGAGGGATACCCAATTTGTTGTTGATCTGAGCTGCTAACCTACCAGTGCTTCTGGGTAAGTATGTATAGGAGTGCGTGGGGAAGGGGAGTAAGGAAGTGATTATACTGCTCCCATGGCTTCTCTGGAAGTATAAATGTCAGTCTTTGGGAACAGTTTCCTTCTCTTTCAACCTCCAGGCTATTTGGAATTGAGGTCCCTCATTTTTGGGGTGAGGAAACTGAGTCCAGGAAAGGGTGAATGCCTTGATCAGATTTATATGTCCTTTGTCTTGAAGTCCTAAAGAGAAATAAATTAAAAACTGGAATTGACACATACTTTATAATTGAAATATATATAAATTGTTTTGAAAGGGAAATGGTTTCAATTTTATCCTGTAAAGTTTTGTAGAATATGGTAAATGGTCCATCAGGAAAACAATCAATTAACAAGCATTTCTTAAGGCCAAGCACTGTATTGAGCCTTGGGGATACAAGTCTAAAGAATGAAACAATCTCTGATCTAAAGGAATGTACCTTCCAAATAAGCCAAGTGCATATGTAAGTATAAGCAGAATAATAATATAGAGGATGTATAGAAATAATTGCATCCAGTTCACTTTTTAACTTTGGCTATACTATACCAGAAAGAAGATAATCTGTATCAAGTTTAAAGTCCTTTCTTTACTGAATTGAGAATACAATGAATCAGGCTGGTGGTACAATCAGTCTACTCTCTCTAATAGTGGCACGAAGGGACTTATTTTGTAAGATTGCTCTTTCCACTGAACCATGTAATCCCTCATATATACACTCAACATGCCCCAAACTGAACTCATTATCTTTTTCCCCAAACACTCCTCTTTTCCAAACTTTTATGTTACTATTGAGGGTCCTACCATCTTCTCAGTCACCCAGGCTTACAACCTCACTCTCTCTCACCCCCACATCCAATCACTTGCCAAGGCCTATTGATTCTGCTTTTACAATATCTCCCCTATATACCTCATTTATCCTCTGACACTCTCACTACTATGGTGAAGGCCCTCATCAGCTCATGCCTGAACAACTGTAATAGTTTCCTAGATGGTATCTCCCACATTCTAGTTCATCATCCATTTAAACTATCATCGGTATTTGAGGAGGTAAGAATTAGATACAAGTTCCAGTAGGGCCCTGATCAATGCTAAGTACAATCAGTTCATAGGTTCCCAAGATGCCTTGCTCCTATTATTGTTTGCTCTGGTTTTTATAGTTTCCTGGACTTTATATTTTTAAAATTATGCCTGCTTACTTACTAGAGGCTTTTAAAATTATATTCACCCATGCCTTAACATGTAGTGATTAAAAATGAAAGAGGTTAATGCTCTTTAAAAACTGCCAGAGTGTGTTAGAATTGTATTAAGTCAAGTTCTGAGAGTTTTATGGTTAAATAAACAAATAATATTTTATGGTGGCTCATTTGAGCAGGATTTTATATTACTCTCTAGATTGGAGCCTATGTACACCTAATAAAAGAGAAGGAAAAGTCTAAAAAGAAAGAAAAAATGTTGCATCAAAAGAATATATGAAATACAATAGTACAATCGGGAATTTTGTATAAATGAATTTGGCTAGAATAAATGGTTCATATGGGGTAGTAATAAGTTAGAAAATTCAATAGAAGTAAGAGTGTTAATGGCCTTGAATGGAAGAATTAAGTCATATTTTGAAGGCAGTAGCATTTACTGTTATTGACCTAGGGATACCTTATGAGAATGTAAGCTCCTGGAGGACAGGGACTATAATCTTTCTGCTTGTATCTATATTTCTAGTGTTGAGTGAAATCCCTGGCATATAGTAAGTACCTTATAAATTAATACTTTTTATAAATTTCTTGGAGAATGCCATAAATAATGGTGTATTCTAGAATGATGGATCTGGTAATGATAAGCATTAACAGAACAAAGATAGATAGATAGATAGATAGATAGATAGATAGATAGATAGATAGATAGATAGATAGAAAAATCAGGGAGACCAGTTAGGAGGTTATTATAATAATTCAAGGATGAGACATTAGGAGACTGTACTAGCATGGAGGCAGAAGAAAGGAAAGCAAAGGAATGATTGGTAAAAGATTATGACTTTAAGATTGTTAGAATTTGGATACTAAGGTAATGGAAAACCATGGGATGATAGTAGACAAGAGTTAATGATGGCTCTGAGGTGATGACTATGATTTACAGCTTGTCTCAAGAAATCTCTAATCTACCTAGAAAGTAACATATACATTGATGTTGTTTGGTCATTTTTAAGTTGTATCTGACTCTTCATGACCACATTGTAAGTTTTCTTGGGAAAGATACTGGAATGGTTTGCCATTTTCGTCTCCAAAGACAAACATAAATGTATGTAAATAAGAATTGTCAGTATGCAACTAAGCACTGAGTGGTATAGATAGCAGACGCTATGAGTATTTGCTCTTAGCAGAAGGATACTTCATCGTGGTATGAAGTAGTAAAGAGCTTCACAGAAAGATGAAATTGAACTAGACATTGATGGGTGAGTGTACTATTTGTCTATAAAGAGATAGTGAAATCACATTTATGATTATAGCATGAACAAATGTGTGAAGGAAGAAATTTGAATAAATTTGAGACAGTAAGTAGATCATTCTTCTTAGAATGGAAGGTTTATGCTGTGGAGTTTAGGGGAATAAAACTGGAAAGATGATTTGGTACCCTATTATGGGAGACCTTAAATTTGAGTTTGAGCATATTGCACTTTCCATGATAAGCAATGATATTGAGAAAGGGAATGTTTAGAAAGATTTTTCTGGGTTTTTCATGGCACAATGGAAAGAATTAGCCCAGGAGTAAGGAAAACTTGAGTTTAAGCCATGCCTCTGATGTGTGTGTGTGTGTGTGTGTGTGTGTGTGTGTGTATTTGCTGTGTAACCTTGGGAAAGACATTTACCTTCTTTGTGAACTAAACTCTCATGAAATTTTAAATTGCAGAGTTGGCGCCGATTTGCATTAATAGTGGGAATTTCCCTCATTGGTATTTTCCATACACTAATGAAATAATAGATACATCAGAACGATACTGGAACCAGCTTAAGCTGACTTTCTACAGCCAATAGTTAAATTCTCAATGTAAGCATTTTTGACTCAGAATTTGACAAGCTACAGATCACAGCTCCAATCATTGTATTATTGATTGCAAAGACTTAAGAATGTGATGGACAAAATGTTAATAATTAACATTAAATTATATGTGTTCTGTGCATTTTTTTTCCTGGAGAACCAGGTGTTTAAAAAAAATCAGCACACACCACTGAGTATAATCCAAAAAGAAACAATGACAATGACAACAAAATAATTTGTTAATGATATGTAATGTAGATTAATGGAAGGAGACTAAAATGTTGATGGAAAAAGAATTAGAGTTCATTGTTGTATGTTATCATCCTGGCAGGCTTCATGAAAGTAGTAGGTCTTGAATTGGATAGTGAAAACTTTGAAAAAGGAGAAAGAATTTAGGTTACAGGGCATGAAATGAACTGTTGTCCTGATAAAAATAGAGATGGATTTTGAGGAATAATAAATTAATAAAAATAATTTATTAAAGGCCTACATTATGTTGATGAAATGACAAAAAAAATCAACATCATTATCAGAGAAGTAAACCTATAGGTATAGCCTGTATAAGAAAGCATTGAGTATCCCCTAGGTGGAGGTCTTCAAGCAGAGGCCGAATAACTACTTGTCAAACATGCTATTACAAGAATTCCTTTTGGGTATAGATTAGGCTGTTGAGGGATTGCTTTTGAGCATAGTTTTGGCCACTTGACTATTGAGACTCCTTCCAATGCTAAAATTCTATGAATGTGAAAATTTTCCTCATTATATCTTTTTCTCATTACTACTACTCTATGAAGCCAAACAGAATAAATCTAAACATTTTCAAACAAAAACCTTTCAACACTCTTTGAAATTATTTAGTGCCTTCTCCATTTGAATGTGCTCACTCCTTCCAAGTTATCCTCATATGACTCAAAACCTTTGCCCACCTTGGTCATCCTCTAAAATTCCCTCCAGTTTATCCATATCTTTATTAAAATAGGGTGCCTCAAATAGAACAAAATATAACAAATATGATCTGACCAGATAAGAGTGCAGAGAATATTATCTCCTTTGTTTTTTTTGTTTTGTTTTTAAGAATCTATATTTCTCTTAATGAAGACCCAAAAGCCTCATGACATTGTTAATACAAATTTAGTTATTAGTCCACTAAATCTCCATATTTTTTCAGATAACTGTCTTTTTTTAATTGATTTTTAACCTGTATAAAATTATGTATCTCCATTTAATTTCATCATATTAGATTCTCTCACATTCTTGAGTTTGTCAATATCCTGTTGAATTCTTGCTCCATTGTCCAGTATATTTGCTGTCTCCCTTGGTGCTGTGCCATCTGCCAATTGGATGAGTGTGCCACTTTTGCCTTTATTTTTGTCACCAATAAAATGGTAATTATCATAATGCTACATACAGATAATGAACCATCAGTGATTTCACTGGGATTCTGGCTTCTTGAGAAGTTCCAAATCCACCTAAACATATGATGGTCAAGTCAAGCATCTCTACCTTGATTTCCACAGGAACAGTATGAGATATTTTATTTAATACTTTGGTCCAATCTAGAAGCTTGGCAGGGAAAAGGATAAAAGTAGAATGAAAAATAAGGTGAGAAAAATCTTCAAGTGAACAAAATTAAGTTGGAAGAGAATCACTTGAGAAAGATTTACTATTTATTTACATATTCATATATGTACATACATATACATATATTTTTCTTTATAATTAGTCATTAAGTCACATTTCTTATGAAGAACATGTGATCATACTTGTAAAATGAATCCACCCCTAAATCTCCCAAACTAGTGGGTGTAATAAAGGATACCTAGAGTAAGCACAACAACAGAAGACCTGTTTAAGTTTCTAAGGTCTAAGATTAAATAGCAAATAATGCCAATTGTGAAGGAGATGAAAACAAACATGTTAAGAAATGTTTTAGCACCTTCATAAAATTTAAAATTTTTGCAGATTGAAGAGAAAAATCTATGTTAACACTGTTTCCATTTTTACTATATTCCCAGAGCCAACAAATAAATAGTTCTGACTATATTTATATAAACAAAGCAAATATAGTTTACTATTTCCATTGCTCTCTGATCGCTTTCATGTGTCTGCTGACTCCAAATTTGCCATTAGAACTTAAACATATTTTCTTATCCTGTTTTATCTTGTTCATGTCATAGAAGCAAGGATAATGAGATTGAAGGGACCCCAAGGTCATCTAGCCTAATTCTTTAATTTTACAGGTAAAGAAACTGATGTGCAGAGAAGTTATATCCATGATTATAGGGAGTAAATAATCAGAAGCAGGTTTTGAACCTTTCTACCATAGCATTTTCCCCACAGAGTTATTTGCATTCAATACAAAATCTCTCCTCTTCTCAAGTTCACTTCATGGTCATCAACCAAACCCCAATGAGTATAAACTAGCTCCATACGAATCATACTTCTTTCTTGGGCAGAGTTGAGCACCTCTCCTAGCCTTCCTTTTCATATCAAATCCTTCTATATAATTAGGGGTATGTGTATACATAATTATGTGTTGTCATATATACATATACATACAGACATATATAAATATTCATATAATGTATAAATTTGTGTATATGTATATTCCCCTAAATATAAAGAAGAAATTAAGAAGACAAGGAAGATGAAGAGGTGCTACATATGTGTGTATGTCTTCTACTCAAAAACCCTAGATTCCCCATTGAATAATCTTCTCAACTGCTATTATCCACAACTTTACTATTTTACTGCCTCTTAGGCACACAAAAAGATATTCCAAGTCTTAATCCCACCATCATCCATATGTTTTCAACTCTATGATTCATATCTCTGAAATTCTTCTCTGACCACTTCTTTTCTTTCCATCAATCTTTCTTCCTCACTCATCCCAACTGATATTCTTCAATTTTCTGATACTTCATCCTTACTGATTTACTCATTCATTAACTGGCCTCACTTTCATACTTTTGAAATCTTGATGCTAAGTTTGACCATTATATACCCTCCTGGGTATGCTAGGATGCTTGCTGTTATTATTGCTAACACTTCTAAAATATATCTTATGTATTTATTTTTGTATGTATTTAATATGTACTTTTATACATGCATGTGATATACCCTCATAAAAGGGAAGATCTTTGAGGGTAGATGCTTTTGTTTGGTTGTCTTTCTATCCCCAGTTAGCAAAATGCTTAACTCATACCTAGTAGGTGCTTAGTAATTGTTTAATGAATAATTTGTTTGAAGGGGAGGAGAAAATTGGCAGAGGGAAGTCACTTTGAATCTATTGAAATATTTGAAAAGAGAAGTGATAAATTCCTGACATAGGGTTGTTGTGATGTGAGTGAATGGAAGATATTTGAATGTGATACACTGATGAGGATGTAAGATAGTGAATAGACTTGTCAACTGATCCATGATGTGTTGTGAGTGAGCAGAAAAAGATTTCAAACTTGGATGACTGGAATGATTGTGGTGCCTTTGATCAAAATAGTGAATTTCATAGGAGGGCTAAGTTTAGGGGAAAAAGTTAATGAGATAAGAAACAGTGTGGCCTAGACCCAAACCCAAGTCTTCTGACTTCAAAACAAATGTTTTATACAATGCCTCAAATTGCTTCTCAGGAAGTCTTGGAGATTTCCCTGGGAGCATCTACTACAATGTCTCTCATTCAAACATCATTAGAATTGTTTAATACCAACTTACTCCTAAATATTTGTTTACCCTTTAGCAATTCCCTCACCCAGGAAAAAAATTCTCATATAGAAAACTTTTGCTTATTGTTCTACATCTCTTCATTTTTGAATAATCTCTGTTGTTTTCCTTTCCAACTGATTCAGATGATCCGGGACCCTCTTGGGATTTATTGCTAAAAAATTCATCCAGAAATTTTATCACTTTAGTTAATATTTCCAGTCCAAGAAGTGCTGCCAGTATCCTTTGGCAAGCTAATCATAGTTTTCCCTCCTGTAGAATTTGGTTTCAAGATCACATCAATATTCTCTTGCTAACTCTTCTTTTCATAAATTCATATAAGGTATTTACTGAAGAACCCTAATGTGCAAGGCACTATGGTAGGCATGTGGCAATTCAAGTCAACAATCATTTATTATCACTTACTCTTGTGTTGAGCACTAGAGGACAAAAACACAAAGAAAAGTATAAAATAATACTGATGTCAATGAGTTTGAAATCTAATGGGAGACATAGCACACAAACTACTTTGTACAAATAATGTATATACAGGTAACTTAGAAGCAACCTCAGAGAGCAAGCACTATTATTAAGGGGGTGGAGGAGAGGAAGAAAGGTTCCTTACAGGTGGAGATAAGGAGAGAGAGAAAACCAGGAGTGAAAAGCAGCCAGTAAAATTGCTTGGAGTGTGGAGATGGAGTGCAATGAGGAAGCCAGTGTCATTAGATTGTAGAGTCTGGGAAGGGGATTAAGGTATAAGAAGCCTGGAAGATTAAAGAGGGCCAGGTAATGAAGGGATTTAAAAGCCAAACAATAGAATTTTGTATTTAATTCTAGAGGTGCTGATATGCTTGATAGGCTCACCCCTTCCTATACTAAGGAATACTAGGAAGAGGAGAGAACGGGACTGGAGCTAATGGACACCGCAAAAAGCAATTAACAAGAGGAACAAATGTCAGGACTTCTGTGGCTAAGACAGAGTGAGCCAGTGGTATAGAAACCATAGACCAGAGGTCAGAGACTGCTCCTCTGGAACCACTTTGAACTGAAATGGCCAGGAAAGGCCATTCTTTAGTTCTTTTTTATCCTGTTCCTCTCTTCTGAGAGGACTGAGACTGATGCATTTCACAGGTTATGAGGGTTATACTTACTTCTTAAAAGTTTTTAAGCTTTCTGTTTTCAAACTTTATTTTCTCTTACACCACAATTGTGATAAAACCTGTTCAAGACTCGCATTGTTAATCTATTTTTCTTTTCTTTGTTTTTATTTTGGGAGCAGGGCAGGAGAATGGAATTGAGAGCAAGTGATCCAGAGAGCAGAGGAGCTAAATTTAAAATTGTGGTATTTTTTTCCAGAGCGTGATCTCTGACTGTGAGCTCTGAGCTAGAGACAAGAATTATTGATTCATTTTTAAAACATCCCCAGGGCAAATGGCATGCATATCCTGCTATTCCTCTAGGCAACAGAGTTAGCATGGCTGCAGATTTGACTGGAGGCTGGCACTGAGTCACTGCTTTGGCCATTTTGTCTGTGTACATGGGGTTGATTTAGACTAAGTGTTTTTAACAATTTATATGTTGTGTACCTGCTCCTTCTGGCAGTCTGGAAAAGACTATGTACCCATCAGAATAATGTTTTTAAATGTATTTTAGGCATTTAAATACATAGGATTACAAAAGATGCCAATTAAATGGAATTATATTTTTTCTATAAATCTATATATCTACTATATGTAGTAGATATATTTATAGTTATCTATAAATAGTAGATTTGTATTATTTATATAATTGTTATGCATACTTTTATTTATACTTATATATCATATATGTACATATATACTATATATGTACATATATTATGTATTATGTTACATATAATATACATCATAATACTATATAATATATTACATATAATATACTATATATATGTACTATATATTATATATAGTTATATAATAGTAGATCTATATAATTACAGTTGCACATATCTATATACAGAATATAAATGTAGATACAGATATAGATAAATAATGTATGGGCCTTATTTTAGGGACTCCTGTTTTAGAGGAAAGTTATTCCCTTGGCTTGGAGATTTTAGAACAAAAGCCATTCTCAAGGGAAGTATTAGAACTGCTCACAAAATGATGGGGAATAGTTAAGAGTGATTGAGCTGCATACCAGCAGATACCAACATGAGAGTTCCACCAACTCTGCTTGACATGAAGAAACTAAAATGGGACCTCTTGTATCCATATATGTAACGTACAATGTCATGATGCTAGAGGGACTATGATAGAACTTGCTAATGGATACAGAGAAGTGATGCATTTACACTGAAGATATAGATAGATATAAATATATAGAGTTATCTGTGTGTATATATAGTATGTATGTGTATATGTATGTATGTTTATGCATGTATAGGTAGATATAGATGATAGATAGATAGATAGATAGATAGATAGATAGATAGATAGATAGATAGATAGATATGCATACACACACCCATATAGGTTAAAACAAAGGCAGGAGTTGCTACAGATAACAAATGTTGCATGCACTTTCAGATAAGACTATTGTTATTAGTTTCATTTATTTGATTTACAGTTACAAGAGAACTCTCACAAAATGTGAGCAATCTATAAATATTTGCAATAGAGAAAGCAACAAATATAAAACTTAAAAAATGAATTACAGTTATATTCATCTTAATAGGTTGGGTACAAAACTATGTTCATTTAAAGATCTCCAGGTTAAAATTAGACACAAACATATGCATATATATACCCACACACAAAAAAACTTTATCCTTATGCTTTTTGGAATGAGTTTATTCTTGTCATTGATCTACTTTTTTCTTCTCAACTTGGCTATTTCTCCAGTGTTATAGGAAATAAAAATATTGGGGTAATAATTTTCATGGTCTATGTAATCATGAGGTCTAGGATTGTATAGCAAGTTACCACTCATCTTTCCCAACATGACTTTTCCAAACAGAACTTCTGTTTAAAGTATCAATCAGTTTGAGACCTAATCAAATTAAAACCTCTACAATTTTTTTCAGTTTTCTACTCCAACTCCCTCTTGGAATTCTTGTGTTCTATAACTCACAGGAGTCTAAGGTGTGTGTGGGGGGGGAGTAGGGGGGAGGGAATGGGAATAAAATGGGTGGAGAATATTAAACTGTTCCATTCTCCTTCCCTTTGCATGACTGGATAATTCTCTGTCTTTGCTGATTTTGTTTAACATTTTGTTTGTCATATTCTGCCAAATATTAAAGGGAAAATTAATAGATGTAGAGTTTATGAACAGTTCAGTAATTGATGAAAGGAATAATAGTAGGCCAACAAGTTGTTTAGGTTTAAACTTTATCTGAAATACCAGTGTCAGTGACCTAGACCTACAATTTTTACCTTTCTATTTTTCCTTCTCTGACATTCTATCATGACTCAACCCTTCTTTTTTTTTTAAACAAATGCTTTATTAACTTCTGTTTTACATCATTCATTTCTGCCAGATTTGAATTACAATTATTTTACCCCCTGTTTTTCCCCAACCGACTCTCCCAGAATAGTAGTCCCACAAGACATCGCTTCCTCCAGTCTGCTCTCTCCCATATCTTCTCCCATACCCCTTTTGACTTCTCCATTAGTGGAAGGTAAATCTCTGTGTTCCAATGCCTGCCCATCTTATCACCCAATTACAAGCAAAAGAGTATTAATAATAGTATATCTATCTATCTATCTATCTATCTATCTATCTATCTATCTATATTTGAAACATTTAATTTTAAGACCTCGAATTTCAGATCCATTCCCTTCCTCCCTTGTCACCCACTCCCTCTGGGAAGATAAGTAATTCAGTATATGTTGTACATGTCTAGCTATGCAAAACATTACCATAGTAGATATATTGTACAAGGCTGCTTATAATTCCCTCCCACCCATCCCACGCCCCCCACCTGGTCCATTCCCTACTTGATCCTGTCCCTCTTCTATAGTGGGTACTTCCAACCTCCCCTCCCCCCAAGGATGCCCTCCCATCCATCATCCCTCCTCTCATCCCCCTTCCCCCTATTCTGCTGCAGGTTGAGATATCCCATTTAGTATGTATGCCATTCTCTCCCTGAACCAAAATCAATAAGAATGTGGTTTTGCCTTTTTGCCTTCCTATTCTTCCCCTCCCTTGCAGCCACTTCCCCTTGCTTCTTCTACATGAGATAATTTACCTTATCCTGTCTCTCCCCTTCTCCTCTTGCCACTTTCCTCTCACACCTCATAATTTTACCCCTTGAGTATCCTCCCTTCCCAAAAATTTCAACCTATGCCCTCTATCCATGTATAACTGTAAACATATATACACACATTCACATATGTATTCATATGACCATACACCCTTCTTCCATTATTTTCATACTGAGAAAGATTGTTTTTCCATATAGGAATGTAAATAGTTCAACTTTGATAAGTTCCTTTTAATTTATTTTCCCTGATTACCTTCTCAGGCATCTCTTGCTTCTTGTGTCTGGATGTCAAATTTTCTATTCAACTCTGGTTTTTTCCTCAAGAATGCTTGAAATTCTTCTATTCCACTGAATGACCAAATTTTCCCCTGAAACAAAATACTCAGTTTTGCTGGGTAGGTGACCCTTTGGTTCAGTCCCAGCTCTTTTGCCCTCTGGAATATCATATTCCATTCCCTTCGATCTCTCAGTGTAGAAGCTTGCCAGGTCCTGGGCTATTCTGATTGTGTTTCCACAATATCTAAATTGTTTCTTCCTGGCTGCTTGTAGTTTTTCCTTCTTGATCTGGGGATTCTGGAACCTGGCTATAATATTCCTGGGAGTTTTCTTTTGGGGATCTTTTTCAGGAGGTGATTGGTGGATTCTTTCAACCTCTATTTTGCCCTCTGGATCTAAAACATCAGGGCAATTTTCCTTGAGAATTTCTTGAAGGGTGATTTCTAGGTTCTTTCTTTGATCATGGCTTTCAGGTAGTCCAATAATTTTTAAATTGTCTCTCCTGGATCTATTTTCCAGGTCAGTGGTTTTTCCCATGAGATATTTCACATTGCCTTCTAATCTTTCATTTGTTTGGATCTGCTTAACAGCATCTTGATTTCTCATAAAGTCATTAGCTTCCATTTGCTCCATTCTAACTCTGAAGGAATGAATCTCCTCAGTGAACTTTTGAGATTCTTTTTCCATCTGACAAATTTGGCTTTTTAAGTCATTCTTCTCCTCATTGCCCTTTTGGGCCTCCTTTGCCAAAGTGCTGCGCTGGTCCTTACTGCAGGGCTGCTGGGCTGTCCTCAGTGGGAGGTTAGCTTCTCTGTGTCGTTCTATGGGTGCTGGGGCTCCAGAAGTTGTTCAGAGTCCCCTTTTACATATTTTGGAGGTGATCTGTGGGGAGAGTGGCTTGGACGAACTGTTTCTATTCTGCCCTCCTGGCTCCGCCCCTGATTCAACCCTTCTTGAATAATTTTCTCTAGTTCTAAATTATAGAGGAGTTGAGGAGTTGAGAGTTCCTTCTCCTAGCCTTTAGAGTTAGTCATTTGTAAGAGGTGATTTGACTTCTACACATTGACAAAATAAAATCTCTTCTCCTTCTAATTTTAGACAAGAAACTTTCTTCACAAAGTGAACTCCAAAACTATTGATTAATGCCTTTCAGTCCTTGTCACTTCTCTTAATCCCTCTCTGGAGATTTTTGTTCTCTGAACCCCCGGCAAGTTCATTATCTGACTTCATCCCTTATCTAGTCTTCTCTTACCTAGGAATTCTTGGATGACTGGGACCTACGCTAGTCTTGGGCCCCGTAATACACATATTAGAGGATTATTGAGTTTCTTTTCATTTCTTTGCATATGATGTCCCTACAAACATAAACTTCTCTTTCCACCTGAATCTCTGCTGCCTTACACCTGTGCGACTTTCCCCTAGCCATTGCTGTTCAATTTTGGCTCAATTGTGTAATAGGCAGAGATATTCTGAGGCCAGCTTCAATCACTGGAACATGTGTTGGTAAATTTTCATGTTAGTATTTATACCTCAGAAATCAGCAAAAGCTATAAATCCAGGCAGATTTATCATATTGTTGAATGTCTAGCCTTAAGAAAATGATGGAGAAAATGTTAATAATGTGGATGAAATTTAAGAGCGCCTATGTAATTTTTTTTCAAAGACTCAGTTATGAAACAATTACCTGCATAATCCTGACCAGTCAGCACTGGTCACATTTCCTTGACTTCTGCTATTTTTTCCATATACTTTCTTCTTTAATGTTGAAGTGATATTATCCCATAAGCTAGGCATATGTTGCCCTTATAGGCTATGCATATATGTGCTTGGGTGTGTCTAAATGTGGTTGACAAGGAGGCATGAATCATTGTTTGGTCTTTTTATTTTCTGGAAACTTGCCCAGTTCTCTTCAAAGGAAACTGATTTCTGCCAAATGGGGCATGGTAGAAGGAGTCATGAGGCCAGCTTTCACTGCTATTATCAGAAAGGGGATACCAAAATGGAATCACATTGATTTACCATGGAAATGCACTCTTACCTAGACAAAAGATAGAGGTAATTAGAATAGATAAAATAGATCACTCTAATTACATGGAAACTAAAAGCTTCTGCACAAATAAAATCAAATAAAATTATTGCAGTTAAGATAAGAAGGGAAGCAAAATAATGTATCAAACTTCTTTGAGAAGCATTTGGTATCCAGGATATACTACATATATACACATACACATGTACATAAATAAAATACAAATAAATACAAATATGCATAGATATATTTATATATACATAAATACATATACATGTGCACACACATATTCATGTATACATAAATGGTTGGTTGTTTTCCTTCATTCTCAAAGAGGACCAAAATTGCAATCTTAAGTTAAGAGTCTAGTTACTATGTGTCCAGCTGTGGCTGATCAGACCAATATGAGCTCAGGTTGGGCACAAGTATGTGAACACTTGGGATGGATTCCCTAAATTTGCACATTTCTTTCTTTTGAGCTACTTCAGTTCTGCTTTGCTCATACTTCATAGCACCTTCTCTAATGAGAGCACCCCATGCTGGGTGATACTGTGCCAGTTTCCCCCATGTCACTCAATCAATTCCAAAATTCTTGAGAAAGACCTTGAGAGTGACCTTGTATGGGTTTTTCTCACCACCATGTGAGTTCTTGGCATTGTGTGAGTTCTTCATACAATAATCTTTTAGGCAAGTGTACTTTTAGCATTTGAATGTGACCAACCCATCAGAGTTGCACTCTCTGAAGCAGAGATTGAATGCTTGGCAAGTGCAGTTTGATTAAGGACCTCAGTTTCTGGTACCTTATCCTGCCAGGTGATCTTCAGAATCTTACTAATACAATTCAAATGAAACTGATTAGATTTCCTGACATGGCTCTGGTAAACTATCCAGGTTTCCCAGACATACTACCATGAGGTCAGCACAATGGCTCTGTAGACCTCCAGTTTGATAATCAGTCTAATACCTCTTCTTTCCCACACTTTCCTTCAAAGCTTCCCAAACACTGCTCTATGTCTGGCAATATGTGCATCAACATCATTGTTAATATGTATATCCCTAGAAAGTATACTGCCAAGGTAAGTGAATTTATCCACAGTATTGAAAACTTCTCCATTTGCTGTAACTAATGGTTTTACATATGGATGATGTGGTTCTGGCTGGTGAAGCATCTGTGTTTTCTTGGTATTAATTGTTAGGCCAAAATTAGCACAAGCATCAGAGAACTGATCCATACTTTTTTGCATCTCAGCTTCAGAGGCTGCACTGACAGCATAATGAACTGCAAACCAAACCAAACCAACCAAACAAACCACCACTACCACCACCAACAAAAACCTAGACCATGCACCAACTCTACTTCCATTTTAGTCTTGGTTTGTAGCCTTTCCAAGTTAAATAATTTGCCCTCATTATGGTAGCTGACCTTAATGCTGTGTGCCTCACTGAAGGCATTTGGAAATGCAGCTGAAAACATCATGCTTAAAAGCATGGGAGTAAGCACACAGGCTTGTTTCACTCCATTGGTGACTGGGAAAGCATGAGAGCATTGTACATCATCCAGAACTGGGACAAGCTTGCCATCATGAAATTGACATACAACACTAATGAACTTCTCTGGGCAACCAAATTTTGACATATAATTTTCTACAAGCTTTCATGGCTGAAATTAGCAAAGGAACTGGTGAAATCAGCAAATGTTGTGTTCAAACCTCTGTTCTGCTCTTGGAATTCCTCCTGGAGTTTCAGGCATCAAACACCATATCTACTATTCCTCAGCACTTTCTGAAGCCACACCGACTCTAAGGTAGTTGACCATCTTCCACTTGAAGGATCAGCTGCTATTAAGGAAGACTCTGGCAAGAATCTCACCAGCAGGGCAATCTATTTTCTTTAACCTTTACAGAGATGCACAATGGAGGCATCTTTGAATGCCTGGGGGGATAATCACCTCTTGCCATATAACCTAGAAAATTTCAGTCACCTTTGTAATAAGCAATTGACTCCACACCTTGTAAGTATCAGCAGGAATAGAATCATTGCCAGATGCTTTGCCACAGTAGAGGAGCCTAATAGCATTCAGAACCTATTCTTCAGTTGGAAATTTGGCTAGAGAGGAATTTACTACAACCTGAGGTAAAAGGTCAGTAGCTTCAACATTGATTGATCACAGTCTGTTGAAAACAGTATGGAAGTGTTCAGCCCATCTCTCCTCCAGCATCATATCCTTCTCACTAATCAATGAGACTGTCACCACTGAGTAGTTGAAAAGCACCATATGTTTTTGGCCCATAAATACACTTCAGAGCATCATACAAACACTTGAGATTGTTACCATCAGAGTAAAACTGAATTTCATCTGCCTTCATATTGAGCCAAGAATCATGAATCTCATTAAGCTTTGCTTGTACTTTTCTTTTGCTGGAGTTAAATGCTACCTTCTTAGAGAAGGATGAACTATGCTGCTGGTAAACCCTATGGAGTTCTCATTTTTCATTTATCAGCTTCTGGATTTCCCCACGGTTTTCATAAAACCAGTCTTGATGTTTGTGAGTGTTCTGACCTAGATGAATAAATGCAGTGTTTGTTGTACACCAAATCTCTGAAAGCTGCCCACTCCTTTTCTATTCCACTGTTGCCAAACACATGTTGGCTCAACTTTCCCTCCAAGTTAGCAAGGAAGTTTCTCTGCTCAGAGAAGCACTCCAATCTGCTGACGTTATATTTCCTGGTAGTCATCTTGCCTTAGGCTCTCCACTTTTGTTGAATGTGAATATTTAGTTTGAAGAGGGCAAATTTATGATCAGTCTAGCACTCTGTGCCACACATTACCTTCGTCAGTTTCACATATTGTGTATCTCTTCTATCTCTTCTCCTTATAATGACATAGTGAACTAAATGCTGATGTTTGCTGCAAGGGTGCATCCATGAAGTTTTATTGCCTTTAGGTAAATGGAAGACAGTGTTGATGATTAGAAGGTCATGAGATGCACAAGTCTTCAGTAGTAAGTGACCATTACTTTTGCTATTTCCAATTCCATTTCTCTTAAGGACTCTGTGACATGTCTGGTAGCCTGATCCTACTCTATCATTAAAGTCACCCAGGATAATAAGTTTGTCCTCTTTTGGCATATTGATGATGAGGGTCTCCAGGTCTTCATAAATTTTTCCTTTGACTTCATCAGGATTTGTCATGGTGGGAGTATAGGTCCTAATGATGATAGCATGGTGTTTTCCTGAAAGTGGCAATAACATTGTCAGGAGCCTGTCTCTCACACCTTTTGGTAGGCATAAAAGCTTGCTGATTAGATTAGTTTCAATTGCAATACCTACAACAACTTTGCAACACTCCCCTTCACTGTGGCCATTCCAGAAAAAAAAATGCATCCAGCTCTGACTATGGAAAGCTGGCCTTCTTTTGCTAGCTTTGTTTCATTCAAGGTTGCTATTTGAATGAGATACCTTTTGAGTTTTCTTAGAACAAGAGTTGCTTGTCTTACAGGTCTACTGGATTTTGTGGTATCTATAAGCACATGCACATTTCATGTACCAATGGTGAGTGAAATCATCTTTGCCAAAGTTTTTGTACTTTTTTATGTTTTCAGTGTGGGGTCCCTGCCTGCTCTGATAATCAAGGCAGGGTTGGGTGGAGGAGACAACTTTTAGGGCACTTTTTCTAGTCCCTTCCTCAAACCAGGAGGTGAGCAGTGTGGTCCTTTAAAAACAGTTAAGATTCCCAGGGAACTGTGCAGATCTGACTGCTTCTAGTGAGAATGTGACCCTGTGGCCTGGGCTGCCTGTGTTCAGTGTTGTGACAACAGCTCACAGCTTTTCTGCACTTGATACTTTGTCATTTGCCTATTGTCACAGGACTTTGAGAAATGTAAAAATGGTAAAGTGAGAGGTGATATCTTTTGTCATCTGTTGCTGCATAAATCCAAGACTTTCCATATTTTTCTTAATCCACTAGCTCATCATTTCCTCACCATGACAATATTCTTACACACCCACATTCCATCTGGGAGATTGTCTATGAGAGTTTTTTCTCCCCCAAATTTTCTACATTACTTCTATTCTTGGCTACTTAGGTTATATTTATACAGGGGAAATTTTGTTTAAATAATTGCAAATTATTAAGAACCACATGAAATAATGTTAGTGAAAAAATGTCTAATAGCAAAAGAAATACAAATCAAAACAATCCTAAATTTTTACATTATATCCTACAAACTAAAGATAGGGATAGCCGATGTTGGAGAGCCTGTGGAAAACTGGACAGACTGGAGCATTGTTGGTAGAACTTTATTTTGTTATTTTTATTTTATTTTATTTTATTTTATTTGCAAGGAGGAAGGCATGGCAATTGGGGTTAAGTGACTTTGCCAACATTCTACAGGTTGTCAGTGTTAAATGTCTGAGGCTGGGTTAGTGTCTTAGGTCAGATTAGAACTTTAAACTGATACAACCTTTGTGGAAAATAGGTTGGAATTATGCAAATAGTGTGACTTTAGTCCAAAGCATTTGATGCAGAGATTCCACTATTAAGTTTAGATAAAGATTCTAAGATAAAGATTCATCCCTATGTAACACCAAAATATTCATAGCAAAACTTTTTGTATTAACAAAGAATTGGAAACTAAGTAGATGACTGTTGAAGGGGGAATGGCTAAGCAAATATGGTCCACTGATATAATGAGATATTGTTGCACTATAACAAAAAAAAAAATGAATGTGAACAATATAGAGAAACATTGAAAAAGCTACATGAACTGATGCAGGGTGACTTAAGCAGAGTCATGAAACAATGACTGTGACAACATAAATAGTAAGAAAACCAACAAAAATCACATGTGAACGTTGCAAAATCATAAACAAGTATAACTCATAAGAATAAATATGAGAAAACAAACTCACATTCTTTGCGGAGAGGGGAGGGCCCCAACTAGTACACATTGCATATATTTTCAGACTTTTTAAATGTTTTCCAACATTTCAGTTGTGCTGATTTTTCATCTTCTTTTTTCGTCTTTAAAATTCCCTCTGTTGTTTGATATGACTCTCTAGTAGAGGGACTAGGAAGGAGAGATCCTATGGAAAACTCTGGTGTTGTTAACAAATAAATATAACCTTATTTAAAAACAATTCCCAGAGTTTATACTACTTTCAGCACATTTTGACTGATGCAGAAAAAGGGTAGGATTATAGCATCACTTTCTCTTAGTGATACAAGAAATACTTACTTGTCTCATTGGGTTTCTTTTTTGTAGAGTGTTATGAACAATATGACATACAATTCAATTAAAATCCCTTTAGTAATGTTCTAGTTTTACCTAGGGATATGTCCTATGACCATGAAGATTATTTATGGGAAACTTTGACTATATCATAAAGCTTACATATGTATGTATGTATGTATGTGTGTATATACACATGTGCATATATGTGAGTATGTATATGGATTTCATTTAGAAATAATGATTTTGCTGGAAATCCTTCACAGAGCCCCCCCCCTTTTTTTTACAAAACTACATTAGGAAGACTTCCTTTCTCAGTTGCTTATAGCATTGCCATGCTAGCTCACTCCCCAACAGGTTTGAAACTCATCTCTGATTTAGCATATTCAAATTCACAGTCCCACAGCTATTTTTGTGTCCCTAATTCATGCCTAGCAATCTGGTCCCATTTTTAAGCCACTGAGCTGGCAATCTATTCCCTAGTGTTATTTGCGTAGAAATCTCCACCTCAAAATGGAGCTATTAATATATTACAAGTTAGTAGTAAATCTGATAAGTAAGGCCTGACAGATCACATTAAAAAGGGTACCCTGAAGCACTGTGGCAGTACAAATGACTAGGAATGCATGAGGCTGTTATTGACCTTTGAATTATACAATGCATCAAAAAAAGAGAGGAAAATGTTTCCTTTATACTGGTTCAAATGACTCAGTGAAACTTTTCACTTAGGCCCTTTGAGGCGGTTTGAAGCTAATGAAATTGACTCTCTATTGAAGTTTACTAATTAAACTTCTTCACACAAAGGAAAGAGGGAGGTAAGGTCACATTTACCTGCCTCAGCCCTTTTGGAATTTTGCTATGACCCATGTCAACAGTACTGATTAGGAGAGAACATACTGAGATGTATCTGAATAGTCAACCTTGAAACTGACTAGATTCCACTTCTTATTCCTAGATCTGCTTTCTTACTCCCATTGTCCAATGTTCTCCTTTACTCCTGATCAGGGTATCTTTAGCCTACACTAATTGGAATGACCAAATTCTAGTCAATGACCTGTTTTATTGTTTTCTTTCACCTAGGATACTTCTTAAGTTACATAAGCCTAAAAGTCATAGTTGATTCAGTTTCCTTCTCAATTTTTATGCTGATATATTTCTTTGTCTCTCTAATCTTTCCGTCTACATATTGATATGCACATTTATCAACAAGTATTTATCAGTTACTTCTAATCCCCCAGGTATTGTGGTAAGTGATGAGAATAAAAAAAGACAAAAGTAAAGCAGTCTCTTTCCATAAAGAATTTGTACCTTTCCAGGGGAAGCAAACTACAGCTACAGATGTCTATATAAATATGTCCATATAAAAATATTTAGAGAGCAAATACAATGACATTGAGGGAAGGGGATAGTACTTTGTAGTCCAAATGAGTCAGTCAAGAGGGATTTATTAAATGCCTAATTTTTGCCAGGCATAGTGCTAAGTCCTGGAGGTACAAAGAAAAGCTTTCAAAGAGCTTTTTGGGAATACAGTTAAAAAAAAGGAAACTGAGAAGGAGGGATGGAAGGTTTCTGAAGGCATGATGAAAAAGCCTAGAAAAACACACCTTGGTGTATAATGAAGAGATAAGTGGTCTATGGAAGTTAAGTAGAGATTGTGAGAGAAGTGTACAATCTCCAATCAGAGAAAGCAGCCCAAGGGACAGATGATACTGGTGTGAGGTGGGAGTTTGAAGGCTGTATTGATTTTGCAGACTGAAGAGGTTACAGGAATAGGATAGAGACATCAATAGGAGTGAAACCAGGTGAGAAATGAAGGAAAGGTATCACATAGAAGGGGGTATCTGAGCTGGAATGACAAGGACATTAATGAGTCTAAGACTTGAACATGAGAAGGTGGGAAATACGGGACATGGCAGACAGTGTGTTCAAAAACCTGGTGGTCAGAGATGAAATTTTGGAGAAGAGCAAAAATTCTGTTTTTTTTTTCTGGACCACAGAGTACCTCAAGGAAAATAGACTTTGAAGTTTATCAATCTAACACATAATTGAAAGCAATACAGCTTTGCAACGCAGTTATGAGTTTTCCAAAAGAAAAAGATGTGAATTTAATTTAAAATTCTGAATATTCTGTTTTGGGGTTGAAAATTAATAGATTTGGAAAGGCTATTAAATTGACAGTTCAGCTTTTTACACAAGTAAGAAATTCCATCAAGTTACACACTCATTTCTAGTGTAATTTGAATGTTGAATGTCACTAATCTCTGTGATGCTCCATAAACATCTCACATATGTGTATGGATACCTAATAATACTCTCTAGTTTGTTTTATTCACTACTATTAGCTCTCACATTTGCAAGTTTAGATTTCAGAGATGGGCTATATTGTCATTACATTCTATCATTACACTAGATTTCTTTCAAGGTCTTATATGTAACTTTGCTGTGGGGGAATATATTCTTCTTACACAACACATTAGATCTTAAGCTGCAACCAAACTATTCACCTAGGGAGGAAGAAAATAAACATTATCAATTGCCTAATATGTATCAGTCATTTTAAATATTATCTCTTCTGATCTTTTGATCTTCATAGCATCCTGGGGAAGTAAGCACCTATTTGATTATCATTTTTGCTGAAAAAAAAAACTGAGCTAGATAGGTTAAATTATCTATATTGGGACACATAGCTAATAAATATTTGAGGTCAAATTTGAATTCAGATCTTCCTGACTCTAGGCCCTGGGCTTCTTCCATTGCTAAATACTACCCTTTATCTTTTACAAGGTAATTTAAGTGTTTTTTATTGATGCCACATTTGATTGTCTGTGATGTCAGATTACTCAAATCCCATCTGAATACTGTTCCTTTGTTCTAAGATTTTTAGCAGTTTTATTAAACCAAAGCTCTTTTGCTGCTCCTTTCAGACATCAAGTTGTTCATTTATGAAAAAGACAGTACATCACATTCTTTACTATTTGATCTAGCAGTTTTTTCTTTATGCATAAAAATCTATTCTGTTCTTTTCAAAACAGAACTACTCCATAAGAATAGACAATTCCTTATGGGGAAATTGCCTCATAGTAAGATACCATAACCCCAACAGATGTTTTTAGAATAAAATGCAAGCTACAATACTGTAAGTCCACATAGGGTAGATCAGGTGTTCAACTTTGTAGAATGAAGAGCAGGGTTAAAAATCTGATTTTGTCAACTTCTAGCTCTGTGACCCTGAGTCTGTGATTTAGGTCAAAAAGAGACCTCAACAAGCCCCTGATTGTATAGATGAGGAAAGAAAGTGATGTCCAAAGATGTTGACTAGCTCAAAGAAACTCAGATAAATGGTGGAACTCATATTAGAATGGCTCCAGAGCCAGAATTTTCTCTCTATCACATTACACTGCCACTCAAGTTTCCTAAGTGGCATAAATTCTCTGGGCCTGTTTCTTCAGCAGGAAAAGGTGGGTAATGTTTGTTGAAACTACCTCTTAGAGCATATGATATTTGAGTTGAGTGATTTGAAAATTTTTAAACACTATATAAATGCCAGTTAATATCGTTAGAATAACCAAATGAAGGTATCATCTCAAAGAAAACATCTTTTAAGCAAGTATATTAAAGTTTCCTGCTGTGCAGGATTTAATGAAAGAGAAATGACCCAATTTGAAAGGAGAAGGGGGGAGGGGGCAGATCTTTATGCAGAAATTATGTCAGTAAGACTGTGCTTTTCAAAATATTATTGCCAAATGTTCTTTGAAAGTTTTTTATTTATCTGGGCTTTGAAGCTTATGATAAGAAATCATGATATCAAAGCTAGAGTATCAGAGAGAACAGAGAATACAGGGAGTATTATGGATAAGGTGGGGAGATAATATTTTTCAGTTATTTCAGTCATGTCCAGCTCTTTGTGGCCCCATCTGAGGTTTTCTTGGCAAAGAAATTGTATTGGTTTGCCATTTCATTCATTTTACAGATAAGGAAATTGAGGCAGACAGGGTCAGGTGGCTTGCCCAGAGTCACCCCACTAGAAAGCATCTGAGACCAGATTTGAACTCAGGAAGATGAGTTTTCTTGATTCCAGGCCCATCATTCTATCCATTGTTCTACCTAGGGAGAATGGAGGATGAAAAATATCTAATAACTTTAGAATATATGTCTCTGCATGTACGTGTGTATGTACATATGTATGCATATATATGTACTCTCACACATATTTTTACATTGCATATGTGTGTATACACATACATACATATGTGCATGTGTGTGTGTGCACATAAGTGTGTGTATGTCTTGACTTGTGATGGAGGAAATTCTATGGAGTGGAGGCCTTAATGGACCCCCTCATCTTTGAGTGCCATCTTTGTTAGATTGCGTTCTATTGATTCTTCACATGTACCTACGTACTTACTTCTTTGCACTAACTGTCCATCCTTATAATGTGAACTCTTTGAGAACAGATACTGTTTTTGATTTTCCTTTTAATTGTCGTGCCACATTTAGCACAGTGAATGGCGCATAAGAAGTCCTTCATCAGTACTTGTTTACTGATACTTGCTCATACAGATCTGCGATTTCCCTTCTACTATTAGAGAGAGCTACAGAGAAGTTGAGTAACTTATTCAGTATTATGGAGATTTTCAGAGACAGGACTTGAAAACAGGTTTTTCTTGACTTCAAGTTGGCCCTCTATCTTTTGAACAACATTACTTCTTCCCTCCCCAGTTAAAATAATTTAGAGAGAGAGAGAGAGAGAGAGAGAGAGAGAGAGAGAGAGAGAGAGAGAGAGAATGTGTGTGTGTAAAAATTCATAGTAGTGGAAATATTATTTTAGGTGAATAGAGAACCATCCTTAAAGTCAGAAATTTATCATTGTAAATCCCACCATTGAAAAATCCTGACTATGTGACCTTGGACAAGTCATTGTCCAATGATTTTCACATTCTAGTTACCTCTGAAGCCATAAGCTGAAGAGAAGGTACTAGACTATGTTAGAGGGAGTTTCCTTCCCTGGGAGTTACTATCCATTGTAAAAACCAATAAGTCATATTTATATAGTGCTTTTCCTAAGTTATCTTATTAAAACCTCACACTCACTTTACTGTATTATGGGTACCACAGACATCATTCATCCATTTGACAGATGAACAAATTTGACAGATGTGGTTCTGGAAGATTGACTGTTTTGCCTTTATTCACCTTATGTGTAGTCATCTAAGATAGTTTTGACTCACTTTTCCTGACTTTAAATCCAGCATTACATCATCTACACCACACTGACTTTCTATGAGAGAATACTATTAGGAGGCCACACCAAGGATTAAATATTAAGGATTTTTTATTTATAAAAGTGACTTGCTTTGAAGTATTTCTCGTTATAAATTTAGTACCGCAAGATGCTTTAGAACTAGTTTGTGTACATCAAAGCTTTTATAATGAAGATCCATTTAAACTTGATGCCTCATTATTTATAGAAACACTTTAAAGTGTCTTCTGTGGTAAAAGCCTAGAAAGAGAATGATGATTTTCAGAATCCTCTCCGATGGGTCTTCACTGATTTGTCTGGCTTTATAGGTGTTCAGGAAATGACTGAATTAAGTTATTTATTTTAGAAGACTCATATTTAATGTGGGTTGGTGTAGTGGTTCAAGAACTGGCCCCAGAGTGAGGAAAATATACTTCAAGTCCCGAGTCTGACCCAGATTGGCTACATGACCTGGGCAAGTCCCTTAACCCCTCAGTACTCTAGGCAATTCTCTTATAAGAGACAGAGAACATGTTAGCATGTTAGCATGCATTGATGGAGTTTCAGGAGTTTCCTGTAACAAAGAAATCACTCCTATGATCCTATCTAATCTTTTCAATGTATGTTTATATACATATATGCATTTATATGTGTACACATATATTTGGACATATACATATATACATGCACATGTTTATGTATTTGTATATGTATGTATAATTTTTTTAGCTCATATATTTATCATTAAGCTCACCATTTCTTTTCTTTTTTATTTTTTTTGCTTTTTTGGAGGGCAGTTGGGGTTAAGTAACTTGCCCAAGGTCACATGGCTAGGTTTTTTTTTTGTTTGTGCATGCGTTAAGTGTCTGAGGTCAGATCTGAACTCACGTCCT
This sequence comes from Gymnobelideus leadbeateri, assembly GCA_011680675.1. NCBI lineage: Eukaryota > Metazoa > Chordata > Mammalia > Diprotodontia > Petauridae > Gymnobelideus > Gymnobelideus leadbeateri. Next base: position 669,395 of record WOXC01000245.1, read on the forward strand.
TCTGACTCCAGGGCCGACGCTCTACTCACTGTGCCACCTAGCCGCCTGTAATGGAAATGCAAATTTAAAGATCTTCCCTGCCCCTAGCTTAAGTGCACCTGGAGCCTGTGGTGGGAGGCTTGTTTTTCAGGAAAGCCCATATCTTGATACTTTGTGATTGGGCCCACTAGTGGGTCCAGAAGGTTGTTACATTCTCTGAGCCAGGAGAAGGCTATATAAACTCTGATGAGAGGCTTTGCTTTGGGGCTCACTTTGAGAAGTGTTGTGTGATTTGACCAGATGAGACTCTGGGAAGCCGTTGTTGAGAGTCCCCCGGCTTTGAAAACCCAGATGTTGATGCTTCCCTCTCTGGTAACTGTGATTTGGTATTGATGCATGTAATGTTGGGACAGTTTGGAAGCCTGTCTGTTTGATCTGTAAGTTCTGTGACTCTGAAGTTCGGGGTGCTGACCTTTTTCCCCTGAACTAGGTAATGTGTGTTTGTTTGATTAAAGTAAGCTTGTTAACCCATTTTGAGTTGCTTTCCTTTACAAAAGCAGATCTAAGAACCTGTGTTGGCAGTCACCCTGGGGATATTGGGGTGCTTGCCGCTACACCGCCCCAGAGCTCACCATTTCTTACAGGATAGTAATATTTCATTACAATCACATACTGCAACTTGTTCAGACATTTTCCCATTTAACAGGCATCTCCTAAATTTCCAGTTCTTTGAGCAAATGTCATTTGGACTATTATCAGTACCCAAATTAACTATAAAGGATGTATGAATTAAGATGCTATTTTCATCCAGAGAAAGAACTGATAGAGTATGTATAGAATAATTTCATATCTATCTATCTATATATCCAATCTATATCTATGCACAGAGACAGACACACATGTATGTGCACACATGTGCATGCATATGTATACAAGCACATATGTATGCACACATACATTTACATATCCATGCCTAAACACATATATGTATATGTGTGTATACAGATACACACACACACACACACACACATATATATATATATACCATACATATACCTATGTATTCATTTATGTTGTGTCCAAAGGGTAGGGGATAGGAGGGAAATATAAATTTAAATTTACACAATAATTTTATTATATATTTAAAAGACATAGCAAGTTGTACATAATAGATTTGCAGAATCATGTATAGCCATCTTTTTATTATACGATGCTATGGAAATGCTTGTTTTCTTCCATAAATTTAAAAAATATATAAATAAAAAACTATAGCATTTTGTCTTATTTCTTTAATCTTCACTTCCAGCTAACATTTATACTAATGGATGTTTTACTACAACAGAGACAATACATCTAATTTAAACAAAAATTCATTTCTTTAAAGCATTTTAAGGACTTCAAACTACACATTATATTTGTAATTAAAAAGAAAATTCAATGGTACTCCCAAACCTACTTATTACAATGATATTTGTCAGAACATGCTGAGTTTACCCAGTGTATTTCATAGAGAACTAGACATTAGTGTGTCCCAAGTGTATACACACACACAGAAGTGACTATTTGGAAATTATTTGGTCCTCAGGTTCTTTACAAAGGAAGGCTTCTCAAAAGCTTATCTCTCTAGATATTTCTGTTATTCCAATCTTTCTCCATCTTGGTGTCACTATCTTTTTTTAAAACACTTCAGTAACTAAGGGGTATCACCTTTGGATCATCTTTAGCTTCTCTGTCTTGCCCCACTAGATCTAATCTGTCACTCTCTCTGGTCATTCCAACAGTGACACTCGTGGCTATTCTCATAGATGTCCATTTCTCCCTTCTATTAATTACCATATAATGGATAATTTTAAGCAATCTACTTGGTACCCTTTCTACTTCTCACCCCTGCACCATGCTTCACAAATAGAAAGTGTTTAAGAAATGCTTTATTCATTCATTCATTCAGCTCATCCATGGAACAGGAGCAAGAGCCTTTTTCTTCCTCAAGGATTATTTACATCATACATATGATAATTATAGGATAAGGAGGTGTTTGGGGTATTTAGGGAGGAATAGCTCTATGATATGAGGGCTTATGGAGCCTTTCAGAAGCTGCTCATTAACCTTTGGTGTCCATCAATCACACAAGTCTCCCTTGTGGTTCCAAGAAACTGTAGCATGTCTGGGGTAAAAAAACAAAAAACATCTCAGAATGTAGGCTAAAGCAGTGTGATGGTAACTGATAGGCTCAAACCTTTGGATAAGTTAGGGGGATGTCTACCCCAATCATGTGAAGACCTCCCAGAACATAATGGCAGGATAAGAACAGTTTGTTCAAAGGGCCATGAAAGCAGCTGAAGCAGGTACCGTGGAGTGCTTATAACTCTGTGGGACATCAAAGACAGCAAGGTTTTCTGCTGCATCCTGGACCATTGCCAGCTATCTTAACAAAGTCCTTCAGCTGGACTTTGATAATTCTGGATGGGAGAGTGAGGCTGATGATTTTGTGCCACTCTGCCTTACTTTAATCCAATTCATTTTCAGCCCATAATTTTCTATTTTACCCCATCGTTGTGATGTCATTGGTCATCTTTGAGAATGTAGGAGGTACAAGAGTCTACAAGATTCCTCTTAAATCAACTATTGAAAAGATTGTGAGAATATGCTGTGAGGGAAAGTTCCCTTTTCCTTATACTTCTTATCATATTCTTTGAACATCACTAGGTCATCCAATATTTCTTAAACACTTCAGCAACTTTTTTTTATCAAACACTGTACTAAATGCTATAGAAGCAAAGGAAATATATGTGTGTATGCCTGCATGTATTAATATATACATACATGTGTGTTATTATGTTCATGTGTATCAATATATGTGGTTATTGTGTGTGTGTATAGTGACCTCTCTATAGAGAAAGCATATATAGTATATATACAATGTAGATGGAAGGTGATTTCAGAAGGGAAGGCATTAGCATTTGAACAGATCATGGATGACCTCTTAAAAAGAGTGGGAATTTACATAAATCTTGAAGAAACCACAGAGACCAAGAAGCAGGGATAAGGGGGAAAAGCATTATAGGGATTGGGGGGGGGGGTGGACCAGTCAGTGCAAAAGCACTGAAATTGGAGATGACTGTGATTCATGGAGCATCCTAGTCTCTGAGGAAATTGAACCAAATATTCTATAGTGATGGAGAGGCATATGGCAAGTGGGAGTGGCTGCAACACTTGAAAAAAGTTTTTGAAGAACCAGAATATAGAATATCAATATTCAATTTAAGCATAGTAGGTGGACTGTCTAAGTGATACAGAGGTGTGAAGACAATGTCATGAGAAAAGTAGGAAAGTCCCAGCTTTCTTGGTGGGCTGTCTATGCTGAATTTATGAGAGGACATTGACAAGAAAAATACGTAAGACAGACAGGCATGAAACAGTTGAAATCTGTATTGTTAAAAAAATTCCGTATTAATGAAAATTTGAATATTTGAGCTTGTTAGATGTTTTGGATTATTTTATACTTCTTTTTTCAAAGCACTTTCACATGAGGTGGAATGATTAGTGATGACCTCCAATAATTTGTCTGATTTTGGTAATTTTTTTTGCTAATGTCATATGCATAGTCAAGAGGGCTTTTGAAGTGTTCTCTAGTCCTGTGATTGAATGACCTGAAATTTATTTCTTTTCTTTGTTGTGTTAAGAATCCTAAGTAGTTGGTTTTATGATCTCCAATAAGTAAGGTCATTATTTTCATTCCAAGGCAATAATTTCCTTCATGCCCTCTTTACTCTACTCTTTTCTAGCCATTATTTCAATATGCAAATAGATCTAAGCTGACTGGGCATATTGTGAGAGTTAATGACCAGCTAATTGTTACCCAAAAAACCACAATAACATTGATACTGTGAATTGATGACTGGCATCTCCATATGTTTAATGGGAAACTCACAGGAGGCCTAGTTACACCACAGGCAAAATGGGAAGAAAGAAACACTCAGCAATGGCCTCTGATTTTAGAAAAGCTTCTGAGTCTCCTTGTGCCACAGCTAAGAGCACAGTAAATTAAGTAAAGCAATTGTTGGATGGGATATAACCATGTGGAGTGCTAAGTCAGTCCAAATAGAAAACAAAATTGGGGGGTTATCTATCTATCTATCTATCTATCTATCTATCTATCTATCCATCCATCCATCTAGTCTGTCTGTCTCTATCTCTCTATCCATTGGAAAATGTAAGAATCATAACCATCTTCAAAGAATGAAACAGGTGAGTCAGCAGCCATGCTATTCATTGGTGTTATATATGATATAGCTAGAACATATGTTATTCTTTCATATTGTACAGTGACAGAATCACAGAATTTTAAATACTCAGGGGAATATAGAGATGACTTAATTCAATTTCTTTCTTGTACAGATCAGGTAACTCTCCTAAAGGACTGAAATAGAATGCTCAAGTTTGCATGTCCATACCTTTTGACTTTCAGTCTCATTTTAAGTAAAAATCAAGTCAATTTCTGAGTGGAAAACGCATTCACAGACTTGGATTGATCACAACAAAAACAGCAGCAGCATCAATAATAACAATAAAAATAATAACTAACATTTATGGAGCACTTTACATAAAGTTTCCAAAGCACTTTTGAGGCCTTTTACTATTTGATAAATATCTCCAATTTATTTGCCCTTTGAAGTTCTGGAAAACACTTTACCTTTAAAATCTTATTTGATTAATCCATATTTAATGGATGACATTTATATAGTGCTTTAAGGATTACAACATACTTTGCATACACTTTCCTATTTAACCTCAAAGCAATATGCGATTTTATGTAATAATTTAATAATAATAATATAGTATTTTAAAGTTTGTTAACCATTCTGTTATCTCATTTATTCTCACAGCAACACTTGGAAGTGGGTGCCATTATTAGGTACATTTTACAGTTTAGGAAACAGAAGTACAAAGAAGTTAAGTGACTTGTCCAGGGTCACGGAGCTAGTAACTGTCTGAGGCTTAATTTGAACTCAGGACTTCCTAACCATTTGGTCCATTGCTTTATGTACCGAGTAATCTCGCAGCATATTATGTTATAGAATTATGATATCCATATTTCTGGGAATGAGTCATGGGGTGCTTAAATTATTTGCATATTTTTCTAAGTTCTGAGGTGGGTTTTCAACCCAGTTCTTCTTGACTTGACCTCTTAGTATACCACCTAGCTATCTCTCAGTTTCTTTGACACTCTGCTTGAAGGAATGGGAGACATTTTATTCAAAATAACTCTATGATGTTGGCATTAAAGTATTATCTTCCATATTTCCCAGATAGGGACTATGAGGTCCAAAAAGGTTAATTGCCTTCCAAAAATATGTACATATAGCAAATAAATCTCAAGAGCTGAAATAGAAGCCCAAGTTTGTCCTGATCTGGAGCTAGTATCTTTTTGCATCATGATGCTGCCTCTCATCACAAAAAAAAAAAAACTATTGTGGAAAGATTATAAAACAAGAATCAATGGACTTAAATTCTAGTTTAACTATTTATTATATTAGTTGTTGAGTTGTCTTAGAAGATGTATGATGAACTTGATTTTGCACAGTGAGACAATTTAACCTAAGTAGTTGATCCAACAGACTTCTCTTGGTTTAAGATAAAAATGTAGAAAGAAGAAAGACATTTCTGAATGTAGTTGGTTGGAAATCACATCTTTCTCACTTCCCTATTTATCAAATTTATCATATCTAGAGATTTAAGGGACCTCAGAGGCCTCCTAGTCCAACTTCATCATTTTACAGATGAGTAACTTGGTCTGGAATGGTTAAGTGAATTGCCCAATGTTACATGGGTATTAAACATCAAAGATGAGATTTGAAATCATGTCTTCTGACCCTAGATCCAGTGTTCATCCTTCTCTATCAGAATTTAATATCTAGTCAATTTTTCATTAGAACTAGCTTTGAGTTCTAGATTTGTGGCTCACTTAATCTCATTGAGTTGAGACTTTTTCTAATAAAATGGGGGTTACAATGTTGGTACAAAAATTCTCATATGGTTGCTTTGAGGTAAACACTTGATGAAGTTTGTATGACTATAAGTGAACATTTTCACCCATTCTTTGGATTATAAGTACAACTCTAGCTTACCTATTGGCTAAACATGTGTTAAGCTGAGAGCAGAACCAGAGTTAGATGGTTTGAGGGTGGCTAAGTTAAATAAAGAAATCCTGAGATTTAGAGAGAACATGTGTCTGTCTAAGTCAATTTCTAAATCAAATATGAAATGATGCATGGATTAACTGCTGGTTTGTATTATTTACCATATCTCTTATCAAATTGCAGTAATATGTAAACTCTTTGAGGCCAGTGGTTGTTTTCAATAGTCTTTTTATCTGCAGTAGAATCACATAGAGTATTATCTTAATAAATTCATGCTAACTTGAATTGAATTACATTAAGATTTGGAGGAACAGTTGAAACTGTTAGTGGCAGGATGTGAACCCTGACTTCAGGTCTAAGTATCTTGACCTATCAGGTTGGATCCCTTTCCTTTCCAGTAATAAGTTGATTTTGGGTCTTCACTGTTAATTTATATAATCAGACACTTTTTGGAAAGTATATTTTTGAAAAAGGCCTTGGTTTTTTTTTGGTTTTATTTTTTGACTCATTCATTTCTTACACTTGAATACTCTGAGAAATGCTGCTTATTAAATAAGTGATTTAAACATTAGCCAGCAGCCTACACAACTGATTTCATGTCCATTTGGTTGTGTTTATGTGTGTGTTTCTCTTCTCTGCTACTGGACTCTTTGTTTTGGGAGTCACTATCTTGATAATAATAATCAACTTCTTTCTTCTTCCGCAATGTTTCTTTTTCTATAGCCTTATGTTATCTGAGGGCACCTAGGTGGTACAGTGGTTAGAGCACTAGAGCCAGGGAGATCTGAGTGCAAATCCAGCCTCAGATACTTACTAGCTGTGTGGTCCTGGATAAGTCACTGCATACGGTTTCCCTTAGTTTCCTTATCTGTAAGATGAGCTGGAAAAGGAAATGACAAAGCATTCAAGTGCCTTTGACAAGAAAATCCTAAATGGGGTCAAAAAAAGTTGGACCTGACTAAAAACTGACTGAACAACAAAATATTCTCTAAGAATTGTGATTTTTCAGGATAAATCCCTCAGCTATCTTCAAGGACTGGTGTCCATTTTCACTGTCTATACTTATTGTTAGAAAATAATTTGATTGTCTTCCATAGTTTTATCCTAGATGAATGTTTCTCATATACCACACACGGTTTTTATAGCTAAAAAGACACCATGTACCTCATAATAGAGATTAGGAGGAAGATGGCAGCAGAAGAAATATTACCCACATTTTATCTTGGAGTAAACTGAGGGAAACAGAATTAAAATGACTTGGCCAGGGTAACACAGTTAGTAAGTGTTTGAGATATGATTCCTGGCTCCAAGCCAAGAAATCTATAAGCAGAGCCACCAACTACATCAAGATGTTTTAAGAGTTTTTTCATGAATTTGAAGATCACTTCCATAAGCTCATAGAGAAGTCTAGAAATAGAAGGAACCTTGAAGAGATACAAAATGCTAAAAGCCATGTTGATCTTTACTCCCAGGGTAAAGAGCAGCCTTAATCTTTCAGAATACACTTGGTAGAACTCAATAATCACCTAGAACTATAGGACTAGTTATATATGGTTCCTTTAGGGAAGTGTTGGCACCATGTATCATCCCTTCCTGTTCGGACCCTTTCTTTTTTCTTGCTGGATAAAGCTGCTGTCTTGCTCTTCCTATGAGACTGAAGTCATACTGAGAGCTGCTAAAAGCAGCTGTAAGCCTTGAGGCTGCACAGCTCCTCAGCTCTGTTCCTTGGCTATGTACTGACACAACTAGGACATTCTTTCAGCAAAAAGTTGCTTCCTTTAATCTTGGAATTTTCAAAGTTATTCAAATCAGCTTTCTCTAGGCTTTGAGACATTTTTTTCCCCTCTTAAAAGCCTTGGAGGGGCTTTAAAGGCCCTAGGCAAGCCTCTGAGAGGTTTTCCTCAATTAAACTGTAGGTGGTGCTAAAGAGCAATGCATCCTTTCCCTAGTTGTGCACACATCATAATAAGAGGCTTTCTACCATTAAATTCTATCACCATAGTTTTCCTTGAATCATATCAGCTCTTCACATCAGCTGTAGAACCTACCACTCAGCCCTACTCATGTCCTGGCTTCTGTTACCTTCTCATAATTTCCCTTGTCCTAGCTTCTCTGTCATATTGGCTTTGGTTCTGTGTCTTTCATAAGCATCATCTCTAATGGTTTCTCATACCGTGGCTTCTTGTTTTTTTTTCTGTCTTCTCAATTATTCCCATGCTTAAAATTAGAGGCTTCTCATGTAAAGAAAATCAACTTCATTTAGAGATTAAACAACAACAACAACCTGAATCTATATTTCTGTCATAAGGTACTCAAAGTGTAATCATACTGTAATCTCATAGTCCTAAAGAATAGTTCTTTGAATCAGATTTCCAGAAATTATTTTTCAAGCACTAAAAAAAAAAAAGAACAAAATCAAGAATATTCAAATTAGCTTCTAGGAAACAATTCACTGCACCCCTCTGTAGCTTTTTTGTTTTACAATTTTGTTGTTGTTTTTGCCTCTGAGGGTCATGCTTTCACTCCAGTCCTCTTATCAATCTGTTTCTCTTTAAGCAATTTTAGCCAAGGGGCAGTTTCTTTCATTTTCTCTCATAAGAGATTTTGTTTCTCCTCACACTAATTTCTCTGTGTTTTAGGAACTTTTCCCCCTGATTTTTTTTTTTAAAGCAATTGGGGTTAAGTAACTTGCTCAAGGTTACACGGCTAGTCATTATTCATGTGTGGGTGCTCATTTTCTGAGGCCAGGTTTGATCTCGGGTCATCCCAACTCCGAGGCTGGTGCTCTTACTCACTGTGCCACCTAGCCGCCCCTTTAGGGCAATTGGGATTAAGTAACTTGCCCAAGGTCACAAAGCTAGGTTTTTGTTTGTGTGGATTAAGTGTCTGAGGCCAGATCGGAACTCAGGTCCTTCTGACTCCAGGGCCGGCGCTCTACTCACTACGCCACCTAGCCGCCCCTATCCCCTGATTCTTTACTGTGTAAGGAAAGGGAATTAATTTACATATAAAATGAAAGGGTGGGACTAGAAGGCATTAGAGGTACCTTCAAATTCTATGGTTATTTTCTGTGACCATAGTAATAAACAAACAGGGGCAGCTAGGTGGAGCAGTGAATAGAGCACACACCCAGAAGTCAGGAGAACCTGAGTTCAAATCTGACCTCTGACACTTGACACACTCACTAGCCCTGTGACTTTGGGCAAGCCACTTAACCTCAATTGCCCTCCAAAAAGCAAAAAACAAAACAAAACAAAAACAAAAACTTTTGGGCAAGTCACTATTCAGTCAGTGTCTGTAGCACCACATATAAAATAAGGAGTTAATTACACTATCCTCTATTCTCTCTTTCCATTCCCAATTTATAATCCTATATGCCCATCCATGCCAATATTTCCTTCACTGGTGCAGATTGAAATGTGTTCATTTCTTCTTACCTTATATGATTCTTATTAATGTCTTTCTGTAAATCTTCCAAAAAAAAAAAAAAAAAGAATAGACCCCAAATACTGGAGGGCCTTTTCTGGTTCTTTAATTTTATTACAATTGTAATAAGAAAAAAAGTAAACATGCTTCAAGAACCACTCAATGTAAGAATACATTGACAATTAAATTATCCCCATTTTCTTTTTGTGTCTGGACACTGTTCCAAGTAGAACTGAAATCACAATATAAGTTTTTAATTAAATCATCAATCACTTTATTTTTATAAGCACGAAAGTCTGTACTATAGCATATTTTGATGGACTAATCTTATTTGGAAATACAAGCACACCGGAATGAAAGAAACTATAAATTAAGAGCACAAATCATAAAAACTTTAAATATGTTGTTGTCTGAGGATCACTGAATTTCAGAGTTGTAAGAGACTTCAGTGGCAACCTACTCTAACCTGCCCCTAATAAACAACCCCTACTTCAAGACAATACTTATGGGCAGCTAGGTGGAGCAGTGAGTAGAGCCTTGGTCATGGAGTCAGAAGGACCTGAGTTCGGATCTGGCCTTAGGCACTTAATGCACTTACAAAACAAAAACCTAGCCGTGTGACCTTGGGCAAGTTACTTAACCCCAATTGACCTCCAAAAAGGCAAAAAAAAAAAAAAGACAATACTTAACTTGAGATAATCTAACTTCTATTTGACAAAATCTAATAGGAGAAAACCATTGCTTCCTAAGGCAAGCCATTCTTCTGGTCAGCTCACATTGGTAGGAATGTTGTTTTATTTGTCTATTTTCCCTGACACTAAGACTCTTGACAACTTCCACGCAATGTTCCTGGTTCTGCCCTCAGGGAACAAACAAAACAAGTGTAATCTCTCTTCCATTTGAAAACCCTTCAAATATTTCAATGCTGCAATAATATTTCTTTGGAGTATTTTTTTCCAGGTTAAACAGGATTCTTTCAGCTTGTCTTCTAGAAAAATCTTAAAACATTTCACCATCTTAATCTCCTCTGGTCACTTTAGCTTGCCAATGTCCTTCCTTGGTAAGTTACTAGTTGTGCATTCATATAAATGATGGAATCAAATAACTGTTTACAAGTGAGCAGGAACAGATGGATAACATGACTTCTTCTTTTGTTTTGTTTTCCTTTTTGGTTTTTACAGTGGATGGAGAGTTGTCTTTTGAGTCAGAAAAATCCTCACTAGTTATATTTCTCATGGCAAGTCACTTAAGTCCTCAGTGTACCAGGAAGCTTTAAGAATGTAAGTTACAGACCTATATTGGTGAAGGGGGTTCTGTTCAGAAATTACATTAAAGGTCTAGACAAAACAATGATAATATTCACCTTTATACATCATTTAAAAAATTTACCGTGAGTAGAGCGCCGGCCCTGGAGTCAGAAGGACCTGAGTTCGGATCCGGCCTCAGACACTTAACCCACACAAAACAAAAACCTAGCTGTGTGACCTTGGGCAAATTACTTAACCCCAATTGCCCTAAAAGGGGCGGCTAGGCGGTGTAGTGAGTAAGAGCGCTGGCCTCGGAGTTGGGATGACCCGAGATCAAATCCGGCCTCAGAAAATGAGCACCCACACATAAATAATGACTAGTCGTGTAACCTTGAGCAAGTTACTTAACCCCAATTGCTTAAAAAAAAAAAAGAAAGAAAGAAAATTTACCACACCTTTCCCCCTCAATAATCCTATGTAGAAGGAAGTGCAAGCATTATTCCCATTTTATATATGTATAAAGACTCTAAGGGATATTATCTCTTAGAGAGTAATTGGTGCTTTGAGGAGTCAATCCACATTCTTTAGATTCCAAGTCTAGTGTTCTTTATGTTAAATGTCACACTTAGAACCTTTCTATTTTTGATTACTTGAAATAGAATTATTTCTATACCGATCTTCTAAATGCATTGCCTCTGCTCCTTTGTCTATAGCATTCTGATTTTCCCCAAATGGACAATACAGTATTTTTGAATGCAATTAAATTTACAGTCAGATCTGTTGCCCCCAAACAAAGGGGAAATTACCCTTTTTATTATATTTTAAAGATTCCAAATGGTGACAATTTAACTCCTGCTTGTGATAATACAACTTGGAACTTTATATAGCATACATCTGGATGGAAACATGATGAGACAGAGCCCAAGTTAGATAGTTGTTTTAATGCCTGCTATGCCATATGACCTTAGACTAGTCCATTCACCTTTGTGGCTGCAGATTCTCAGTAAAGGATGTGTAAATGATATCAATTGCTGCTCAGTTTCCAAGGAAACCTGGAGGACTAATGAGATAATTGTATATAAAGTTCTCAGTGTCCTTTTAATGAAAGACACTGTATCAATAGGAAATATTATTGTCTGTGTGATGACATTATCTTTATGTTATATGGAGGATTAATTGTACTATTTTTTCATCTGCTAGGGTTGTAAAAACTTCAGAGAAAGGGTGAACTGGGGATCTAAGACTAGTTTTCTTGAGTTCACTTTCAAATTTCTACTCCGTCAATTTGTATTTCATGACTAAGAGATATAGGGCAATCTAGTTTTTTGTTATTTTTGTGGTTTTTTCAATCAACACATCAAATCTTCTCTCATTCCCATTCCCCATTGGGGAAATAAAAGGAAACAACAAAAACAAAACAAAACCTTTCCAACAAATATTTATTGTCAAGACAAATCCCTGGATTTGCTCTGTCCAAAAATAAATGTCTCAATTCTTTCTCTTAAAACCATTATCTCTCTGTCAGGAGGTGTACAACACAACAATATAGCTTTAAGTCAAGATAAAGTTATAATAACAATATTTAGTGAAGATCCACGTGTGTATATGTATGCATTTATTCATGGATGTATATACATTACACAATATACACATACATATTTGTGTGTATGTATGTGTATGTGTTGTATATGTATAAGATATATATGCATATGTCTTGCATCAAGTGCAGATTTAATTCTACCTCTGGTGCATTAACTTAATAGTTCCTGTATAATAATGACATATCTGAATTGTTTATAAGGCTTACAAATCAATTTATATTTAGTATCTAATTTCAACCTAGATACAATCCTATTAGGTGAATACTACAGGTATATGTTATGATCCCCATTTTACAGATTGTGAATCAAGGCTGACAAAGGTAAAGTGACTTGTCTGTGGTCATACAAATTATAAGCTTACAAGAAGGGATTCAAACCCAGGTCTTCCTGATATTTCATTTCAGGCTTTCTACAGGACACCACCCAGCCCCTTAATGTAGTTATTTTCCTGGCTTTGTGCAAAGGCAGCCACCAGCACAGAGTCAATTTTGTGACCCCATGACCTATAGACTTTGAGTAAATGACAGCCATCCTTCATGAGATAGAGACATATGAGTACTTCTCCCTTCTCCCTTTGATATGCAATGAGGGAAGATCAGAGGCAGTACTAATGCCATCTCCTCATAATTACATGTACCTGTCAAAATACTTTTGCTCTCATATGGAAGCTGATTTCACCTGTCTATAAAAGCAACATACGGTTTGAATTGGTAAAAGCCTCACATCCAACTGCAATACCTTGGTGTGCTACAACTCCTTTCTCTTATTTTCTGAGTTTGCCTCATTATCAGGGAGAAGCCAGAACTAAGACTTTATTGCTTCTTGAAGACAATGGCCTATTCTGATAAAATGGAAAACTTTGGGTATGGCCTATATGTTTATATTCCAAAGCTTGGCTTAGCTTATTACGGAGAAGTCCATCACTAGGTAGGCTGCTCAGTAATAAGGTTCTGATGCTATTGCTGCCATTAATGTTTTTGGCCACAGAAGTCTCCCCTCCCCTCCTTCCTCAAAGTTATTTACTAAGTTACAGATGTGTTGAGATTGGCATTGTTGAAGGGAATAAGCATGCTGATGAAATTATAGACATTTGAAGTATTGACATGTAATGGAGATTTTTTTACTAAGCCTGATAAAAGGGAATATATATATATATATATATATATATATATATATATATATATATATTTAAACACCCACCTGCCCACACAAATATATATATATATATATATATATATATATATACAGAGAGACAGAGAGAGAATGAGAATGAAAATGAATTATGCTATGGGGGATAAAGATTTCCATAAGAAGGCAGTGGTGAAGTAATTTCTTCAAGTTTTCATAGAGAGTTAGTGATAAGTGGAACTCAAGTGTTCTGACTTTCAGGTCACTGTGACAATGACGATGACGATGATGACGATGATGATAATGCAGGGTGTCCCCTATGCAGTTTTCCATTCTTAAAGGCTTAAAAGAGCATCCCAAATGTCTTGGTGCAGTTTTAAGCTGTTAAAGCTGTCTTTAGGGCTTTAAGGTTCACAGTGTACTTCATATATTTTAATTCATTTGATCATCACAAGAATCCTATGAGATAAGTGCTATTATTATCCCTCTTTTCCCCCCTGGAAAACTGAGATTCCAAGAGATTAAATAACTGACCTAAGGTATTACTATTAGTGTGAAAGACAGGATAAAAACACACCTCATTTCACTCTAAATTCTTTACTCTTTGACTTATAGTACTCAAACTTCCCAAATCTTTGGCCATTTTCTTTTTAATGAGCTGCATGGGATGCATGCCAAGATCAATATTTGTCCTTTATGTTTCTATCTAATGATTTCATCACTTCTAAATATGAAGAGACTGAATTGAGAGAAGGGTCGATTTGGCTTACAGGGCTGGCAGATGTCTTCAGCTCAGAGGTTGGGAACAATCTAATAAAGCTTTTGTTAGCATCCTGAAAACATTTTCATGACTTTCCCATTCTGAAAGGGATGATAAATACAATATGTTTATATAATTATTTAATTAACAGAAATTCTCTTGAACTTTGTTAAACAAATTCATGAAATATATAAATGTATAAAACATATACACATATAGTGAGACAGAGACAGAGAAAGAGTAGTGACAGGGGCAGAGATAAAAGCAGAGAAAGATAGTTGAGATGCTTTTATAGTCAGGCTTAAAATGAGTGGAGTCTTGAAGAATACAAGACTTACTATCTTTTTTTAAAAGCAATTGGGGTTAAGTAACTTGTTCAAGGTTACATGGCCAGTCATTATTTATGTGTGGGTGCTCATTTTCTGAGGCCAGATTCGATCCCCGGTCAACCCAACTCCGAGGCCGGTGCTCTTACTCACTGCGCCACCTAGCCGCCCCAACTTACTATCTTTTAAGACAGTCTTTTTTTTTTATCGATGTTATTTGTTGTCAAATCTTCAGTTCCAAATATGTCTCTACTCCTCCAACCTATAGTTATCCCTTTTAATAAGGATAAAAGTTTCACAAACCAACATATCAATTGTTTCTGACACTCCATGCATTGTTCCATATTATTCCATACCCATAGCAACCATCTCTCCTCCAACCTTAACAAAGATGGAACAAAGGATGATTCTCCAGCCTTCATAATTAGTTACAACACATTTAGTTGAAATGTTCCTATTATTTCTGTTTAATCATTAGCCATTTTCATATTGTTTAACTGCTCCTGAATACTTCACTTGCATCATTTTAGATGTCTTTCCATGTTCCTATGGATTCATCATATTTATTATTTCGTATAATATTCCATTAAGTTAATATAAGCCAGTTTATTACCTATTCCTGTATCAATGGCCATCTACTTTGTTTTCAGTTTTTTGCTATTGCAAAAGTGCTTCTATCAATATTTTGATTTATATGAGATTGCTTCCCCTACCCCCATCAATTTGACCTCCTTGAAGTGAAATCCTTTGATGAAAGGGTATTGACCTTTGAGTCTTTGTGTCTCATAATCATTCCAAATTCGGATTTTTTTTTTATTATCTAGAGATAGGGATGAGGAAGTCATAGATGATACCTTTGTTTTGGAGGTGAATTTAGAATCTCTTCCCATAGATGACATTTACTAACTGCTAAATTGAGTAAAATTTATAAAATCCACATTGGTTTGCCAAAACTTTAAGCTGCACATGTCTATCCACTCACAAAGCCAAGATTCCACTTTATATATATATATGGACTAGGAAAAATGGAAATTGACCACATTTGAGTCATTTAATTCCAGCAACTTCTTAGTACAAGTGTGATATTGGGACAAAAGGAAGAACTTGAAAGTGATCAAACAGTTATCAAGAAGAGAATTACTTTTTTTCCCCTAACACAGCAAGGTTATGCAATATAGTTTTAATGGTTCTTAACTTCTCTAGACATAACTCTTTTCATCTCCATATGTCTGGTCCTCAAGGCAAACTATGATGAAGGACACAATAACTTGGTTGATTTTCAGAAATCCATCAAGAATGAAGTGACTAGGTTCCATGTGTCTGAGACATTTTATGCCTTCATATTATGAGGAAATTGCATGATGAAATTTGGGACAAATAAGGTCCTGAAGGCAGCTTTCTCTTTTTCCCATATTGTGTGTGGAAGGAAAGAAACTACAACAGGTAAAACCTTGGAATTTCACATGTACCAAAACAGAATTGTGCTTTGCTACCTGGATCAAATGTCCTAAGGCACCAAAGTTAGGGACTTAAAGTCTTGATGTGAAAAACGTTTCTAATAAATATTATTGAAAAGCATACTTGGAATTAGTAAGATGACCTGACTGAATTCAAATCTGAGATTCATCATTTATTTGCTGAACCATCCATGTACTACCAAAATCCTTTAAAAAATAATGTTTCCCCACCCTTACCCACTCCTGCTTTTTCATTTTCTATCCATTGCCTTGGCAGCCACCAGGGACAGATACAATTCCCTAAGAATAAAGTTTTCAGTTAAAACACTATCACTCTAAGGAACCTGCTGGCCCTATTAAGAGACCCAACAATGAATCATTCTTAAATTTACACCTTTCTCTTCCTCTCATCTCCTGGACAGTCACCTTATATACCCCCCCCCCCCCCCCGCTTCTGTTTCTGCAACCAGTATCAGATGAAATCAATGCTAGCATTACTTTTAGAAAGGATTCATCAATCTACATTCTTCTTACTCCACTCCTCATCTCTAGAATTTTCCAAACTTAAATCTCCCTTCTCAGGCACTAACCCCTTTATGTGTTTTCTCCCATTACAATGTAAGTTCCTTGAGAGTTTGATTTTGTGTTGGCATCCATAATTATTGACACAGGGGCGGCTAGGTGTTGCAGTGAGTAAAGTGCTGGCACCGGAGTCAGGAAGACTTAACACACACACACACACACACACACACACACACACACACACACAAACCCCCCCAAAAAACTAGCTGTGTAACCTTGGGCAAGTTGCTTAACCCCAATTGCCCTCCAAAAAAAAGGCAAAAAACCCCAAAAAACCCAACCCCAAAACTGTAATTATTGACACAGTGCCTGTCACATCTAAGTGCTTAAAATACTTATTCATACATTCATTGACTCTTTCCTAATGTCATGATCTTGTTTGAGAATGAAGGACAAACAATATTCATTTTGATATACATCGCATTGTAAGGCTTAAATATTATTTACATTCTTACTCCAATTTCTCTGTTTAGTCTTATTTCCCATTACCCTCCATTCATGATGTATACCCGCTGACCTAGTCTACCTGTTTCCCATGACAACATTCTATTTCCTGATTCCATGTCAGGTTAACTGCTTATGCCTATAATGTTTTCCCTCCTTACCCTTGTCTCTTAGAATCATTACTACCAATCAAGGCTCACTTCAAGTGTTACCTTCTACATAAGGTCTTCCTTGATCCACTGTTGTAATTGTTGACATCCCACGCCCATCCCTGACCCTTGCTCTGAAATTACATTGCAATTATTTTGTATATGTCTTGCACTAATTTACCTATGTAGATGTTGTTTTTCCTTATTAGAAAATAAGCTCCTTGAGGCAGAGACTGTCTTGATTTTTGTTTTTATATCTGACTTTTTTGGGGGCGAGTCCTATGATTTCTTTGCCATAAGGGACAGAAGAAATTTCCTTCAATAAAGAAAATTGGCCCCTGCTTTGAAAATTATGGTTTTAGAGAGTAGCCTGGGAACACTAACTAATCCATTAACTTATAAAGGATCACAAGGTCAGTACATGTAAGAGGCAGACACCTGAATCCAGGCCTTCTTGACTACAAGTCCAAATTTTCAAC
This sequence comes from Gymnobelideus leadbeateri, assembly GCA_011680675.1. Classification (NCBI taxonomy): domain Eukaryota; kingdom Metazoa; phylum Chordata; class Mammalia; order Diprotodontia; family Petauridae; genus Gymnobelideus; species Gymnobelideus leadbeateri. The sequence continues at coordinate 687,113 of WOXC01000245.1, forward strand.
TGAATATACTATGTTACCTCATACGTGTCAAATGGTAGGTGATTAATAAGTCTTTATTAAATTGAATTTAACTAATGAAGGCTGAGCTTCCTGGAATGACTGTCTCAGGGTGAATCATCACCTTCCAAGTATCTGGTCTTTAGCTTTTCATGTTCAGAACTTTGTTTATCATTTGACCCATCAGTGATCAACAATAATGACCATTAGTTAGAGAACTGAATTAAAGGTTGTACACTCTCTGAAGATATCAATTTACAAGAAAGAATAACATTTTCCATTTACACCGAGCAAAGGGGGTTCAGAAGAAGAAACAGGTGTCTGCAAAAGATATTGTCTTTATGGTGGACATAAGACCAGAATAGAGATCATAAATTTCCTAAGTAACCAATAATTGCACCAAATAGATTTAGAAATCATTTAGACTCTCGAAGGGAGAGATATTAATTATGACAGCCTGCTGAACTGTCTTTCTAGATATAAATGATATTACTACATAAAAAAATTTATGGCCAACCAGGATCATAGTAACTCCCCATTAAACAGCACCAGAGAAATAAAGAGTGTTGGATCATTTAGTACTTAAAAAAGATTATTCTTTATGTGCTACCAAATCCTTTTTACAACATATTTTCTATTTTGTGTTTATGTGCACACATATGTATTTGTGTATACATATACAACTGTACATGTGTATATGTTTATATTTTATGTGTGTATAAAGACTTGATTTAGGCATATGTACACATATGCACATGTGTATATTGTGGATGGATGGGTCATTTCTTAATATTTTATTTAGCCTCCTCTTACTCTTAATGGGTAACTATAGATGGATACTATAAGTCTCAAATGAGTTAATGAATGTAAACTGCTTTGCTAAATTTATAGTTGTATATAAATGTCAGTGATGATGTTACCAATGAATTTCCAGTCTGTACTGGGGAATATTCTTTTCCCATAGGAATTCTGCCTATTAATGGAATCCTAAGTCTAGGAAGAAGTGTAGGTCTTTCACATGATGTTAAAATTCCAAAATTGAATTTTGTTCACCGTAAGTATATATTTCAGTGCAGTTGCTTCCTGATAAGAATGCACCTTAATCCAATTGTTTCCAAACTTCCTATAGTTGATTTCTCACATATATTTTATTTCTTGCATTCTCAGTGGGTGGGGTAAGTATGAGAAAGGAGAGAATTTGGAACTCATATTTTTAAAAAGAATGTTAATAATAAATGATTTTGAAACATAAAATAAAAAAAACAAATTTCATGTAGCAACTATCCCCCTAGGTTATATGTTAATCTTTTGCTTCTCCATATATTTCATAAAACAATAAATTTAAATAATACTCAGCTCATTTTTGGTTTAAATAAAGCTCATTTAAATATATATCACAAACATGTTAAATATGCAATTAATAGGAAATATGATGATATTTTTGATAGGTTTCTTTAGAATTTTCAGATTTATTACTAATTATAAGGTGATAAATGTACTTGTTTTCAGCATTAACTTTCTCAAAACATTGCTATTATAATTGCTACTTGTAATTCTTTTCCAACTACTACTTAAAATCCCTATTATCTTTATAAGGACTATACCAGCAAATCCTATTAGAATAAAATAAGATGTTGTACATGGTAATAAAATGTGTACTATTTTATTTGATAAAAATAAACTACTCAAAAAACATTAGATAAATACTTATTTTAATATACTATCATAGTATACTATTAACCCTTATTATTCATATAGAAAAAAACCTAAATACATTAAATCTACACATAAAATAATTTTCTTATACTTAGAAATATCTTATATCCAGAAGGGAACATATCATTATTATTAAAACCATCTATATTTTTCTAGAAAAAAATACTATCTTTTCAACACAGTCTTCATGTATATTTTCACACTTTATAACTAGGATTTTGTTGCTTGCATTTTATCCTATCTATAACTAAAAGATCCTTTCAAATCAAACACAGCAGACTTTCTATCATCAACATCCTCTTTGTCATCATAATCACCAACATCGTCATCATCATCATCATCATCATCATCATCATCATCATCATCACCACCATAAGATTTATATATACTCAATATCTGCCAGGCACTATGATAAATGCTTTATAATATCATCTCATTTGATCCTCACACCTCTGTGAGGTAGAAGCTGTTGTTAGCCCCATGGTACAGATGAGGAAACAGGTGCACACAGAAATGAAATGATTTGCCCATGCTTACACAACTAGTAAGTTTCTGAGACTGGATTTCAATTCATGTTCTCCTGATTCCAGGCCCAGAACTCTATCCACTGCACCACCCATATAGCAGTGCTTATACATTGTAATGAAAAAGATTTGGATTGCATTCTTTTCAGGGGGTGGTTTTTGGCTTTTTTACTTTGTGTTTGTATATTCAACTTTGCCTGTTATATTGAATATATCCATTTCATTTTTCTTTGCTAGATTTTCTCTATGAAATAGTCAAATTGTTCACATGCATGTATAGATAAATGCATATGTATATATACACGTAGATGTAAACATGCATATATGCTTACGTTCATTATAAAAGGAAACTATTTTACTAAAAATGAAGTGACAAATTATCATTTAGTTGTTGAAATTCTCAAATGATTATACCTGTTCTTATGTTGTCTCTTATGTAGCAAAATTCTTTTGAAAATATATTTATTTATTTAGAAAAAAATCAAGAACTATAGCAGATATAATACGTTGAGCTTTAACAAAAAATTGTTTAACTTCATGTTTTCACGTTAATATTCAAATATAGCAAGCAGCCTAACAACATAAACTCATCTGAGACAAACCTATGTTGACGGAAAATTTCAGTAATAGATCCTGCCCACATAGAATTTCCACTTAATTCAATGATTTGCTTTGCACTTATACTATACTAATTAATTGCTACAACTGAATTTACTATCTGAGTAGATTTGCCACATTACTTTCATTTTTGTTGACTTTGATCTCAGATTTATTTAAATGAAAACCTGTAGGTTTTGATGTGGGAGGAAATGATCAGTTATTTTGTCCACAGCTTTATGTGTCCTTCCCTCCCTCCCTTTAACCAAGTTTATAAGAAGATGTCCTACCTCTCCACAGGAAGCTAGGAGAGAGTTTGGAAAATTCTGACAGTCCATCCTTTCTTCATTCATATTAGCCCTCATCTCTAATAGTCTTCTACTGCACAACTAATGCCTTTGTCTTTTGATTTAGGAGTTTATCTTACACTTTGTAAATATATATTCCCATTTCTTGAGCACAGATACGTCCTGGTTGATTCAATGATTTCTTCATGCATGTTGAATGTACCAATGTGACCCATCAACAAGGATCACAGATATAAATAAAAAAAAGTTTAAAATATTAGAGATTGTTCAAACCAAAATCAGGAAGGCAGAAGAAAATTACTTTATAACCAGTCCTGCTTATCTTCCTCATCCTCATCATATCTTTGTGATAAACATAATAGAGACAACATTTAAAAAAAAAAGGTTAATCAATGAAAAGATTTATCTCTGTTTTGGAATATGTGACCATGAAATATTTCTACAAAAAATCTTTTCCCCTCTATTTACAAATTGCCTTAATTTTAGTAAAATTTCACCTGTGCAACTTTGTTTACTCACTCTGGAACCTAGAAAGACAAATGAATGGAGGGAAACCAGAGGTCATGACAGCATCTGCAAAATTGTCCCTGGGCTAATTCAAAAACATTGTTTTGTGATATACAGCATTTCTCATGTAAATAAGGATGTTACATCAAAAATAAATTGTGCACCATCTGCAAAATTCTCTCAGTAGGTAGGTCCTGCAGGGGTATTGTGCTTTTCTGCTGACTGTGTTACATAGGATTATTTTTAATGTAATACCAACTTCATTAATATGACTTTGAGGCCAGCTGGTCTGTAGTCATTGGGAAAAGAACTTTATGGGTTTTTTTTTTTTTTTTGGTATTTCAGTGATGTTCTAGGCTAGTTTTGACTTAGACCGGTACTTTAATAATTTTTTTAAATGTTAGAAAAAAATAAAGCTCTTGTAGATCACTCAACAATGAAAAATCAGAGACTTAATTAGTCATAATAGAAGAAGGATATTTAATATGGATATAGTTTAAGGAAGTCTCCAGTTGATCTAAATGAATAAAGCTCTTAAGTTTAAGTAGCCCAAGTATTATAGAAACAGACTGGAACTCCTCGTGCCTTTATTATTTTATTTTATTTTATTGCTTTTTGGAGGGCAATTGGGGTTAAGTAACTTGCCCAAGGTCACACGGCTAGGTTTTTGTTTGTGTGTGCGTTAAGTGTCTGAGGCCGGATCCGAACTGAGGTCCTTCTGACTCCAGGGCCGACGCTCTACTCACTGCACCACCTAGCCGCCCCTCCTTGTGCCTTTATTATACTCATGTGACTAGGGAGTGAGGTCAGTAGCCTTAAGCTTTAGTTACCTGAGTCGATCAAGTTGCAAGGATAGTCTCAGTCCATTTTGAAGACATGTATAACCTAAATGCTTAGAGGTGGAGTCAAGATGGCAAAATAAAGGCAGAAATTCATTTTAATTCTCCCAAATTCATCTCCAAGCAATATTCCAATAATGCCTCAAAATGAATAATGGAGCAGCACAACAAATAAAAAGGCAAGATGGAACAATTTTCCAGCCCAAGACAACCTGGAATGTTGGCATGCAAGGTCTGTCTAACCAGGCTGAAAGTGAAGTGCAGTCTACTGTAGGCTATGGTCCAACAAGCCAGAATCAAGCCATGGGCATGGCATGACTGAAGAACTCTCAGGTCATAGAAAGTAAGAGGTCTAGACAAGTCATCTTCAAGCCAATGCTGACTATCCTACAGTCTTCTTTTTGATCTTTGCCCACCAGAACTGGACTCACACACTTGAGAACTTCACTCTCATTGGTCACTTTATCATATATAGTCTCAGGTCTATCATACCTCAGTCACCAGCACTGGTCATCTACAAGGCATGTTGTCTATACCTTGACTTGCACCTTGACTTCCTTCTACCTCCAAACTAATAAGCAAAAACTTTATTCCTGATCTTTGTAATTGGACTTTGATTAATGAGCTCATCTTATCTTATTTCTGGGACCACTGTACTATTTACCAGACATCTCTAAGCCATGACAACTCTCATGTATTTTATCATCTCAGACCCTCCCATCCCTCCTTTGATTCACTTCCCAACTCTTGCTCTCTTATATTCATTATCTTCTCTATTAGAATGTAAGCTCTTTGAAGTCAAGGACTGTCTTGCTTGCTTATATTTTTATTCCCAGTGCTTAGCTTAGCATTTGACATGGTAAACCTTAACATTCTTTTTCATTTATAAATTCGTTCTTCACTGTAAGATCCTTATACTAATGAAATTGTATGTTGGAAGGAAAATCAATAATATTATTATGCTGAAGAAACACTTCATATTGAGGTCTTGATGACTCTAAATAATGATGCAGAGAAGCAGATTTTTCCAAGTGAAGACTGTAGGGTAGCATAAAGTGAACTGATTAAAAAATCCAGAGGCCTGGGTGCTGGCTGGGGCTGTTCCCAAGTATCTATGGGATCTAAACAAACTATTCAACATGCCTGACCCTTAACTTACATCCTCTGTAGAATTAAAAAATGCCAATAAATATTCTCCAAAGTTTTTTCATCTCAAAAGTTTTGTGCTTCTATAGAAAACTCGGGAAAAAACTTACACTGTGCTGTGAGTACAGCAGTGAAATCTTTATGACTAATATATATTAATAATGTCACATTATGTCTCAGTTTTTTTGGATCCTGCCACAACATATGTTCTATTTAAAATTTCCCTTTTTCAGAAGATGTGAGCATAATTACTTTACTTTCACATTAATTAACACATTGTTATAAGTCATTGCATTAAATCTATCACTAATAAACACATATATACATACATATGTGTACACACATATAAGCACTGTGTATGTGTGTGTATATACAGACATGTGTGTTAACATGAAACTTGAGGACCTTCATAACTTAAAATTGGAATCAGTAATAGACTTCATTGGACAATAAGACCAACTAACATCAATAAAATTCTTATTATAACATACTGACAATTGACCATCTGGCCTTAACTTCAAGACATCCCGGGAGAGAAAATCTACTCCATCCTGAAGAAGCCACATTTAATAGCCCTAATTTTTAGAAAGTTTTCCCCCCCTGACCTCAAGGCTAAAATTATCTCTTCACAACTTCTTCCACTTCTTACTCCTACATTTGCCCTTTGAATTCAAGCAGAATCAATCATTATTTCAATTTATGCTAGGTCCTGGAGATACAAATACAAAGCATGAAACCATTCTAGTGTTCCTTCATCACAGTAACAGACAACTGAATGAAAGATTTAGCCAAGCTCTGGGGCCTCTTCTCTTCAGTGGCTGTGGGAGTTAGGATATGAACACTCAGAGCTTACACGGCTATAGACAGATGGAAGAGACTTTAGGGATTAGATCCATCCCCTCATTTTATAAAGACACAAATTGAGTCCCAGAGAGGTTGTGATTTCTTTAAGATCATACAGGAAGCAAGTAGATGAGTTCATACTCAGAGGTAGTATGTGTAGGAGAAAGTACTGAATTTGGAAGCAAAGAACTTTGACTGAAATTTAAAATCTGTCACTTATTGCATATGTGACTTTGGACAAGTCAGCCTCTTTGGGACTCTGTTTCTCCATCTGTAAAATTGGTGGTTTCTACAATACTATATCTAAATACTATAAAAAAAACCCTTTCTAGATCTAAATTTATATTTTTTATCCTATTTGATCCCACAAATTGAGTTCAGTTTCAACTGTATGAAACTGATGTGACATTTTCCAGTACTGTAACCAGTAAGATAGATGTGTCTTTCTAAAACCATTCTATTTTCAGCAAAGCACATTTCTATTCGGGAACAAGTTAATTAGACCCATCCTTGAATCTTCTGTCCCAATAGGTACTGATAGAGACTTGGGGACATATTCCCTCTATTTCATTCCAAAACCACTAATAAAACTCTTGTTGTTTGCTGATTTTATTCATTTGTTACAATTGTGTCTGACTCTTCATCACTCCATTTGGGGTTTTCTTGTTAAAGATACTGGAGTGATTTTCCATTTCCTTCTCCAGTTCATTGTTCAGATAAGTAAACTAAGGCAAACAGAGTTAAGTGACATACTCAGAATAACACAGCTAGTAAGTCTGAGCCTGAATTTGAATTCATGTCTTTTTTTTACTCCAGGCTTTCCCTCTATGCACTGCACTAGCTAGATGCCCATAGCAATTGGTCACTGTTAGACTTGCAATATCAGTCTTGGGTTAGTAGATGACATGGCATTTCTATATCAGAGATCATAGAATCATATATTTATAGATAGAGGAAAATGCAGAGATTACCTGTTCCAACACCCTCATTTTACAGATATGTAAACTGAGTCCTAATGAGATTAGGTGACTTGCAACAAGGTCATACAGATATCAGGTGTTAAAACTAGAATTTAATCCCGAATCACCCAACTCCAAGCCCAGTGATCTCTCCATTGGACCAAGTCAAAAGACCAAGGAAATCTTAAAAGGATTTCCAGGCTTGCCTACCAGCAATCTAAGAACCTCTAAGTCCTAAAAGACTTTTAGCTATAATATATTTTATAGTTACCTAGTCACTCTATAACTCACTTGAGAATACAAATTCCAATAAGTTAGTAAGCAAATTAATCGATCAATCAATTAATTAATCCATAGAAGTCACTTTATTCAAGGAGCCTACATTTTACTAGAGTGTTGTAATATACTATGTATACAGCTAAGTGACCATTTTACATAGATATACATAGATATAGAAGGACATGTATATGTATAAGCATATGTACACATATGTATACATAACTATATATCCTAAATAACATATGGATGATATCTTAACTGCTTTTGTTAAATGTTTTTTTTTTTTTCGGAGGGCAATTGGGGTTAAGTAACTTGCCCAAGGTCACATGGCTAGGTTTTTGTTTGTGTGTCAAGTGTCTGAGGCCGGATCCAAACTCAGGTCCTTCTGACTCCAGGGCCGGCACTCTACTCACTGCACCACCTAGCTGCCCCGCTAACTGCTTTTATGGTTAATTCTTTTTCTTTTCATCTTATGATCCTCTTAATTATAATCTCTGCATGAACACAGAAACCAAGTGATGGTTTCAGAGGCCTCAGAGATTCTGCCTTCTAGCACATATCTACAGAGAAATCCCCCTTATGGCAGCCCCAAGAAAAAATGATACAATCCATGCTTGAAAGTCTTCTGGAGAAGCAGAGCCCAACACCTCCAGAAATTGTTCCTACATAGCACCAAGACAAGCAGTCAGTTCAGTCAAATATTCGGTGAAAGAAAATCAAATCAGTGAATTTGGTTGATACCAAATTGAATATGTGATTATGAAATCTATTTTTCTGATTTTTTTTCACTGTCTGCTAGGAAAGTGTTTTGACAGAACCAGAGATGATCATTCCTTAGGAGTAAGTCTGCCATTGGGAGCTAGCTTCAAATCCTTCCATCTGATTCAATTCAATAAATTCATCATTTATTAAGCATTTACTGTGTGACATATACATGTCCTTCTATATCTATGTATATCTATGTAAAATGACTATGCTGGGGTTACAAAGACAAACATGCAACAGTTATAGATTCACAGAAACAGAGCTAGAAGTAGCCTTAGATGTGCCCCCACTCTCCCCCATCACAAGGCCTTCACATTTGATAGATCAGGGATCTGAGATTTGACTGGCTGAGAGATTTGTCTAAGGTCATACACAAAGTCAGTGTCAGAAATTTGATTCAAAATAATTTCTTTTCTCTCCAAATATAGCCTGGAAATCCTTCTAAGATTTCCTTATTTTTTTGACTTGGTCCAATAGAGAGATCACTGGGCTTGGAGTTGGGGTCTTTCCTCTGTCCTATTCTACATTCCCAAGTCCCTGCCCTCAAGGAACTTATAGTATGTTGGGGAAATACAAGATTCACACTGACTAAAAGGATATATACATACATACATACATGCATATACATATATGTGTATATACACATATCATCACTACATAATATATTTGCTAATATCTATATCTATCTAATCTATCCATCTTAGTGATTCCTCCTGTGATAGTAAAAGTTAGTTTGTATATCTATCTCTATAGATAGATATTCAAGGTATCATATATATACATATATATAACATGTAATATATGTTAATATTATATATATAAAATATAGAAAGATAACTTTTGTACATGCATATGTGTGTATTTTCATTTGTTATTGTGTGTCCTGTGTTTTAGAAGAGGCCAATGACATCAAGATGTGATGTGTGATGTCTTCACTTGAACATGAATTAAATTTAAGTGAGGCAGAGTTGCCTCACTCTCTCTTCCAGAGTAATTGAAGTCTGGTGGTGGGACAAAAGTCAAAACGACTGGTGATGGTTAGGGATGAGATAGATGGTCATGGCATTTTTTGTCTTACCAAGCTTTAAGTGCTCTGTAGTGCCTACTTCAGTCACTGTCATGACCTATGGAAAAAAATTCTTCTCCTCCTCGCATTCTACTGTGGGGGTAGTTTTCATAAGCTTGTAGTAGACATCCCTCTAACTCACTGATGGGTCTGAGACCTGTTGGTTACCCTCAACCTGGTTTAGCCCATCTGCAAGATGGTTTTACCAGGATGTGGCTGTTGTGCCTGCTACAGCTTCTCTGAAGTACAGGTGAGAAGTGAGTGACCAGTGGACACCAAAGGTGGATGAGCAACTCCTCATACACCACAATATGTACATACATATAATACATGCATACACATAAACACGCACATACAAGTGAATATGTGTGTACACACAAAGTATTCCCATCACAGAAGGAAAGAATCACTAAGACTTTGGAGGAAGAAAGAGATCAGGAATGGCCTCTTAGAAGAGGAGTTCCTTTATTGAAGTTTTTAATTGAGCTTGGAATTCCAAGAGGTTTAGGGAATGATGGAGAACATTCTATGTTCAGAAAGAACAATCTTTACAAAGGTATGGAGGAAGGAGACAGCATGTTTTGTATAAAGAATGGTCGGTGAGTCAAATCTAAACTGTCAGTCTGGGAAGTCTTGAGAAGATAATCAGGTCTAGTACTTATACTATCAGGAATCTAAGGCTAGTTCCTAACCCAGCTCCTAACTTCAGTTTCAATTTCGGAGGTAAATCCAATTATGTTATGTTCAATTTCTAGTAAATAGAGAGATGGCCTTGAAATAAGGGGGATTGGGGTCTAAAACATGCTGATATTTACTAGCTGAGGAATCTCTGCAAGTTATTTAACCTCTGTATGAAAGAGTTGGAAGGGAGGATGTTTTAATCCATGAAGCCATGATAGTCTGATTCTTAACTAGTTTATGTTTCTTCAGTGAAAGCTTCCAGGGCCATAGAAAGTCTTACTGTTCTTAGCCCATGCTATATCATGGTCAATTATTGCTTAAATAAATAAGTGAATATTAAAAAAAAACCTGTTTCAATGAACTGTTTAATTAGATTTGTGAAGATCTCATTAAACAACTGTCACAGAAAAAATGATGGTGGCAAGTTTGCAAATTATGTTTTTAAGTGCTAAAAATCCAGAATTGCAAATTTTGCTTGAGAAGTGCCTTTATTAAAAAATGATAACTTAAAAAAGCATAGCCTTAAAATGGAAAAACAGTGGAGATAAAGGCAGAATACCCTGAGTAATAAAAATAAATGATACACATGCAATACTCATAAATGCATGTGTATATACATACGCATATGTTGTGTATATACATAATGTATATACATACATTTGTGTATGTACACTGTGCAGATAGATATACATACATAGATATGCTTATATATATGTAGATAGATAGATAGATAGATAGATAGATAGATAGATAGATAGATATAGATATAAATATTTGGAACTTTTGACAGAATTAGAGATGTGTAATTTAAAGATGAAAAGAATAAGGGGAGGTGTGTTATCTTCTTCCAGGTACTTGAAAGACTGATGTGGAGGAGAGATTAGGTCTCAGAAGGCAGAAGCAAGAAGGGTGAGTTGTAGTGGTGAAGGAGGCATATTTCGGGTGTATATAAACTAATAAGAATAGTGATGGTGAGAGTAGTAGTAGTAATATTAATTATTAGTAATAATAATAAATAATAATTATGATAATACAGCTTTCAAACAATTAGAGCTCTTTTAAATTTGAATGAGCTGCCATGCAAGGAAGGTCCTCCTCACTAAGCAAAGTTTAGGTGATCATTGGTCTTCAATGTTGTAATGGGAATGTATTTTCAGGTCTGAGTTAGGCTAGATTGTTAATAAGATCAGTTCTGAAATTGAGGGACTTGTAGGCTTTTGAGATTGACTTCTGACATTGTTGCCAGTAATGTGAAAATAGGGTGATATTCATAATTATTATTTTGAGAGGCCTTTGAAAGTAACTCTCTCTTGGTTGTGAATATTTGAAAATGCATTAAAGCAGATTCATCTCCTTTTCATCTGTCTTTAAAGTACATCATCTAACTCCTTTGTAAATGGTGTTGAGCTTCTGTTTTAATAGGATGGGGTGTGGGTAAGTCTTATTTTCACATTTCTGACATGCTTGAACAAGATAACAAAGCTACTCTGCCATCTCCAAAATGGAGAAGAGGGAAAACAGACAGATACACACACGGACTCACAATCACATGTAAACAGACACAGTTGCACACAGTTACACATATATAGTGACATATAATCACACACATGCATACAATTCATTAAGCAAGATAATTTTTGAAAAAGAAAACTCCAATAAAAATCTGATGACTAACAAATAGTATATCTGTTCTTATTTACAGGTCTTAGAAGACAAGCAGTAGCTTTGAAATTGAGAGGAGCAGTAAATTTCATCAGACATGCCTATGGGTTTTTATGGAGTTCAAACATTTTTAAAAGGTTTAGCTTGATGAAACTCTCTCATTATGGTCTGGGAAGTAGTACTGCTGCCTGGTGTCTAGTATCTTGCTAACAACATTTCCAGTTCAGTAACAAAAGACATTGTTCATTGCTTTTTATTGGTTCTTGGGCTATTTAATACTAGAAGATGTTGTGTGCACACTGCTCTTTCAGTTTTCAAAGCACTGGGTTAGAGGTAAATCCAATTATGTTATATCTTTAACCAACTTGGAAGGGAGGTTATATATAGAAATTGGCCACTGGACTATGTTTAAATGGAGTTAGGGTTGTGAAACAGCCTCACACAAGTTTGGCAATTCAAAGTCAAGGATGACATTTTTGTCCTTTCCTTCTGCTATTGTGGAAATGTAGGGCACTGGTAGGAGTCTACGATAAATTCAAGTAGGATGGATTTTTGTATAGCACAATGGTTATATTTATAAGATGTAATCAGGAACAAGTAAAAAAAGGATCATGAAGGAAAAAATAGGCTATTGTTGAACTTAGATTTTGAACAGAATAGGCAAATAGGATTAATTAATAAAAACTTGTCACACGATAATACTGGTGGAGTATGGCAGGGGTCCCCCAAATTGTTTTATGTAGTAGTTGATAGAATCATAGAATCTCATAGTAGAATGGATCTCAGAAATCATATGGCCTAACACACACAATTATCATCCCCACCCCTACCCTATGACAAGAGGGTTTAATGTATAGAAAGATAACCTAAAATGGGTGACCTGAGTTCAAGTCTCACCTCAGACACATAATGGCTAGGCAAGTCATTTAGCCTCTCAGTGCTCTAGAAAATTCTATAAGTATATAAATTACAAAGAAGATATCAACTAGCATAGATAGAGTTTCCACAACTGTAAAATTATAGGTGTAGTCCCTATTGCTATGACATGTGACCATTACTCATTTGTTGTTTACTTAAAACCATCAGTGATGGTAAAGCCAATCTCATGAAGAAGCCTTTTCCACTTTTGAATTGCTTTAATTATTAGGAAGTGCCCCTCTGCCCTATCTGATAAGCCTGAATACTCCTTTTTGGAATTTCCATCCATTATACTCATTCTGACTTAAGGGTCCCAAAAGTACAAGACTAAAACACTCTTAGGTGCAACAATATTTCAAAGGCCTAAATTAACATTCCTCTCACCATCTAGACTCTTTTTCTACTTGTTAAACATCTCATTTTTCTTCACATTATTTTCATTTCGCATGATTTTGAATGTTTTCTACATGTAATTCCTTGAGAAGTAAAAGGTCTTCTTGAGGGGATATGGCATAGGTGTTGTGAAAATGAAAAGGGGAGAAAGAGATGTTGATAAGGGGACTTCACCATCACCACCATCCCAGCCCCACAAAAATCATGTTCATTAACTTCAGGGAAATAACCAAGATTATCACTGTCAAAATTGCTTACAAGTCTTGAGGAGGACTCCAAAATAATATACAACCCATAAAGATGGAGGTGATAGTCTAATAATGATGACTAAGATACCATGCCATAATCATGCTGTGGGTCTTTGGAGATCAATAGGTTAAAATAAAATTCTTACTATGATGACAATATTCAGAGATGGAAACAGAAGATGGAGGTTCAAGTCACATCTCCATTATTTGCTCATTCTGTGACATAATTGGGTCACTTTGCCTTTTTCTGGGCCTCACTTTCCTCATCTGTTGGATTTAAACATCTAATAGATTGTCATTTAGAATTTGGCACAATGTATCTTGTTCTTCATTTATGGGGAAGGGTATATCAAATACTTCGAGTGATGGATGGAGCTTGTTGATCATATTCTACCTGTAATTTAATACTTTGTCAGATATTTTGAGAACACAGTATTATATCAAGTCTCAAGTGACTTTCTGAAATGGGATTGAACTTGGTGATACTAATACGCCAAACATGGGACTAAAATATCTACTTAGTCTGATCCTTTAATGTAGTAGTAGGTCTGTTATTTTATACAATTTGATTTATGCCAGTAGCATGTAAGTTCCTAGAGGACAATGTTATTATGTTGTTGTCTTTATTTACCTAGCATATAGGAAAGTACATTGTACAGGACTTTTGTTTAATAAAATAATTCTTGGGTTTTGTTGTTGTTGATTTGTTTAGTAAAGAAGTTTCCATTTTCCATGTAAGAATGTCCAAAGCATTATATGTTTCCAGAATTCTCAACATAAAAATGCCAAAGAGAAAGTAAAACGTCAATGGGGAACCCTGTTGATCCAGGGTGAGAGAAGAGTACAGTTTGGCCCCTATCCTCGGGGTGGTAGAGGTGACTGTAGCTACAACTGCTGCTGCTTCTGGCTCCAGGCCTACAAATCATAGGTCAACCAAGTGACTGTCCAGAGAGCATATGCAGGAATTTCTCTGCTGGCACTGAAGCAGGATTCTCCTGCTTTGCCCTGCTTGGATCTCAGGCACAATCTTGGTGGTGGTCCTGGGGTGGGGTATGCTGTCGTGGAGAAGTTTGGTCAGGCTGTAGAGAGGAAGTCCTCCTCACAGTTCTGAGGCAGGTACATAGAAAAACAAACAAACAACAAACAAACGAACAAACAAACAATCTCTGACAACAACTGCACAAAATCCCAGCAATTTGGGACACTGCACTCTGCACGATGGAAGTATAGTTCTACTGTGGCAAAGAGCTCAAAAGTCAAGTAACTGACTGACAAGATGAGCAAACAGAGGGAGTGAAATCAGACAACAGAATCCTTTTTTGGGAACAAAGAGAATCAAAACCTGGACCCAGAGGAAGACAACAAACTCAAAGCTTCTGTATCAAAAGCCTCCAAGAAGAATATGAACTAGTTGCAGGCTATGAAGGTGTTCAAGAAGGATTTAAAAATATAGTAAGAGAAGTACAGGAAAAATTGGGAAGAGAAATGAGAATGATGAAAGAAAATCATGAAAAACAAGTCAATAGCCTGACTGAAGAAAATAACACCTTAAAAAATAGACTAATTCAAATAGTAAAAGAAGTCCAAAAAGCCAATGAGGAGAAGAATGCCTTAAAAAGCAAAATTGGTCAGATGGAAAAGGAATTTCTTAAATTCACTGAAGAGAATGATTTCTTCAAAATTAGATTGTAGCAAATGGAAACTAATGACTTTATGAGAAATCAAAATACTATAAAACAGATACGAACAAATGAAAAAATAGAAGGCAATGTGAAATATCTCATTGGAAAAAAACAAACAAACCAAAAAAACCCACTGAAATGGAAAATAGATCCAGGAGAGAGAATTGAAAAATTATTGGACTACCTGAAAGCCACGATAAAAAAAAGCCTAGACATTATCTTTCAAGAAATTCTCAAGGAAAATTGCCCTGATATTCTAGAACCAGAGGGCAAAATAGAAATTGAAAGAATTCACTGATCACCTCTTGAAAAAGATCCCCAAAAGAAAACTCCTAGGAATATTATAGCCAAATTCCAAAGTTCCCAAGTCAAGGAGAAAATATTACAAGAAGTAAGGAAGAAACAATTTGAGTGATGTGGAAACACAATCAGGATAACACAAGATCTAACAGATTCTACATTAAGGGATTGAAAAGGCTTGGGGGATGGCTAGGTGGCACAGTGAGTAGACCCCTGGCCCTGGAGTCAGAAGGACCTGAGTTTGGATCTGGCCTCTGGCCTCAGACACTTAACACACACACACACACACACACACACACACACACACACACACACACACAAAAAAAAAAAAAAAAACCTAGCATGTGACCTTGGGCAAGTTAGTTAACCCCAGTTGCCCTCCAAAAAGGGAAAAAAAAGGCTTGGACTTTTTTGGATATTCCAGAGGTCAAAGGAGCTAGGATTAAAACCAAGAATCACCTACCCATGAAAATTGAGTATAATACTTCAGGGAAAAATATAGATATTCAATGAAATGGAGTACTTTCAAGCGTTCTTGATGAAAAAAAAAAACAGCTGAACAGAAAATTTGACTTTCAAATACAAGAAGCAAGAGAAGCATGAGAAAGTGAACAGGAAAAAGAAATGATAAAGAACTTATAAAAGCTGCACTATTTACATTCCTACATGGAAAAATGATCATTGTAACTCATGAGACTTTCCTCAGTATGAGGTTAGTTGAAAGGAATATATATACACATATATGTACATATGTGTGTATATGTATATATGCATATACATACATGTATAGGAGGGTATATGTGTGTGTACATATGTGTGTCTATGTGTATAGATGTGTATATCTATACATAGAGGGGAGAAGATGAGTTGAATATGAAGGAATGATATCTAAAAAAGAAAATTAAGAGATGAGAGAGGAATATATTGGGAGGTGAAAGGGAGAGATAGAATAGGGTAAATTATCTCACATAAGAGGAAAGAGAAAACTGTTAGAATGGAGGGGAAGAGCAGAAATGTGAAAGGGAATAGTTCAACCTTACTCTCATTGGATTTGGCTTAAGGAGGGAATAACATACATATTCAATTGGGTATTTTACCCTACAGGAAAGTAGGGGGAAAGGGTATAAAAGGGGGTGGGGTGATAAAGGGAAGGGCACACTGGGGGAGAGGGTAGTTAGAAGCAAACACTTTTGAAAAGGGACAGGATCAAAGAGGAAATAGAATAAGTGGGGGGAAGGATAGCATGGAGGGATATATAGTTAGTCTTTCACAGTATAACTACTATGGGAATATTTTGGATAACTACACATGTTGAATTGCTTGTCTTCCCAGTAGGGATGGGTTAGGAGGGAAGAAGGGAAAGAATCTGGAAATAAAAATTTTAAAAACAAATGTTTAAAAAATTGTTTTACATACAACTGAAAAATAAGATATACAGGCAGTGGGGTATGGAAATTCATCATGCCCTACAAGAAAAGTAAGGGGAGAATGGGGGAGACATAAGATAGAGCAGATTGGGGGAAGGGGTGTTCAATATGCTTGCTATATTGGGGGGGGGCAGGGGAAGATGGAGAAGAAGTTTGCCACTCAAAATCTTGTGGAAGTGAACATTGAAAACTAAACAAATAAATATTTTTCAAAGAAGAAAATGGAACAATAAGGAACAAGAAAAAAAATCCTAGTGGGGGGAGAGGAGCCAAGATGGCAGAAAGGAAGCATTAACTAAGTCTCAAAGGGTGAATCTGAGCGGATTCCAGAGTGATGGAGCCCACTGGAAGACGGAGTGTGGAAGAGTCCAGCCCAGGAGGTCTCCCAGTATGTCCGGACAGGACAAGCGCAGAGTGAGTGGGGTCTGCACATCTCAGACCTAAGAGCAGACAAGCAGACTACACCAGAGAGAGAAAAAGCCCCAGCCTGCAGACTTACCAAGGATGAATCACAGTCATCTCTCGGGAGAGAGCAGCTTCTCCAGCTGCATTCAGCCCACAGCCTGGAAGGATGGAGACTGCCTGCCTGTATAATACAGGGGCTGGAATGGCAAAGTAAATTCTAGCTGCTCTGATCCTCCCATACCTCCTTCATGAAGCAGAAAACCCAAAGATAAGTCTCCCACCCAGATTGAAATCCCAAGTTAAGGGAAATAGCCGCAGGCCTGAGAGTTTTCAAGAAGGGCTGTAACTGAGACAGCCAGGAGTCTGAAGAGAAGAGAGGGAAGGGTCCCAACAAGCCCCACCTCATCTCACCAACAAAAGCCTACTTATAGCCCAGGGGTATAGAGGCAGAAATCTGAAGTGGTTAGACCCACTATCACCTACTCATCTACATTCCTCACTGACTTCCCTCCCTGACTTAGCCATAAACTAGCCACCCAGAGGTATTCAAAGTCAAGGATCAGGCCCTAAACTCATAGCCTGAGAAACTAAGAAACAGGAAATCACAATGGGAAAGAAAGAAGCTCAGAAGAAGGGGAAGGCAAGAAAGTCTATTCGAGCCTACTATGCAGGGCAAGAACAACAAAATACACAGGACAATATAGACTCTCTACCCACACCTGAGACCACAGAAGGAAACATGATCTGGTCTCAAGCCCAAATAGCTTTCCTGGAGGAGCTTAAGAAAAATTTTAAAGACCAAATCAGGGAGGCAGTGACCAACATGGAAAAAAAGTCTCAGTGAAGTAATTGGAGAAAATACCTCCCTAAAAAAGGAACTTCAAAAACTGAAGACCATAATTTGCTAAAAATTAGAAAAAAATCAAACTGAAACTCAGAACTCTATGATGCAGCAAGAGTCAATCAAACAAAACAAGACGATTGAAAAATTGCAAGAAAATTTAAAATATCTCACTGGAAGGAGAGACAACCTAAGAATTATTGGTCTACCAGAAAGCCATGATGAAAAAAGCAGCCTAGACAACATCCTCCAAGAGATTTTCAAAGAAAACTGTCCTGAGGTCCTGGAATCAAAAGATAAAATATCTATCAATAGAATTCACCGGACTCCTCCTGAGAGAGATCCCAAACTGAAAACTCCAAGAAATATAGTAGCCAAATTCCAGAATTACAAGATTAAAGAAAAAATTCTACAAGCAGCCAGAAAGAAACAATTCAAATATTGAGGAACTACAGTTAGGATCACACAGGACCTAGCAGCTTCTACATTAAAAGAGTGGAGGGACTGGAATTTGATATTTTGTAAGGCAAGAGAGCTAGGACTACAACCAAGGATGAACTACCCAGCAAAACTGAGCATAATCTTTCAGGCAAGGAGATGGACGTTTAATGAAATAAGAGACTTCCAGACATTTCTGATGAAAAAGCCAGAGCTCAATGGAAAATTTGATCTCCAATTACAAGACTCAAGAAAGACATAAAAAGGTAAACAGGAGAAACACAGACTCACACATGCATAAGTGCACACACCCACACCCACACCCACAAACACACGATCATTACTTGGGATGCAACAAGAGCAAAATGTTCACGTCCCTATATGTGGAGCTGATAACTGTCAATATTCGAAATCTTTATGATTATCATGACCTTCAAAAGGGTTATACTTAGATAGAGGGAGTGGGTATGAATGCACTAACCTGAAGTCTAAAAAAAAAAAAATTAAGGGGATCAAAGGGACTGTAATGGGAAAAAGGAAAGGATGAGATAAGAAAAGGTAAAATATGCCATCTGAAGAGGCATTAAAATACACTATAGAAGAGGGGAAAGAAAGAGGGAGAGGAACATCATTTAAACACTATTCTCACTGGTTCTGGTTCAAAGAGGGATCAACTAAATCAGTGAAGTTTAAGATTCTAATGTGAATAGACACATAAATTCATTAAATAAAGGAAAAGGAGGGAGGGAGAGGAGCAGTGTTTGAAATTTACTCTCATTGGTTTGGAATCAAATGGGGAGTAATTCACTCTCATAAGTATAAAAACTTATTGTGTCCTATAGATAGTGGAAGGGTAAGGGGGGGTGAAAAGGAGGAAACTAAAGGGGGAGATTAGAAGGGAGGGAAACAGTAATAAGGGGAGAGGGTAGGTTAAGAAGGAGGATCACTGGGTGGGAACACTGAGGGAGGGGGTGGTCAAAAGGGAAAACTTCAAGAAGGGGAAGGGAGAAGGAAGAAATAAAAACATAAACAGGGGAGGGAATAGAATGGAGGGGAAGAGACAGATAGTCATCATTACTGTGAATGTGAATGGGATGAAGTCTCCCATAAAACAGGCAGATAGCAGAATGGATTAAAAACCATAATCCTACAATATGCTGTCTACAAGAAACACATTTGAAACAAAGGGATACCCACAGGGTAAGGTAAAAGGTTGGAGTAAAATTTATTATGCCTCAGCTAAAGTAAAAAAAGCAGGGGTAGCAATACTTATCTCAGATAAAGCAAAAGCAAAAATAGATCTAATTAAAAGAGATAAGGAAGGAAACTATATCCTACTAAAAGGCACCATCGAGAATGAAGCAATATCACTGCTTAATATATATGCACCAAGTGGTATAGAATCCAAATTCCTAGAGGAGAAGTTAAAGGAATTAGAGGAAGAAATAGATAGCAAAACTATACTAGTGGGGGACCTTAATAGCTCCCTCTCTGAACTCGGTAAATCTAACCTCAAAATAAACAAAAAAGAAGTTAAGGAGGTGAATAGAATCTTAGAGAGACTAGATATGATGGATCTCTGGAGAAAACTGAATGGGGATAAAAAGGAATTTACTTTCTTCTCAGCAGTGCATGGTACATACTCAAAAATAGACCATGTACTAGGGCATAAAAACCTCACAATCCAGTGCAGAAAGGCAGAAATATTAAATGCATCATTCTCAGATCATGATGCAATAAACATTATATGCAATAAAGGGCCATGGAAAGATAGACTAAAAACTAATTGGAAATTAAACAATTTAATCCTAAAGAATGGATGAGTCAAAGAAGAAATTATAGAAACAATCAATAATTTCATTCAAGAGAATGGTAATAATGAGACAACATACCAAAATTTGTGGGATGTACTAAAGGCAGTTCTCAGGGGAAGTTTTATATCCCTGAGTGCATACTTAATTAAAGCAGAGAGAAGGGAGGTCAATGAATTGGACATGCCATTGAAAAAGCTAGAAAAAGAACAAATTGAAAATCCCCAATTTAGTACTAAATTAGAAATATTGAAAACCAAAGGTGAGATTAATAAAATTGAAATTCAGAAAACTATTGAATTAATAAATAAAACTAAGAGTGGGTTTTATGAAAAAATCAACAAAATTGATAGACCCTTAGTGAATATGATAAAAAAAGAAGAAAACCAAATTATGAGTATCAAAAATAAAAAGGGTGAATCTACCTCCAGTGAAGAGGAAATCAAAAAAATAATAAGGAATTATTTTCCCCAATTGTATGCACATAAATATGACAATCTTAGTGAAATGGATGAATATTTACAAAATCACAAGTTGCCCAGATTAACTGAAGAGGAAGTGAATTACCTATATAAACCCATCTCAGAAAAAGAAATCAAACAAGCCATCAATGAACTCCCTAGGAAAAAATCTCCAGGGCCAGATGGGTTTACTAGTGAATTCTATCAAACATTTAAAGAACAATTGATTCCAATACTCTACAAACTATTTGGGAAAATTAGTGAAGAAGGAGTCCTACCAAATTCTTTCTATGACACAAATATGGTACTGATTCCTAAATCAGGAAGAGATAAAACAGAGAAAGAAAATTATAGACCAATTTCCCTCATGAATTTAGATGCAAAAATTCTAAATAAAATATTAGCCAAAAGACTCCAACAACTTATCACAAAAATAATACACTCTGATCAGGTAGGATTCATTCCAGGAATGCAAGGATGGTTTAATATTAGGAAAACCATCAATATAATTGAGCATATCAACAATAAAACTAGCAGAAACCACATGATCATCTCAATAGATGCAGAAAAGGCTTTTGACAAAGTATAACATCCATTCCTATTAAAAACACTAGAAAGTATAGGAATAAATGGAGCCTTCCTTAAAATAGTTGATAGCATCTATTTAAAACCATCAGCAAGTATTATATGCAATGGGGATAAACTAGAAGCCTTTCCAATAAGATCAGGAGTGAAACAAGGGTGTCCACTCTCACCCCTCTTATTCAATCTGGTACTAGAAATACTAGCAGTAGCAATTAGAGAAGAAAAAGAAATCAAAAGAATTAAATTAGGCAAAGAAGTGACCAAGCTATGACTCTTCGAAGATGATATGATGATATACTTAGAGAATCCTAGAGAATCAAGTAAAACACTACTTGAGACAATAAATAAATTTGGCAAAGTTGCAGGATATAAAATAAACCCACATAAATCCTCAGCCTTCCTTACATCTCTAACAAAATTCAACAGCAAGAGATAGAGAAATCCCATTTAAAGTCACTGTAGACATTATAAAATATTTGGGAATCTGCTTGCCAAAACAAACCCAGAATCTATATGATCACAACTACAAAACACTTCTCACACAAATAAAACCAGATCCAATAGTTGGAAAAATATCAATTGCTCGTGGCTGGGTTGAGCTAATATAATAAAAATGACAATTTTACCCAAAATAAACTATATATTTAGTGCCATACCAATCAATTTACCAAAAAACTGCTTTCTAGAGTTAGACAAAATAATAACAAAATTTATTTGGAAAAACAAACGGTCTAGAATATCAAGGGAATTAACGAAAAGAAACGCTAGGGAAGGTGGACTAGCTATGCCAGATCTTCATCTGTATTATACAGCAGCAGTCATCAAAACTGCTTGGTACTGGCAGAGGTGTAGAGTAGTGGATCAATGGAATAGATTAGGTGCAGGAGACCCAGCAGTTAATGAATATAGTAATCTATTGTTCGATAAACCTAAAGACCCCAGTTTTGGGGATAAGAATGCACTATTTGACAAAAACTGCCGGGAAAACTGGAATACAGTATGGCAGAAACTGGGCATAGATCATTATGTAACACCATATACCAAAATCCAGTCTAAATGGCTGCATGATCTAGGTGTAAAGGATGATACTGTAAGCAAGGAATAGTTTACCTGACAGATTTGTGGAGAGGGGAAGACTTTAGGACCAACCAAGGATTAGAGAGCATTATAAAATGTAAAATGGATAATTTTGGGGCAGCTAGGTGTCGAAGTGAATAGAGCGCTGGCCCTGGAGTCAGAAAGACCTGAGCCTCCGACACTTAATCCACACAAACAAAAACTTAGCCCTGTAACCTTGGGCAAGTTACTTAACCCCATTTGCCCTAAAGGGGCGGCTAGGTGGCGCAGTGAGTAAGAGCATCAGCCTCAGAGTTGGGATGACCCGAGATCAGATCCGGCCTCAGAAAATGAGCACCCACACATAAATAATGACTAGCCGTGTAACTTTGAGCAAGTTACTTAACCCCAATTGCTTTAAAAAAAATGGATAATTTTGATTACATTAAATTGAAAAGCTTCTGTACAAACAAAGCCAAGGTAACCAAGATCAAGAGGGAGGTGGGAAATTGGGAAAGAATTTTTACAACTTGTGTCTCTGATAAAGGACTCATTTCTAAAATTTATAGAAAATTGAGCCAAATCTATATGAATACAAGTCATTCCCCAATTGATAAATGGTCAAAAGATATGAACAAGCAGTTTTCAGAGACAGAAATTAAAGATATCTATAAACATATGAAGAAATGCTCTAAATCACTATTGATTAGAGAAATGCAAATCAAAATAAGTCTGAGATACCACATCTCTCCAGTCAGATTGGCTAAGATGAAAAAACAAGAAAGTGACAAATGCTGGAGAGGATGTGGACAAACTGGAACACTAATACATTGCTGGTGGAGTTGTGAACTTATTCAACCATTCTGGAGAGCAATCTGGAATTATGCCCAAAGGATTATAAATAATTTCATACCTTTTGACCCAGCCATACCACTTCTAGGGTTATATCCCAAAGAGATCACAGAAGTGGGAGAAAGACCCATATGTACAAAAATATTTATAGCAGCCCTTTTTGTGGTTGCAAAGAATTGGAAACTAAAGGGGTGCCCATCAACTGGGGAATGGTTAAACAAGTTGTGGTATATGAATACAATGGAATATTATTGTGCTATAAGAAATGAGGAGGTGACAGATTTCATAATTACCTGGAGAGACTTATACAAACTGATGCTGAGCGAGAAGAGTAGAATCAGAAGAAATTTGTATACAATCGCAGACATACCATATCTGTGATGACCAATTATGACCGACTGGACTCTTTTCAGCAATGCAGTGATATAAGTCAATCCCGAAAGACTCAAGAAAGAGAGAAATGTGCCATCCAGAGATAGAACTAAAAGAACTGAGTCTGAATCCTGATGGAAGCAAACTAAATGATCTTTTTCTTTTCATTGTTTGATTTTATTTCTTCTTTACCATCTTTCATCCCACCTAGTACAATATGTCTTTGTAATTGGAATCATGTCGAATATGAATGTATTTGCAGATTCTATACTGGACTATATGCTGTTGCGAGGGTAGGGGGGAGGGAAGTAAAGGAAATTTGAAAATCAAGGAACTGTGGAATTGAATCTTGTTAATTGAAACTAAACTAATACATTAATTAAAAAAATCCTAGTGGGGATTCAGCGGGAGTGGATGAAAGAAAAAAGCCATGTTATTTTTTTGTTGTTGAAATTAGGATTGGGAACCTAGAGATGAAACGACTTTCTCAAGGTTGTGGAGTCAGTCAGGTGTATCAAAGGTAGGACTTTAAAGTAGGTCTTTCTGATTTTGAGATCAGCTTTCTTTCCAATCTGGCAAAAAGTCTCTTAGTTGAGTTTAAAAGTAAATAACTGTTATTGTTATTCAGTCATTTTTCAGTCATACCTGACTCTGTGCCCCCTATTTTTGGGGTTTTCTTGGTAGCAAAAGTAGAGTGGTTATCCATTTCCTTCTCTAGCCAATTGAGGCAAACTGGGTTAAGTGACTTCCCCAGGATCACACAGGTGATTTCTTTTTTTTTTAAATGTTTTATTAACTTCTGTTTTACATCATTCATTTCCTCAAGATTTTGAGTTAAAAAATTTCCCCCCCTTTTTCCCCTACCCACCCTCCCAGAATAGCAGTCCCACAAGATATCGCTTCCTCCAATCTGCTCTCTCCCATATCTTCTCCCATACCCCCTTCAACTTTTCCATTAGAGGAAGTTGAATCTCTGTGCCCCAATGCCTGCACATCTTATCTCCCAATTACAAGCAAAAGAGTATTAATAATAGTATATATATATATATGTATATATTTGAAACATTTAATTTTAAGTCCTTGAATTCCAGATCCATTCACTTCCTCCCTTGTCACCCATTCTGTCTGGGAAGATAAGTAATTCAGTATATGTTGTACATGTCTAGCTATGCAAAACATTATCATAGTAGATATATTGTACAAGGCTGCTTATAATACCTTCCCACCCATCCCACCCCCCACCTGGTCCATTCCCTACTTGATCCTGTCCCTCTTCTATAGTGGGTACTTCCAACCTCCCCTCCCCCCAAGAATTCCCTCCCATGCATCATCCCCCCTCTCATGTCCCTTCCCCCTATTCTGCTGCAGGTTGAGATATCCCATTTAGTATGTATGTCATTCTCTCCCTGAACCAAGTTCAGTGAGAATGTGGTTTTGCCTTTTTGTCTTCCTATTCTTCCCCTCCCATGCAGCCACTTCCCCTTGCTTCTTCTACATGAGATAGTTTACCCTATCTCTCTTGTCTCTGTCTCTCCCCATCTCCTCTTGCCACTTTCCTCTTTCATCTCATAATTTCACCCCTTGAATATCCTCCCTTCCCAACAAATCCAAACTATGCCCTCTATCCATATATAACTGTAAACATAGGTACACACATTCACATATGTATTCATATGGCCATATACCCTTCTTCCATTATTTTCATACTGAGAAAGGTTTCATCAGTCACAGTTATTTTTTTTCCATATAGGAATGTAAATAGGTCAACTTTGATAAGTTCCTTTTGATTTCTTTTCCCTGATTACCTTCTCAGGCATCTCTTGCTTCGTGTGTCAGGACGTCAAATTTTCTATTCAACTCTGGTTTTTTCCTCAAGAGTGCTTGAAAGTCCTCTATTCTACTGAATGACCAAATTTTCCCCTGAAACAAGATACTCAGTTTTGCTGGATAGGTGAAACTTGGCTTCAATCCCAGCTCTTTTGCCCTCTGGAATATCATATTCCATGCCCTTCAATCCCTCAGTATAGAAGCTACCAGGTCCTGTGCTATTCTCATTGTGTTTCCACAATATTGAAATTGTTTCTTCCTGGCTGCTTGTAGTATTTTCTCCTTGATCTGGGGGTTCTGGAACCTTGGCTATAATATTCCTGGAAGTTTTCTTTTTGGGATCTTTTTCAGGAGGTGATCGGTAGATTCTTTCAACCTCTATTTTGCCCTCTGGATCTAAAACATCAGGGCAATTTTCCTTGAGAATTTCTTGAAGGGTGATTTCTAGGTTCTTTCTTTGATCATGGCTTTCAGGTAGTCCAATAATTTTTAAATTGTCTCACCTGGATCTATTTTCCAGGTCAGTCTTTTTTCCCATGAGCTATTTCACATTGCCTTCTAATCTTTCATTTGTTTGGATCTGCTTAACAGCATCTTGATTTCTCATAAAGTCATTAGCTTCCATTTGCTCCATTCTAACTCTGAAGGAATGAATCTCCTCAGTGAACTTTTGAGATTCTTTTTCCATCTGGCAAATTCGACTTTTTAAGGCATTGTTCTCCTCATTTCCCCTTTGGGCCTCCTTTGCCATTTGAGTTAGTCTATTTTTTAAGGTGTTGTTTTCCTCAGTCAGGCTGTTGACCCTCATTTCACACTTTTCCTGCATCCTTCTCATTTCTTTTCCCAATTTTTCCTTCACTTCTCTTATTTGATATTTAAAGTCCTTCTTAAGGTTCTCTATGGCCTGTAATCCGCTCATATTTTCCTTTGCGGCTTTTGGAGCAGGATTTCTGACCTCAAAGGACTCCCCCTGTTCTATGCCTTGATCCTCTTTGCCCCCAAAACAGGAGTCTAAGGTTGCATTTTTCTGTTTAATTTGTTTCCTTTGCCTTGGCATGTTGCCACTTAATTACTTGACTTTTGGGCTTGTTGACACAGTATGGCTGGGCTGCCAGACAGGTGAACTTAGGTCCCAAATGTGTTGGGGGACAACTTCCATTTCTGGCAAGTTGGAAACCCACCCACGACCTCCACCCCAGATCACAATCCAGATCTAGGGAGGTTAAAGCAAGAGCGATTACCCCGCAAGACTGATTGCTGGATCTCCCTACAGTTCGCTGGCCAGGAGCTGGAGCTGCCTCTGAAAACTACAAAATGGGGTGTCTCCTCAGTGGCTTCTAGCCCCCAGGGGAGGAAGCTGACCTGTTCCCCAAATACTGGTCCCAATGTCCATAGGGCACTAGCCTTTCACTTTGTCCTAGGCATGTCTATGTTGATAATTCTGGAATCACCACAGCTGCTAGTGTTCTGGGGTCTCTCCAGCCGGCTGCTGGTCTGGCTGCCCTGTGGCTAAAACTGAGACTCAGGTGGACCTGTGCTCAGCTCCCCAAGCCCTGCGCTCTGTGTGCTGTGGGCTCCCAGAGCACTGTGCTGGTCCTTCCTGCAGGGCTGCTGGGCTGTCCTCAGCGGGAGGTTAGTTTCTCTGTGTCATTCTGTGGGTGCTGGGGCTCCAGAAGTTGTTCAGAGTCCCCTTTTACATAGTCGGAGGTAATCTGGGGGGAGAGTACCTTGGACATGTTGTTTCTACTCTGCCATCTTGGTTCTGCCCCCCCCCCCAGCTGATTTCTAAGACTGGATTTGAACCCAGGTCTTCATGATGCCGGGCTCGACACTCCATTTACGATTTCTTGTTTGATTTCTAATGAAAGTCTTGATGCTTAAATACTTAAGATGATTCATGGCCTCATCTATTTGGGAGTTTCTTCCCTCTTTGCACCTCAAAAAACATGCATGCAGACCTATTCACAGGGGCTCTAGTCTGACAGTTCTAAAGAAGATGTTTAATAGACAGGAACAATAAACAGTTAGTTGGTTAAAATGGTGTTTCATAGTTGTTGACCACAATCAGTATAAACAGCAGAGCTTTATGCCCTAATTCCTTTATCAGGTGAGTTACTGATAGGGGGAAAAAAAGTGCAAACCAGGTATAAACTATTCTTGACCACCTCCATTGAGACCAATCAATCAGTCAATCAATAAACTATGTAAGACTGTGCCTTAATCAGTTTGGAAGGCATGAAACAGATGAATGAAAGCAGATAATTCAACCAAACAAACGTCTTGGATTGGTTGAAGTGGAACAATAATGTCCTATGGGGCTTACAAAAAACAGTAAACCAGGACAGAATTTGGAATTATAATAATAGGCCAAACTAGTAGTTGATTATTAGTTCCAGCCAATTACTGAGTAGAAATCACATTGTGGGATGGAACATAGTCTCTATCCTTTCCTTTTACATCCTTAAAGAGATCTTGGAAAGGTATGAAAATTTCAGATTTCCCTTAGCTGTTGGTAACTAGTGTCTCTAGAATGATAAATTACTGAAGGCAGCATTTGATTGGAAGAAAAAATCAATTAAACACGTTAAGGAAAGATAGCTTAAGGACTCTCAAACACAAATCCTCGAGTCAAACCAATTGTTATACCAAAAAGAACTGTCCTGAGGACTCGTTAAGGAAAAATGGGAATTTTTACAGTTAAGCTTTCAGTTCATATATTCTCTAAGCTTGAACCCCAGTGCATGAGGGAACATGTGCCATACATTAAGGAGAATTGTTTCTGTATCCACTGTACTTACTACATTTGCTTAGTACATATCCATTTCAAAATACTGATTAATTCTGACTGGTTAATTGATAAGCAATGTGAGGGAGTAAACTAGATGCAGGTTTGTGAGGGATGGTGTTAAAAAATGTCCACAACTCCTCAGGGTTATTCATAGAATCATGAGGAAAGAAATAGTAATCATTTTCAGAAGACCCAGTGGATAACCCTACATGAAGTTTGGGGGAAAAAAAGAAAGAAAGAAATGAACTCAAAACCTGAAAAATAAAACAAAACTAACTAAATAAATGCCTTCTATATGCTATGCACTGCACTAGGCACTAGGGTTACAAGTTTTAAAAAATGCAACAGGCAATAGTCTATAAGTTGCAATGCTCTGAATTACAGGAATTGAGAACTGTTTCTGTGAGCAGTTCCTTTTCAAACACTAACCAGGATTTGGCTTCCATGGCAGGCCAAAAATAATGTGATTACCTCTGAAGTTTTACAATGTCCAGAAGTCCATAAAACAATTTTAAACTAGAGCTTAAGAATTCTACTCCTATAAAACTTCCTGACATTAAGTTAATTCCTTGATGTATTTCATTAAGAGAAAAGTTTATTTTCTTGTGTGTACACCAAGCATTTATTAGTCATGGACCCTGAGAAGGTTATTGAAGTAAGTAAAGTCAAATAGAATGATGACAGGTACCACAGAGAGCGCCACAAATCCTGGGTCAGAATATATTTCCCCCATTAGTGTTGCTATAAACCATGTGTGAATTCAGCAATACAAGAAGAGGATTTAGAAAGGGGTTTTCACATCCAGAGCCCCTTGATTGGAGGCAAATCACACCTTAAACTAATTACAGAATAAATACCAGAGGTGGTACTTCTTTGATCACATCTATTTTTGTAATCTATGACCCTGTCCTTTCCAGACTGTCTGAGAGAGTTGCTTTTTTTTTTCTTTACCATATTTCCAAGGCTTGGAATTGTCTCAATAATGAGTAATCGATAATTCTGCATCTGGATGAGACAGATCACTTAGGAAACTGGGCATTGTGATCAGATTTGGTGAACTGCTCAGGAATCCCTATGGATCACTTATGATTTTGAATCCTAATAAACATCTGGACTGCCCTCAGGGAAATATTTTGCTATTTGAGAATAAACATTGTTTCCTTCTTTTTATTTGTAACTCCAGCAAATATCATAGAGCCTGGAACACAGAAGATGTTTAATAAATGCTTTTTGATGAATTTATTCCTTGAGCAGGAGCCAGATAAGTCTTTTCTTCAGAGTCACAATAGTTGTTCTTAGAGTTTGGGTTGACTCTGTGGATCTCTCTGGGACACAATGATGGATCATTCCATGAGTCTTCCACCATCTGAGTCTGAGTGAAGCCCATGAAGCTACAAGGCCACACAGCTATCTACAACTCTTCCTACCCAACCCAGTGGTAGGCATTTAAGCAATATGAAGGCATTTTGTCTTCCACTGTTATTTTCAAGATACACTGTTAGTGAATGAAAGCAGCCCTATAGGTATATGGAAAGAGTGACCAAAAGAATTGGATCTGAATAGAAAACAGAATAAATAAGAAGGAAAGAAAAGACATATGATTTAGAACTGGAGGAGATCCAATAAGAGGTCACTGAGTGTAACCAACACTTCATACAATGAAGAAGTTGACCAGAGAAGGCAAGTAACTTTTCTGGGTCACATATATATTTTGCAAAGTTTAAAGCACTCTATAAATGCTAATTGTTGTTGTTGTCTGTGGAAAGGCTGAATTCAGGTATTGCTGATTATTTGTTCAAAAGTCTATGAGTTGCACAGTTATGTGATGGGTGTTGGGGGTGTATTGGACCCTCAGGAGGAAAAGCAAAAAACAGAAAACAGCTTGTTAAAGAGAACAGCTTGTTGAGTGGAGTGCCACTAAATTCTATGGCATTCAGTGTGAGAAGAATATGTGTGAGATGGTGATCTGGGCAATTTATTCTTGTCCCTATCCTTAAACTCCCACTTTTCTCTTTAGAAAGCAGTGAGTAGAGGCTGTTCATCAGATGTAGGCTCATACCAAGTATTTCAACAGTAACTTTGGAGTCTCTGAGAGGAAAATGAAAGGGCTTGGAAACATAGGATATGAACCTGGGGCCAGGTGAATTCCATCATCTATATCTGCCTATAGATCTGTGTGAGCCTCTATTCTGTATACCAGTGGTGGTCTTCATAAAAAGAATCATTCCCACTAGACACTGTGAAGCCTCTGTCCAGATCAAGTCAGTAATGACAGATTTCCCTATAAAGTCACACTTCATAAGGTTCCTGTGGGATTTCTCCCTGTTGCTAGAAACATTAGCCAATCCCAATTCAATAAAATTACTTTGGGGATTCACATTGTGGTTCTGCCTGTCCTGAGCTAGTGCTCAGACCATCAAAATCCAGGCCCTTAGAATATAATAATAGGTATGACACAGAGGTTGTCATTTATTTGTATCTGCAGGAACCAATAAGCATTAAGATATTGATACTGACCTTACTCTCCTTTAACCAAATGAATTCACTGACTTTGATATTTCTAAAGAAGAGCATATATCTAGTTATACTTGCTACAGAATGAAATATATCAAAGTAGGTAGGATTTACATAACTCTAAACATGTGATCCTAGTTCTACCCATTGTAGCCAAGGAGAATTTAGTTTAATCCATCTTCCACATGACAATACTTCAAAGATTGGCAAATATTAATTATATTCCACTTAAGTCATCTTCTATTCAGACTAAACATTCACAATTCCTTCAGCTAGTTCTCATATGAAACAGTTTACATTTATCCATCTTACATTTCCTTTTATTAGATTAGGTCTGTAGTATAGACCTTTTGAGACCTTTTGGTAATTCAAATTCTTTTATTCATCATATTAGTTGTTTCACCAAGGGACAGCTGGGTGGTGCAGTGAGTAGAACACTGGGACTGGAATTAAGAATACTGAGGTTCAAATCTGGCCTCAGACACTTACTAGATGTATGATCCTGGGTAAGTCATTTAAACACTATATGCTTTAGTTTCCTAAACTGTAAAATGGAAATATTAACCTCCACCGTAGGGTTGTTGTGAGGATTAAATGAGATGCTGTTTGTATAGTACTTAGCACAATGCCTGAAATACAATAGATTCTTTATAAATGTTTATTCCCTGCCTCCTCACCTAGATTCATGTTATTTGAAATTTTGATAAACTTGTATCATCCTATAAAATGTCTCCTGGAAGGTGGGGAAGATTTGTATTTTGTTTTTGTATCGACAGCATTTGACCCACTGCCTATCATGTAGCTTGCTCTCAGTAAATGAATGTTGGTTGATTAAGAATCAATCATCATTTCTTAAGAACATATTTGTGTTTCAGGCACTGAACATGAAGAAAGAAAGAAAGAGAGAGACGAGACAGAGAGACAGAGAGATAGCAGACAGAGATAGAGAGAACCACAAGCAAGCAGCAGACCTTTGGGGTGGTTGAAGGTGCAGCTTCCAGAACTCTCAGCCCACAGACAATGAGGGGTCTGACAACTGTTCAGAAAGAGATTACATGGGTCTCTTTGCTGGCACCAGTCACAAGTCCATTATCCATACTCAGATACAGTCTGAGGGAGAGGAGGAAGACCAGCACTCCAGATCTTAAGGTCACAAGGTTGTAGGAGACCCTAGTCACAATTGGAGAGTGGAGGAGAGTACTTGTGGTCACTTATAGACCAGTGTATAGGACAGGAGACTACTAAACATACCTCTCCTTAGACCATAATATCTTGGAAGAACTGCAAAGTTAACAGATGCCCATCTGCAGCTCTGAAAATAGCTGAAAACCAAACAAAACAAAATAAAGAAGCAAAACACCTAAACAAAATCTTAAGCTGGAGTCAGTGCCCCCATCCAACCAAGGAGTGGAGCCCAACTTTAAAATATAAATTAAAAGGGGCGGGGTGGCGCAGCCGGCCCTGGAGTCAGAAGGACCTGAGTTCGGAGCTGGCCTCCGACACTTAATCCACACAAACAAAAACCTAGCCCTGTAACCTTGGGCAAGTTACTTAACCCCAATTGCCCTAAAGGGGCAGCGAGGTGGCGCAGTGAGTAAGAGCACCGGCCTCGGAGTTGGGATGACCCGAGATCAGATCCGGCCTCAGAAAATGAGCACCCACGCATAAATAATGACTAGCCGTGTAACCTTGAGCAAGTTACTTAACCCCAATTGCTTATAAAAAAAAAAAATATATATATATATATATATATATATATATATATATATATATATATAAGTTAAAAGTAATGAAATAGTCTGGGAAAATTAGCAGACAATACAAAAAGAACATGTCCATACTTACTATGGTGAGAAGGAATGTCAAAACAAAAAATACTGAACAAATAATGCTTTAAAAACAAAAAAGGCCAAATGGTAAAAGGGACACAAAAAAGCACTAAGAAGAAGAATGCCTTAAAAAGACAAATTTTGGAAAAAAAAATATACAAAAATTCTTTGAGGAACAGAACCCCATAAAAAACAGAATTGGACAAATCATAAAGGAGGTAGAAAAACTCACCGTGGAAAATAATTCCTTAAAAATTAGAAATGGACAAATAGAAGCTCATGAATCCATGACACATGAAAAAAAAATAGAAGAAAATCAAAAGAATGAGAAAATAGAAAGCAATGTGAAGTACCTCATTAGGAAAACAACTAACCTGGAAAATAGATCCAGGAGAGCTAATTTAAGAACTATTAGACTACCTGGAAGCCATTATAAAAAATAGTCTAAACATCATCTTTTAAAAAAATTTCAAGGAAAATTGTGCTCATATCCTAGAACCACAGTGTAAAAAAGAAATTTTTAAAAACCACCAATCACCTCCCAAAAGGGATTGCAAAATAAAAGCTCCAATTAATATCATACCCAAATTCTAGAACTCTCAGATCAAGGAGAAAATATTATAAGCATCCAGAAAGAAGCAATTCACATGTCATGGAACTACACTTCAGAATAACACAAAATTAGATAGCTTATACATTAAAATATCAGAGGGTTTAGGGTACACTATTCTGCAGGGCAAAGGAGTTAGTATTACAACAAAGAATCACCTACCCAGAAAAACTGAGTCTAAACCTTCAGTGGAAAAAAAAGTATATATAATGAATTAGAGTACTTTCAAGTATTCCTGATGAAATGATCAGAGTTGAATAGAAAATGTCATTTTCAAATACAAGACTCGAGAGATGGATTTTTAAAAATATAATTATCAAAAGAAGTTTAAAAAGGTAAACAAGAAAGTGAAACCACAAGAAATTCAATAAAGTTAAACCATTTATATTCCTACATGGGAAGACGATGCTTCTAACTCCCAAGAACTTTATCATTAATAGGGCAGCTAGAAGAAGTATACTTTGAAAGAAGGCATGGGTGTGAATTGAACATGATAAAATAATATCTAAAAAATAAGGGGTGAGAAAGAGGAATGCGCTGAGAAAAAGGGAAATGGAGAGTTAGAATAGGGTAAATCATTGCACATAAGAAAAGGCATGAAAACATTTTATAAAGTAGAAGGGAAGGTGGGAGGTGTGTGTGTGTGTGTGTGTGTGTGTGTGTGTGTGTGTGTGTGTGTAGGGGTGATCACTTCAATTTTACTCCGATCAGAATTTACTCAAAGAGGGTATAATATACACACTCAGTTGGATATAGAAATCTATTTTCCCCTATAGGAAAGTAGAAGAGAAAAGGAATAAGAAAATGGGGAGAGGTCTGATAAAATGAATGGCAGATTGCAGGAGGCAGTAGTCAAAAGTAAAATACTTTTGAGGATGGAAAGGATGAAAGGAGAAAAAGTGAATAGGATAAACAAAGAGAAAAATAAGATGGAGAGAAGTACAGTTAGTCATCATAACTGTGAAAAAAATATGTTTCTCTGTTATAAAAGTCTCATTGCTTAACTTATCTAGAGAACTCTTTGAAATTTATGAAAGTAAGAACTATTCCCTAATTGATAAATGGTCAAAGGAAATAGGCAATTTTCAGATGACATAACCAAATCTATCTATAATCATGTGAAAATATGCTCTAAATCAGAATTTATTAGAGAAATGTAACTTAAAACAGCTCTCAGGTACTACTATAAAGATTGGCTACTATAACATGAAAAGAAAATGACAATTATTGGAAGGGATATGGGAAAATTGAGACACTAATGTACTATTGGTGGAGTTGTAGACTGATTCAGTGTCTATGGAGAACAGTTTGGAACTGTCCCCAAAGGGCAATACAACCACGCATACCTTTTGACCCAGCAATACCACCACGAAGTCTATATCCCAAGGAGATAAAAGACAGAAAGGAAAGGACAAATATGTACAAAAATATTTATAACAGCTCTTTTCATTGTGGCAAAGAATTTGAAATTGAGGGGATGTTTATACATTGGGAAATGGCTAGGCAGCTTGAGATGTATGATTGTGATAGAATACTATTGTGTTGTAAGAGGTGATGAGCAGGGTA
The DNA here is from genome assembly GCA_011680675.1 of Gymnobelideus leadbeateri. Lineage (NCBI taxonomy): Eukaryota > Metazoa > Chordata > Mammalia > Diprotodontia > Petauridae > Gymnobelideus > Gymnobelideus leadbeateri. Next base: position 721,925 of record WOXC01000245.1, read on the forward strand.
TTCTCGGAAAAAAAGAATCTGGAAAGACTTACATGAACTGATGCAAAATGAAATGACAGAATGAGAACATTATACACAGTAACAGCCATATTGTACAATGACCAAATACAGATGACTCAGCTATTCTCAGCAATATAATTATTTTAGACAATTCCAAAGGATTTATGATGAAAAATACTCCCCACTCCCAGAGAAAGAACTGAATGCAGACTGAAGTAAACATTTTTTTAAACTTGCTTTTTTTTGTTTGTTTTGGTCTGTATCTTCTTTTATAACATGACTAATATGGAAATGTTTTGCATGACTGTACAAGTATAACCTATATCAAATCATTTTCTTTTTCATTGAGGGAAGATAGGAGGGATGGAGGGAAGGAATTTGGAACTTAAAATTAAAAAAATAATAAAATAATGCTATAAATGCCTTTACATGTAATTGGGGGAAATAAACTATTAAAAAATAAATGGGTGGCACAGTGAGTAGAGCGTCGGCCCTGGAGTCAGAAGGACCTGAGTTCGGATCCGGCCTCAGACACTTAACCCACACAAACAAAAACCTAGCCGTGTGACCTTGGGCAAGTTACTTAACCCCAATTGCCCTCCAAAAAAAAAAAAAAGCAAAAAATAAATGGAAGTGAAAAACTTTCCATGAAAAAAATGTAAAAAAATTTGATTTCATTACATACAGGTAAATAGTCAGAAGGTGAAAACTAGAACTTCCAATCAAATAGAAGAAAACAATAACATAAAAAGACAGGAGAAGGAAAGCAGATAACTAGAGAAAAATATTCATGAAAGGACTTTTCCCATAGGACAGATTATATAAAAATTGCATCATAACACCACATACATTTTTCTTCCTCTTCCTTCTCCCTTATTTAAGAGGTAACACAAAGAAATCAAAGGGAACACAGAAAGGCCTCTCTAGCTGTAGGGTAGACCTGCCAAGGCCCTGTTCCCTCATTAGCTCTATCAGCTAAAGCAGAAGGAACAGACAATCCGTGGCTATGCTGAAGAAAGGATTCTAGAATCTCACTATGTTTTAACAAGATGTTCACACTAGAGATGCATAAAGCAACTTAGACCCTGAAGGAGAAGCAGATGTTCATTACCTACCTGTCTTAGATATTAACTCATTTAATGGAATGGTGGCCAGAAATTATCTGCACATTAGAGTTGTATTCTTCCTCTCTCTCTGTTTTTAATCTGTATCTCTAACTTTTTCTGTCTTTGTTTGATCTGTTTGTGTCTTTGTCTCTGTCTTTGTCTCTCTGTCTCTATCAGCTTCTGTCTGTCTCTCTGTCTTTTTGTTTGTCTCTTACTTCATCTCTTCCTGTTTTCCTATCACTATTAGTTTCCTTCTGTCCCTCCATTTCTCTGAGTCTTTATCTTTTTCTCTCTTGCTGTCTCTGTCTTTGTGTCTCTGTCTGTCTGTGTCTGTCTCCCTCTATCTCTCTATGTCTCTGTTTCATTCTGTCTCTCACTCTGTCTCTGTCTCTCTTTGTCTCTGTCTGCCTGTCTCTCTCCTATATTTACAAACTCTCCCCCCCCCTTCTTCTGGGCTTTGGACTTCCTAACATTAATATAAGAATCTATAATTAATTTCTGTTTGTCCTCAGTTGCCTTTCCCTTCGTTTTCCTCTTTTACACATTCCCCCCTTTCTTTTTTTTTTTTTTTAATCCAAAAGCACCAGTATATTCTTTCCCTGTGTGGTCAAAATGGCCATTTTATTCAGGTTCCCATTTTCAGCCTCATTGAAAATGTTTATATTCATGGCATCTGAATTTTGGTCTGAACAACCTCCCAATCAGGTCTGACCTAACTCTCCTTGTAGAATCTTGGACCATGAAATGTTATCTCTCTATTCTCTTTGAAATTAGGTACCCCCAAGTCTCAGGTGCTTGGCAGACAGTACTCCATATTCCTTTCTTATCTCCAATGCCTTGTATATAATAGCTGTTTCATAAATATTCTTTTTTTGAACTGAAATTATCTATAATTGCAAGAGAAACAAATGAAACAATGGAGGACTTGGTGTCAGGTTATATATATTATATATATAGCAAGTCCTAAATTTTGCCACCCAGATTTCAAATATTTATGGAGGTTCAAAGCAAAAGAAAAATAAGAGATGCAGGACTAGAATAGACAAGGAATCAATTTAAGAAGCATTTTTTTCAATGCCTACTATGTGTTAGGCATTAGACTAGGACCTAGGGAGATAAAGCCCAAGATAAAGGAAGAAGTCTACACTTAATTTGTAATTGCAGTATATATGGGGGTAAAGAAATACAAAATGTATAAGACAAATTTAAAGTAATTTCATGGAGGAGAACATACATCTAGCATGATTAGGAAGTGTTATTCATGATTTTTATAGGTTTATGGGAAAGGGGAGTACATTTCAATTTAAGGGAGAAATACGCATTAAAGTCTGATAAAGGGAACGTGTATGACTTTGTAACAGCAAGCACCCTAGCATACCCAGGATGGCTGCCAACACAGGTTCTTAGATCTGCTTTTCTAAAGGAAAGAAATTCAAAATGGGTTAATCTTGCTTTAATCAAAAATATGTTATTTACCTGTTCAGGGAAAAATGGTCAGCATGCCGAACTTCAGAGAATACAAACAAGTTACAAGCAGAAGTTACAAGCAGACAGAGCAACAGATTAGCAGACAGGCTTCCAGCTGTCTGACCATTATATCCATACCTAGTCAGTTATCAGAGAAGGAAGCACCAACGTCTGGGTTTTCAAAGTGTGTGTGGGGGGGGTGGCGCTCAGCGCTGCCCAGAGTCTCATTTGGTCAAATCATACAAATCTTCTCAATGTGAGCCCCAAAACAAAACCTCATTTCACAGTATATATAGCCTTCTCCTGGATCAGAGAATGTCACAGCCCTCTTGGACCACTGCCCAATCACATAGCAACAAGGTGTTGCTGAAAAACAAGCCTCCCAGCACAGGCTTCATGTGGCAACATTCAGCCTATTAGGGGGCAGAGTATATTTTCAAATCAAGGAAGGTTCTCAGAGTCACTTAATCCTATCAAAGGGCCTAGGGGCAGGGAAGATCTTAGGTTCCTGTTCCCATGACAGACTTGGAGGATAGTGAGAACAATTTGATAATGATGGGCATAGACTGCCCAAAGGAGAGCAATGGGAGATCAGACTGCATACACAGCCATATAGCTGTTTTGATCATGTACTACTCTCTGTGACACCATTTGGTATTTTCTTGGCAAAGATACTGGAATGATTTGTGATTTCTTTCACCAGCTCATCTTAGAAATGAATAAAATGAGGCAAGCTTAAGTGACTCCCTAGGGGTCACATCTAGTAAGTCTTGGAGGCCAGATTTGAACTCATGAAGATAAGTCTTGCTGATTCCTGGTCTGGCTCTCTGTCCACTGTGAGCTACCTAACTGCCTGTGTAATAGATGGTTTAAAAACTAAGCAGATGAGTTTGGATGCTACAGTAAGACAAAAGAAAATTTCAGATTTCACCCAATGATATAGTATGATATGAACCCCAGAGCTATAAATTATCCATTAAATCCTCTGATAGAATGTAAGCTCCTTGAGGGCAGATTTTTTTCCATCTAAGCCTTAGCATAATGTTTAATAAATGCCTTCTGATTAACTGATTTATTGATTGATAATTCTCAATGGTGTGTAGATGAAAATAAAAGATAATGATAGCCAGCATCTGGAGGAAAAACGCAAAGCCTAAGTTTTGATAGTTATGTTAATGTTTGTCAATTCTCTGTGGAAGTGTAGGAATGACCATTAGCAATTTAAATCCTCATTTGGTTTCAAGTACTGTATGTATAGGAGTAGAAACAACTAAAGGCCAGTTGAGAATAGATAACTTTTCACTTTCTCTCTGAAGATCTTCCTTTCAGGGGGAAGAAATGGAATATAGCTTTGGTATGATCAGAGCTGTAAAATGAACTCAGGCATTCTGAAGATTCATGCTTAACGCATTTCTAGAATTTGTGAGACTAAATTTGTTCAGGGACCTTATAGCATGCTGATAATGTGGGAGGGTGTGCATGAACAGTAGCAGCAGCAGAACAGAATAATATAAAGGAGAAAGCAGGCAGAGAGAAGGTAAGGATGCTGGTGTTTTGGGTGCTAGTTAAAACATAAGCTATTTCTGAGACAGATAATATGTAATGATAGACAGATCACCTGCCTCATAAAAGAGTTTATATGAAATGCTTTAGTCTCATTTTAGCATGAATCACTTGGGACTGAGTAAAAATGAGGACATAAGGAAATGACAAGCCCAAGTACAATTCAATAAAGTAAACGAATGAATGAATAGATAGACAGATAGATAGATAGATAGATAGACAGACAGATAGATAGAACAACTACAGTAGGCAGTAACTACATGCAAATCTCCGTTCGGATTTCTGATTTCATTGGTGTAGTAATTTCATGAGGAAACTCTCTCTACCATTTTAAATCTGAAACTAACCCTCTTAGAGACTTGGGGGGCAAAGAGGATTAACTGACTTCCCCAGGGTTCCCTAGGATAGACAGTTTGTTGCAGAGACAGGGTTTCAATCTCACAATCTGAATTTCTCTCCACTACAAGCAGAACATTATCTGTCACAATATAAGCATGTGCTAGACACCAGAACGCTAAGGGTATCTCTGAGTTAAATTAGAAGTGCTGCAATTGTCAGAGTGAATTGGGCCCACTAAATTTAGAGTTTCAAGCAGGAAAACTAACCTCTTTGTGGAGAAAGGAAACAGTGGGAAATTCAATTGGGAATCAGAATACCTGGGTTCACTTCTAAGTTCTGTCACTTTATGCACCTTGAGGTGAAGTCCTAAAGTTGCCCTTCCTTTGGCTATGTTTGTTTGTTTTCATTGGTGAGTAGAGAAAGCATGGCATGGGCTTCAGAGTAAAGGAGACCTAGGTTCAGGTTCTGACTTGAAACAATCCATGGTAAATGCTCTAACCAAAGTTCCTAATGTTCTCTTAGGCGCCAAATCCAGTGACCTTTAACCAGTCCTCAAATGCTTTATAGCCTTTGACTGAATCATTCTCTCCTTCTTGAGACTCTCTAAGGTTTTCAGTAAACAATTTCTCCTGGTTCTCCTCTTTGTTTGAGTACTCATTCTTCAGGTCACATAGATTTTCATCAGGGTTCTCTCCTGGGCCCTCTTTTCTTTCTATACTCTTTCACTTGGTGTCCCCATTAAATCCCATAGATTTCATTACCTTCTCTATGCTGAGAATTCTCCAATTTTGCATCAACTTCACTGCTCTCCTCAAATCTGGCATTTCTAACTACCTTTTAGACATCTCAGAGTAGAGGTCCAGTGGATATTTTAAGCTCAGTATGTCCAAAAGAGAAGTCATTATTTTTCCCCCTAAACTCTTCTCTCTGGAACCATCTTTGTTACTGTAGAGAGCAACAGCAACCTCCATCCCCCAGCCTCCCAACCTAGGAGTCATCCTAGATCCCTCTAGTAGCCTCCTATCTAAACTGTGGCTGAGAGCTGTTGATTTCATATTTGCAAAATCTCTCCAACACACATTTTCTTTCCTCTAACAATGCCACCAGTCTAGTGTAGGCCCTCTTCACCTCAAGCCTTGACTATTGCAATAGTCTTCTGATTCTGCTTGCCTCAAGTCTCTCTCCACTCCAATCCATCTTCCATTCATCCACTAAACTGATTTCCCTAATATTCAGGTCTGATCATATCACACACATATATACAGAGATTCACAGAGAGACTCACCACCACCCTCCCTCCCATAATCTTTAGTGACATCTGTGGTTTCCAGAATCAAATACAAGATACTCTGGTGTTCAAAACAATTCATAACCTAGACTCCTTCTGCCTTTCCAGTCTTCTCAGAGCATACACCCTAGTACATACTCTTCAGTAAAGGACACTGGCCTCCTGACTAGCTCATGAACAAGACACTTTTCTTGATTTAGGTCATTTTCTCTGTCTTTCCCTCATGCCTGGAATATTCCCCTCCTTCCTCACCAGATATTGACCTCCCTGGCATTCTTTAAAACGCAACTAAAACCCTATCTTTTACTGGAAAACCGCCCCAACCCCTCTTACTTCGAATTTCTTTTTTTTTTTTAATTTATCTTGCTTTGTTTTTATTTATTAGTATGTTATCTCCTCCAATCCATTTTAAGCTCCTTTAGGGTTAGAACTGTCATTGGTACTCCAGAAAACTCTAAGAGCTTGTTAAGTTGCTGAGCACCTGAAGGTTTGTCCTGACACACGTGGTCTCCTCAATATGTGTTCCTCATATCAATGAAATCATAGGTCCAGATCAAAAAAGAAAAAAAAAAGAAAAGAAATGCTAATCGTTTCACTAGTAACCTTACTTGTTTTTTTTTTTTAAAGAAAAATTTTACAAATCTTAAAACACAGTAAGTCTGCTTTAGTAATAATAATATCGGTCAGATCCCAGGTAGGTCCTTTGTCTCTCAATCAACATTGGACTTGCCCTGTTAATACCCAACCTGAAACTGAGGTCAAAACTAAGTAAAGAGTATGGGTTTTAGGCTTTTCTACCAAGTCCCACACAAACGTTTTCCTCTGTTTATTTGCTGATGAAAATATGCCCCACTCTTCAGAAGATCTATGTTGTTTTCTCTATTTTGTTTAAAATCAATCGAGCCTTCTCACTGACTTCAATTAAAGCTAGTCAGGCAATCGACTTATTATTTATGTATCATATTGATGAGATTATTTAAATTCAAAGGAGCCCTGGATTAATATTTCCTCAGAACAGATAAATGACAAACATTCCCTCCTCTTATGGTTGTTTTCAGCTGCTCACAAGGCAGTATTTCCTTCATGTAAATAATGATGAGAATTACATGGCTGTGTGGAGGGCTGAATAAACCCTTAAATCATTAATCTCTGTCTACTAAGTAAGCAAGATCAAGAGCGACTGATACAGAAATCAAGAAGATTTGATTATTTTAGCCTTTGTATCAAAAATGATAGGCTACAACTCTCAGCAGTGTTTCTACACACACCAGGTAGGGCTTTAGGAAAATGCTGTTTATGCAAAATAATATTTTAGCAGAGGGATGTCTCTTTGTTAAATAATACAATGCCTGAGCCAAAAAATTATGCAGTGGATTTGTTTACATCTACAGTTGTCTTTCCTGAAGTGTCAGCATTATGACAGGTTTATAAGACAGCAGATCATCATTCTCTAAGGTACCCATTATTGGAATTGTAGCATTCTTTTACTTCCTTAGGTAATTCAGTTCAACTCAGTTTAACAAACATTTATTTGGCTCCTCTGTGTGAAAGGTACCTTAGTAGGTGCTGACAAGTCAAAAATAACACTGAAAGAATCCCTGCTTTCAGAATCCGCATTCTGATAGAATATAACTTTTTCACATAAAAATATGAGTACACTCCACAATTCAAATCCCTCCCCATTCCAAGGCATCCTCAGCTCAGCTGCTAAAGTGATCTTCCAAAAGTATAGGACTGACTTTGTCTTCTCTCTATTCAATAAATTCTACTTTGTTCAGGATAAGGCATAAAATCATGTGTTTGTCTTTTTACCTTTTTTTGGAGGGGGGAAGGCAGGGCAATTGGTGTTAAATGACTAGCCCAAGGTCACACAGCTAGTTTCTGTGTTGTGTCTAAGGCCTGATTCAAACCCAGGTCCTGCTGACTCCAGGGCCAGTTCTTTATTCACTGTCCAACCTAGCCACCCCGTGTTTGGCTTTTTAAAGCCCTTCAAAACTTGACACCTTCTGACCTCTGCAGTCTTCTTATAGTATACTCCCCTATGGATCCAGTCCAGTCATACTCATCTCCCCTGTGTTCCATTCACATGACATTCCATTTCCTGACTCTGCTCTTTTTCCCTGATTGTCCTTTATGTGTGTAAGAGCTTCCCTCCCTGTCTCTGCTTACAGGCTTCCACAGTCTTCTTCAAGACTCAGATTGAATCTCATCTTCTGGAAGAGGTTTCCCCAGCATAAGCCATTATTAGTGTCTTCCTTCAGAGATTACCCTTATTTACATGTATGTGTCTTGTATATACATATTTGTTTGCATTTTGTCTCCTCCATTAGATTGCAAGGTCCTGGGAGGCAGGAATCATTTTTGCCTGTTTTCCTATTCACAGCTCTTAGCACAATGCTTGCTGACTGATTAACAAAAAGTAATATAACATAATCTGAACAGGAGGTGCTATCAGTTTAGTGAAGTCAGAAAATTCTCATGATGGAAGTGGAATTTTTGCAAAGAGATAATGATTTTTTGAATGGAAACTAATAGGAAGAACAATCCAGATATGGGAAATGGCTGGGATGGGGGGGTGTGGGGAGGAGGAGGGAAAGGCAAGGTCAGGCATTTATTCAAGGAAACACAAGTTGGAAATGGACTATCACATACAAAGTCACAGAATATAGGGATAATTTTGATAATAGCAGTGCTAGATTGGGGCAAGGTAAATAGAATGAAGCTTATTCCTCCTTTGGCAACTGGGTTAGGGTGAAGAGCACTTTCAGCAAACTATTGAAACTATGATTTTCTAGGTTTAAAAATATTTCTAATAAGTTATTCATGAATTATTAATCCTAATTTGCATGGGCTTATTAAATCTCTCTGGCATAATTAGCCATAGTAAAGTTGTGCATGTGTTTTGATCAATTAAACTAATTGCTTTTCACATAAGTGTAGATTGAATATTGATCCCTGTTATTTAGTTCACATATATAAGCAAATTATGTCTAATTATATGTGTACCACCTCATTTCTCAGTTATCAATTGCAAGGAAAAACAAAACTCCACTCAATTAATTGTTTATGGGGCTTATAGTACTTTTTATTTGTAATAATTGAAAATGTTTTGTTATTTATAATACTAAAAAAAGTATTTAAAAAAAAAAAACTAGCAGAACAATCCAACACATTCCTCCACTCATGTGCCTGCTCTGGTACAGACAGGAAGAGATCAAGTACTAACTTCTTTGAAAAGTTCTGAAACAAACTCATTATTGTTAGCATATAGTGAATGAAGAGACGAGGCATGTGAAAATAATAAATGATGGTACCTCTCATCTGATACTATATTATTCCCACTTTCTAACACTCATTTATGTTTTACCTGATGAGAAACCTCCCACAGTGTCCTCGAGAGGGTGAATTTCAAAGATTTGCCAATAGAGAGCACAAGGGTATTTTTTAAAAACTGAGAATTGTAAAAGCAGTCCTATGTATCCCTCTAGCCGTGCAGTGAATCACGGGCTTTCAGTAGTTTCACTGGCTATCCTGGTTCACAGGGTTTGTGACTTTCTTCTTCTTTTTAAAGTACAATGGGATATAAAAATAATACAATCCTTAGATTCTAGTTAAAGATTCCTCCACCCCCTCTGCATGATCTAATTGTCACACATTAGCTCTTGGGAGAGACCAGGGATAAAATCTGAAAGCCAGCCATAGAGAGCTTTAAAAGGGGGGTTGGGGGGGATTGTCTCAGAAAGGCTTATTTTAATCCTTAGATCTCCTACTAATAAAGTGGCATTGAGATGCCCAGCTAACATTTGTACTGGTGGGATCACCTGCCTGATAGGGGAGGCAGAAGTTTTCTCAATTGGAGACCCTGTAGAGATGAATATGTTCCCCAAGGCAGAGTCTACACCCACCAAGTGAAGTGGAGAATAGAGCTGATTATCTCCAAAAGGCTGGCTCTAAATACTGTTGCCTGGAATGTACTGATAATGGATCATGAATTATCTTTAGCCTTCATGCTTTACCTCTCTTTGTTTTCCTTAAGTCCCACCTCTGGCTCTTGGGGATTTTTTTAACTTCACTTTTCCCCCTTTATTTATTTATTTATGATTTTTTTAAAGAGGGAGTTGAGAGAAAGGGCTAGCAAAAACACCTTTCTTATATTTTGGAATGTTTCTGTATAAAATCAGTGGAGCTGTTTTGAAAAGTTACAAAATCCATCCAAAAGTCATGGGCATCATCATCATCATCTACAGCAGTGTGTTTGTCATTGTAGTCATCAGGATCTCATTGTCCCTCTCCCTCACTTCTTTCTCCTCTCTGTCTCTCTGTCTCTCTCTCTGTCTCTCTCTCTCTCTGTCTGTCTCTCTGTCTGTCTCTCTGTCTCTCTCTCTCTGTCTCTGTCTGTCTGTCTCTCTCTCTGTCTCTCTCTGTCTCTCTCTCTCTCTCTCACACACACACACACACACACACACACACACACACATTATTTCTTTCTAGTTCTCTCAATGTTCTGAAAATTAGAGTCAAGAAGAGTGGAATTCAAGTACCCCCTACCACTTATATGTGTGAACATGAACCAGTGACTCAGACTGCATCTCTGGAAATTTCTCTTATCTACTGTGAGAAAAAATAAAATTCCAGATGGGTTGTGATGTGTGTTTGTGGAGAGAATTCTCACACTTAAAAATAGCTTCTTGGAATTGATTAAAAAACTAAACTTATCACTCTCTTAAACTGAACAATAATTTGAAGGAAATTATCATTTTTAAATCAATATATAGACAAAATTTAGAAGACATTTTCTCTTGGGATCTAAATGTGCTTGGAAGGGAAGAAAATGAAGTTGACACTAATATTATTTTGAAATAAGCACCATTTTTTATTAAAGTGTATTGTTAGGATGGAGATTTTTTGCATAGAAATCACTGAGTCATATTATAGACACAGGAATTCAGTTCACTAATAGATTGAGGGATCTGAGGAGGTAGTCCTTTGCTTATCTCCAATTTGAGTTGACTGTGGTACAATTGGCCCTTTCTCAATGCATAATGGTTCAGAAAGCATACATTTAGCATACAATAATAAACTTTCATTAATCAATAAACATTTAGGTGCTTACTATATTCAAGGTATTGTGTTGAGTTCTAGAGATATTAAAAGGAGGGGGCAAAAGGGAATCCTTGTCCTCAAGGAGATCATAATCCAATAGGTATGCAAGTTCCTGTGGTAAGTTCTGGGAAAATAAGGGTAAAATCAAAAGCATTCTCTACCTACAAGGAATTCACAGTCACAGAGATCTAGATTCATAACCTGCCACCTTTGGCAAATCTTTTAATTTCTTTGTGGCTTAGTTCCTTCATCTGTAAATCGAAGGAGTTGTACTGAAGATCCAGTGGAATGCTTTTTTACCTCTAGATGTATTATTACATTGAAATACGCCCTCCAAGGGCACAACTCCTCAATTCCAACTGCCATTAGTAGATTGTGTTCTAAGAGGGTAACAACGCTAATTTCAGTGATTTAGGAGTTACCCTGAAGTCTTGGAATTTTAGTATAGTTTATTAAAAGTCCCCACTGGTGTGTTCCCTATTTATGGTCAATCATAAAATTACCTTTCTTTAAATGGCTTTAGTAAGAGGATACAATAAAAAACAGCTAATACAAATCACCCCGCCCAAATAAAAATATTCTTTCACAAATACATACTGAATCTATGGGTAAAGTGGTCTTGAAATTAACTTATAATGATTGTGAAGCAATTATGAAGGGATTATGAATGACAGAGTTTGGTCCTGATTCCTGTCCTGAACCATCTTCCCTCCATCTTCCTCCAATGCCACCACTACCCCCATAACCACCGTGGAGCCCTCATTTAGTTTGCTATGGGACATTATATTGGCTATGGCTTTGTTGTTCTTCTGGGCAGGCTCAGCAAAGGATGGGGTGTCTCTGCTGGATGGATTTACTATCACTTTCTTAATTCTAGACAATCAATAAAACAATAAATTAAGCCTGAATTTATAGTTTTCCAATGTAGGAGGTGCAAATTCCACATTGAAAATTTAACAATTGACTCAAATAGCCTGTTTGAACTGGATCCAACATACCCTTGCACCTGGATCTCCAAAACTGTCAAGTTCTCTGGACAAATCCACCTTGAAAACTTATTTATTGACAAAAGATCAAGAAAGAAGAAGCACAAAGAGACATTTGTCCATGTGCTGCTCCTAGCTTTACTAGTCATTTGGAAATCAGGTTAACTGCCATATACCTTTGTCTTTTTTAAAGCACCAGACCTGAGGTTGGTCAATTGCTAGACAAAAAAAAAGCAAGATTTGGGGTTTAGCCTTTCCATATCTTAAGAGACCTGTCTACCCCAAGACTAGCCACTTTCAGCTCTTAGATGAGTATATTGTTTCCTACTAGTTCAATTTCTTTGACAATATGGTCAGTAGCATTAAGAAGAATGAAAAAAAGAGAAAGAAACCCCAACCCTCCTACCATACACCCACAATAACGATTTTGTTTGAACCTAAAGTCCATTATCAGTAGATCTGTATAATGCACAAACATGTATGCATATATATGTATATGAAAACAGACAACATACAACATACAAACAGAAAACATAAAACAGCAAAAACAACAGCAAACCTTGGGACAAAATGACATAACCATGGTGTTTATTATAAATAACATAGAGAAGACTTCTAGCCAAGATAGCTGCTTAAAAGTAGTGCAACAGCCTGTTTCCCTCAGGCAATACTCTAGCAAAAGTATAAAAATTGCAGAAGATATGACTAATAAAAAATAAATACAACAAATGACTATAGTAAATGATGCTTTCTACCCTAGAACTACACAAAAACATTAATAAAGAAAATGGACAAAAGGAAAAGGATCCACCCAAAACAACCAAAGTCAATGTTGGGTTGGGCAAGGCTATAATCTCCCAGTAGTACCTGAGGCTAAGTATAGCAAAGTCAAAATCTTTGAATCAATCATAAAAAAAGAATGAATCAAACTTGAAGTTTGCAGACACTTAAAAGTTTAAGTATTCATAAGGGAATACCAACCAAAAAACATAGTGAAGATGAGTTGGAAATATGTAGTGGCAGACATATGGCACAATGGATAGAACATTAAACTGGGAGTCAGGAAGTCCTGAGTTCAGATCCAGCCTTAAAAACTAACTAGCTCTGTAATGCTGCTAAAGTCCTTTAATGTCTACTTCCTTCACTTTCTTCATGTCTAAAACAAGGATAATAATAATGCTAGCACCTATTTCCCTGGGTTGTTGTGAAGATTGAATGAAATAAAATACATAACACATGATAGAAACTCTAAATTGATGTATAAATGTTATTATTGTTATTAAACATTTATAAAATGTTTAATATGTGCCAGGCTAGGCAGTGCACTTGGCACTTTCATTTCATCCTCACAACTCTGGGAGGTAGGTATTACTATTATACCCATCTAACAAATGAGGAAACTGAGGGAAACAAAGGTTAAATGACTTGTTTAGGGTCACCCTTGTGATTATCTGAGATCAAATCTGGACTTAGCCCTTCCTGACTTTTACCACCTACCTTATTGTTATTGTTGATGATGGAAAGAGAATAGGAAGTGGAGTCCTAAAGCCAGCCCTCCATCTTATCTCTGGTACTTGTTATCTGTGTGTCTCTTGACAAAGTATTTCACTTTTCCAGACTTCAGCATTCAGTATCTTCATTTGATATCTAAGTGCTCAGAGCCAGATGATGCTTAAGGTAGATAGATGGTCCCTGAGGTTCCTTCTAACACTAGTTCTATTATTCTATGCTTCCTTCCTGATCCAAATCAATTCTCTTATGGTCCAGTGGTTAGTGGATACAGTGAAAATGTCTCATAAACTATTTGTTTTATTTTTAATTACTTTGGAAGTAAAGTAAAAAGCAATCAAAAATCAAATGAGCAAACAAAAACTTCTATATTGCACTGGTAAGCAATAAAACCAAAGTAGAATTCAAGAAAATATTGACATTATTCTGAGATGAGCCTCACAGTCTCCTGTATCCCCAGAATGACCATTACATTGGACTAAAGGTTAGCAGTATGAACCACTTTAGACAAAAATTTAAGAAAGGAGACTGGAAACCCCATGGCCCCAAGAACTTTGTTTATTTAGTAATGCTGCTGTAAAAGTCCTGAGTATTAAAATAGGTAGTGAGGTCAGAGGAGGAGGGATCCCATTAGTGTCCCAGACCACAAACATTTCCTAATAAAATTGCCCTTTACAGGAGCCAAAATAAATAGAACATCAAATCAAATGGTCAAACACAAATAAATAAATCAATGCAAATCAACCTCAAATTAAATGCTAAATCAAATCCTCATATGTTTGGCAGTGTTTTAGAAAGGACCGAGTATAGCAGAGTCTCCAAACAAATGGCCTCTTCTGAAGTAAGCATGGTTTTCCATTTCAAGAACATTCTTAAGTCTACTTAAGAACAAGAAACAGAAAAGCAAGAAGAGTCAAATCTATGAGGGTAAAATATCTAGAGGTGTTAAAATGATATTTTAGCTCATATTGAAGTGAGAAAATAGTTAAGGGGAAAAAAGGAAAATATATTTTTATAGCTCTTTAAAGTTTTCCAAGTAAAATTTTCATATCAGTTATCCACCAGAAAATGAGATAGAGAATTAACAATGGCCTTTGTGATGTCACTTCACAAAGGTTTTAAGAACAGTTGATACAAATCCTCCCTTACCATAACATATCTTTGGTCCACTCTCACAAAGGTACACAAAGAGTGTAAGAGAAAGTGAACTCAGCCTTAGCACAGGTGGCAAAAGGTAGCATCATTTCTCTCTGCTAGAGGTCTATTCCTTCCATTTATCTATTTGCTTGGTCTTTATGGATACATGAATCTATGTCTACTCTGCTGGGCACTGGATCTATGTATTTCTGTCAACTGATTTTAGGATGCCACTATGATGCATGCAAATCCAACATCCTCTGGATCCTTTGAAGCTCACATGATGCTCCTCTGGCCAAAAGGACATGTCCCCTCCTGCCTCCTTTATGGGTGGTGCACCCTCAGGAGTTCTACTAAATAGTAATACTTCTTCCAGTCTTGATAAATTCTAGAAAATGGGGGTAGAGCTATGTTTTCTCAACATATTGGAACTGTCTTGTAAAATGTCACTTCAGTTCTCAGGATTTTTCACAAATAATCTATTATTGAAATTGATTGAGCAGCTTATCCATTTCTTTAAGTGGAGTGGGGTGACTTGATTGACTTATGCAATTATCCAACCCTTACATCTATATTATTTTACTAACCATCCTGTCACTAATACATTCTAGAATTCTACTATGTTTGAGGTAGACACATCAGCCAATAGATAGAAATGAGGAAGAGATTCAATTAAAAATCTTGACAAATTTGAGAAAAGACCAATTTTAAGTACATGTATCAAAAACTAAATCCTTGAGGAAGTGGTGTCTCAGTTGAATCCTGAAAGTTTGGAGGAATCTCCATAGGTGGAGACTGAATGAAAGAATATATCCCAGACTTAGGGCTTGAAATGAGAAAAGATCAAGCAATAATAAAGGGCAGAATGAGAAAAAAAGTTGGGAGTGAGGGTAAGGAGAGATTTTCTTTGACTGGAATGCAGAGAATATTAATGAGGAATAGGAGTGTGAGATAAGACTGAAAAAATGGGTTGCAAAAAATGGGAGTGATTTTTTTCATGCCAGGAAAGGACATTGTAATTTAACATTTGGTAATGGACAGTGAAAAGATGCTTTGAGTGGAAGAATTGCATTCTTAATGAAGGCATATTATTCACATGAATCTATGAAAGATGGAAAGAAGTGATAGTATTAAAATGGAAAGATTGTCCAGGAAGATATTATAATAATCCAGGCAAGACTCACCTGGAGTTCTAGCAGAGAAGGGAAAGGAAAATCTAAAGAGTATGTTGCTGTTAGCTTCTTACTGTGATAGGCATTTTTGGATACCAAGTAAATATGACATAATATTTGACTTTCTGAAGCTCACAATTTAGTGACAACATTTCCCCCCTCTAGATCCAGTAAGTAAATTATCTCCAGTCCAAATTGTATTCATTTTTCAACAAGCATTCACCAAATACAATTATGCAAACTTAAGAGATATGTACTCGGGACATATGTACAATCAGATTCCAAGTGAAATTGAGATCAAGCTTAGCACATCTGGCAAAGGGATAGCATAGTTCCTGGTTTCTGGCCTATCCCCCAAGCTCTATACTGGAAAGAAACTGAATATTTCTGGAGAGAGTCATAAACAAAGTCACTGCCTTCAAGGAGGTTATACTCTCTTGCTGAAGGTTCAATACATACAGAAATCAATATAGTACAAAAGTAATTGATGGAGAGAATATTAACATATGGGGTGTGACAGCATGCAGATAGGTATATAATTATAAGATAGATATGAAGTAAATATGAATCAATTTCAAGGTGTAGAGTGTGTTAATAATTTATGGGAGGGATAAGGAAAGCCCTGATATAAACATAAGCCATGCTTAATCCATATTTCTATTTGTTTCTTTTTTTTTCTTGCTTGTGCCTCTAGGTACTAATTTCAATAACATGATTTTAAGAAATACATATTCCCTTGTAATGATTACTTTGAGAAATGTCACTTGAACTCACCCTTGAATAACATTAGGGATCCTAAGAGCCAGAAGTGATAAGAGAGTACATTCAAGGAAAAGTAGGAAGCCTATACAAAGGCATGGTGATGGGAGATGTAATTTATATGAAAAACAACTTCCTATCTGCAATATTTAATGTATGAAAGGGAGTATCCTGCAATAAGCCTGAAAGGGTAACCATCACATCTTTTAATAGTAAAGTATTATGTGAATCTTGAGCACCATCTTCCCCTTACTCCATCAATCTGAAATCCATGAA
This sequence comes from Gymnobelideus leadbeateri, assembly GCA_011680675.1. NCBI lineage: Eukaryota > Metazoa > Chordata > Mammalia > Diprotodontia > Petauridae > Gymnobelideus > Gymnobelideus leadbeateri. The sequence goes on from WOXC01000245.1 coordinate 738,630, forward strand.
ATGATCCCTTTCAAATGATACCTTCAATTTACTGAGGTGGTCCTATTCAGAGGGCAAGGTGGGAATTTATAGCATTTTAAAACCTCTTTTCCAAAGCATCACAGAGAAAAAAAAATAAATTCCCAAATCAAATGCTGCAAACATTGTCTTTTCAGTGCAGTCTTGCTTGAGAGATTTTTGTTTTCTCCACAATCAAAATTATACTGCAAAACCAACTGAGCCCCAAAGCAGCTTTTTAAATAGCTCCAGGAATGGAATAATCCCAGTTTTAAACATGAGTCACAAATCGAAATTGGGGATTCCTTGCTCAGCAATTGGTTTTTGGACTCCGAGGTTTTTCCCATTATTAGATTCTAGTAGCTGCAATATCAAGTCCCCTATGATGGTCTCATTCTGATCAAAGAGTGCTTTTCTCTGGGATTAGAACATAATTGCACAGCTAAATGAAACACGGTTTTGTGGAGTGAAGTGCTTCTAGATTGACCTTGAGGTCCCTGCTAGCTCTATTTTCTCTCTTCCAGACACTTAATCAGAATCTTCTTTATTTGAAATTCAGTCTGGAAAATGTTAAATAAACTCCACTTCCCAAGATCTTTGCTAGGAGGTTGAATAATTTCCTAAAAAGAGGAGGTGGACAGAGAGGTAAGAAGCTACCAGAAGTCTCCAATAGCCAATCATAAGTATTCTTGGGACTTATAGGTGAGCATCCCTATTTTTACCTAAAGAAGGGAAGCCACATATAGTTTTAGGGATTCTGAAGCAACTTTCTCTTGGCTATTGACAGAAAGGCATATGGGGGAACATGTCAATGCTACCCGAAAGAATCCAGCTCAGGCTTCTATTAACTCAGTAAATCTCTCCGGGGGAGGGAGGAGGGTTAGGCATAGGAGGATATGGAGCTGCTGTGAATTTAACATTCCAAAATGGAAATTAGCTTTTTTTCAGCTTTAAAATGTAAAATGCTTATCCACTCGGGTCAGATTCTGGTAATGAGTTGAGGGTATAAAATATCAGCTCCATAGAATTGTTTTGCATTCAAATCTTTGGGTGGATATTTGTGTGGTAACCCTAAGGATCTCCTTTATTTTAACTTCTCAGAATAACTGAATTGCCTGATGACACTCTCCCATTCAAAATTCATGAGAAAGGGAAAAAATTGATGAACTCTGACAAAAAAATATCCTCAGCCTTCTTTTGAAAGATTACCACAGAAATTCAAGTTCATTGGCAAAGGACTGGTAGTTATTCAAGGAAGGATGTTTCTTGGAGATGCCTGAGCATTGGGAACAATAAACAATTGTGATTGTCATCTAAAGATTTAACTTCCACATTCTTCCTACCAGCTCTGCAAAGCACACTAATATACCCTGGCATCATGGGAGGAGAAAAAACTCTTTTTTTGGTGGGGAGGGGTGGGGATCGTGTGCAAGGAATTGTTGATAAGAATAAGGAAAACTTTTTTTCCTTCTTCCTTCCTTTCTTTTTCTTTTCTTTTCTTTTCTTCTCTTTCCTTTCTTTTCTTTCTTTCTTTCTTTCTTTCTTTCTTTCTTTCTTTCTTTCTTTCTTTCTTTCTTTCTTTCTTTCTTTCTTTCTTTCTTTCTTCTTCCTTCCTTCCTTCCTTCCTTCCTTCCTTCCTTCCTTCCTTCCTTCCTTCCTACCTATAAGTAGAAAATGGAGAATTATGTTTTCAGCCTTGTGGGGAATTACTGGTTTGGAAATTTACTCTACTTTGAATGATTGGCATTTCACTTACAAACTGGAGGACTAAAGAGTTGAATGGGGCACTAAAAGGGTAAATGACACATTCAGGGTTGAAATATTATTAAATAGCAGAGGTAGGTATTGAACCTAAGTTTTGCTGCCCTTAAGGTTTACCCTTCACTACCTCTTGTAGACTAAAATAGGTCAATATGGACAATAAGAATGTGGAAGTATATAGTGATGTGGAACAGAGGATAGAATGGAAAGTGGTTGTGAGTGGATGAAATTGGATATGAGGATATGATGGGATAGAATAGAATAAAACAGGACAGGATAGTATAAGATAGGGTAGGGTAGGACAAGAGAGTACTGAATTTGATGGGATGGGTCAGGATAAGACAAGATGTGAGAGGAAGAGAATAAAAGAGGAGAGAGGAAAGGAAAAGAAAAAAGGGGATAGGGAAGGAGAGGAGAGGGAAGAGAAGGGAAAATAAGAGAAGAAAACATAAGGGATGGATGGGATGGAATAAAAGCCCAAGAAAAATACTAATTCCTATGCAAGATCAGGAATGAAAGTTGTTTAGTACCTGGGTCACTCAGTCTCAATGAAAAGATGAGAACTAAGGGGGAACTTTAAGGAATGGCTACTTCAGTTATGGAGGACACTAAATAAAGGCAAAAAAAATTCTTAATATTTATGCAAGATAGGAAAAATCTGCTGTATAACAAATTTAATTGGATAAAGATAGTCAGAGGGAAATTGAGATCAATTATACGATCATTTCTAAAATGTGTCATCAAGAGCAAGAAGTTTTGTGAGGAAAGTGGTAGCAGGAAGGATATATACTGGCTATCTATGCTCATTGATGTCACTCTCCTCACCCAACCCTCCATAGTTTTAGCTTCATTAAATTGCTTTCAGTTGCATGATGTTTAACCCATCAGCCGTTTTTTCCCCCTGGAGCAATTGATGAATCAGTGTTCTGCTCTCATTCTCTGTACCGTACCTGAAATTCTACCTGGCTTTTTGGTTAGAAAAAGTATGCTCTGGGGAAAGCTGTTGTGTTCTAGTAGAAACCAACTGACAGTGTCTCTATTTTATTCTTTTTAATTTAATATCTTTAAAAAGTAGGCTTACTTTCATTTCCAGGGTGCCCAGGAATACTTTGTGTTGTTTCTTTTTTTTCTCTTTCTTCCATCTGGTTTCTATAAATGTGTGCATTTATTAGTGCATCATCTTTAGTAGGACTGATAGTGTTCTATGAAGAACTGTTAAAATGATATATTCTTTGTCGGGTTGTGTGTCAGCTTAATATCTGTGGCAATGTGGTTTTGAACGTAGTTAGGGGACACATGAGATAAAAAAGAAAGCTAAAATCCTACATGCTCTAAGTGACACTTCTTCTTTACCTGATTCCTACCCCTTCACCCCAATAGTTTTGAACTCTCTTTCCTTTTAGAAATTATTTTGCATTTCTTTATTTTGTAAATCAGGAAATCTTAATAGAGTTGTGGAGTGCAGCACTTCAAATAAAAAAAAAGTGTTGGATTCTAATTCTACTGCTTCCATACTAGTGGTTCACATCATTTGAGGTTCACATCATTTGAGCACATGAGATTCTTTAATGGCATAAGTTGCATGTGAGATGTGATTCCCGGGGCAATTTCCTTAACCTCTTGATCACCATATACACAACTCTCTGAGAGCTTCTCCACTTTCCTCAAGCCTCCTACATCAACAGTCTCCTTCAAGCTAAAAACTTTTTTTCGACTTAATAAGAAAATAGGGGGGCGGAGCCAAGATGGCGGAGTAGAAACAGCTCGTCCAAGCCACTCTGCCCCCAGATTCCCCCCAAACTATGTAAAAGGGGACTCTGAACAACTTCTGGAGCCCCAGCGCCCACAGAACGACACAGAGAAGCTAACCTCCCGCTGAGGACAGCCCAGCAGCCCTGCAGGAAGGACCAGCACAGTGGTCTGGGACCTGGTAGCACGCAGCACGCAGAGCGCAGGAGCTGAGCTGAGCCCAGGTCCCCATGAGCCGAGGTTTTAGCCCCAGGGCGGCAGGGCCAGAAGCCAGCTGGAGGAACCCCAGAACACCAGGAGCTGTGGCGACTCCAGAATTATCAACATAGACATGCCTAGGACAAAGTAAGAGGTTAGTGTCCTATGGACTTTGGGACCGGTATTTAGGGAATGCATCAGCTCCCTCCCCTGGGGGCTAGAAGCCACTGAGCAGACACACCATTTTGTAGTTTTCAGAGGCAGCTCCAGCTCCCAGCCTGCAAATCGTAGGGAGATCCAGTGATCAGTCTTGGGGGTAATTGCTCTTGCTTTAACCTCCCTGGATCTGGATTGTGACCTAGGGTGGAAGTCGTGGGTGGGTTTACAGCTTGCCAGAAACGAAAGATGCCCCCCACCTGTTTGGGATGAAAATTCCTCTATCTGGCCTTAAAGCCATAGTGTGGCAACAAGCCCAAAAGTCAAGTAATTAAGTGGCAACATGCCAAGGCAAAGGAAACAGAAAAATGCAACCCTAGACTCCTATTTTGGGGGCATAGAGTAGGAAAAGGACTGTGAGGTCAGAAGTCCTGCTCCAAAAGCCCCAGGGGAAAACATGAGCGGGTTGCAGGCCATAGAGGACCTTAAGAAGGACTTTAAAAATCAAATAAGAGAAGTGGAGGAAAAATTGGAAAGAGAAATGAGAAGGATGCAGGAAAAGTATGAAATGAGGGTCAACAGCCTGACTGAGGAAAACAACACCTTAAAAAATAGACTAACTCAAATGGCAAAGGAGGCCCAAAAGGGCAATGAGGAGAAGAATGCCTTAAAAAGTCGAATTTGCCAGATGGAAAAAGAATCTCAAAAGTTCACTGAGGAGATTCATTCCTTCAGAGTTAGACTGGAGCAAATGGAAGCTAATGACTTTATGAGAAATCAAGATGCTGTTAAGCAGATCCAAACAAATGAAAGATTAGAAGGCAATGTGAAATATCTCATGGAAAAACCACTGACCTGGAAAATAGATCCAGGAGAGACAATTTAAAAATTATTGGACTACCTGAAAGCCATGATCAAAGAAAGAACCTAGAAATCACCCTTCAAGAAATTCTCAAGGAAAACTGCCCTGATGTTTTAGATCCAGAGGGCAAAATAGAGGTTGAAAGAATCCACCGATCACCTCCTGAAAAAGATCCCAAAAAGAAAACTCCCATGAATATTATAGCCAGGTTCCAGAATCCCCAGATCAAGGAGAAAATACTACAAGCAGCCAGGAAGAAACAATTTCAATATTGTGGAAACACAATCAGAATAGCCCAGGACCTGGCAGCTTCTACACTGAGGGATTGAAGGGCATGGAATATGATATTCCAGAGGGCAAAAGAACTGGGAATGAACCCAAGGGTCACCTGCCCAGCAAAACTGAGTATTTTGTTTCAGGGGAAAATATGGTCATTCAGTAGAATAGAGGACTTTCAAGCATACTTGAGGAAAAAACCAGAATTGAATAGAAAATTTGACATCCAGACACAAGAAGGAAGAGATGCCTGAGAAGGTAATCAGGGAAAAGAAATCAAAAGGAACTTATCAAAGTTGAACTATTTACATTCCTATATGGCAAAGCAATAATTGTGACTGATGATATTTTTCTCACTATGAAAATAATGGAAGAAGGGGGTATGGTCATATGAATACATATGTGAATGTGTGTGTATATGTTTACAGTTATATATGGATAGAGGGCATAGGTTGAATTTGTTGGGAAGGGAGAATACTCAAGGGATGAAATTATGAGGTGAGAGAGGAAAGTGGCAAGAGGAGATGGGGAGAGACAGGGTAGGGTAAACTATCCCATGTAGAAGAAGCAAGGGGAAGTGGTTGCAAAGGAGGGGGAGAATAAGGAAGGCTAAAAAGGCAAAACCACATTCACATTGAATTTGGTTCAGGGAGAAAATGACATACATACTAAATGGGATATCTCAACCTGCAGCAGGATAGGGGGAAAGGGGATGAGAGGAGGGATGATGGATGGGAGGGCATCCTTGGGGTGAGGGGAGGTTGGAAGTACCCACTATAGAAGAGGGACAGGATCATGTAGGGAATGGACCAGGTGGGGGGTGGGATGAGTGGGAGGGAATTATAAGCAGCCTTGTACAATATATCTACTATGATAATGTTTTCCATATCTAGACATGTACAACATATACTGAATTACTTATCTCCCCAGAGGGAATGGGTGACAAGGGAGGAAGGAAATGGATCTGAAATTCGAGGTCTTAACATCAAATGTTTTAGATATATATAAATACTATTATTAATACTCTTTTGCTTGTAATGGGGAGATAAGATGTGCAGGCATTGGGACACAAAGGCTCACCTTCCTCTAATGGAAAAGTCGAAGGGGGTATGGGAGAAGGTATGGGAGAGAGCAGATTGGAGGAAGCGATATCTTGTGGGACTACTATTCTGGTAGTTTGGGTAGGGGAATAATGGGGGGAAAATGATTGTAACTCAAAATCTGGTGGAAATGAATGATGTAAAACAGAAGTTAATAAAGCATTTGTTGAAAAAAAATAAGAAAATAGAGATTATTCACCAGAAGCTTGTTCTTTTTCCCTCCTGAGATCTCAAAACCCTTGCTTTTCTCTCCTTCTTTGCTGTATGCTCTAATAAAGAGTTGTCTTCGTCCTCATCCTCACCATACCCCTCACCTTATGAATATCACATCTTCAATCATATTATACTCAAGATTGATACCACAGTGATTACTTTCTTTCTGGTACTCAATCTCTCCCTTTTCAGTGGATCTTTTCATGTCTACAAATATAAATAAATCCCTCATTCAGTCATCACCATCATCATCATCATCATCATCACCATCACCTGGATAGACCCTATGAATGCTTAAAATCACATTCCCTTATCTATCATAATAACAATAACGTGTACATGGTGCTTTCTCTGTGTCAGGTACTGTGCTAAGTGCTTTACAGATATTATCTCATTTGATCTTTAAGAGGACCCTGGGAAGAAGGTGTTATTATCATCCCCATCTTACATCTAAATAAAAAGTCACTTAAGTGACTTCCCTAAGGTCATACAACTAATATGTGAATGAAGTTGGATTTGAACTCAGGGTTTCCTAACTCTAGGCCTAGTACTATATCCTCTGAGATACCTGGCATAGATAGATAGATAGATAGATAGATAGATAGATAGATAGATGGATAGATAGATAGATAGATATAGTATACATACATATACATACATGCATACATATTTTACACATACACCACACAGTAATACACATACACATTGTTATTGTGTTTGTCTTTTGTTCTCAAAGAGAACCATGACATCAGGGAAATGATGAAATGACTTGCAGTTGACTTTGATTTGAATGAGGGAGAGCTATGCAAGGTCACCAGTCTCAGTTTCTCTTCTTGAGCCATCTGGATTCAGTGACCAGATATTCCTCAGGATGACTGGAGATGACCCAGGATTCAATGGGAGACCTGGCCCTTTTATGCTAAATCCTTTTCAGTACTGACTTATTCACTTAGAATGAGGTAATGCCCATGCAGTGAAGAGGCCTCTTTAAGAAGTGTCAAGGGATGGCTGCTTTAATGAGAAAAAAAAGAAAAAAAGTCAAAGTGGGGGGGAAAGACCCTCAGGGTTGCTGTTCCAAAGAGAAAAAATTACCATTGACATTCACTCTAAGCTAGGAAGACCCAAAATACCATTAAGGGGATCTGGGGCAGGGCCCTATTGTCATCTAATCTATGAACTTCAGAATGGAAAGAAAGAGAAAGGAAGGAAGGAAGGAAGGAAGGAAGGAAGGAAGGAAGGAAGAAAGAAAGAAAGAAAGAAAGAAAGAAAGAAAGAAAGAAAGAAAGAAAGAAAGAAAGAAAGAAAGAAAGAGAAAGAAAGCAAAAGAAAGAACAAAAGAGAAGAAGGAAGGAAGAATGGAGGGAAGGAAGGAAGGGAGAAATCTAGCCAGTAAATCCCAAGTTAAGTGGGCAGCTTCGGGTCATCAAAATTTACCTTACTTTGGAGAGGAGAGGGAGAAGGACAGGGCAAGATGAGTTACCCAAAAAACTGCATCCCCACTCAGGCAGCCTGGTCTACTCACAAGTTGTGTTTGTGTTTTGTTTTCTAAGAGGATCAGGGCATCAGTTGACTTTGATTTGAGTGAGGGAGGGCTGTGCAAGGTCACCAGCCTCAGTTTCTCTTCCCCAGCCATCTGGATCCAGTGATCAGATATTCATTAGGATGACTGGAGATGACCCAGGATGCAATGCATACACTTACACAAACACACACACACACACACCCCACACACGTCTGTATATAAGGCTCACAAATAGCAATGTGATGAAGTTATCATTATCCCCATTTTACAGAGGAGGAGAATTAGGATCTGAGAGTTTAAGGGACTCTCTCAGAGTCATATAGGCAAGGTTTACCTGAGGTGAGATTCAAATCCGGGTTTTCCTATCTCTGATTCCATAGCTCTTTCCTCAACACCACTCTCCCTTTATGACTACAAGAAAATCTAGTAATCTAAGGAGGTGAAGGAATCTTTAAGTCATCATTAAATATATGTAAATCATGCCTAGAAAAGTAAGGAGATAGAAAAGGCACATGGAGTAATGGATGGTGGCCTTCTAGCTCAAAGACCTGTCTTCAGTCAGTCAACAAAAATTAAGTGCTTCTTTATGTGTTAGGCACTGTGCCAAGCACTGTGGATGCAAAGATGGGCAAAAAACACAAGCCCTGCCTTCTCAGAGCTTACATTCTAATTGAAGAACAAATGTGGGGGGTAGGGAATGTATCGAGTAGGTATATACAATGCCAATAACAGAGAGTTTCAGAAGGAAAATACTAAGAAGTGACAGGGGTTGATAAAGGGGTCCTGGAAGATGAAAGAAGGAAAAGCTTTTAAGAAAGCCAGGGTAAAGTCCTGCTTTTGATACATACTATCTATGTGACTTTGGACACATTGTCAAACCTCTTGGTGTCCCAGACATTACCCTAAGAATATTATTTAAAACTAGAGCCACTTATCAACATGGGTAGAAGGAAGGGCTTCTTACAATGGGACCTCTCTCCAGGCTGAAGAAATCATGGGTCAGAATGAAAAATATAAGGGAAAATAGGTTGACCTATTGGGCTTCTCTTAAACTTTAGAGAAGGATGCTCTGATTGCTTGTGAAGAATTAGTCCAGAAGATCTATTTAAAAGAAAACCCATCTAATTAGGCTCCAGGTGATTGGATGACCCAACAGTGCCATGTCTAGATGCTCCCCAGTTTCTAAATTTCTCCTAGCTACAGGAGCAAGTAAAGTGCTCTGGGAGACTTGCTAATATTCTCAGGGCACTGAGGTGTGCTTAATGCCCTGTAACCATAAAGTACTAGCAGCAGAAAAGAAATTAATGGTGCCAGAGAGAGAGTGCTAGGCTGAGGACCGCCAGCCTCATCTCCTTACTCACTGCAGGAGAGGTGATTAAAGTATACACACTTTCCTTTGGGGGTGGGCTGGGGGAGGGCAGAGAAAAGAGAAAAACAAACATGATTTTCCTTTCCTCACAGAAACTGCTTCACCCTTGTCACTCTTATTGGCAGCTGAACACAATATAAAGCTACAAATCTAATACCGAGGCACAAGTGATGGCAATGCAACCTTGTGTGGAATCCATAAATCTTCTGGCTTAGACTGCTGGTGCCAAGTTCTCTGGAGACACCGAGAGAATTATTAGCTTGTTGGTTATGTCGGCCAAGGAAACTGAACACCTCAGGAAGTCTATCGGGTGCTCCTTGGTTCTAACCATAATGGTATGTGGAGAGTGAGAGCTGTCCATTTTGTGTCTGGGAGAATAATAGGCTGCTCAGATGTATGCCTACCTTTCAGAATTATGGAATCTCAGAGCCGGGAGGGATTTCTGAGGCAATCTAGGCTGAAGCATATCTAAACAAAAATCCTTTTAGCAACAAACCTGATTAGTGGTCATTCAGCATTTCTCTGGAGTTGTCAGGAATATAGAGCCTACTGCTTCCAGAGCCAGTCCTTTTTTTGTGTGTGTGTGTGGCAGTTCTGTCTCTTAAAGATGTTTTCTTACATCAAGCCTATATTTCTTTTTTTAGCTCTTACCGTTCTCTCCTTATTCTGGTTTCTCTGGCCAATAATCCCTCTTTGGGGCCAAGTTTTCCCATCAATACCTTAAGAACCTCAGTATGGGTTGGTACATTTGACTCTTTCAAAGAAAATCACTTTAATTAAAGTGCAAATCATCCTATTCCCATGTAATCATGATTGTGAGGTCAGAACAAACAAGTTCCATGTTAAAGACATTCAAAAAATTGTCAAGGTTTGGGGGACAGTATGCAGTATACACACCCCTGCCTGAGTGCACCATTTAACAACATAGCTAAAACAGATGGCACCATTGTAATCCAAGTTTATCTTTGTTTTTCCTCCAGCATCTATTGCAGCATTTTTCTCAGAGCAATGAATTGGGTTCCATTAAAAATATTGATATAAAATATAAATTATTAACAAGAGCTGAAATTTCAATTGAAAATAAGATTCATTGAAAAAAGGCAAGCAAATATAATGAACCTGATGTTACAGGAACAGGGTGATTGTGGATGGTCCCAGCTCAGGAGTACTGAGGGCTCAAGAAGTACAGGAATCAGTCATCAGACTGCTTGGCAATAAAGGCTTCTTTCACAAGGAGCCAGAAATCCATAGCAACTGGAAAGATGTATTGGTCAGGACACATCAAGCTGCAAATAATATAGCTGCCTCATGGAACCCCTTCCTCATAAAGATACTACTCAGATGTTATGTTTTACATGAGCCCCCAACTATTGGTTATCCCTCCCTAACTACTTTGCATTGCTAAATACGTGGATATTCCGTTTCTATCTCTGTCTCACTTTCTGTCTCCCTGTCTCTCTTTCTCTCTCCATAAACATACATACATACATACATACATACATGCTTCTCCACTTTCCATCAGTAGCTCTGCTTTGTTTAGACTCTGTGGAATATCCTGCCCCATCTGGGATAAGCTGATCACTGGAAATCTGTCATCATGTTGATTGACTCAGTTTTTGATACTCAAAACTTTCTGAATTCCCTCAACCTCCTCCATCTTCTGATTGGAAATCTGGAGGGTAAAGAACTAAACTCTTCCCATTTCCTTTATAGGGTGCTGGATCTGAACTTTTTGGGTAACTCTCAACTTTCCCTTCACAGCTCTTCCAGAGTATCACATCCCCTGATGTCTTCCCCACCCCCCCCCTTTTCAGCTTCCTTCTCTGTGTTGTCTTCCCATGTTTGACTGTAAGTTCCTTAAGGTCAAGAATTTTCTTTTTTTTTTTTCTTATTTATCCCCAGTGCTTAGCACAGTGCCTGGCATATAGTATACACTTAAACATATTTACTGATTTGAATTTATTGAAATGAGTGTGTATGTGTGTGCACACACAAATATAATATACATATATATATAATGTCCAAATGTATTTGTGATATAGCTATAGATAGACATGTATACATATGCATACATACATACATACATATATATATAGAGAGAGAGAGAGAGACAGAGACAGAGAAAGAGAGAGACAGAGACAGACACAGAGAGACAGAAAGAGACAGAGAGAAACAGAAACAGAGAGAATACTATTTATGTACTTACTTTCTCCCACTTCAGTCTGTAATCTTATTTCAAGTAGAATTTGTTTCATTCTCTGAACATGTCCTCAGCAGCTAGCCAAATGTCTAGCACATAATAAACTAGTTGATTAACCAATTGCTCAAAATGTAGTTGGGGCAAGTCTTTCCATTATTTTCTAGCAAAGGTACTTAATGGGATTTAAACATTAAAAATCCATCACATTGAAAGCAAATATGTTCATTTTTACTTTACTGTTGAGAGAAACATGACTTTCCAGAATATGATTTTTCCATACATCCTTCAAAATATTCATTGGAAAAGAAGTCTTTGTGTCATGATAATATGCTCACATCCGCAGGAAGGACTGGTAAGAATGAATCCATGACAAGTAGAAACACTGTTTGCTGAGTGTAAAATTGAAATAATGGGACTTTGACAGATAGTTAGACATTCATCTACTGGCACATAGTAGGCAATTAGTAAATCTTTACTGCTTAAATGACTTTTTCTAACAAGTGAAAATTTATTTAAAAAATGTTGATAGCTGTGAGAGAAAGGCTAGTTATATTGCTCATTTTTTTCAGTTGTGTATGACTCTTTGTGACCTCATTTGGGATTTTCTTGGCAAAGAAACTGGAGTGGTTTGCCATTTCCTTCTCCATCTCATTTTATAGATTAGAAAACTGAGGCAAATAGGGTTAAGTTCCCAAGCTATTCAGATTTGAAATCAAGAAGGTGAATTTACCTGACTCCAGACCCAGAACTCTATCCATTGCACACCTAACTGCCCTGTATTTGATGACCTACTTGTTAAATAATTAATCTGTTCCTTGTTTTCATAACTCAGAACAAGAGCATATTAGGAGGGTGATGAAATAGACAGACAGAAAATTTTGTCCTCACACAGATTACTCAGCAGAATGGGTGAATGAGAACAATTTGTTCCAGTGGCCTTGAAGCTGGCTTTGTGGAGCTCTTAGAGCTTAATCAGACATAAGAGAGACCAAAATCATTCACTGTGTCCTAGGCTGTTGCCTGTGGTCTTAACTTTTCTCTTGCCACTGCACTTCCGTGACTCTGGAAGAGAAAGTGAGGCTGATAACTTTGTACAACACTGCCTTACTTAAATTCAATTCATGAACAAGTCAAGACATCACCCCATGATGTCACTGGTCCTCTTCAAAAGTCAAGGACACACAACAATATATAGAGAATCAAATGTAAGATAATTTCCACTTTAGTTGCAAGTCAAGTCATGAAATCACCCTCTCCCTGTTAAATTTTCAATTTTTTCATTTCCACTTGTTCCTTCCCTGCTACCTACAAATATACTCAACTCAATCCCTCCTCACCATTAAATAAAGTAACCAAACCTATTAATCCTTCAAACTATCTACCTATATTTATCCTATTCTCAGCCAAATTTCAGGATGGGGGAGGGGTTATCTATACTTATAGTCTCAACTATTTTTACCTTCCCTTCCTAATCTTACTTCTAATATCACTCAACTGGCACTGCTGTCACTGAAATTGCCAATGGTCTCTTAATTTCAAAATCTGGTGATCTTTTCTCAGTTCTCACCATTTTTGACCTATTTGCATCATTTGACAGTGCTGAAAACCCTTTTCTCCTGAATCCTCTCTCCTCTCTAGAGTTTAATGTTATAGCTCTGAAATGGTTATCATTCTACTTATTTGACTACTCCTCAGCTTCCTTTGCATATGCTTTCTTATTTTGGGCCTTCCATCAGTCTCTGCCCAGTCCCTCTTCCCTCTTATTTCTATACTTTGTCTTCCTAAAATCAAAAGCACCTATCATCTTAATTCTTACTATACTGATGATTGCTGCATATATATTTCCATCTCTAGTCTCCTGAACTCCAGTCCTACATTACCAATTGTCTATTATATATTTTGGACTGGATGGCCTAGAAACATTCAACACTCAATATAGCTACAACTAAAGTCAATATATAAAAAAAAAAAACCAATACCTTTGAACTTCCTTAATTTTGTCAAAGATACCACTACCTTTCTAGCTATCCATATATAGTAACTTGTTGTCTTCCTCTACACCTCATTCTACACATATACTCACAGAATCATAGGGATGCAGAATTTAAGAATTAGAATGAAAATCAGGCCCATCTAGTTCAATCCATGTGTAAGAAGGAATATGCATATAACTGACAAGAGATCTGGTATCCATTTGAAGATTTCAATGGAGAGGGAATGCCTTGCACTCCATATAATTTTTTTCTTTTAACTCTGATTATTAGGAAGTGTTGTCATTGTTTATACTTAAAGTTGTCTCTTCACAAATGCTTTGCCAAATCTAGTCTTTTTGTTCCCACAATAGTTCTTACATCTACTACCTCCTCTTCACTTATACAAATATCAGCCTAGTTTAGGTTCTCATGACCTGTTGCCTGAAATATGGCATTTGGTTCTTAATTGGTTTCCTTACCTCAAGATCTTCCCCTCTAAAATCCAACCTCCATATATCACCAATATGATTTTCCTAAAATGTAAGAATGACAATTTCACTTTCTTCCTGAATCAACTATTATGGCCTTTAAAAAGGTTTTGAGACACATAATTTCTAGGTAATTTAAAATTTTTATTAATAATGCCAGCATTTTCAGGGGGAGGAGCCAAGATGGCGGAGTAGAAACAGCTCATCCAAGCCACTCTGCCCCCAGATTCCTTCCAAACTGGGGAATCTAAACAACTTCTGGAGCCCCAGCACCCACAGAACGACACAGAGAAGCTAACCTCCCGCTGAGGACAGCCCAGCAGCCCTGCAGGAAGGAGTAGCACAGCGCTCTGGGAGCCAGCAGCATGCAGTGTGCAGAGCACAGGGAGCCGAGCACAGCTGAGTGCCTGAGTTGAGGTTTTAGCCCCAGGGCGGCAGGGCCAGCAGCCGGCTGGAGAGATCGCAGAACAACAGCAGCTGTGGCAACTCCAGAATTATCAACATAGACATGCCTAGGACAAAGAAAGAGGTTAGTGCCCTATGGATTTTGGGACCAGTATTTGGGGAATGCGTTGGCTTCCTCCCCTGGGGGCTAGAAGCCACTGAGGAGACACACCATTTTGTAGTTTTCAGAGGCAGCTCCAGCTCCTGGCCTGGAAACTGTAGGGAGATCCAATGATCAGTCTTGGGGGGTAATCGCTCTTGCTTTAACATCCCTGGATCTGGATTGTGATCTGGGGGAGGTCGTGGGTGGGTTTACAGCTTCCAGAAATGGAAGTTGTCCCCCACAAGTTTGGGATGAAAATTCCTGTCTGGCAGCACAGCCATAGTGTGGCAACAAGCCCCAAAGTCAAGTAATTAAGTGGCAACCTGCCAAGGCAAAGGAAACAGAAAAATGCAACCCTAGACTCCTATTTTGGGGGCATAGAGTGGGAAAAGGACTGTGAAGTCAGAAGTACTGCTCCAAAAGCCCCAGGGGAAACATGAGCGGGTTGCAGGCCATAGAGGACCTTAAGAAGGACTTTAAAAATCAAATAAGAGAAGTGGAGGAAAAATTGGGAAGAGAAATGAGAAGAATGCAGGAAAAGTATGAAAGAGGGTCAACAGCCTGACTGAGGAAAACAAGACCTCAAGCTCAAATGGCAAAGGAGGCCCAAAAGGGCAATGAGGAGAAAAATGCCTTAAAAAGTCGAATTTGCCAGATGGAAAAAGAATCTCAAAAGTTCACTGAGGAGATTCATTCCTTCAGAGTTAGACTGGAGCAAATGGAAGCTAATGACTTTATGAGAAATCAAGATGCTGTTAAGCAGATCCAAACAAACGAAAGATTAGAAGGCAATGTGAAATATCTCATGGGAAAAACCACTGACCTGGAGAATAGATCCAGGAGAGACAATTTAAAAATTATTGGACTACCTGAAAGCCATGATCAAAGAAAGAACCTAGAAATCACCCTTCAAGAAATTCTCAAGGAAAACTGCCCTGATGTTTTAGATACAGAGAGCAAAATAGAGGTTGAAAGAATCCACCAATCACCTCCTGAAAAAGATCCCAAAAAGAAAACTCCCAGGAACATTATAGCCAGGTTCCAGAATCCCCAGATCAAGGAGAAAATACTACAAGCAGCCAGGAAGAAACAATTTCAATATTGTGGAAACACAATCAGAATATCCCAGGACCTGGCAGCTTCTACACTGAGGGATTGAAGGGCATGGAATATGATATTCCAGAGGGCAAAAGAACTGGGAATGAACCCAAGGGTCACCTACCCAGCAAAACTGAGTATTTTGTTTCAGGGGAAAATATGGTCATTCAGTGGAATAGAGGACTTTCAAGCATTCTTGAGGAAAAAACCAGAGTTGAATAGAAAATTTGACATCAGACACAAGAAGCAAGAGATGCCTGAGAAGGTAATCAGGGAAAAGAAATCAAAAGGAACTTATCAAAGTTGAACTATTTACATTCCTATATGGAAAAGCAATAATTGTGACTGATGAAATCTTTCTCACTATGAAAATAATGGAAGAAGGGTGTGTGGTTGTAATGGAAATGCAAATTTAAAGATCTTCCCTGCCCCTAGCTTAAGTGCACCTGGAGCCTCTGGTGGGAGGCTTGTTTTTCAGGAAAGCCCATACCTTGATACTTTGTGATTGGGCAGTGGGTCAAGGAGGTTGTTACATTCTCTGAGCCAAGAGAAGGCTATATAAACCCTGAGGAGAGGCTTTGCTTTGGGGCTCACTTTGAGAAGTGTTGTGTGATTTGACCAGATGAGACTCTGGGAAGCCGTTGTTGAGAGCCCCCCGGCTTTGAAAACCCAGATGTTGATGCTTCCCTCTCTGGTAACTGTGATTTGGTATTGATATAATGTTTGGACAGTTTGGAAGCCTGTCTGTTTGATCTGTAAGTTCTGTAACTCTGAAGTTCGGGGTGCTGACCTTTTTCCCCTGAACTAGGTAATGTATGTTTGTTTGATTAAAGTAAGCTTGTTAACCCATTTTGAGTTGCTTTCCTTTTGAAAAGCAGATCTAAGAACCTGTGTTGGCAGTCACCCTAGGGATATTGGGGTGCTTGCCGCTACAAAATGGCGACGAGGATGGGATCTGCTGAGTAAAAGGAAAGTATGGGGGCTGGGATAATTGTTTGTTTCCCAGTTGTGGTAGCTGTGATTCTGTGGAGCCATGGAGCAGGAGAGGAGAAAGACCTGCATGCTGACTTCACTGAGCTGAGAGCAGGAATGGTGAACTGCCTGCATGGAGACCTGTGGAGAAGCCTGGAGCTGCTGCCTTCTGCTGGAGGAGAAGGAACCCAGGAGTTTGGAGTTCAGCCACAGGACAAGATAAGGACTGTGTGGCAAAGCAGGGGCACTGAATGTGTTTCCTTGCTGCATCCCACAGTTTGGGACCCAGGGGGAGGATGGACTTGTGACTGGTGGGTGGGGTGAAGTGCCATGGACCCCAAGGACCCCACTTTGGTTTTGTTGCCCAGCTCCCTCTCTGGACTTGGAAGCAGGGGCTGGAGAAGTGTTGTGGGAAGGACACCCCCCTCCTCCCAAAAGAACTTTATGTGATAATGCTTTGTATTTTGTGAATTGATGTGAAAATGCAATGTACTTTGTTTAAGACCCAGTGGCCACTTTGGTAACTTTAGATGTACCTTGAAAATATGACTTAAGAAATGGTTAGTGGCTAATTGAAATGTAAATTGTATATGCTATGGGCATGAAAGATCTTGGGGCCGAATGTAATGGAAATGCAAATTTAAAGATCTTCCCTGCCCCTAGCTTAAGTGCACCTGGAGCCTGTGGTGGGAGGCTTGTTTTTCAGGAAAGCCCACACCTTGATACTTTGTGATTGGGCAGTGGGTCCAGAAGGTTGTTACATTCTCTGAGCCAGGAGAAGGCTATATAAACCCTGAGGAGAGGCTTTGCTTTGGGGCTCACTTTGAGAAGTGTTGTGTGATTTGACCAGATGAGACTCTGGGAAGCCGTTGTTGAGAGCCCCCCGGCTTTGAAAACCCAGATGTTGATGCTTCCCTCTCTGGTAACTGTGATTTGGTATTGATATAATGGTAGGACAGTTTGGAAGCCTGTCTGTTTGATCTGTAAGTTCTGTAACTCTGAAGTTTGGGGTGCTGACCTTTTTCCCCTGAACTAGGTAATGTATGTTTGTTTGATTAAAGTAAGCTTGTTAACCCATTTTGAGTTGCTTTCCTTTTGAAAAGCAGATCTAAGAACCTGTGTTGGCAGTCACCCTAGGGATATTGGGGTGCTTGCCGCTACAGTGGTCATATGAATACATATGTGAATGTGTGTGTATATGGTTACACTTATATATGGATAGAGGGCATAGGTTGAATTTGTTGGGAAGGGAGGATACTCAAGGGGTGAAATTATGAGGTGAGAGAGGAAAGTGGCAAGAGGAGATGGGGAGAGACAGGGTAGGGTAAAATATCTCATGTAGAAGAAGCAAGGGGAAGTGGTTGCAAGGGAGGGGAAAAATAGGAAGGCAAAAAGGCAAAACCACATTCTCATTGAATTTGGTTCAGGGAGAGAATGGCATACATACTAAATGGGATATCTCAACCTACAGCATAATAGAAGGAAGGGGGATGAGAGGAGGGATGATGGATGGGAGGGCATCCTTGGGGGGAGGGGAGGTTGGAAGTACTCACTATAGAAGAAGGACAGGATCATGTAGGGAATGAACCAGGTGGGGGGTGGGATGAGTGGGAGGGAATTATAAGCAGCCTTGTACAATATATCTACTATGGTAATGTTTTGCATAGCTAGACATGTACAACATATACTGAATTACTTATCTCCCCAGAGGGAATGGGTGACAAGGGAGGAAAGAAATGGATCTGAAATTCAAGGTCTTAACATTAAATGTTTCAAATATATATAAATACTATTATTAATACTCTTTTGCTTGTGATTGGGAGATAAGATGTGCAGGCATTGGGACACAAAGATTCACCTTCCTCTAATGGAAAAGTAGAAGGGGGTATGGGAGAAGATATGGGAGAGAGCAGATCAGAGGAAGCGATATCTTGTGGGACTGCTATTCTGGGAGGGTGGGTAGGGGAAAAACAGGGGCAGAAAATGATTGTAACTCAAAATCTTGAGGAAATGAATGATGTAAAACAGAAGTTAATAAAGCATTTGTTTAAAATAAATAAATAAATAAAATAAATTAAAAAAAAGAATTAAAAAAAATTGAGTTCCAAAAAAAAAAAAACCCAATAATAATGCCAGCATTTTCAATAAAATGACCGTCATTTGGTCATCTCTCTCTTAGACCAAAGACCCCACAGTTTACATGCCATTGGAAGAGCAGGTGTAAATCCTTAAGGTGTCAACCAACTCTGGTTGGTTAACAGTTAATGAAAGTGAATATTACCATGAGAGGGCGGGTCATATTACAGGAGGGTCTTGGGGTGGGTGATAAGTCTTGGTCAAAGAGACTTATCAATTTCCATATCATTTATCTGACAAAGGGAGGATCCACATTTTCCTGGACCTGTTTGAGTAAACAAGAGGAGGTGGAATGAACCCAGTAGCCTAAACTTAGAATTTCTTTTACTGTCTGATTAGATCTCGGCCTAGCTAAATGTTGGTAAGATTTCCCACACTGGTAGATTTCTGGATGAAGAAGTAGAAAGGGAAAAATCTTTGGCCTTAATATAATACTTAGTTATTAAATACAAGAGAAATAACCATTCTCACACTACAGTGATTACTATTACCTCTAAGATTGAATAAAAATTCCACTTTTATGAAATTTAAAATCCTTCACACTTTGGCCCTGAATCCCCTATGTAGCTACACTACCCCTTCTATTCATACCATGTGCCAGTCAAAATAACCTTTTTAATTGCTCCTTTTGGACCACATTCTACACAACACTTTTGTCTTCACATTGGCTGTCTTTCATGGATGGAACAGATCCCTTTTTTATCCTTATCAAACAAAATCTTTGGTTTATTTCAAGACTCAGATGATGTTATGTCTTTTCACAGTAATCTTTCCTGATTCTCCCAAGATTTTAATGTGTCCTTTGTAATAAATCACTTTTATTCTAGCTAGCATATGCCCATTTATTTAAATATCTTTTTTAGACTAGATTGTAAATTGTTTACAAATTATTGCCAAATATTGTTTCACTTTGTCTTTCTCTCTCTTCATTTTCTACACTTAGAAAGCCTGACACATAAGAGGTATTTCATTAGTTTTAATTGATTTATTCATGATCATACTATTTTTTCAAGTAGTATGTAAGCTTCCTGAGGGCTTGACCTCTTTTCATTTTTAACCTAGTATTGTCAGCACTTAGCACAGAGACTGTGAATGACAGTTTATTATGCTTGTTGAATTAACTGGATAGAATATAATAATCATAGACTTCTTTCTCAGTGTTCTAAGATATTTTGTAGCCATTGGTTAAAAAAATACAATTTGTGAAATGAAATATGTGTGTAATCTCAGATAACTGGGACAGCCACCTAATTAGCATAGCTCTCTTTCAAGGAGAATGAACAGAATGATTAAGCAAGCTCACATGCCTAGCCTAGGAAAAGGTTATCTAAACCATGAAGGCATTTGACAAAGTATCCTGTTCTTGGTTCCCATCTGTTCTTGTTCCATCTACCCTTTATATGGAAGTTCCTTTTTAAATTTTTATTCCTATGCTCAGTGGGATGTAATAATAAAACTTGATATTTTGATAACATTTGCACATAACAACTCTGTAAGGTGTTTAGTGGAAGCATTATTTCTCCCTTTGTATAAGGGAGATACATGAAACCTAGAAATAAGTGACTTACCCAAGACAAAACTTTGTAGGAGGTAGAAGTAAACTCCATTTCTTGACTCAGACTATGGATCAATAGAGAGGAAGAATTAAGGTGGGAGTGGCAAATGTTATGGACAATGAAAGGATATGGGGATGGAAAATGCATTGTTTGGAGCCAGAAACAAAGCTCAGTAGAAAGCACACTGGGCCTAGAATCAGGAAGACAATGAGTTCTAATACAGTATTAGACAGTTTACCTCAGTAACTTCAAATATAAAAACATGGATAATAATAGCATATAACTCACAGGGTTATTGTGAAGATAAAGAGAGATCATCTCTGTAATTTACCTGGAGCATAGTGGGTGCTATATAAATGCTCTTTATTAATATATTCAATAAGGCTTTAAACAATAGGTTGGAATCAAGTTGTACACAGCTATAAAAATTAGATGGAGTTCATATTTTTATCCTATAGTTAATAGGAAGCTTTCAGGCCTGATTAAGTAGAAGAACCATATGGTTTGATCTGTACTTGAGCAAAATTACTTTGGCAGTTGTGTGCAGAACAGATTGGAGTGGGGAAAGTCTGGGAGAAAGAAGATGAAAGGATGGAAACTTGAGCAACATCCACAATTAGGGTGCATGATTCGGATGTCAGGGGAAAAAATAAACTCAAAAGTTAGGTGGCATAGTGAATAGAGCACCGACCTTGGAGTCAGGAGGACCTGCATTCAAATCTGGCCTCAAGACATTTAATACAAAAAACTAGCTGTGTGACCTTGGGCAAGTCACTTAACCAAAATTGTCCTACCTTCCCCCCTCCAAAAAGCAAAAACAAAGAAAGAAAAAAAGGAAGGAAGGAAGGAAGGAAGGAAGGAAGGAAGGAAGGAAGGAAGGAAGGAAGGAAAGAAGAAAAGAAAGAAAGAAAGAGAAAGAAAGAAAGAAAGAAAGAAAGAAAGAAAGAAAGAAAGAAAGAAAGAAAGAAAGAAAGAAAGAAAGAACGTGAACCAGGAGCCACTACTGTTATGCAAACCCAAAGATTATCCAGGAAAAAAATGGCAATAAGGAAACAAATAAACAAATGAATGAACAAAATGAATGAAATGAACAAACAAATAAATAAATGAGCAAATAAATGAATGAGCAAATGAATATATATGTGTATGTGTGCATGTGCATACATATATGCATATATATGCACACATAGGTCAATAAGTATGAGGATAGAGAAATGACAATCACATTAAGTGATTAGAGATCATCAGTAACTTAGAAGAGAGCAATTTGAGTTGACTGGAGTCAGAAACAATATAGAAGCTGTAGTTTTGTTTTGTTTTGGTTTTGTTTCGTTGAAGGATATCAGTATATAGGCTTGCTGTGTATAATACCTCATCAGAGTTTAAATGTGACCCTAGATTTCTGAAGACTATATAAAATAAGTGCAAGATTTAGAAACCCCAGAAACAAATTTGGGTTTCTTTCTGTGTCCCAGTCTAGCTTACTACATCAAGGCTCATCGTTAGTAAACTGCCTACTTAGTGATGAATTTTTTGGCCCTGGCAGCTCATGGAACAAAGAAAAATATAAAATGGCCTACTCTCATGTGCTTCCTCTTTATTATTCTGCAGAATGATTAATAAGGGAGAAAAAGTGCCCAAGTATAATACATTCATCAATTTTCGTATATGACATTTGTCTGATGATCAATGAATAGATATCCCGCTAGAGAAAGAGAATAATTTCAATCTTAACATTGTCACTCTACATCAACTCTAAAGATGGAAAGAAGTTGCAGCTAAATGAACTCACAAGTTTTCCTTCAGAATGTAAATAAAGGAGGTGATGGAATTATGTTTATGATATTACAGAAATATTTTTAAAAGAGGGACTTCTTAGCTCCTTTATAAAACAAGCAAATGGAGGATATGGAATTTAAGGTAATTTATCCATGGGCCCATATTTATAAAGTGTCAGTGGTGAGATTTGAGCCCAGATCTTCCTAACTCTAAAGACAGAACTTTTTCAGATATGCCACATTCATACAGTTGAACAGAAAATATGGTTTAGAAATGATAACAAGATGCCAAATCTCACAGAGTGCACAGAAAACACAGTTGCATGTATCATGACTAGATTAATTGAAAATAAATTAGAAAGTGATCAATACAAATCACATATACGGATATAAGACAAGATGAAATTTGTTATATTTAGCATAAGTGAAATGAAAAATGAGTGATGGCAGTGTGGAAAATATTCCTTCCTAAACTCTGTATATAGTCAGACTGTTGACTGGTTAGAATAAAGAATAAATATAAATATAAACCTAGAAGAAAGAATAAACATGAGAATGTTTTCTTTGCAATGAAAACAACCCTAACATGATCAATTAAACTTTTAAATCTGGATATGGGAAATGAACAGAAGAAAAGAGAGTAAAATAGTTTATGATAGTTCCCTATGTAGAACTCCCTCTCTCTCCCTCCCTCTCTCTCTCTCCCTCTCTCTCTCTCCCTCTCTCTCTCTCTCTGTCTCTGTCTCTGTCTCTGTCTCTCTCTCTCTCTCTGTGTCTCTCTCTCATTTGGCTACAGTTTATGTGCTATAAAATGGTATTTTTAAAAAACAATTCTGCATGGTGTTTAGCAACATGTATATTCTTTAGCACTTCCATTTTGAAGTCAACATATGTCATTTACTTCTAGTTTCTCCAGCAATTTTCTATATGATCCCTTCTGGTTACCTTTCTATTAGATTTGTCCAAAACTGAGAGGGCATTAAAGTCTGCTGCTATTATTATGTTGTTTGTCTTTTAATTCAATTATTTTATTATTTACAAAATAAATGTTCAATTATATAAATATATAACTATATTGTTATATAGTTATAAATATATAATTATATAAATTATATATTAAATTGTACAGATAAAATAAGTATAAAATTATTTTATTTATGAAATTAGGTAACTAAGTCTTTTGAACATGTAATTTTAATATTGATATTGGTTTCATGTCTGTGACTGCCTTTAGTTTATTTTAGCTTATTTATACATTTATATTCCCAGGATATTCCCTTTTTTTTTGTTTATGTGATATCATAAAACTCCTGCTTTAATTTTTTTTGTTTAGCTGATACATGGCAAATTTTATTACAAGACATCATTTTCATTTTTCATGTCTTTAACTTGTTTTTTCCTGTAAGCAACAGATTATAGAATTTTGCTTTCTATCCATTATATCATTCTCATTCAATACATTGAATTGCTGAACACATTATCATTTAAATTTAATAGGGTTATGTTTACATTTCCTCTCTTTGTCTCTAAAATTTTCCCCCCAAATTATAATGTTTTTGTTCTTTCCTCCCACAATTCTGTACTATCTCTTCAGTTATTTTTACTTTATTCATTCAAAACAAACCAATTCCCATGGGCTCTCTTCTACTCACTCCAAACACCCTGTCTTATTTGTTACAACTTTCTCTTGTTTTTGAACATTTATTTAACTTCCTAATTACTTTTTCTTTCTTCTTTTTTCCTTCCCTTTCCCTCCTCTCATTTTAATAAACAAAATCTCTCTTCTTATCCTCATTAATCTTTTTTTTTATTTTTAGTTGTTGTCTTTTTTATTTTTTAATTTCCCTTGTCTTTAATTTTTTCCTTTATCTATTAGTTAAGTATATTTCATTTCTGGCTGTTCTAAACTTTTTTATTATATGATTCATTGCATTTATACTATTTTGTTTCCTTAATCTCTCTGTTTTTCACAGAATTAAAGCTTCTAAGGTACCAATTACTTTTAAACAGTTTTTATGTTCTTGCTTTGTAGATCTTGCCTAGTCTCCCTTTTTTCTGTTGTTCCTCACATCTACTAGTATCATTTCCTGTAGTGGATAGAAAGGATAGAAGGATGGTCCCAGGGTAGAGATTTTCTGCTGTCCCTGATTTTTCAGTTCATTACAATTCCCATCCATTTGCATGATCTTTTTGCACCATTTACCATGGAAGCTCTTTTTCTGAGTCTGTGCCCTCCCACTCTTCTATATGTTCGTTTCCCCAGTCGCTTTTAATTCCCCCCTTCCTGAACCAGGATGATGCCCATAAGGGTGCAACATTCACTCAGAAATAGCGATTCTGTAGATTATATCCAGCCCTATAGATTATGTCTATTTAAGATCCATATCTCTTATTGGGTTTTTGGTTTTTGTGTTCAGAATTTCTTGAGGATTACCTTTTATTGTTTCTTACATTATATTGTTCAGGTTTTTGGCTTTCTATATTCTTCTTTCTTCTTTTTTTTGCTTTTTTGAGGGCAATTGGGGTTAAGCGACTTGCCCAAGGTTACATGGAAAGTTTTTTTGTGTGTGTGTTCAGTGTCTGAGGTCAGATGTGAACTCACGTCCTCCTGACTCCAGGGCCAGTGCTCTATTCACTGTGCCACCTAGCTGCCCCCTGCTATATTCTTCTGAAAGACATATAATCCATAAGTTGTCACATTACAGCCTGTCTTTGAGATCAATATAATTTTCTTGCTTAGAGATCATGTTTTCTTCAATATTATGATTTTTTTGCTTTTCTACTTTCAGATTGTCCTTCACATCATGTATTGGTGTTCCTAGGCTTTTTCTTTTCATTTGAGGTATTTGTCACTGTGGATGTATTGTTGTTCTTCTAATTTCCCAGTTATTTGTGTTATACAAACCAGGCACTTTGCTTTTTTGATTCTAGGTTATTTTTGAGACATTCCTGAATATCCTGATGTGGTCACATGCTTTCTTGGGAATCCACACAATCCTCAACCTCAACAGATATTAATTTATTATCCTTTCATTTGTAACATCTATTCAGAGGTTTGTTGACTAAATGAGATGTTCTGGAAATCATTTTACCTTCTGTTATATTATATTAAATATAATATAATTTTATTAAATTATATGATATATAATTAATATTATATGATATATAATTAATATTATATATTAAGCTATCAGCAGAACATTAATGTTATATTATATTATATTAATATATAATGAACTACTCTCTAAAGAAGTAAAGTTGAAGATTACTTAGAGGGCAATAGAATCATTCAGAGTGTCCATGAGCAGATTTTAATGTATGGCAAATTAGTAATGATGTAGGAGAAACGGATTTCCTGGGAAAAAATTATTAGCAAAAAAGGGACCAGTAGCATAGTAAGAATGAAATAGAATTGTTGATATCCTGCATACTCCAGTGAAATTTAGTCAGTCTCTAGAGATCTAGAGGAATTAATTGATCAACCCAAAATAGTGGTGCTTAAACTGGTTCTTGAAGGAATTAAGGGATTTTCTGAGGCTGAGGTCAGAACATCTTTTATATATATTTTTAGAATCTCTATTAGGCACAGTGCCTAATAGCCAATGCCAAAGTAGTGAAATATTAAATTAGAGGGTCATGTTTGAGGATTAGAGTAGTGAGCTTTTTGGTTGCCTGGAATGTGGCAGGGAGAGTTAAGTCCAGTGACTTTGGAAATAGATGTTGGGGCCAGAAACTAAACAGAGGTCTTGATGTTTTATCCTAGGGGCAAGAGGTACTTGATTGACTATGTGAGCAACAAGCTCAGCCCTTCATTTGCGGTAACTTTCTTTGGCAGCAGTACATAGGATGGACTAGAGTGTTGAGAGGCTTCTAGCAAAAAGATATAAAGACTGTTTGCAATAATTATGGTGAGACATCCTGAGCTCCTGAAATGAGGAAGTAGCAGGGTAAGTCTAAAAAAGGTGGAGGGTGTGTGAGACATTATGTAGGGAAGAACACCAGAATTTAGCAGCTGATTGGATATATTATTCAAAAGAAAGAGGGCATAGAAGAATGAACAAAGGTTATAGACTTAGAAGATTAGAAAGTGGTTGATGCCTGTGACAGATATAGGAAATATAGATAAAAGGATGTTTGGCGGAAAAGCTGATGTCAGTTTTGGTGAGCTCGAGTTGTCTCCTTTGATTTTAATTTTAAATGTCCTGTAGCCAATTGGTGATGTTCTGTTGAAACCAGGAGAGAAATGGAAACTGTATAGAGATGGTAATTAACCAAGCTGATGTCATTTCCAAGAGAAAAAAAGAGTAGGGGAATAGGAAAAAAAGGCCTTGGGGGAAACACAGAGTGGATAACAAGAGGTGAGGGGAGGAATAAGTATTTCTATAGTGCTTACTATGTGCCAGGCACTGGGCTAAAAACAGCTTTATTAAATCTTTCTTTTTGATTCTCATAGGAAACCTGTGATATAGGCATTATTTTAACTCTATTTCACAGGTAAAGAAACTGAGGGCAAAAAAGAAGTCAAATAACATGCCCAAGGTAATACAGCTACCATCTAGGTATGGGTTTGAATTCAGATGTTTCTGATTCCAGCACTCGAATTCTGTCAAGTGTACCACTAGCTACCTGGTAATTAGCTGGTAAAAGGAACTATGTAGGAAGAGCTACAGAGATAGTCAAGGTAATTAATAGTAGCATTTATGGAGGGAGAGAGACAGAGACAGAGAGAGAGAGAGAGAGAGAGAGAGAGAGAGAGAGAGAGAGAGAGAGAGAGAGAGAATTTAAGAGGACTATATGGCCAAGTGTCTAATATAATGGTCAAGAAGGATGAGGCCTGAATAAGAGATCACTGTTCCCTTTGGAAGTGACAGTTTCATTGAAAACATGTTAGAAACCTTAATTGTTTTGTTTTCTCAATTCTAATTCTTTTAAAAAAAAGTTTTTCTTATTTTTAGACTCAAAGGCCAGAACACAAATACAGAACAGAGAAAAGAAACAAAATCATATCATAAACTTAAATACAAAGAAAGAAGAAAAAGCATGTTGTGTACATAGCAAAACATAAAAGATTCAAAATATGTAACAAGAAATTGTCATTTCAAGAAAACCAGTATGATAAATAATACACATTGTCCTGAGAACTTTCTATCTTTTCTTTGCTTCCTTGTAAGTTTTCTTTTGTTCTCTGCCCTACACGTTTTTTTTGACTTTGTTCTTTTTTTTCCCTCCCCCCCTCCAAGAAGGCTGCAATGAAATTTAGATCTCTCTCTCTCTCTCTCTCTCTCTCTCTCTCTCTCTCTCTCTATATATATATATATATATATATATATATTTAAAAGGAGGTATTTAAATCGGGGAATGACTGAGATAGTTGTGGAATATGGATGATTAAATTTCATTAGCTGTAAAAAAATAATGAAAATTCATTACAGAGAATCCTTAATATGAACTGATATAGAGAGAAGGAAGAAGAATCAGAAGAACAACTTATATAAAGATAACAGTATTGTGGGAAAAACAGTTGAAAGACTTATTAATTTGGCTAATTCAAATAATTATTTCCAAAGAACAACAATGAAAAAAGTAGCCTATGTCCTGACAGAAAGGTGATTGACCCCTTTGGTATTCTGGTGAAGCCTAGAAATCCAATTGCATAATAATATTTTGAAGTGTAAAATAAAATTCATTAGACTTAAAGGAAAACAGTATAATGAAAAATACATACATACATTCATATAAATATAGAAATATTGTAGATCAATTATTATATAGAATTAATATCTATATTGATATGTAAGTATAGGTATAAGTAAATAGATAATGGAAAAAGAGATAAGTCAATCAATAAACATTTATTAAGCACCTACTAAGTGTCAGGCACTGTGCTAAGTACTGGAGGTACAAAAAGAAGTAAAAACCTGCGTCTGACATTAAAGGACTCAAAGTCTAACAGAGGAGACAACCCACATACATATATATGTGTGTATGTGTATATGTGTTTGTGTGTATATGTATGTATATATGTATATGTGTATATGTCTGTATGTATCTATATATACCCATATTTACACACATACATATACATGCAGTCTGTATGTATATGTATTTATACATTCCATATACAAGATAATTAGAAAATAATTCTTAGAGTGAAGAAACTGGAATTAAGAAAGTTTGGAGAAACCCTACTGTAGAAAGTGAGGTAAGCAGTAAGAAAGCAAGAAAGGGAGAAAAGGAGGAAGGGAGAAAGGAAATAAGAGATGAAAGAAGAGCGGGTGAGAGAGAAGGAAGAATGAGGAAAGTGAAGTAAAGAGGTAGGGTAGGGAAGGAAGGAAGGAAGGAAGGAAGGAAGGAAGGAAGGAAGAAAGGAAGGAAGGAAGGAAGGAAGGAAGGAAGGAAGGAAGGAAGGAAGGAAGGAAGGAAGGAAGGAAGGAAAAGAGAAGGGAGAGAAGGGAAGGAAGATTAGGGGAGGAAGGGTGAAAGGAAGGAAAGAAAGACAGAGGGAAGGAACAATGTGTTTCAACAACCTTACTGAAGAAAATAATGCCCTAAAAATGGACTAACTCAAATGGCAAAAGAGGCTGATAAAGGCAATGAAGAGAAGAATGCCTTAAAAAGCCAAATTTGCCAGATGGAAAAAGAATCTCAAAGGCTCACTGAGGAAAATCTTTCCTTCAGATTTAGAATGTACCAAAGGGAAGCTAGTGGCGTTAAACAGATCGAAACAAATGAAAGAACAGAAGGCAATGTGAAATATCTCATGGGAAAAAAACCACTGACCTGGAAAATAGATCCAGGAGAGATAATTTAAAAAATATCAGACTACCTGAAAACCATGATCAAAGAAAGAACCTAGAAATCATCCTTCCAGAAATTCTCCAGGAAAATTGCCCTGATGTTTTAGAACCAGAGGGCAAAATAGAGGTTGAAAGAATCCACTGATCACCTCCTGGAAAAGATCCCAAAAAGAAAACTCCTAGGAATATTGTAGCCAGGTTCCAGAATTCCCAGATCAAGGAGAAAATATTACAAGCAGCCAGGAAGAAACAATTTGAATACTGTGGAAATGCAATCAGAATAGCACAGGATCTGGCAGCTTCTACACTGAGGGACTGAAGGGCATGGTATATGATATTCCTCAGGGCAGAGGACCTGGGATTAAAACCAAGCATCACCTACCCAGCAAAACTGAGTATCATGTTTCAGGGGAAATTTTGGTCATTCAGTGGAATAGAGGACTTTCAGGCATTCTTGAGGAAAAAACTAGAGTTGAATAGAAAATCTGACATTCAGATACAAGGAGCAAGAGATGCTTGAGAAGGTAAACAGGGAAAATAAATCATAATGACCTTATCAAAGCTGAACTATATACATTCCTACATGGAAAAACAATAACTGTATGATAAAACTTTTCTCAGTATGAAAATAGTTGAAGCAGGGTTTATGGGCATATGAATAAATATGTGAAATGTATATATGTTTACAAGTATACATAGATAGAGGACACAGGTCAAATTTAATAGGAAGGGATGATACTTAAAAGGTGAAATTAAGAGGTGAGAGAGGAATATAATGAGAAGAGATGGAGAGAGACAGAATGGGGTAAACTCTTTCACAGAGAAGAGGCAAGGGAAAATGGTTACAAGGGAGGGGAAGAACAGGAAGGCAAAAAGGCAAAACCTTATTTTCATTGAATTTAGATCAGGCAGAGAATGACAGACATACTAAATGGGATATCTCACCCTGCAGAAGAGTAGGGGGGAGGGTGATGATGGAATGGAGGGCTGGAGGGAAGGCAGGGAGGGAAGTTGGAAGCATCCACTTGTGAAAAGGGACAGGATCAAAGTAGGGAATAGACCAAGTGGGAGGTGGGATAGGAGGGAGGGACATATAGTCAGTCTTTTACAATATATCTACTATGGTAATGTTTTGCATAGCTACATGTGCCCAACATGTACTGAATTGCTTATCTTCCCAGTAAGGGTGGGTGACAAGGAAGGAAGGGAATGCTGGAATTCAAAGTTTAAAATCAAATGTGTAAAAATGTATAAATACTATTATTAATACTATTTTGCATATAATTGGGAGTTAATATATACAGGCATTGGTACACAGAGATTCACCTTGCCCTACTGGGAGAGTCAAGGGGGGTATGGGAGAAGATATGGGAGAGAGCAGATTTGATGAGGGGATATCCTGTGGGACTGCTATTTTGGGGTGGGGGGTAGGGAAAAAATGAGGAAAAAGTTGTAATTCAAAATCTGGCAGAAATAATGGTGTAAACCACAATTTAATAAGGCATCTGGGAAAATAAAGATCTTGACAGTTCAGAAGGATGCATTAAACCTAATAAAAAGAAAGTTCTTTGTTATTGTTCAAAAAAAAAATAAAAAAGAAATAGGGCAAATGGTGTTGTCCTGAAATCAGGAGATCGTTTCGAGTTCCTTCTGACATTAGTCAGCTGAGTAAGCACAAATTAGCCATATAATCTCTTATAAGTTCCACATTTTTTCCCTATATGACCTGTACAGTCATATTTTATAATCCACCTTTTGGAGTTTATATAGGTTGAAATAAGACAATGGATGTAAAGCAATGTCCAGATCTTCACAATTAAATGTCAATCTTTCTTTTTCCCTCCTACTCCTCTGTCTCCTTACTCTTCTTATTTTTCTTCTTCTTCTTTTTATCCATCTTTCTTTTAATCATTTCTCTTCCTCTCTTCATTTTACATTTCCATGGAGGTAGGGAGTGTTGACTTTCCATTTTAGCTGTGTTTTCAGTTCTTCACTGTTTTCTCCCATTTTCATAGCCATATTTACATGTATAAATTTGCCTCTACAGAAAATGCTATATATTATTCTCTTTAACATAATTGTATGTTGCACTTTACCCTGCTCATTACTTAGATATGATTTTTAGTTTCTAAATGTGTAGCTTTTGATTAACTTCCTTTATTGATGAACATTTTTATTTTATTGACAATAAATGATGTATTTCAAATTTATGCTTTTCTACATTTATGATTTCTTTCTGGTTACACTATAAACATCTTAAAAATAAAAGTATTACAAGTATTCATAAATAAATATACTCAAATAAAATCATAAGCTGATATCTACACTGGAGGCAGGGTTGACCTGTAGGGGACTTCTCAAGAAGCATGTGCAGAGTAACCTTTCCTGATTGTAATCAACTACTAAGAGGAAGATTTGCAGGTTGATTCTAGTCACATTGTATTGTTATGATGTTGCAAACCACTGGTTGGTCCATTTTTTCTCTCCTGCTCCATTACAGCAACAGCTAAAAGAAAATATTTTCCAGATTAAGTTTTTCTTTTGATTCCACAAATGACTTCATGTAATTTGAAACTTTAGGGAGGAGTAGGAAGTATTGTCCTTTCTATGCCCCAGCATCACGGTAACTATCCCCATGTAGTAGCGGATGTGATGGTACTAGACTTCTTGAGCTTGAAGTCCAATCTTCATTTTCTGTTTTTCTTTTTTTTTCTCAAGTAAATGAATATCCCAGAGGGATTTTTCCTCGCTTAGAGGGTACTTTGAGAGGCCTGTAGGACATGGATTCCCACAAGGTCAGAGCTCAATGTTTCTAAGAGAAAAGCATGATGATGACAGTGATGATGATGATGATGATGATGTTTATATAGCACTCACTATGTACCACTCACTGCACTAACACTTTGTTAATATTATCTCATTTGACTCTCACACCAGCTCTGGGAAGTAGGTGATTTTATTACCCTCATTCTATAACTGAAGAAACTGGGACAAACACAAAGTTAAGTGATTCGCTTAGGGTCACATTGGTAGTAATTGTGCAAGAAAAGAATTGAACTCAGGCCTTCCAGACTCCAGACTCCATATTCAATTCACTAGGTATCTAGCTGCATCAATGATTCTTTAGCAACTATTCTAACCTATTTAAGGCATTTAGTAAGAAGATTAGTCTAGGGATAGGTATTTTACCAGATGACATACTAATAGTTGTTTGGACAGTGCTGAGGCAAAATGAAATATAAAATCCCTAATTAGTATCCTACAAACTACTTTATGTAAAAATGAGATTTAACTATCAACCTCCCAGGAGATTGTAAGAGCAGTTGTAAGTTTATTGACTGAATCCAATTTTAAACCATTCTGTTAATACACAGTCATTTGTTTTGTGTGGAGGGATATTACCTGTCCTATACCTGATTCATTTTGTAAAGTGAGTACCTTTTTTGTTTAACTCTTCTTTTTGGGGGAATACCTAGATGTGGGCTAAATTTTAAGTTACTAAAATTCTCCTGGAATTTTGTGATTAGGGTGTTTGTATGATTTGTAATTAAGATTTTTTTTAAACAAATGCTTTATTAACTTCTGTTTTACTTCATTCATTTCTGCCATATTTTGAGTTACAATCATTTTCCCCCCATTATTCCCCTACCCAACCTCCCAGAATAACATTCCCACAAGATATCGCTACCTCCAATCTGCTCTCTCCCATACCTTCTCCCATACCCCTTCAACTTTTCCATTAGAGGAAGGTGAATCTTTGTGTCTCAGTGCCTGCACATCTTATCTCCCTATTACAAGCAAACGAGTATTAATATTAGTATTTATATATATTTGAATCATTTAATGTTAGGACCTCGAATTTCAGATCCATTTCCTTCCTCCCTTGTCACCCATTCCCTCTTGGGAGATAAGTAATTCAGTACATGTACATGTCTGGCTATACAAAACATTATCATAGTAGATATATTGTACAAGGCTGCTTATAATTCCCTCCCACTCATCCCACCCCCCACCTGGTCCATTCCCTACATGATCCTGTCCCTTTTCTATAGTGGGTGCTTCCAACCTCCCCTCCCTCCATGGATGCCCTCCCATTCATCATCCCTCTTCTCATCCCCCTTCCCCCTATTCTGCTGCAAGTTGAGATATCCCATTTAGTATGTATGTCATTCTCTCCCTGAACCAAATTCAATGTGAATGTGGTTTTGCCTTTTTAGCCTTCCTTATTCTCCCCCTCCTTTGCAACCACTTCCCCTTGCTTCTTCTACATGGGATAGTTGACCCTACCCTGTCTCTCCCCATCTCCTCTTGCCACTTTCCTCTCTCACCTCATAATTTCATTCCTTGAGTATTCTCCCTTCCCAACAAATTCAACCTATGCCCTCTATCCATATAAAACTGTAAACATATACACACACATTCACATATGTATTCATATGACCACACCCCCTTCTTCCATTATTTTCATAGTGAGAAAGATATCATCAGTCACAGTTATTGCTTTTCCATATAGGAATGTAAATAGTTCAACTTTGATAAGTTCCTTTTGATTTCTTTTCTTTGATTGCCTTCTCAGGCGTCTCTTCCTTCTTGCATCTGGATGTCAAATTTTCTATTCAATTCTGGTTTTTTCCTCAAGAATGCTTGAAAGTCCTCTATTCCACTGAATGACTATATTTTCCCCTGAAACAAAATACTCAGTTTTGCTGGGCAGGTGACCCTTGGGTTCATTCCCAGCTCTTTTGCCCTCTGGAATATCATATTCCATGCCCTTCAGTCCCTCAGTGTAGAAGCTGCCAGGTCCTGGGCTATTCTGATTGTTTTTTCCACAGTATTGAAATTGTTTCTTCCTGGCTGTTGTAGTATTTTCTCCTTGATCTGGGGATTCTGGAACCTGGCTATAATATTCATGGGAGTTTTCTTTTTGGGATCTTTTTCAGGAGGTGATTGGTGGATTCTTTCAACCTCTATTTTGCCCTCTGGATCTAAAACATCAGGGCAGTTTTCCTTGAGAATTTCTTGAAGGGTGATTTCTAGGTTCTTTCTTTGATCATGGCTTTCAGGTAGTCCAATAATTTTTTAAATTGTCTCTCCTGGATCTGTTTCCAGGTCAGTGGTCTTTCCCATGAGATATTTCACATTGCCTTCTAATCTTTCATTTGTTTGGATCTGCTTAACAGCATCTTGATTTCTCATAAAGTCATTAGCTTCCATTTGCTCCAGTCTAACTCTGAAGGAATGAATCTCCTCAGTGAACTTTGAGATTCTTTTTCCATCTGGCAAATTCGACTTTTTAAGGCATTCTTCTCCTCATTGCCCTTTTGGGCCTCCTTTGCCATTTGAGTTAGTCTACTTTTTAAGGTGTTGTTTCCTCAGTCAGGCTGTTGACCCTCATTTCATACTTTTCCTGCATCCTTCTCATTTCTCTTTCCAATTTTTCCTCCACTTCTCTTATTTGATTTTTAAAGTCCTTCTTAAGGTCCTCTATGGCCTGCAACCCGCTCATGTTTTCCCCTGGGGCTTTTGGAGCAGGACTTCTGACCTCACAGTCCTTTTCCCGCTCTATGCCCCAAAATAGGAGTCTAGGGTTGCATTTTTCTGTTTCCTTTGCCTTGGCATGTTGCCACTTAATTACTTGACTTTTGGGCTTGTTGCCACACTATGGCTTTAAGGCCAGATAGAGGAATTTTCGTCCCGAACGTGTGGGGGGCAACTTCCGTTTCTGGCAAGCTGTAAACCCACCCACAACTTCCACCCTAGATCACAATCCAGATCCAGGGAGGTTAAAGCAAGAGCGATTACCCCCCAAGACTGATCGCTGGATCTCCCTACAATAATTCGCAGGCTGGGAGCTGGAGCTGCCTCTGAAAACTACAAAATGGCGTGTCTCCTCAGAGGCTTCTAGCCCCCAGGGGAGGGAGCTGACGCATTCCCCAAATACAGGTCCCAAAGTCCATAGGACACTAACCTCTCACTTTGTCCTAGGCATGTCTATGTTGATAATTCTGGAGTCGCCACAGCTCCTGGTGTTCTGGGGTTCCTCCAACAGGCTGCTGGCCCTGCTGCCCTGGGGCTAAAACCTCGGTTCAGGTGGACCTGGGCTCGGCTCGGCTCCTGCGCTCTGTGTGCTGCGTGCTGCCAGGTCCCAGACTGCTGCGCTGGTCCTTCCTGCAGGGCTGCTGGGCTGTCCTCAGTGGGAGGTTAGCTTCTCTGTGTCGTTCTGTGGGTGCTGGGGCTCCAGAAGTTGTTCAGAGTCCCCTTTTACATAGTTTGGGGGGAATCTGGGGGCAGAGTGGCTTGGACGCGCTGTTTCTACTCCGCCATCTTGGCTCCACCCTAAGATTTTTTTTAAATGTAGAAATAGTTGTATTAACACATGCCTAACCTATACTTGAGAAATTGGATCAAGTTTTATTTCTGTAAAGCAATGATTTTAATTGTTATCATTTTACTAAGAATAAGGTTTAAGCCTGAACAACCAATGATTTTACTAGATTTATTTTCATACTAATTCTTGGTGAAGAGTTTCTTTTTCTCTAATAAAAGAGCAAACAATATAATTCAGCATATGGAGATACTTTGTTTATAGGTCTGTTTTGCCTTTAAAGAATGCTTTAAGGTACTTGGTTTTACTAGTCACAGAAACCACATCTCTTTTAACTATTTTAACAATAATAATATGTGTGTGTTTTGATATTTCTGTGTGAAAAATCTCAACTATGATTTAAGTGTGAGGTATTGTATCCTGCAATTTCTCAGACATCTCAAAGTGGCAGATGAAAATCAAATGCGTTAATTTTCCTGTTTTCTTGGGGGATATTTAACATCAGGAAGTGGAGGGAGTATCCATATGTATGCATACATTTTTCATAAAGAGATATGGAAGAAATGCTGCCAAAGAGCTTTTCTTAGCGATTTCCCAATTTAATTTTATGTTCTTAAAGAACTCACCATTGTCCCATCTAAGTTAACAGCTGTTAGGACTGAAATAAATATAATAAGGATATAAAACTAAACTCAATATACAAAGCAGAATAAAATCTCACATTGTAAAATCACTCTATATCTTTCTTTTCCTAGAACTGGTCATCTCCACAACGCTAGTCATTATTTAATAAAACCAAGCAACTTTTATTTTCATAATAAAAAAAAGACATCTACTTAAATGTGTCCTAAATATCCTGTTTGCTTAATAAAACCCAACTTCTTAGGCTCACACGTCAGGCCAATGACAACCTTCCTCCCACATATGCTTCTGACCTTATTTCAGGACAGAGATTCTTTCATTTTCATTTTTTTCATCCCTGTCATTTAGCAAACATATGAAAAATAGGAAATTAATAAATATTTATTGAATTGAAATGAAAGTTTCCTCTTGTGTATTATATACTGTTGACAAATAGATTTTCTTCATGCCCCACCTCTTATCTTCTCATCCTTCTTTGCTCACATTATTTCCTATTCCCTGAATGCTTCCCTCTTCACAATCCCAAACTCAATCTTGCTGATATTCTACCAATCATTTAATATCTGACTCAAGTGGCATCTACAATATGAAGAGGTAGCTGGTGGCTCAGTGCCTACCTTGCAGAGTTATGAGGATAAAATGAGATATTTGTGGAAGTCTTTATCACAGTGATTGGCACATGGTAGGTGCTGTATAAATGCTTAGTCCCTTGCCTCTTGAAGCCTATGCAGTCTTTAATCCTCAGAAGTACTTTTTCTTATCTAATATTATAAAATGTCATTGACCTCTATGATCTCTTCCAGTTTTAAATCTATGGTACTTAAAGACCTGGAAATTCCATTCACCTCAATCAATCAATCAACTATTCAGTTATTACAATGTACCAAGACACTATGCTAAATGTAGAGGTCCAAAGAAAAGCCAATTTCAATGAGCATTTAAATGCTTTCTGAATATTATAACCTTTGCTAAATTCTTTAAAAGGTAGATAACATAGCTAAAGCATTGACCCTGCTGTCATAGAGTTTAGAGTCTCAAGGAGGATATGAAACTTACACAAATAACAAAAATTAATAAAGATACACAAGTACATTAGGGATGTGACATCTGTTTCACTAGCTTTTCCAACACAGATTAAAGACAAGGTTACTGTGTCTCTAAGTTCCAAATGCAATGTTGTGGAAATGGCATTTTTAACTGTCAGTTTATATAGACTCTTTAGTAAGAGCTTACGAGGAGCAAAAACATTGTTTTCTTTACATGATTAGAGATTAACTGGAGAAGACAGAGAGAAAGAAGATCACAAGTCATTTTTTTCTCTTGATGAAACACCTTTATCTTGTGGGGGGAAATATATGAATTTGTGGATAGAATGGTATTGCGAATGAACTTAATGGTGGGACTGTATTTCCAGAAGTAAGGCAAAATCATTTGCACTTGCAGCAATGATTAGGAAATAATTCTGACTGTAATATTCATCACAGCTAAGAAAGAGTAAATCACAATGACTTTCTGTTATTAATTGCCTTCATCAATAATGAATTGAATAGAAAATAATTTCAATATTAACAAATTCTGGGAGATTTTGTGTTTTTATATAGAAATAAAATGAGTAGCTGCTTATGGGGAAGTTCATTCTAGTTCATTCAATAATATTGATTAAATTGAGGTGGTGACTTCAGTAAGGGGCAAGGAAACAATCATTTAATTAAATGCCTATGAGTGCCAGGCATTGTGCTAGCACTTTATAAATATTATGCCATTTTTGTCCTTCAGACAATCCTGTAAGGTAGAAAACAGAGGCAGACAGAGGTTATGTCACTTGCTTAGAGTTGTACAGCTAGCATGTCCACAGTCAATTCAATCAATCAAAAAATATATATAAGTATTTATTATGTGCTATGCACTGTGTGCCAGGTACTAGAGAGGAAGACACAAACAAACTAGTCCTTGTCCTTAAAGGTGCCTACATTTTATTGTGGGAGATGATATATAGGTAAGTACATTTGCCTCCATGTGCATATGTATACATCCTAAAAAAATTGTATAGGTAAGAGATTCAAGATGATTTGGGGCAGGAAGGGCACTAGCAGCCTGCAGAATCAAGAAAGTTTTCACTCACTATAGGACCCTATAGGTGTATCTTGAATAAAACTAGGGCTTCTAAAAGGCAGAGGTCAAGAGGAAGTACAATCTAGAAATGGGGTACAAGAAGCACAAATGCATGGAGATGGGAAAGGGAGTGTCATGCATGAGGAACAATTACCCTAGTATGACTGAACTGTGTGTGAAATAAGACATGTTTAAAAATGGTAGAAGTCAGGTTATAAAGGGCTTTGAATAAACAAGCAGATGAGTCTATATGTTGTTCCTTAAGGTTAGAGCAGGGCACTTGATTTTATTGGGTCAAGGACTGAAATTTTCAGATCTTCACTTTAGAAAAACCACTGTGGTAGCATGTGGAGAATGAATTAGTTCAGCAAGGCTAGGCAGGGAGACCCATTAGTAGGCCAATTGTAGTCCAGGTAACAGGTAATAAAGGCTTTCACCAGGGTGGTTGATGTGTGCAAGTTGGGAAAAAATGGTCTGATGTTAAAAGTGTGGAGGAAAAATGACAAAATTTGGCAAGAGATTGGGATAAGTGAACGTGAAGAATCAAGGATGAAACGGATGAAAACAAGGTTACAAATTGAGGTGAATGTAAATTGAGTTTGGTCCTTTGTAGAGTAAAGTTCAAAAGAGAACAGTTTGGGTAGAAAGAAAATTAATTGTTTAGGTGTTGATTTTGAAATGCATATAGGGTGACTATATTGGAAAATCTAATGAGCATTTGGTTAAGCAGGAAAGAATCTTGGGAGATAAGGGAATAGTTTTGGATGTGTATCAGGAGTCCTAGGTATAGAAATTATAATTAAAACCATGGGAGCTAATGAGATGGTAGTTCTAATTTACGCTGCCTAGGTGCTTACTTTTGGGCATTACACTTTTATTTTATTTCCAAATACTTTATTAACTTCTGGTTT
The DNA here is from genome assembly GCA_011680675.1 of Gymnobelideus leadbeateri. Classification (NCBI taxonomy): domain Eukaryota; kingdom Metazoa; phylum Chordata; class Mammalia; order Diprotodontia; family Petauridae; genus Gymnobelideus; species Gymnobelideus leadbeateri. The sequence goes on from WOXC01000245.1 coordinate 777,368, forward strand.
ACATAATTCATTTCTGTCAGATTTTGAGTTACATTTTCCCCCATTTTCCCCTACCCCTCACCCCAAAATAGCAGTCCCACAGGATATCCCCTCATCCAATCTGCTCTCTCCCATATCTTCTCCCATATCCCCTTCGACTTTTCCATTAGGGCAAGGTGACTCTCTGTGCTCCAATGCCTGAATATCTTATCTCCCAATTACATGCAGAATAGTATTAATAATAGTATTTATATACATTTGTAATATTTAATTTTAAAACTTCGAATTCCAGATCCATTCCCTTCATCCCTTGTCATCCACTCCCACTGGGAGGATAAGCAATTCAGTATATGTTGTACATGTCTAGCTATGCAAAACATTACCACAGTAGATATATTGTAAAAGACTGGCTATATTTCCCTCCCACGCATGCCACCCCCCTACCTGGTCCATTCCCTACTTTGATCCTGTCCCTCTTCAAAAATGGTTGCCTCCAACCTCCCCTCCCCCCAGAATGCCCTCCTCTCCATTGTCCTCCTCTCATCCCCCTCCCCCCTACTCTCCTGCAAGGTGAGACATCCCATTTAAAATGTATGTCATTCTCTCCCTGAGCCAAATTTAATGAGAATATGTTTTTCCTTTTTGCCTTCCTGTTCTTCCCCTCCTCTGCAAACACTTCCCCTTGACTCTTCTACATGAGATAATTTACCCCCCACCCCGTCTCTCTCCATCTCCTCTTGCCACACTCCTCTCTTACCTCTTAACTTCACCCCTTAAGTATCATCCCTTCCCACCAAATTTGACCTGTGCCTCCATCCATGTATACCTGTAAACATATATACATACATTCACATATGTATTCATATGTACATATACCCTTCTTCAACTATTTTCATACTGAGAAATGTTTCATCAGTTATAGTAATTGTTTTTCCATGTAGGAATGTAAATAGCTCAAATCTGATAAGTTCCTTTTGATTTCTTTCCCTGTTTACCTTCTCAAGCATCTCTTGCTTCTTGTATCTGAATGTCAAATTTTCTATTCAACTCTTGTTTTTTCCTCAAGAATGCTTGAAAGTCCTCTATTCCACTGAATGACCATATATTCCCCTGAAACAAGATACTCAGTTTTGCTGGGTAGGTTATTCTTGGTTTTAATCCCAGCTCTTTTGATCTCTGGAATATCATATTCCATGCCCTTCAATCCCTCAGTGTAGAAGTTGCCAGGTCCTGTGCTATTCTGATTGTATTTCCACAATATTGAAATTGTTTCTTCCTGGCTGCTTGTAGTATTTTCTCTTTGATCTGGGAATTCTGGAACCTGGCTATAATATTCCTAGAAGTTTTCTTTTGGGATCTTTTTCAGGAGGTGATCGATAGATTCTTTCAACCTCTATTTTGCCCTCTGGGTCTAAAACATCAGGGCAATTTTCCTTGAGAGTTTCTTGAAGGATGATTTTTAGGCTCTTTCTTTGATCATGGCTTTCAGGTAGTCCAATAATTTTTAAATTATCTCTCCTGGATCTATTTTCCAAGTCAGTGGTTTTTCCCATGAGATATTTCACATTGCCTTCTATTCTTTCAATTGCTTGGATCTGTTTAACAGCATCTTGATTTCCCATAAAGTTACTAGCTTCCATTTGCTCCAGTCTAATTCTGAAGGAATGAATCTCCTCAGTGAGCTTTTGAGATTCTTTTTCCATCTAGCAAAGTTGGCTTTTTAAGGCATTCTTCTCCTCATTGGCTTTTTGAGCCTCTTTTGCCACTTGAGTTAGTCTATTTTTAAGGTGTTATTTTCCTCAGACAGGCTGTTGACTCTCTCTCATTTCATACTTTTCCTGCATCCTTCTCATTTCTCTTCCCAATTTTTCCTCCACTTCTCTTATTTGGTTTTTAAAATCCTTCTTAAGGTCCTCTATGGCCTGTAACCTGCTCATATTTTCATTTGGGGCTTTTGGTGGAGGAGTTCTGACTTCACAGTCCTCATCCTGTTCCATGCTTCAATCCTCTTTTTCCCCAAAGTAGGAGTCTAATGTTGCATTTTTCTATTTATTTATTTATTTTTGCCTAGGCATGTTGCCACTTAATTATTTGACTTTTGGGCTTGTTGCCACAGTAGGACTCTGCCACCAGACAGGGGAGCTTCTGTCCCAAATGTTGGGGTCTTCTCAACTTCCAGAGTTATTAATTGGGTGCCCTCCCTGAAGCCCCCACACACTCTGGCAAGCTGGACACACACCCCAAGACCTCCACCCAAGACTGCAATCCAGATCCAGGGAGGTTAAAGCAAGAGTGATTAACCCCCAGAATGATCGCTGGATCTCCCTACAGTTCACAGGCCAGGAGTTGAAGCTGCAACTGAAGCTGCAAAATGGTGGCTGTGCTGCAGCTCTAGCCCTCAGGCTTCTAGCCCTCAGGGGAAGAAGCTGACTCCTTCCCAAATACTGGTCCCAAAGTCCATAGGGCACTAACCTCTCACTTTGTTCTAGGCATCTATGTGTTGGTAATTCTGGAAGAGTACAGCAGCTAGTGTTCTGGGGTCCCTCCAGCCGGCTGCTGTTCTCCAACTCAAGCAGTCCTGGGCTCAGCTCCCAGAGAGTGGTGAGCTGGCTGCTCCCTGCTGGGCTGCCAAGATGTCCTCAGTGGGAGGTTAGCTTCTCTGTGTCATTCTGTGGGTGCTTGAGCTCCAGAGGCTGTTCAGAGTCCCCTTTTACATGATTTTAAAGTGGTATGGGCTGAAACACCATGGAAGTGCTATTTCTACTCCTGGGCATAGAAGGACTCTGAAAAACTGGAGAAATTCTGGGGAAGTGCAATCAGGAAACTGAAGGTTCTTGACATCATGCCACATAAGACTTATGTTTTAATCTTTGAAAGGGTGACATTTGGAAGATGGGGAAGAACTAGGAATAATCATAAAAAGTATAGATAGGCTACAGGTCAATGTGAAGAAAAGCTTCCTAACATTTAGAGTTATCTCAAAGGGAAATGCACTACCTTGGAGAGTAGTGGTTTTTCCCTCTACCAATGGCCACTTGTTTGTGATATCAAAGAAATAATATTATTTTAGGTGGAGATTGGATGAAACGGTTGCTGAAATATTTTTCCAATGAGGATTCTGTGATTTAAACTCTTTAAGTGTTGTTCCATAAATTTAAAAAGTATCTATTAAGCACTTCAAATACCCTTTAACCTCAAGATTTAGCACAATGCATTGCGATATGAAATGTTTCTTCAATAATATCTGAGTGAATGATTATGCTACATTTCTAAGGTCTCATTACATCTATATCCCAACATCTAGTATGGTACCTATCTATTATTAGGTATTAAATAAATAAAATTTTAAATAAATAAATAAAATAAAATAAATAAAATAAAATCTTTCTTTTTAGGAAACATAATTTAGGGAAGGAATAGCAAAAAAGAATCCCTGATGGAGAGAATGAAAGCTATTTTCTAATAGATCGTATCTCTACTTAAGTACAAAAGTTCCAAGATGTTAGCAATAGCTAATCATATCCTGAACTCTATTATATCAATAAAGAAAGTATTTGCAATGGCCTCAATGTCCCCAGCATCATCACGAGATTATAAAGCAAACTTAAAGCTCATTTAATTCCATATGTTCATTTTATACAGGAGGAAACATGGCCAAAGAGTGCAAAAATTATGTTTATAAATGAGGAAACAGAATAGAAAGGATGACAGAATTGCCTAAGGCCAGTCAAATAGTAAAATATGTGGTCTTTTGACTCCAAGTCAAGTATTATTTTCAATAAAAATTCTGCCTAGAACTCTTATTGTATGAACTCCGTTTTTAACCAAAATAAGCCATAATTTACATATGATTTCACAGATAAATCTATGGAGTTTGGGGTAGTTTGAATTTAAGTGACATGAGCCTGGAATTCCATAAGCTGTCATACTGAAGTTATCACATGAGAGAAGTTGTCATAATTCAACTTATTAAAGATATGCTTATTCTCAAGGAAACCAATAAGCCATCAGTGGATTTCTAATATGGTATGAAAAATACTGCCTTCCTGGTCCATCAATTTCCCTGAATATCTTTCCTTCCAGCATTGTTTGCCAAATGTTTGAACTATCTCAGGCAAATATGGACATCTGGCTATCTTAAGTTTGGCTTACTGTATTGATTCAATCAGCCAGCTAATTATCAAATTTACAAATCACTTTATCCATGTAGTTTGTATTTTAATTAAGTGATTAACCAATATACTTGAGTTTAAATAAAAAATGTTTTTATTTTTTATTTTCCATTTGGCATATTCTCAGCTGCTGAAAGTACCAAAATCTCTAAATGACCTCAGCTTGGACAGACTGACCAGAAATTTTATTTTCATTTTAATCTCTTCCCTCTATAGTAGCTTAGCCCATATTTATTTGAATTGCTAGGTCAGAGTTCTTATTGGAATGAAATACCTTTTAAAAAATATTATTATAGATCCAAAGTTGGAAGGGACCAAAGAGGCCATCTGTTGCAATCTTTTCACTTTACAGTTGAAGAAACTGACACCAAGGGATATTAAATGACTTGCCTAAGGTCACACAGTAGTTAGACTCAGGACTCAGATTTGAACATAAACCATTACACTCAAAAGCCAGTGTGTTTCCCACTATACTTCATTGTCTACCTACTCGCAAACTTTCTATAATTTAATTCTGAGGAATGACAGGCTTGGGATCAGACACTTTGGCTGATACTCCTAGAAGACCAGGACAAATAAATCCTCATTTTTTGGGGGGTGGGGGCTGTTGTGTCTCTGGTTCTTTACCACCTGCTTCTCTTTCTTTCCCCCAGTAAATCCTGTTGTTTTTTGTCTTGTATGTTCCCATTCTTGGATTTTTGCTTCAATAAAAAAGTGAAATTTAGGAAGTTTTCTTATACAAGATATACTTTTTAGTGTCCAAAGTACAGCACAGAGAATTAAGTTTTCAAAAGCAAGTAATAAAAGAGAAAGAAAGAGCGATTAAAGAGCAAGAAAGTACCTTAGAGATAGTATCAATAAAAAAATGTGCAGGGAGTCCATTTATTTTCTTAAACTTGTTCCCCAATTCCTTCCTTTGTGTAGTTCCATCTTTTTTTTTTTCTTTTTACAGAAGACATTAAGCTTGAACAGTTTATTCCATTTTTTATCAGACCTGCATTAAGGTATGGATCTGCATTTTAAGCATCACTCTGGCAACACACAAACCCTGCTTTATTCATTGCTACAAAATAAAGATAAAAATTATTCCCAAAGACATTATTCTACCAATACTCAGGGTATGAGATCCTTTCAGATGAGTAGAAAAGAGAAAGGAGAGATAGAAGGTTAGTTATGAGACTTGAGAGGGAAGTATAGACAAAGGTAACAATGAATAAAACACATCTCTTTCCTATAGAGAAAATTAATAATGCTGAAAGAAAACATAAGAAGCAGATAATCCCCATAGAGTACACACAGATAGTACTAACAAATTCCCCCTTATTCCTTCTAACCCTTGTTTGAAGAAAGGGAATATAAAATGGCATAATTGGGAAACTAATCAGGTCTATTAGAACCACTCAGTACAGCTCTATCTTTAAGATCTTGCCCATGTTAAATGATGCAGAGCTTATAGAATTGAAGTCAAGATGACCTGAGTTTAAGGCCTGTCTCAAACTTTTTCTTTCTTTGTGTCTCTCACCCAGCTACTGAACTTCTACCAGTCTTGTTTTCATCATTGAGAAAATGGAGTAGTAAACGAAGCTACTTCAAAAAATTGTTATGAAAATAAAAAGAGATAATTTGTAAAGTGCTTTTTCAAACCTTAAAACATATAAAATTGCTATCATCATCACCAGCCTAATCACCATTAACATCTTCATCATCATCAATAGTAGTAATAACAGTAGCAACAGCAGCAGTAGTAGTAGTGATTGTAGTAGTAGATTAGCATAAGTAGTAGTGGTGGTAGATCACTTAAGATGATGCCATGTATATATTTTCTGGAAAGTTTATGCAACTTCAAAGCCCGGAGATATATGTGTAAGGCAAAATTGTCCTTGAAATGCCACTTCCCATTTCATGTTTCTTTATTAAAAGACTGTTAACATAATATCACCAAGCTCTACTCTGGTGTTTCATCAAGGTGTGGAGATGGTCCTGAGTTCTCAAAGGATAAGCTTATGTAAGTTAGAATATACCAGTAAATATGCAGAGTGAATAAACTTCTGTTTTTCAAAGTACAAAGGAAGAAAAAAAGGATGTCTCTCCTCTGACAAGCTCTTGTGACATGCAGACATGAAGTATTGAATCTTCTTTCTTTCTATTGATGGGTAGAGTCTTATGCAAAAAGTCTAGGCTTGAACTCCTGGTCACAAGAAGATCAAAACCAGTAGCATGGTCACTTGAAGATGAATTGTTTGGCAATAGTTAGCCATGATACAAGATAAAATACAAAATGGTCTTTAGTCCAATTCATCCTTCCATTTCTTCAGCAATGTTGGTGGAGTATTTGAAAGGTTACTGAAGTTGCTGAGAAGCATACTTTTATATCAAATTTAGACAACTTAACCATTGATGTTTTAAATTTTACATTGGGGAAAATAAATGATATAAATCAACATTATTGTTATAACTGAAATTTAAAAAAACCTACAATAAATGAAAGGCTGATTCACATTTTCTCCTAGAAGAGGCAAATGAAGGCATTTGTGAAAGTGGTTTTAATGAATCCAAAAGTAATAACAAATATAATTTTACGGGATATTTAATCATTTAGTGTTGTAATGTTCATGATAAATACTTGTAAAACAAGCAAACAATGCAAAAACCCATTAAAATATTGCTATTTGTATAACATCAGGAGGGAGAAGGGTCAAAATACTCCTACAAAACACTTCAAATTACATCAGTATATTCTTATACTCTCAATTTTATCAATGCAACGATGGAAAATAACCCAGAGTCTCAAAAATAGTATCATATATCATGAGTAAAGAAAAGGAAAGTTATCATTCATGGATTATATAGAAATATCATGTCTATATCCAATGAGTACTTCCCTGAGGAATAGAATTTGAAAGATCATGGGCATACAGACTTGGATTTTCTTGGTGTGTGGCTTGTGTTTGAATGTGCTATTATTTTATTGGTATAAGGACTTCCCACTGAGCAAAATCCCTTGACCAAGGAAGATTGCCACATTTTCTATAACTTGCAGTCTTGCATAGAAATATTAAATGTCTTGCCCAAAGCCACAAATATGTGAGAAAGATATGCTAGACAATTTAATTAACTCAAACCTGTTAAATGCAAGTGTGTGTGTGTGTGTGTGTGTGTGTGTTGAAAATTAGAAAATAAAAATAGAGGAAAGGTCATTATAATCGATTATACTTTCATACAGTATTTCTTTTACTCAATGTAAATCAGTCACCATAATGAGCAGATTAAAAGGGGCCTGAAACCCTTTTAGGTTCAGAAGACACTTGGCTTACCTGCTAAATGGAGAGACATGGGAGTGAATAACAATACTGACTTGAATTATAATTTTTTTGTTAAATCTTCTATAGAAGGATGGTGAAAATTATGAGCAAAATACATTATAATATAATGAGAAAAAAAGAAAAATACACTTTAAAAAAGCTTGCAAGATATACGTCTAGGCATAGTAATCCTGAGTCAATTTAATGCTGAAACCAGAAAAAAAGACAATGAACAGAAAAAAAAATGGAAAAGTTTTCTAAGGATTAAGTAAATAATGAACGATAGAGAAAGACAGACAGACAGAAACGGAGACAGAAAGGGAGAGAGAGAGAGAGAGAGAGAGAGAGAGAGAGAGAGAGAGAGAGAGAGAGAGAGACCTCTTTTCATCATCTGAACAAAACTTTTCCTGCTAAGCCTTGAGAAAAAATGAAGATGGCAAAAGTAGTTGTACTAGACCATGGTTATAGAAGGGGTCCTTTCTAGAGGAAATGCAATTTTGGTAGTTTACAGAGAGAGATTTATATACCATATGAATGCATAAGAAAAACCAAAAAAACCCCAAACAAACAAACCCTTTTAAAATTTTCAAATGACTAAGAAAACATTCATGATTATTAATGCAAATTCCTATTTTCCCAAATTTATAAAATTTTATGGGGATAATCTACATGAATAATGAGATCATTCTTAAATGAGGCTGTCAGAAGGGAATAAACAAACATTTACAAGCAATATTCCATAGGAGAAATACATATATACACACACTTATGTATGTGTGTATATATACATACGTGCATATGTATGTGTATGCATACATTTATGTACGTATGTCTCTTTGTGTATATAATTAATAACTAGTGAAAGGTACTCTGTCAACAATTTGTCAATAATAATATGTAAATATGCATGACTCCCTGAAATGTATATTATAGATAACTTTGTTAAATAACCCTGTGATCATTTATATCAGGTAAGTCAGAAAGCAGTGCATGGATGAATGAATGAATGAGATATAAACATTAAGCACTGTCTTCCAGATCCTGTGCCAAGCACTTGGCATAGAAATATAGTACACAAGTAAGACATTCCCAACTCAAACAGCTTAGCTTCTAATGGGATGCCTTCACATATAGATAAATGGTGATAGCTCAAGAAGAATATTTTGGTCTGGAAAGTTAGGAAATCAAGAGCAGAACCATGAAGCAGTTAGCTGATACAATTTTTCCAGAAGCAATGGTAATGATTTGATTACTGTTCCCAGTGAAATAAGTAGAAAAGTGACAGAAAGAAGAAAAGGTATGATTGCAGGAGCAGGGGGAATAGAAAGCACAGAGCCAGATCAGATAGCCGGATGGGATGTGAAATATAGTTTAACATGGGATTAATCTACTTCATTTTTTTCTTTTTATTTCTTGCAACTCACACAGAGAAACATTGGGCCTATTTTCTGGATTTCTGGAAATGCAGGCCACAACCCCTCTCTCCTTTTCAGCTCCCTCCTCCACAACACCCTATGCAACCACCTCACCATCATCCATACAAAGGACTGTGCTCTGGAGGAATATAAGACACTGAATTAAATAAATTATAATTGTGCATATACATACATGTATATATTTATACCCACATACATATATACATATATGTATGCATAGATGTGTGTGTGTATGGTATATCCTAATATATGCTTACCTAATTTATGCATCAATTTGGAGTGGCTATAGTCTGATGTAGGTTGATGTGGAAAACAGAGGGCTTGATTTTATAAGGAATTAAGGCCATTCAGGCAGATGATTACAGTTCAAGGCAATTCAATAATATCAAGTGCCTAATGTGTTATTATCAGTGTTATACATCTGGAGTAGATATTGTCCATTGTAGATACTGAGCTTCAAAAACAGAATTCAGAGGATATGATTATATAGTGAATTGAAGACAGACAATCTATCCATCAACAAGCCCTTACTAAGCTTTCATATATGTCAGGCACTATGCTAAGTACTTAGCACAGAAGAAAAAGCAAAAAAACATTTCTGCCCTCAGTAATCTTTCATTCTAATGTTGGAGAAAAGATGTATAATTTGATCCATGTAAGAAAAATACACAGAATAAAGTACCTTCAAAGGGAATGACACTAGCAGATAGGGAAACTAGGAAAGGCCTCTTAGAGGAAATAGTGCTGAGTCTTAAAGGAAGCCAAGGACAATGAGAGTGGGAAGTTTGGGGAGAGAAAAGTCTACAAGGCATTACAGTGAATTCAACTGAATACTTCAAACAATTATTAAATGTCTAGGATATATACTTGCCATGGCTTAGAGTTCCTAAAGAACTCCTCATCTGGATTTCCTATAAAAAGTTAAATGAAAGAGCAAAGAGGGAGTTGATTACCTTCTGCCAAAGTCAGATATTCAGGAGACAATCTGATGCTTCTCCCCACCCCCTTCCCTTTGGTTTGACTTTGCATGAAATCCAAATTAACCAGATAATCGCCAAGTTTCTATTTATTCATTTCATTTTTTGTTTTTTCAAGATGAGGTGAATGTTTGAACTGTTGATTCAAGGGCAACAAACAACATGCTACTTCAAGACATCAGGCTGAAGCTTCCCACATGATGGAATGATAGAAATCTCAGTGTATGAGCTTGAATGAGGAATCCTAGCCTTGGAGGCCAAAGTGTCTCTATAAAAATGATTGCCACCTGACTTGTCAATACAACTCAGCATTGGATGGGTTATTTTAAGTCTCTTTTAAAGTCTCTTTGTAACTTGAAATGCTCAGTTACATGCCCTTGCAAAGAGTGGAATGGGATTGTAAGCAATTATATTGCTACCCCCAAATAATCCAAATCTTCCATCACACTGTAACAGTCATCTAGCTCAGCATTTCTTGTCAGGTTTAAACTGCACATTGAAACTGTCACCCACTCTCAATGACAAAAGACCTGTTAAATTCAGTTAATTCTAGTGATCAATATTGAGGTTTGCATTCCTTTGGTGATTGATACACTGTTGTTCAAAACTACAGATTGCTTATAAACAAATCACATAGTCAATGATTCTATTATCAAGATTGTGATAGGGAAGGAAAAAAAAAAGAACTGTTTTTCTGCCAGGTCTTTTAAACTAGCCAATTTGACCACATAAAACACTTTACTGTGATTTTATATGGGATGCTATCATTTTGTGTGTCAATGAGTTATATTCATTTCCCTTCATTTAAATTCACAATATGTAATAAATTATCTTTTAAACCAGTGCTTAAAGCATATCTAGCCTGAGTTTATCCATTTTTTCCTAATTGCTGTTCCTATTTTCATTCATTCCACTGTCTCATTCATTATGCATACAGCTGCCAACATACTTTCTAAAGCATACTTCTTACCATGTTATTCCCCTGCTCAAGAATCTCCACTAGCTCCCAGTTGCAGCATGATAAAATAATAATAATCACATTAATGTTAAAAGCTAACTTTAGAGACTGCTCACCCTTTCCCTTTCCCCCCCTTCCTTGTCCCCTTTCCCTTCCCTCTCCCTCTCCCTCTCCCCTTCCCTGCTCCTTCTCCCCCTCCTCTCCCTCTCCCCCCTTCCCCCTCCCCATTACCTTACCCATCCTTCCCTCCATCCTTTCTCCTTTCTTGCTTCCCGGGCCTAGACGATGCCGTGGTGGAGACGGCAGAGGAGGCCACGGAGCCTGACAAGGCGGACATCACCAGGCTGTGCCAGGACATGTTCTCCAAAATGGCCACGTACCTGACTGGAGAGCTGACAGCCACCAGTGAAGATTATAAACTTCTGGAAAATATGAACAAACTGACTAGCTTGAAGTATCTAGAAATGAAAGATATTGCAGTAAACATAAGTAGAAACCTAAAGGACTTAAACCAGAAATATGCCGCCCCTCAGCCTTATCTGGATCAGATCACTTTAATTGAGGAGCAAGTAGCCTCTCTTGAACAGGCAGCTTACAAGTTGGATGCCTATTCAAAGAAACTAGAAGCAAAGTACAAGAAGTTAGAGAGGCGATGAAAGAATTCTTTAGCACAAAGACTTTAACTACAAGAATGTTTTATAAGAAATATGTGGGATGGGACTTCTCACTAGGCTTCAGTTCCCAAAAGGAAGTGGAGCTGCTGATCCAAGGAGAATCCCAGCCTCCACCTCTGGCTGGATGTGTAACTCTGGCCACCCCAGTGTTTTCCTCAGCCTGTACCCTTGGAACCTCATCTTAGCGTATGCTTCCTTGTGTGCCCTGGACCAAGGCTCAGAAATCAGGATCAACCCTGTCTGGAGCAGACACAGATGAGAGGCTCTCAGCTCCCTGGCTCTTCCCTTGCCCCCACCCCCCTCATAACCTGTTCTTCAGCTTAAATAAAAAATGTCAACCTGTGGAAAATAAAAAGCTAACTTTATATAAGACTTTAAAGTTTGAAAAGTGCTTTATAAATATCATCTCATTTTATCTTCAATATAACCCTAGAAGGTAGGTACTATTATTGTTATCAATTATTTTACTGATAAGGAAATTGAGGAAGGTTAAGTGATTAGCTCAGGGTTACAGTACTAGAGCATTTCTGAAACTAGAGTTGTGAACTCCAAGTCCATTATTTTATCCATTGCACCACTTAGCTTGGTATTGCAAACTTTCTATTTTCAAATTTAAAGTTCCTCCATAATAGGATTGCAGTAAATCTTTCATGAATTAGCCTCTTATTAGTAGACTTCATGCCACATTCGACTCAAAATTTACTTATTCTATAAATCAGCATTCCATTCCATTTCTGAACCTTTTCAAAGTTCTGAACCTTTTCAAAGGCTAACATCCATGCATGGGATGCATTCCCCATCTTCACCTCTTAGAATCCTTAATTTATTTCAAGGATCAGCTCAGGTGCAATCTTCTACAGAAAATATATCTTAATCCTGCTAGTTGGTAATATTTTCTCCTTGAAGGATTTGTACATTGTAGATACATGTATTTGTTTTCTTTTTAGCTTGTTTTCTGGCACATTGGATAGAGTACTGGGGCTGGAGTCATAAAGACAAGTTCAAATCTAACCTCAGACACTTGCTAGTTATGAGGAAGATATTTAACCATTGTTTACTTCAATTTCTGTGATTGTAAAATAGAGACAATCCTGGGGCCTGCCTCCTGGCATTATTGTAAGTGCCAAATGAATAATATTTATATATCATTTATGACAGTGTCTGACACATGGTAGATTTTATAAATATTATTGTTGTTATTGTTATTAATATTACTAATTTTTATTATCTATAGTACTATTAATACATTTCAAAATACACACATATGAAACTTTATCATAGGAGATGAGAAACAAAAAGATAAATATATATATATATTTATAAACATATACACATATGTGTATATATGTATCTTGAACTGGAGGGTATTATAAGGAGATGAATTGTTGACATGCTAATCAAGGGATAAGAATAAATGTCTTCTAGGAGCCTAAATAGATGGTAAATATAAAGAAAAGTAAATATATCATAAAGAGGATCTAGGAGTAATTGCTTTTAGTCATCTAAGGAAAAGACAAAAATGGAAGGTATAGGAGAATATACAGAAGAAGAAAGGGGGTAGAAAACCATCAGACACATAATAGATACTTAATGAATATTTGTTGATGTGCCATAACATAAGACATAAGATGAAGAATATATAAACATAGAAGAAAGGGTATATGTGGTAGGTAGTTAGGTACAAGCAGCTCATGAACTTCACAGAATTCTAAACCATATAAAAGAAAATCAAGCACTATTTCACACACACATACACACATACACACACACAGACACACACACACACTCACACAAAGAATAGGGCACGGGGGAGGCAGTGAATAGAGCACCGGCCCTGGAGTCAGAAGGACCTGAGTTCAAATCCATCCTCAGACACTTAACACACACACCAAAAAAACTCACAAAACAAAAATCCCTAGCTGTGTGACCTTGGGAAGTCACTTAACGCCAATTGCCCTCCAAAAAGCAAAAAAAAAAAAAAAAAGAATATGGCAAGGAAGTTCATTTAAACTAAAAGTGAAATAAGAGAGAAAAGAGAATAGGAAAGGAGAGGGAGAAAGAGCGAGTTAAGAGACAAGGTAGGTTATATAAGGAACTAATTAGAAACAAAACAAATAAAAATGTCAGAGATAAAGGAAGAAGTGAAAAGCAGATTAAAAAGTAATGAATGACAAATACATTTTTTGGATTAGGAGCAGGCCAGGAAGGAAAGCACAACAGAAATCAGTCACTTCATTTGTTATTTAAAACAACACATTTCAAAAAGACCAATATTGAGCCAAGATGGCAGAGTAAATGCAGGGAATTGCTTGAGCTGTCCCCCAAACTGATCCAAATTTCTGTAAAAAATGACTCTAAACAAATTCTAGTGCTATAGAACCTACAAAATGACAGAGTGAAACCCATCTCTAGCCCAAGACAGTCTGGAAGGCCAACAGGAAGTGTCTATTACACCAGGCTGGGAACAGAGCACAATCCATAGTGGCCCATGCCAGCACAGACTAGGCCAGGGAAGGCCTCATGCGACTAAGTCACTGGCACCCATGACAGTTTCCAGACTTCTCAATCCAAAAAATGCCAAAGACAAAGTAGAAGGTCCACAAAGTGAGAGAAGAGGATATGGATGTGGTGGCAGCAGCTGTGGCTGCTTCCAGAGTTCCTGGCCCACAGATGGTGGGGGGGTCAAGTGGCTGATCATAGAGTGGTTGCTGGGAACTCTTTGCTGTTGCTAAGGCAGGATTCTCTTGTTTGCCTTGCTTGGATCTGGGTCACAGTATGAGTTACTGGTCCTGGGATGAGGAGGAGTGCTGGCATGGCAAAACTTGTGGTCCTGTGGAGAGGGAGTCCTCTTCAAAGTGTCAAGGCAGAAAAGAGTGTTTGTAGTCACTCGCAGACCAGAGCATAGCCCAGGAGAAGAGTAAACACTTCTCCTTTGATCATACCTTCTTAGAAGAACTGAAAATTTACAGGTGCCTAGAAGTAGCTCTTTGAATAGCGGTACAATACCCCTTGAAAACTGGGACAGGCACTCTCCACTCTGAAAGCAGAATCCTACCTTGATTGATAGCTTAAAAGTCAAGTAATTGGCTGGGAATATGAGCAAGCAGCTTAAAAAATAAGACTAGACAATCCTACTTTCGTGACAAGATCAAAACATACAACCAGAAGAAGACAATAAAGTCAAAGTTCTTACATCAAAAGCCTCCATGAAAACTATGAATTGGTCACAGGCCATGAAGGAGCTCAAAAGGATTTTGAAAATCAGGTAAGAGAAGTAGAGGAAAATTTGGGAAGAGAAATGAGAGTGATGCAAGAAAGTCATGAAAAACGAGTCAACAGCTTGCTAAAGGAGACCCAATAAATACTAAGGAAAATAATACCCTAAAAAAATAGACTAAAGTAAATGGCAAAAGAGGCCTAAAAACCAATGAGAAGTATGGTTTTAAAAGCAGAATTGGTCAAATGGAAAAGGAGGTCCAGAAGCTCACTGAAGAAAATTATTCCATTGAAGTTAAAATGGAACAAATGGAAGTTAATGACTTCATGAGAAATCAAGAAATTAAAAAAAAAAAACCAGAAACCAAAAGTATGAAAAAATAAAAGACAATATAAAATATCTTATTGGAAAACTGACTAACATGGAAAACAGATCCAGGAGAGATAATTTTATAAAATATTGGACTACTTAAAAGACATGATAAAAAAAAAAAAAAAGAACCTAGACATCATCTGTCAGGAAATTAGCAAGGAAAACTGCCCTGAGAGTATAGAACCAGAGGGCAAAATAAAAATTGAAAGAATCCATCTCTTGAAAGAGATACAAAAAAGGAAATGTTCTAGGAATATTTTAGCCAAATTCCAGAGTACCCAGGTCAAGGAGGAAAAATTGCAAGCAGCCAAAAAGTATATATGCATAAAAACATACATTTATACATACATACAGACATACAGACACACACATACATATATGTATATTTACATACAAGTATATATAGTTATATATGTGCATGTATGCATGTGTGTATATGTATAAATATGTATATACATATGTACACATAAACATACACATACAAACAGAAGCACAAGGTGAGTTGAATATGAAGGGATGTATAATGGTAATGGGAATTTGAAGATCTTCCTTGCCCCTTTATAAACCTAAGGGAATTTGAAGGTCTTCTCTGATTTAAGGATATTCCCTGCCCCTTAATAGATTGAATGTAATCATATGGAGTCTGTATTGGGAGCAGTTTGCTGAAGGATGGACAAGAGCCCACAAAAAGCTAGGAATCAGAGTAGTTAGATGGTGGGAGTGAGAGGACAACAGGCAAGCAGACAGCTAGGCTTGTGAGTGTTGGTTTGTGGGAAAGCTAAAGGATGGTGTGGCTCTCTGTCATGTTATTGCATATTAACTTCTTTGCTGTTGTGATGGATTCAACTTTCTGGTTTGGGGATTTGGTTTTCTAGTATCTGAATAAATGT
The DNA here is from genome assembly GCA_011680675.1 of Gymnobelideus leadbeateri. NCBI lineage: Eukaryota > Metazoa > Chordata > Mammalia > Diprotodontia > Petauridae > Gymnobelideus > Gymnobelideus leadbeateri. Next base: position 793,345 of record WOXC01000245.1, read on the forward strand.
TTTGCTTCTCTCTTATATATGGAGAGTCTGTTATATTTTGTGCTTAAGAACTATGCTGACATAGTTATACTTGCCATTGGCTCTGTGAATATTACATTTGTGCTACAGGATGATATATAAAAAATAAAATTAAGGGGTAAGTATATAATAATTATTATAATTATCTATATTAAGGATATATTGAGAGGAGAAAGGGAGATATAGAATATGGTAAATCATCTCACATAAAAGAGGCAAGAAAAAACTTAAAATGGAGGGGAAGAGGGGGAAGGAGAAAGAGATTAGTCAACCTTAGTCACATTAGATTTGACTTTAGGAGAGAATAACATACACACTCAATTGGGTACAGGAACATGGGGCAAGAGGATAAGAGAGAGGGGGATGATAGGAGGGAGGGCAGATTGGGTGAGGGGGTAATCAACAGCAAACATTTTTGGAAAGGGACAGTGTCAAAGGGGAAAATACAATAAGCGGGAAGTTGGATAGGATGGAAGGAAATATACTACTCTTTCACAGCATGACTATTATGGAATTTTTCTGTATAACTATGCATGAATAATCTATATTGAATTGCTTGTCTTCTCAGTGGGGGTCAGTAGGGAGAGATGAAGGGAGAAAAGATGGAACTCAATGTTTTTAAAAACAAATGTAAAAAAAACACATTAGGCAACCTTTTTCATTTGCTATGTTTACCTTATTTTAAAGAGTGGAATGGGAACAAGGAATGTTGGGGGGGGCAGTACAAGAAGATATGATGGAGGAAACTATTTCTTTACAATTATATCCATGAAAATCAATGGGATAAACTCGCTCATAAAATGAAAGAGGAGGGGCAGCTAGGTGGCTCAGTAAATAAAATACCTGCCCTGGAGTCAGGAGGACCTGAGTTCGAATCTGACCTCAGACACTTGACACACTTACTAGCTGTGTGACCTTGGGCAAGTCACTTTAACCCCAATTGACTTACCTTCCCGCATCCAAAAAAAGGAAAGAGCATGTTGTAAGGCAGAAATTGAATTCACCAATATATTATTGTCAAGAAGCATATTTGAAATATTCAGAAAGAATTAAAATGTGTAGGTAGAAAAAAAAATTGACTATACTTCACTACAAAAATCCAGAAGCAACAGTTATGAATTCAGATAATCAAGATTAAATAGAGCTAAGACAAAAAGAAATAAAAAGTGAAATTATATTTAGGTTAAAGTCTCCATATGAAATATATCAATTTATTTATCTATACCTTTACCTATCCGTCTTCTACATGTTTGTGCATGCATGCACACCCCACCCCAAATATCCTGATGTTAACATGCTTAAAGGAAACATTAATAGAATTTGGGAGAATATATATTAAAACTTAAGTAGTGAAAGACTCACTTTACCCTTTTAAGTTCTAGGCCAGTCTAACCAAAACATAAACAAGAGATAATTTAAGAAGATGAATAGGAATTTGGAAAAAAAAAAAAAGAAACAAATTTTGACTTCTGGTGAATATCAAATGGAGATAGAAAAGCATATAATGAACACAATGTTAATCAATTACATTAAAGGACTTTTGCAGAAATAATTTGAAAGTAATTGGTATGATTCTAAAAACAAATTATAGAAAAACTATAAAATTTCATCAATGAAAATGAGTATAATGAAACAATATTTCAAAAAATCTTATGGAAAATAGCAAAATAGTCAATAGGTGAAAACTTATGTCAGTCAGCACTTACTTGCATAAAGGAGAGATGGAAAACAAAATCAATTCTTGGGGCATATAATTAAGGGAATTAGAAAAACAACAAAAATTAATAGCTCACTAAATAACAAAATAGAAATCTTAAAGATCAAAGAGATTAATAAAATTAACGGAAAAATGAAAATAATAATAAAATTGAGAAATTAGATGAGAAAAATTCAATCCCTAACAATTCACCAATATTATTTTTATATAGTATAAAATTAATTTGTTCAAATCAGAAAAGGAAAGGAAAATTTGTGACAATTCACAATGAAATAAGGAAATAGAAAATCTTTGTCTAATAATATGCTTATAAAATGTATAACAGAGTTAATTTATACTTACAGAAACATAAAATCTCAGATTAATCAAACAAAATATATACTATTTTAATAATCCAGTTAAAAGAATTGAAAAAAATATAACTATATTCTAAAATTGGGAAAAATACCTCCAGTATCAGATTGTGTAAGGTGTATTTCTATCAAGCAAGTAAGAATAGCAACTAATTTCAATATTACCTAAATTGTTTATAATAACATAAAAAATCCAAATCTTTGTTTATATACAATTATCTTATGCTTAAATTATTGATACTTAACTCAGGGTCAGAAAGGCAAAAAACAAAAACAAAACAACAACTATACACCAATATACTTGATGAACATTTATGCTAAAAACTTTCAACATGCTTTATAGTATAAATATAGATATGACATAAAGGAAATATAAAATCAATAGTTTCCATAAGCATTACACATATCATACTATATGAGATGGTTCAACTTACATTATGAAATATAATGTTAATTGAATATCTAAGACTTGTTTCAATTTTTAAAAATAGGAAGCATAATAATAAATGGACATTCTCCCCATAACTGTAAATAATATCTATCTAGAATTCAAGTGAATCTTTTAAAATAATTTTTGGAGTAAAGTGAGAGGCCTTTCCCATAATAACAAGTGTAAAATAGGAAAGTCAATCATCCCTACTATTTAAAATATTGTTAGAATTGTTCCTGACATCAATAATAAGAGGAAACAAAATTGAGGGGTTAAAAATAGGCAAAGAACTTTCTACAGCTATGATTATTTATTTAGAAAAGTGTAGAATCATTTAAAATTAACTGAAACAATAAATTCTTGGAAGTTACATGTTATAAAAAAAAATCCATTTAAATTAAAAACTTTTTTTTATATTATCAACAAAGCCCAGCAAGAATTAAGAAGCCAAATATCATACAAAATATCCACAGAATGAAAATAACATAGCCATCTCTGTATATCTATCAACATTTGTGAGTCTATCTACCAAGACACAACCAGAATCTATATTAATCCTACTACAAAATATTCTTTTCAGAAATAAGTATCAAAATAATTGGAAAGAATATTAACTGGTAATGGGGAATTCTAAGTAATGTAATTGCCTCTTAACTCTATTTTTTCAATGCCATAATGATCAAAGTACCAACGTAATATTTTGAAGAGCTAGAATATTAATGAGAAAATTTATAAAGAAAAATAAAAAGTTCAAAAATCTCAAAAGAAGTAATGACCCCTATAAGAACTAGAACTATCAGATTTCAAATGATAATATAAATCACTAACCATTGAAATTATTTGGTATTATCGATGAGAGATGAGACAGAGAGAGAGAGAGAGAGAGAGAGAGAGAGAGAGAGAGAGAGAGAGGATATACTTAACATACAAAATTAAATAGCATATTTACTTGATCAAAATAAAGACTCCAGTTACTGGGGGAAAAGACACAGTGTTTTTTGGGGGGATATTCTTTGGAAATATCTACAAATACATCTGACAGAAATTAGGTATAGAGCAACATTCCATGCTTATGCCAAGATAAATTCCAAATAAGCCCATGGCTTAGATAAATGGTATAACTATTTTTAAAAATTGCAAGAGCAAGGAAGAATTCGGTTTTCAGGCGCATGGGCAGCAGAAGAATTCTGGTTGTGAAATGATTTAGTAGAGTGTACATGTATAATGTTGAATTAAAGTGCTTGTTAGAAAAGTTAGAAGTTAAAAATTTCAGAGATTCTTAAGAAGAATTGTACAGACTGGTGTGCAGTGCAATAAGAAAAAACAAAAATAAAAACAGGAGGGGCGGAGCCAAGATGGCGGAGTAGAAACAGCTCATCCAAGCCTCTCTGCCCCCAGATTCTCCACAAACTATGTAAAAAAGGACTCTGAAAATCTTCTGGAGCCCCACCACCCACAGAACGACACAGAGAAGCTAACCTCCCGCTGAGGACAGCCCAGCACCCTGCAGGAAGGACCAGCGCAGTGGTCTGGGAGCCGGCAGCGCGCAGAGCGCAGGAGCCGAGCTGAGCCCAGGTCCACGTGAGCCGAGGTTTTAGCCCCAGGGCGGCAGGGCCAGCAGCCAGCTGGAGGAACCTCAGAACACCAGGAGCTGTGGCAACTCCAGAATTATCAACATAGACATGCCTAGGACAAAGTAAGAGGTTAGTGTCCTATGGACTTTGGGACCTGTATTTGGGGGAATGCGTCAGCTCCCTCCCCTGGGGGCTAGAAGCCACTGAGGAGACACGCCATTTTGTAGTTTTCAGAGGCATTCCCGGCTCCCAGCCTACAAATCGTGGGGAGATCCAGCGATCAGTCTTGGGGGGTAATCGCTCTTGCTTTAACCTCCCTGGATCTGGATTGTGATCTAGGGTGGAAGTTGTGGGTGGGTTTACAGCTTGCCAGAAACGAAGTTGCCCCCCACACGTTCGGGACGAAAATTCCTCTATCTGGCCTTAAAGCCATAGTGTGGCAACAAGCCCCAAAGTCAAGCAATTAAGTGGCAACATGCCAAGGCAAAGGAAACAGAAAATGCAACCCTAGACTCCTATTTTGGGGGCATAGAGCGGGAAAAGGACTGTGAGGTCAGAAGTCCTGCTCCAAAAGCCCCAGGGGAAAACATGAGTGGTTGCAGGCCATAGAGGACCTTAAGAAGGACTTTAAAAATCAAATAAGAGAAGTGGAGGAAAAATTAGAAAGAGAAATGAGAAGGATGCAGGAAAAGTATGAAATCAGGGTTAACAGCCTGACTGAGGAAAATAACACCTTACAAAATAGACTGACTCAAATGGCAAAGGAGGCCCAAAAGGGCAATGAGGAGAAGAATGCCTTGAAAAGTCGAATTTGCCAGATGGAGAAAGAATCTCAAAAGTTCACTGAGGAGATTCATTCCTTCAGAGTGAGACTGGAGCAAATGGAAGCTAATGACTTTATGAGAAATCAAGATGCTGTTAAGCAGATCCAAACAACGAAAGATTAGAAGGCAATGTGAAATATCTCATGGGAAAAACCACTGACCTGGAAAATAGATCCAGGAGAGACAATTTAAAAATTATTGGACTACCTGAAAGCCATGATCAAGGAAAGAACCTAGAAATCACCTTCAAGAAATTCTCAAGGAAAACTGCCCTGATGTTTTAGATCCAGAGGGCAAAATAGAGGTTGAAAGAATCCACCGATCACCTCCTGAAAAAGATCCCAAAAAAGAAAACTCCCAGAAATATTATAGCCAGGTTCCAGAATCCCCAGATCAAGGAGAAAATACTACAAGCAGCCAGGAAGAAACAATTTCTGTATTGTGGAAACACAATCAGAATAGCCCAGGACCTGGCAGCTTCTACACTGAGGGATCAAGGGCATGGAATATGATATTCCAGAGGGCAAAAGAACTGGGAATGAACCCAAGGGTCACCTACCCAGAAAAACTGAGTATTTTGTTTCAGGGGAAAATATGGTCATTCAGTGGAATAGAGGACTTTCAAGCATTCTTGAGGAAAAACCAGAGTTGAATAGAAAATTTGACATCCAGACGCAAGAAGTAAGAGATGCCTGAGAAGGTAATCAGGGAAAAGAAATCGAAAGGAACTTATCAAAGTTGAACTATTTACATTCCTATACGGAAAAGCAATATCTGTGACTGATGATATCTTTCCCACTATGAAAATAATGGAAGAAGGGGGTGTGGTCATACTAATACATATGTGAATGTGTGTGTATATGGTTACAGTTATATATGGATAGAGGGCATAGGTTGATTTTGTTGGGAAGGGAGAGTACTCAAGGGATGAAATTATGAGGTGAGAGAGGAAAGTGGCAAGAGGAGATGGGGAGAGACAGGGTAGGGTAAACTATCTCATGTAGGGGAAGTGGGTGCAAAGGAGAGGGAGAATAAGGAAGGCTAAAAAGGCAAAACCACATTCACATTGAATTTGGTTCAGGGAGAAAATGACATACATACAAATGGGATATCTCAACCTGCAGCAGGATAGGGGGAAGGGGGATGAGAGGAGAGATGATGGATGGGAGGGCATCCTTGGGGTGAGGGGAGGTTAGAAGTACCCACTATAGAAGAGGGACAGGATCATGTAGGGAATGGACCAGGTGGGGGTGGGATGAGTGGGAGGGAATTATAAGCAGCCTTGTACAATATATCTACTATGATAATGTTTTGCATAGCTAGACATGTACAACATATACTGAATTACTTATATACCAAGAAGGAATGGGTGACAAGGGAGGAAGCAAATGGATCTGAAATTCAAGATCGTAACATTAAATGTTTCAAATATATATATAAATAAATACTATTATTAATACTCTTTTGCCTATAATTGGGAGATAAGATATGCAGGCATTGGGACACAAAGATTCATCTTCCTCTAATGGAAAAGTCGATGGGGGTATGGGAGAAGGTAGGTGAGAGAGCAGATTGGAGGAAGCGATGTCTTGTGGGACTGCTATTCTGGGAGGTTGGGTAGGGGAATAATGGGGGGAAAATGATTGTAACTCAAAATCTGGCGGAAATGAATGATGTAAAACAGAAGTTAATAAAGTATTTGTTTAAAAAAAAATAAAAAAAAAATAAAAACAGGAGAACAATATGCACAATTAGTATGTCAATTGTAAATTAAAAGAACAACAGGATTGAAGGCTGTTACAATGACCAAGGTTATTCTCCAATATTCTCTAAGTATAGCTCATTGCCTATCTTCCTTTTTTGTGCATCAGTCAGCCTGTGAATTTAAATCATTTATTACATGACCTATAGAACTCATCAGATGTGTTAATTACTTTTATTTTATGCGCCCCCCCCCCACCCTTGCCCCTTTCTCTCTCTCCTCTCATTAAAAGAAGTAGTTTTCTGGCTAGGGTAGAAAATTAGGATGATAAAAATGAAACTTTGAAAAAAATGATCAAAAACTGACTTTTAATTTGAATTTCCTTTCTTCTGAGAACAAATGATACTTGAAAATTATATGAAATTGGGTTTTTAATGTGAAGCAATACTGTTGACTTCCAGATATTTTAAAAACCTATACTAGGGGGTGGAGCCAAGATGGCAGAGGAGAAACAGCACCTCCAAGGCACTCTCCCCCCAGATCACCTCCAAATTATGTAAAAGGCGACTCTGAACAACTTCTGGAGCCCCAGCACCCACAGAATGACACAGAGAAGCTAACCTCCCTCTGAGGACAGCCCAGCAGCCCTGCAGGAAGGACCAGCACAGTGCTCTGGGAGCCAGCAGAGAGCCAAGCCCAGGTCTGCCTGAGCTGTGGTTTTAGCCCCAGGGCAGCAGGGCCAGCAGCAGGCTGGAGGTACCCCAGAACACCAGCAGCTGTGGCGATTCCAGAATTATCAACACAGACATGCCTAGAACAAAGTGAGAGGTTAGTGCCCCATGGACTTTGGGACCAGTATTTGGGGAACCTGTTGGCTTCTTCCCCAGGGGCTAGAAGCCTCTGAGGAGACACACCATTTTGTAGTTTTCAGTGGCAGCTCCAGCTCCTGGCCTGCGAACTGTAGGGAGATCCAGCAATCAGTCTTGGCGGGGGGGTGTAATGGAAATGCAGATTTAAAGATCTTCCCTGCCCCTAGCTTAAGTGCACCTGGAGCCTGTGGTGGGAGGCTTGTTTTTCAGGAAAGCCCACACCTTGATACTTTGTGATTGGGCAGTGGGTCAAGGAGGTTGTTACAGACTATATAAACCCTGATGAGAAGCTTAGCTTTGGGGCTCACTTTGAGAAGTGTTGTGTGATTTGACCAGATGAGACTCTGGGAAGCCGTTGTTGAGAGCCCCCCGGCTTTGAAAACCCAGATGTTGATGCTTCCCTCTCTGGTAACTGTGATTTGGTATTGATGCATGTAATGTTGGGACAGTTTGGAAGCCTGTCTGTTTGATCTGTAAGTTCTGTAACTCTGAAGTTTGGGGTGCTGACCTTTTTCCCTGAACTAGGTAATGTATGTTTGTTTGATTAAAGTAAGCTTGTTAACTGATTTTGAGTTGCTTTCCTTTTGAAAAGCAGATCTAAGAACATGTTGGCAGTCACCCTGGGGATATTGGGGTGCTTGCCGCTACAGGGGTGGGGTAATCGCTCTTGCTTTAACCTCCCTGGATCTGGATTGTGGTCTGGGGTGGAGGTCGTGGGGTGGATATCCAGCTTGCCAGAAATGGAAGTTGTCCCCCCACACGTTCGGGACGGAAGCTCCCCTGTCTGGTGGCAGAGTCATACTGTGGCAACAAGCCCAAAAGTCAAGTAATTAAGTGGCAACATGCCAAGGCAAAGGAAACAAATGAAACAGAAAAATGCAACATTAGACTCCTATTTTGGGGGCAAAGAGGATCGAAGCATAGAACAGGAGGAGGACTCTGAGGTCAGAAATCCTGCTCCAAAAGCCCCAAAGGAAAATATGAGCGGGTTACAGGCCATAGAGGACCTTAAGAAGGATTTTAAAAATCAAATAAGAGAAGTGGAGGAAAAATTGGGAAGAGAAATGAGAAGGATGCAGGAAAAGTATGAAATGAGGGTCAAAAGCCTGACTGAGGAAAACAACACCTTAAAAAATAGACTAACTCAAATGGCAAAGGAGGCCCAAAAGGGCAATGAGGAGAAGAATGCCTTAAAAAGTCGAATTTGCCAGATGGAAAAAGAATCTCAAAAGTTCACTGAGGAGATTCATTCCTTCAGAGTTAGAATGGAGCAAATGGAAGCTAATGACTTTATGAGAAATCAAGATGCTGTTAAGCAGATCTAAACAAATGAAAGAATAGAAGGCAATGTGAAATATCTCATGGGAAAAACCACTGACCTGGAAAATAGATCCAGGAGATACAATTTAAACATTACTGGACTACCTGAAAACCATGATCAAAGAAAGAACCTAGAAATCATCCTTCCAGAAATTCTCAAGGAAAATTGCCCTGATGGTTTAGATCCAGAGGGCAAAATAGAGGTTGAAAGAATCCACAGATCACCTACTGAAAAAGATCCCCAAAAGAAAACTCCCAGGAATATTATTGCCAGGTTCCAGAATCCCCAGATCAAGGAGAAAATACTACAAGCAGCCAGGAAGAAGCAATTTTAATATTGTGGAAACACAATCAGAATAGCCCAGGACCTGGCAGCTTCTACACTGAGGGATCGAAGGGCATGGAATATGATATTCCAGAGATCAAAAGAATTGGGACTGAACCCAAAGGTCCCCTACCCAGCAAAACTGAGTATTTTGTTTCAGGGGAAAATATGGTCATTCAGTGGAATAGAGGACTTTCAAGCATTCTTGAGGAAAAAAATCAGAGTTGAATAGAAAATTTGACATCCAGACACAAGAAGGAAGAGATGCCTGAGAAGGTAATCAGGGAAAAGAAATCCAAAGGAACTTATCAAAGTTGACCTATTTACATTCCTACATGGAAAAACAATAGCAGTGACTGATGAAACCTTTCTCAGTATGAAAATAATGGAAGAAGGGTGTATGGTCATATGAATATATATCTGAATGTGTGTATACATGTTTACAGTTATACATGGATAGAGGGCATAGGTTGAATTTGTTGGGAAGGGAGGATACTCAAGGGGTGAAATTATGAGATGAGAGAGGAAAGTGGCAAGAGGAGATGGGGAGAGACAGGGTATGGTAAACTATCTCATGTAGAAGAAGCAAGGGGAAGTGGCTGCAAGGGAGGGGAAGAATAGGAAGGCAAAAAGGCAAAACCACATTCTCATTGAATTTGGCTCAGGGAGAGAATGACATACATACTAAATTCGATATCTCAACCTGCAGCAGAATAGGGGGAAGGGGCATGAGAGGGGGGGTGATGGATGGGAGGGCATTCTTGGGGGGAGGGGAGGTTGGAAGTACCCACTATAGAAGAGGGACAGGATCAAGTAGGGAATGGACCAGGTGGGGGTAGGATGGGTGGGAAGGAATTATAAGCAGCCTTGTACAATATATCTACTATGGTAATGTTTTGCATAGCTAGACATGTACAACATATACTAAATTACTTATCTTCCCAGAGGGAATGGGTGACAAGGGAGGAAGGGAATGGGTCTGAAATTCGAGGTCTTAAAATTAAATGTTTTGAATATTTATAAATACTATTATTAATACACTTTTGCTTGTAATTGGGAGATAAGATGTGTAGGCATTGGGGCACAAAGATTCACCTTGCTCTAATGGAAAAGTCAAAGGGGATATGGGAGAGAGCAGATTGGAGGAAGCGATAACTTGTGGGACTGCTATTCTGGGAGGCTGGGTAGGGGAAAAACTGGGGAAAAATTGCAACTCACAATCTGGTGGAAATGAATGATGTAAAACAGAAGTTAATAAAGCATTTGTTTAATAAAAAAATAAAAACCTATTCTAGATGAATTAAAACACAACAAATGTTTCCTCATTAATAGGAATTCCTGTTCATATAACCTTTCTCTTTGGTCTTTGAAGCAAAGTTTTCTATTTCTTTTAAAGCATCTGAATTCTAAAGAAGGATGTGAACTGAAACAGTCTTGTACACTCCTTGGATCCTTTATTTTTCTTTCTAAAGACCTATGGATGCTCATGAGAAAGTTGTAAATCTTTGCCCTTTCCTACACTGAGATGTTCTATATAATGTCATGGTCTACATTATTTCGGTGGCTTCAGAGACTTTAGAAGTTGCCATTCCAGGATATTCAGTTATATAACTGGTAATTATCCAACTAGTATTATGGTGAAGTTAGTAATATATAAATAATGTCCATTTCAATGGAAAGAAGTAATGCTTTTTGCCCTGACTGCCTGCTCTCTTTGGGCTCAACTAATATTATAATCTTCTTAGACTTCAAGGGAAAAAAATAAAAGAACTATGGTTGAATTAAATGTGAATTCTTTAATGAAGGAAGACTTAGAAGCAAACCCTAGGTGCTAGAGGTTTGTGACAATTTTTAAACTTCAGTTAAAACAAGAGATTAAACAAAACAACCTCACCTCTAAAGGTCTGATTTATTTTCTTTGTTGCTAATATAGAAATACAGTCAGTTATACCTTTGTTAAGTTGCTAAGCGTAGCATTGGGCAGCTAATTGTCCAGAATTAATAAGCAAGTGAATTAAATGGGATTACTACCAAAGGAAAGGTTTTAATTTACATAAGAAGTTGCAGTATTAAGACCTTTATTAAATTTTGCTTCATTTTACTTCACCCCTTTCCTGCCTTCAAAGCACATGCAACTAGGATGCTGTAATTACTGAATATGCTAGAAAATCTGAAGTATTCCAAAATAATAACATCAACAACAATAACAACATCTGTGCCGTTCTGTATGATAAATTGGACTAGATACAGGTAATAAGATGTAAGGGACTTTACTGAGTAGATTCCTATGTCATCATTGGAACAAACCATCTAACTACAAAATTAGTCAAAATAAATAGAATTCTATCAAGGTGTATCATTTATTTCCTCAGCTTTATTTTTTTGTCTTAAGTATGATATTTCATGGAATCTGGTAAATGTTTTGTACTTGTATTTGAAGACTGTTCATTTATTTGGCATTCAGTATTAACAAAACTTGGATAAATGAATGGACGTGATGTGAAGAGGAACAGATAGATGGCATAATGAACCTTTCAGGCTGACCCCAAGGTTGTAAACCAGGAATGGTAGTTCTACTCTTGAAAGAACTAAGGTTAAGCAAATGACAAGAAATTAAACTTCAGATAATCCATAGTACACTTTGTACAGGGAGCTAGGTGGCCTGGTGGATAAAGTCTTTGGTGTAAGTAAGATCTGGTGTGGAGTCAGGAAGACCTGGTTTCAAAGCCAATCTCAGATACCTTTTAACCATGTGATCCTGAATGAGTCACTTTAACCCCTGTCTGCTTCAGTTCTCCCATATGTATAATTATAATAATAAGTAAAAAAATAAAGAATAATAATAATGATAACAAAACAACACAAAACATCACAGAATTGTGAGGATCAAATAAAATTACATTTTGAAAGTGCTTAGCACATTTCTGGGCACTTATTTTCCTTTCCTCCTTCCCTTCCTATTTGTGACCAATTAGTAGTTTCTGGATCACTTATACTGGACCAAAAATAACAAAACTCTTTTACAAGGAGAGAGGTTTCTTCTACCCTTCTAACATCCTGCTTTGCACTCTGTCATTTGGAAGGTACTAATTATTGGGGAAGAGCTCTTCATTGTCTTATTGGAGAAAATGGTTGTATTCACTACACATTCCAAAGTGCTAAAAACTTCAGTAGTCTCAACTACCCCATTGCCCTAAGTTTTGAGAATCTTAATTGAATTCCTTGGAACAAGTGATTGTAATTTAGAGGGCAAGTCAGCTCTTTGGGTATGCACAGAAGTTACTAAAAATCATCTCTGAAGGATGATTTCAGAAATAACAAAGGCAACATTAACTGGAACAATTTAGAGAGACCCAAGTCACAGCCACTGTTATTTTTAACAGTATCAGAGTTAAATAGAGGTTACAAGGCAAGCCTGAACATTACTGCTGCCTTGATCAGCATTCAAGATGAGGCTTTCCTGGAGAAGTGGACTATTTTCTCCAGCTTTTTTGAAATGATGAGCATGCATACATTGTCTGACTCAAAGAGCAAATCACTACAGAGTTTAAGTATATGGAATGCAAGGACTGGATGAATAACAAATCATTTCTATGATTGAGCTTTTATCAACAAGGAAATGGAGGACATTGAGGTGGGGCTCAGTTGTGGTTTTATGTTGTTAGGGAAGAGACAATGGCTTTGATGAATGGATTTTTAAAAGCATGGAAGATAATCTCTGGCTGGTGAAAGCTTGTCTATATGCACAAGCACATATACAAAACCAATACACACATTCCTATTGTGAAGCACAATTTAATTCTGAAAAGGAGCAAGAATACTATAATATGTACCCTCGAAAAAGAATCTCATTATAGATGCTAAAAATTTCATTTCAGAAATTCAGAGGCCATCGGCATTGAGTATAACCAAAATTTGTTGCCACAGTTAGATAAGAATGGGGAGGATTTTTTTCACTCTTTCTGATCTGTTAACAGTTGCTTAGTTTTTATAATCAATGTCAATTAATTAGAAGAACCCCATAGAAAAGGGCAAGGGACACCAGAGTAATGTGGCAATATTTCCACTTTGGCACTAGCCCACTTAATGGAGATTTAATGTCACTCAAGAAGGCTTTAGAGATTTTTTTACAGTTTCAAACTGCTTATTGATAGTTACAAGTGTATTAAATCAGGACATGAGCAGGACTTGATAAAATAAATAGACTCAATTTCTTTTTTAAAATATATAATCAATTGGGGCAGCTAGATGGCGCAGTGAATAGAGCAACTGCCCTGGAGTCAGGAAGACCTGAGTTCAAATCCAACCACAGATACTTAACACAAAAACTAGCCATGTGACATTGGGCAAGTCACTTAACCTCAACTGACCTCCAAAAAGCAAATATACATATATGTAATCAATTTCTTTTTTTAATTTTCAACATTCACTTCCCTAAGTTTCTGAAATTTAAATTTTCTCCTTCCTCTTCTCTCCCCTCCCCAAGATGACAAGCAGTCTTATATAGGCTCTACTTATACATTCATATTAAAGATATTTTCACATTAGTCATGATTTAAAGCATTATTAGAACTAAGGAAAGAAACCATGAGAAAGAAGAAACAAAACAAAACCATAAAAGAAAAGGAGAGGGCAGTGAGGTGGTGCAGTGAATACAGCACCAGCCCTGGAGTCAGGGGGACTTGAGTTCAAATGCAGCCTCAGACACTTTACACTTACACTAGCCGTGTGACCTTGGGCAAGTCACTTAACTCCAATTGCCCCTCCAAAAAAAAAGCAAAAAAAAAATTAAAAAAAGGAGAGAAAATAGTCTGCTTCCATCTGCAAACCACCTCCATATTTCTTTCTCTGGATGTGGAAAGCATTTTCCATCTTGAGTCTCTTGGAATTTTTTGGTTCTGTCATTGCTGAGAAGAGCTAAGTCTATCAAAGTCATTCACACAATGTTACTGTAACTGTGTACAATGTTCTTTGGTTCTGCTCACCTCACTCAGCATCAGTTCACATGAGTCTCTCCAGACTTTTCTGAAGTCTACCTGCTCATCATTTCTTAAGGCACAATATTATTCTGTTACATTTATATACCACAACTTGTTCAGCCATTCTCCAATTGATGGACATCCCTTCAATTTCCAATTCTTGACCACCACAAAAAGAGCTGCTATAAAATTTCTGTACATATTTTCCCCTCTTTTTATATCTTTGGAATGCAGAGTTACAAGTGTTGTTGCTGAGTCAGAGTATGCACAATTTTATAGCCCTTTGGGCATAGTTCAAAATTGTTCTCCAGAGTGGCTGGTTAAGTTGACAACTCCACCAATAATGCATTAGTGTTCAATTTTCCCACATCTTCTCCAACATTTATGTTTCTGTTTTCTCATTTTAGCCAATTTAATAGGTTTGATGTGCTACCTCAGAGTTGTTTCAGTTTGATTTCTCTAATCAATAGTGATTTAGAACATTTTTTCATGACTATAGATAGCTTTAATTTTCTCATCTGAAAACTACCTTTCCATATCCTTTGACCATTTGTCAATTTGAGAATAACTTATATTCTTATAAATTTGACTCAATTCTCTATAGATTTTAGAAATGACACCTTTATCAGAGATACTGACTTTCAAAATTGTTTCCCAGAATCCCATTTCCCTTCTAATCTTGATTGCATTATGTTTGTACCAAAAAACAAACAAACAAACAAACAAAAACATTTATTATTTAATGTAATGTAATAGTTTTAGATGGACACTACCTATCATTTTGAGAAGGACTCCATTTATCCCTAAGCTCTCTAGTGTTAATAGGAATGGGTGTTGTATTTTGTCAAATATTTTTTCTGCATCCGTTGAGATGATATCATTTCTGCTAGTTTTGTTGTTGATATGATCAATTATGCTGATAATTTCCCTAATATTGAACCAGCCTTGAATTCCTGGTTTAAATTTGACCTAGTCATAGTATATTAATCTTGTAATCTCAGTTGCTATTATTTTATTTAAATTGCTAAATAAATTTATATTTGCTATTTTATTTAAATTGCTAATTATTGTTAACTAAAGTTACTGTAATCTTTTTGATACTATTTTAAATTTAAAATCTTTGCATCTCTACCCTTAAGGGAAATTGGTCAATAATTTTATTGTTCTGTTTTGACTCTTCCCAGTTTAGTTATGAGGAACATATTTGTATCATAAAAAGAATTTCGTAGGACTCCTTCTTCACCTATTTTCCCAAATAGTTTATATAATGTAATCAGTTGTTGTTTAAATATTTGATAGAATTCACTTGTAAATCCATCTGTCTCTGAAGGTTATTTCTTAGGAAGCTTATTGGTGGATTATTCAATTGTTTGGTGTGTGTTTTTTTTTTTCCTGAAATGAGGTTACATAAATATTTTACTTCCTCTTCCATTAATCTGGGCAATTTATACGTGTGTGTGTGTGTTTGTGTGTGTGTATGTGTGTGTGTATATGTGTGTGTATGTGTGTGTATATATGTGTATGTGTATATTGTATATATATAGTCATCCATTTCACAATTGTCAAATTTATTGGCATACAGTTGGGCAAAATAGATCCTAATTATTGTTTTCATTTCCTCTTCATTGGCGGTAAATTCACCCTGTTTATTTTTGATACTGGTAATTTGGTTTTTGTCTTTTTTTAAATCAAATTAACTAAAGGTTTATCTATTTTTTTTTCATAAAACCAGCTCTAAGCTTTATTTGTTAGTTTAATATTTTTCTTAATTTCAATTTTATAATCTCTCTTTTGGTTTTCATAATTTCTAATTTTGTTTTTAATTTGTAATTTGTCATTTGTTCTTTTTCTAGCTTTTTTAGTTGCATGCCCAAGTCATTGATCTCCTCATTCCTTATTTTATTCATGTAAGCATTTAGAGATATGATACTTCCCCTAAGAATGGCTTTTGCTCTATCCCATGAGTTTTGGCATGTTATCTTATAATTATCATTCTCTTGGATGGAGTTAATGATTGTTTCTGTGATTTGTTGTTTGACCAACTCATTCTTTATGGTTAGATTATTATTAGATTATTAATGTTGAGTCTATCTTTCCATTGTCCTTTATTACATGTAATTTTTTGCACCATTATCTGAAAAAAGGATGTATTTAATATTTCTGTTTTTCTGCATTGGATTGTGAGTGTTTTTTGCCCTAATATGTGGCCGATTTTAATGTAGGTACCATGTAACACTGAGAAAAAATATATATTCCTTTCTATCCCCATTCAATTTTCTCCAAAGGTCAATCACATCTAACTTTTCTAAAATTCTATTCTTCTCCTTAACTTATTTTTTATTTTGTTTTATTTTTTTTTCATTTAACAAGCTTACTTTAATCAAACAAACATAGCATTTACCTAGTTCAGAGGGAAAAAGTCAGCACCCCGAACTTCAGAGTATACAGACAGTAGTTTCAAAATAGAGAAACAGACAGATCAAGCAGACAGGTTTCCAAACTACCCAAACATTATCAATACTAAAATCACAGTTAGTAGAGAGGGAAGCATCAACATCTGGGTTTTCAAAGCCAGGGGGCTGTCAATGGCTGCCCAGAGACTCATCTGGTCAAATCACCAAACACTTCTCAAAGTGAGCCCCAAAGCAAAGCCTCCCATTAGGCTTTATATAGCCTTATCCTGGCCCAGAGAATGTAACAACCTTCTTGACCCACTGACCAATCACAAAGTATCAAGGTGTGGGCTTTCTTGAAAAACAAGCCTCCCATCACAAGCTCCAGGTACACTTAACCTAGGGGCAGGGAAGATCTTTAAATCTTCATTTTCATTACATTCAGCTTCAAGATCTTTCATGCCCATAGCATACACAATTTACATTTGAATTAGCACTAAACATCTCTTAGGTCACATTTTCCAGGTACATAAGGAAATCACAATATAATCTCAAAGTACAATAGTCCAAGTCTTCCACTCATGGGGCAAAGTCTTGATTAACTGAATTAGTCACTTATCAGTAACAATATCTCAAAATACTCAAAGGACAATCAGTCACTTATTCAGCAAAGTCTTACTAAATATGCCCATAGCATAGACAATTTACATTTCAATTAGCACTAACCATCTCTTAGGTCATATTTTCAAGGTACATTTAAAGTTACCAAAGTGGCCACTGGGCCTTAAAACACAAAGTACATTGCATTATCACATCAATTCAAAACAAGAGTCCAAATAAATTAACTTCTTTTTATTTATCTAGTTCTGAAATGGGGAGGTTAAGGTCCATCACTAGTATGGTTTTGTTGTATATTTCTTCCTGTATCTCCCTTAACTTCTCTTTAAAGAATTTGGGTGCTTGGGGTGGCTAGGTGGCACAGTGAGTAAGAGCACCAGCACTGGAGTCGGGAGGACCCGGGGTCCATTATGGCCTCAGAAAATGAGCACCCACATATAAATAATGACTGGCCATGTAACCTTGAGCAAGTTACTTAACCCCAATTGCTTAAAAAAAAGAATTTGGGTGCTATGCCACTTGGTGCCTATACATTTAGTAAAGATTTTACTTCATTTCCTATGACATCTTTTAGTGGGATGTAGTTTCTTTCCTTATCTCTTTTAATTAGATCTATTTTTGTTTTTGCTTTGTATGAGATCAGGATTGCTACCGCTCCTTTTTTTTTTTAAACTTCAGCTGAAGAATTATATATTCTGCTCCAGCCTTTTACCCTTCCTCTGTCTATATCCCTCTGCTTCAAAGCTGTGTCTTGTAAACATCATATTGTCAGATTGTAGTTTTTAAGCCACTCTGCTATCTACTTATCTATTTCTGTTTTATGTTCATCCCATTCACATCCAAAGTTATGCTTACTGTGTCTTTCTCTGCATTCTATTCCCACACCCCCTCACCCCACCCCTATTTAGGCTTTTATTTCTTCTTTTTCCCTTTTCTTCCTCATTAGAGTCTTATTTTGACCACTACCTCTCTATCATCATATCAAAGTCAACCTATGCCCATATTATCTGTCTTGGTATGCCCCTTTTAAATGTCATAATAAAGATACAGTTCTCAAGAGTAACAAGTGTCATTTTCCCTTTTAGAGATATAAACAGTTTGCATTTATTAAAAACAGTTTGTTGCTGTTTTCTTTCCTGTTCACCTTTTTGTGCATCTCTTGAGTCTTGTATTTGAAGATAAAGTTTTTTTTGTTGAGCTCTGGTCTTTTTGTCAGGAGGCTTTGGAAGTCAACTATATCATTGAATGTCCATCTTGTTCCCTGAAATATAATTCTAAATTTTACTGGTTAGTTGATTCTTGGTTGTAATCCAAGCTCCTTTGCCTTATGGAATATCATATTTCACACCTTCTGATCTTTTAATGTTGAATCTGCAAGGTCCTGCATAATCCTGACTGTAGTTCCGTGATATTTAAATTGCTTCTCTTTGACTGCTTATAGTAGTTTCTCCTTGACTTGGTAATTTCAGTATTGAATCTCTATAGTATTCATTTTCCTAACTAAAACCAGGCCTTGCTAAGTGGCGGCAAGGAAGATCCTTGTCCCAGACAACCCTTTTTTGGAAACTTAGAGTGTAATTAATTATATACTATTTAAACATTAGAGATAATCTGAAATATATGACGAAAGATGGTGATGTTAAAGCAGAATGGAACTTATGTAGAAGAAAGTCTTCTAATTAAACTTCTAATTTAAATATGGTGAAAACATAATAGTGGCAAGATTCTAAGGAAAAAAAAGAAAACCTCTCTCTGTCCTCAGGTTGTTATGCAAATGAACAACTGTACAGGGATTTGAGTGTCTACTATGTGCCTAGTACTGTGCTTGTCACTGAGTAGACAAAGACAAAACAAAATCAAGTAATACCATCTGCACTCAAAAAGCCTATAATCCATTTGAGGTAAATTATATGCCCTTAAACAAATATTAAACATTTTAATTATTTAAAAACAAACATGTTTTTATTGTTATAGAGAACAAAATATGGACTAAATATATATGAAATAACATTGGGTGAAGAGAAAGGATTAATGATGGAAGTGGGTATTTAATTTACTTGGGAGGAACTTCTTGGGCTTATTCTTTAAGTGAGGCCTGGATTTCAACATGATAGAAGAGAGTATTAAAGATGACATTTGCAAGTTTTGCCAAGGCACAGACATGGAAGAGGAAATGTATAATACAGAGAACATCAAATAGGCTAATTTAGCCAGAATATAAATTCCTTGGAGCGGTGTTTGGGAGTGACTATAGAAAACCAACTTAGAAAGATAGCAAGAAGAAAAAGCTTAAAGAAGTTGGAATGGAAAACAAAGACACATACTAAGACACATGAGCACCAGGTGGTAGATGAGTTACTTGCAAAATGTTTACTCTCCCAGTCACCCTTTGATGGGAGGAGGAATAATTACGCACCGTTTGAAGAGTCATTATAGCTTAATCTACAGAAGACATGATTTCTGACAATATAAAATATTATCAATCAGTACTGAAGAAGACTCATCATTGTATACTCAAATCATATTCTACTCCAATGAGTCTCCTTGTGACTGTCACAGCAAGCACATGCTAAGTCCCTGCCATGTATTAATGGCTTATTTGGGGATCCTCCTCTGCTGCCATGTCTTTGAATACTAGTCCCTGAACTTTACACTTAGCAGAAGGGGTAAATTCTGATGCTTTCCAGGTCGGTGAACACAACGAAAATATAGGCAAGAAGCTGAGAGACTTCCAGTGTGGATAACTTCATAAAGGAAAGACTACCATGCTGGTACTAGTCTTGTCTTTTTAGAGGTTACTTCAAGAAGGGCCTTCACACGGTGGTCAGAAGAAGTAATACAAAAGACTCATGATGGAAAGGGGAGAAAGAACTACAGAGTCTGAATGCAAATTGAAGCAAACCACTTGTTCTCCCTGTTTTGTGTTTTGTTTTGTTTTATCCCTTCTTTCTCATTTTTGACTCCATTGGTTATAATTCTTCTTTACATCTCAATTAATGTTTGATGTGAAGGTATTTGTAGAACCTATATTTGATTGCATGTCTCCATGGAGGTGGGGGAGAAGAACAAGGAGAAAATTTGAAACTCAAGGGATTGTGGAACTGAATGCTGTAAACTAAAAGTAAATACATATTTTTTAAAAAAGAAGACTAGATACAAAGACACTCTCAAGGTCTCTCTCATTAACTTTGGAATTGATTGTGTGAGACACTGGCACAGGATTGTTCAGCATGGCATGCCCACATCAGAGAAGGTACTGTGCTCTGAGAGCAAAGCAGAATTGAAAGAGCTCAAAGGAAACACAGGTTGTGCAAATTTGAAGAACCCACCTCAAATGTTCACAAGGACTACTTGTGCTCGACCTGTGGTAGAGCATTCCAAGCTCTTATTGTTTTGATCAGCCACAGTCAGACACATTGAAACTTGACTTTAACATAGTGATGTCATTTTCCTCATCTTTGAGAATAAAGGACGATAACCAATCAAGAAGGGGCTCAAGATTGCATAGCCTGTATCTCCAAATCTCCAGCAAATGGAAAGGGACAAAAGATGAATTGTGGGGCATACAAGAAAAAAAAAGATAAGGTGATAAAAGGGTTAAGAGAAAATAATTTCAACAGAAGTCTAGTGGACAGAAAGACAAAAAATTTTTAAAAGGATTAAAATCTTAAAAAGAGTACAAAATGATTTAAATATGTATTTTTTCTGAGATGGTGAACTTAGAGCGTCTGACTAGTGCATATTAAAATATAAACTTCTTGGAGTGAATGATTTTTTTACATTTTCTTTTCATCTTTAGAGCCTAACACAGATCTTGATATATAGTAGGAGATTAGCAAATGTGTTATGTTTAATTGATTATAGACATAGCCATAGACTTTGCAGAAAGCAGAGAAAGATAACAAGGAAATAAATAATGGTTGAAATAAGAAATTAATTTTGAAAAAAATTGTATGTCAAAAATAGTTTCCAATGGAACATTTATTATTATTTAATGAGTATATTAGGAAGAAATGAACCATTGATGAAAATTCTTTTTATTGTTGATAAAGAATTTTAAAATGTATTCAAGTGAAGGGTAATCTTGAAGGAGAGAAGAAAAAAATGTTTATTATCAAAACGGTTTGTGAATTTTCACCAAGCCAAAGTTCACAAGATGGGACAGGATGAGCAAAAATAACTTAAGGGTCATAGGTCTTCTAGAAATATATGACAAATAAAAGAACAGAATATTCTAATACTGGAAAGAAAAGAAAATCCCAGAAATTCTAAACATAGAGAACAAGCAAATATAGCATGAACTAACAGATAATTGCAATATGGAAGGAAGGGAGGAAGAGAGGGAAAGAGAGAGGGGGAGGGAAGAAGCAAAAGAGAGGAGAGGAAAGAATAGAATAGAAAGAAAAAAGAGAAGAGGGGGGAGTGGAGAGGAGAGGAGAGGACAGGAGATGACAGGAGAGGACAGGAGAGGACAGGAGGGGACAGGAGGGAAGAGGAGGGGGGAGGAGAGAGTAAGCATTAGTTATGTCTTCATTCTGTGGTGCCTGGTAGAGATACAAATACTTTAAAATGAAAGTTCCTTCCATCAAG
Source organism: Gymnobelideus leadbeateri (assembly GCA_011680675.1). Classification (NCBI taxonomy): domain Eukaryota; kingdom Metazoa; phylum Chordata; class Mammalia; order Diprotodontia; family Petauridae; genus Gymnobelideus; species Gymnobelideus leadbeateri. The sequence goes on from WOXC01000245.1 coordinate 815,057, forward strand.
GAGTTTACAGTCAAATAGGGAGAGGCAGTTGTAGCAGCAAGCACCCCAATATCCCCAGGGTGACTGCCAGCACAGGTTCTTAGATCTGCTTTTCAAAAGGAAAGCAACTCAAAATGGGTTAACAAGCTTACTTTAATCAAACAAACACACATTACCTAGTTCAGGGGAAAAAGGTCAGCACCCCAAACTTCAGAGTTACAGAACTTACAGATCAAACAGACAGACTTCCAAACTGTCCAACCATTATATCAATACCAAATCACAGTTACCAGAGAGGGAAGCATCAACATCTGGGTTTTCAAAGCCGGGGGGCTCTCAACAACGGCTTCCCAGAGTCTCATCTGATCAAATCACACAACACTTCTCAAAGTGAGCCCCAAAGCAAAGCCTCTCATCAGAGTTTATATAGCCTTCTCCTGGCTCAGAGAATGTAACAACCTTCTTGACCCCACTGCCCAATCACAAAGTATCAAGGTGTGGGCTTTCCTGAAAAACAAGCCTCCCACCACAGGCTCCAGGTGCACTTAAGCTAGGGGCAGGGAAGATCTTTAAATTTGCATTTCCATTACAGCAGTCTATAAAAAGGATCCAAAATGTGAATTAGGGGAATAGAAGATCTGGAAGAGGTACATATTTTGCAGTCCAGAAAGTTAGGAAGAGTGTTTGTATCAGAGTGAAGAAAAGATTGCCTAAGTCCTTCCACAAAATTCCACAAGAAGACAGGAGAAGGGAAGTAGGACTAATTCACAGAGTGATATTCTTTGGTGAGCAGGCCTCAGTGCTCCTGAGGGCATAGTGGTCCCATGTGATGAGGCCAATTCTTGGATGATACAGCAGACTTTGAAGTCCAGAATGTCTGGAAGAGGCTTGGGAGTAGAAGGAAAATAGAATTTGTATTTCATGTTTGAGGCAATGGAGAGTCACTGAAAAGTTACCCTTTGGGTTGACAAAGCATTACAATGGAAGGAATATTTATCTTTGAGTCAGATGTTCTTGTTTCAAATTTTGCCACACTCACTCACAACTTTTAAAACCTTGGGCAAAGCATTAAACCTCTATAAGCATCATTTTCATCATCTTTAAATTAGGAATTTGAATGAGATGAATTCTAATATGCCTTCTAGCTTTAAACCTGTGTTCCTAAGATTCAAGCTAAGGGAAAAAATATTAAAATTCGGCAGGTATTTAGAGAATAGATTGGAGAGTGGAGAAACCAGATGAAAATAAGTCAATTAAAAGATTATTATAATAATTCAAATGAGAGGTGATATTGACTTTAATTATGGTGCAGATCATGGGAGTGAGGAAGGGAGACAGAAGCAAGAGATATTGAGGGCATAAATTGACAAGACCAGTCAATTGTTTAGAAGGGCTTAGGGGTAAGAAGGGAGAAAAAGTAAAGGGATCAAGATCTGAGGCTAAAAACCTGGGAACTTCAAGCTTTAGAACTTAGAAGAAAAATACTCTGGACAAAAATTGAGAAGCTAGCAACACTTAAGTTGTTTTGTGGTAAGATAATAGGATTTATTTTGCACACGTTAAACTTGATGTGATTAATCATATTGTGTTGGGGATATGCTAGTAACTACAATGAAAAACAAAATGTACTTTCCAAAGCAGCTCAAATATGGCCAGAAAATTTAAAAAATATTGAAGCAAATCTGGATCACATTCTAGGAGCTGAATAAACTAAAAGAAATATTCCTCCTCATTCATTTCTTGACATAGTTGATAACATGAAATTTACTCAAGGTTGAAAAAGAATAGATGAACATTCAACTTTGCCACCAATGTATAATCTTAATGAGGCCTAATAATGTGATGCAATATAAAAAAAAAAAAGAATTGGCAATGGAGTCACAAGATATATGTTCAAATGTCATCTTTCCTTTCTACATCTGTGACCCGGGCCTCATTTTGATCAAGTGCAAAGATGAAAGAGATAGATTGTATGACTTCTGATGAGCCTTTCATCTCAAGATATATAATACTATGAAATACCAGTACACACCTACAATATCCCTAGTGACAAATCTGAAGAGATAGTTTTGAAGAATCACAGAATTCTAAAGCTGGGAGGGACCCAAGATGTTATCTTGCATGAAAAGGGTCTTCAACAAACCTAACAGAAGGTCGCATTTTCCTGTTCCTATGAAAGAGGAAAGAGTACCTCCCTGGGAAACCAATTTTACTCTCTATAGTTCTAATTATCCATAAGTTTTCCCTCTTATAATAAGCCTAAATTTACCTTTTTTGAGAAACTTTCCATAATTGATCGTGGTTCTGCCCTCTGTAAAAATGAGTGAAATTCTTATTTCTATAACAACCTTTCAAAAAGTCTGACAGATATCACTCTGTTTTCCAGCTTAAGCAGCCCCAGTTCTTTCAACTCTTGTTTATATGTCATGAGTGGAAGACTCCACCAGACTGACAATCTTTCTGTGGACATCCTCTACATTATCACCATCATCCGTAAAATGGGACAAAAACTGAAGAAAATACTTCTTATATTTTAAGGCAGAATATGGTGGGACATCCATTTCCTTATCACTGCAGGTAGGGCTCCCCTATTGACTGTGTGAATAAATTGATGAAACAGTTTTTATTAAATAATTTTATAAGAAAAACTGCCGATGGTGGGAATAGAAACACAGGATAGTTGTTTCTCTGAAGCAGCTTACATTTTATTTTATTTTTTTTAGATAGCTGTCTTCCAACTGCAAGTTTGCTATAGAATTTCAGTCTTCTTTAATGTGTACCTACAAAGCAGCTTCTTTTGTGTGATTTCCATGGATTAAACCATAACCCTTTTGGATACTGAAACACTTCTGGGTGCCAAATTTTGGTGTCTATAACTTTCTTTATGACTCCAGCTTTCTTCCATATCATACCATTGACACATTTGGGGATGGCAGTCTACTACATCCCCCATTTGTTTGGAGAGAGAGTACTATCTCATAAGATCTGTTACAACTTGTGCTTGGAAAGTTCATTTGTTTTAACCATCAGTATGTCTTTGAATCTCTGTACAATAGATAAAAATCTCTATTAATAAAATAGTATGATTAATATCTATTGAATATGATCCTATTTCATTTTGATCAGCATTATTCGATGTATTTACATATTTTGAACCCTAATCACTGATATCAACTAGAACCAAAAATTCTTATGGATGATGAAAAGCAAACTCTATAATATAGTTTCATAAAATCAACACACACACAGAGTTTTCTAGATAGTTGGAGAAAATGAATAATTATATAATATTAATGAAGAAGATTTAAAAACTTAGGAACAGAGTATGATCATGGTGGGGTGGGAGTGAAAACTAATCAACAATTTAAAATATCTAATGGTTACATCCTAATTTTCCAGCTAGATGTGAGTTAAGAAACAGAGTCCTCCAATTGATATTCTTTACCAAGAGTTACATATTTTCAGCTCTAACAAGAATCATCTCTTTATTTAGTATGTATGGAAGGTTTCAGCAAGTGTAGGAGCAGTCAGAAAGTTGAGATTCCATAAGTTAAGCTGTCATGCACTGAACATTCTGCAGAGAACAACCTTAATGGGCATTTTCCCACCTCTGCTAGTCTTCTGTTTTCACCTCCCCAGGTTCATATTTCACACACAACTCTAATCATAGTATTTATTGTTGCCCTCAAGGCAGAGAAATGAGAAAGGGTAAGGCAAAGATACACGGGCTGTCTCAGTGGACTGCATATCATCGTACAGTGTTAGTCTTGGGGAATCCCAATTCTACACAAAAGAAAAAGGGGACTTAACTACAAGCAGCTACCATCATGCCATCAATCAGCAATCCCTGCCATATATATTCTGAGGAGCAGCATGCCATTTTTGAAGAAACAGTGTATCTCCAGTGTCATGTACCCTCTCCAATTATTTACAGGTTTGCTCTCAAAACTGGTTGCTAATGAAGGGTCCTTTTTATTCTTTTCAGTAGTTTCTTGGTCTCCTCCCATTTGGCAAAACTCTGATAACCTGATAAATTAGTTTCATCCTTGTTATTTGTTTTGTTGTTATTGTGGCTATTTTGTTTAAATCAATCCACCTAACCAATACGTCCAAGTAATTTTTTTGTTACTCAAACTAGGGATTTCATTGTCATAGTGATTAACAACAACAATAATAATAATAATAACATATTATCATTTGGATAAAACTTTAAGGTTGAAAAAGCACCTTAGGCATGTTCATTCACGATCCTTACAATAATGGTGTACTGAAATTAACCCCATTTTCCAGATGCAGAAAATGAGACAAAATAATTTACTTGTAGAGTCAGATAGCTAGTTAAGTGTCTGAGGTAAGTCTTCTTGAATCCAAATCCTGAACTCAGTACATTGTCTTAGGAAGGAAATTCCCTTTTTTAATGCAGAGTGCTGAATCGTAAGGAACTTACAGTTTTAGAGAGTTGCCTAGGATCTGGGAAGTTAAAAGTTTAATTGGGGTTACATAATCAAAAGCAGACTTGAACCAAAGGCTTCTGAGACTTGCTCTCAATCGATCAATTGCCTACTATGCCATTCACTGTATTAGGCTTTGGTGATACAAACGGAAAATTGAAATCAGTTCTGACCTTCAAGTAACCTATATTCTACTGAGACAACAAGTGTTCTGATACAACTGACTTTGGAGTAACTCTTCAATGAAAACAAACAAACAAACAAATAAATAAATATATGCATACATACACACACACACACACACACACACACACATAAACAAGTCTCTTTTTACGCACTAAGGACAAAAACACCTACCTCCCTGGGTTGTGAAAATCAAATAAGATAATATATGTGAAACGTATGCAGTACAGTGTCTAGAATATAGTATGATTATTATTACTTCTACTTGTTCCTAAATATGTGAAAATTGTTGTATTAGTTAAAAATTATCAATCAATAAGTAAAAAAAGTAGCCTGTGCTATGTGCCAAGTACTATGGAAGCAAATTCAAAAGGGTAGTTCTTTGCCCCTAAAGAGTTTTCATTCTAATTAAGGAAACAAATATGCCTAGTGTAATTGGCTCAAATTCTTTATTCCTTTCTTTTGTTGGAGATATAGAATGAAGGGATGTATCTAAGATATATTAGATAAGGGTCAGCTGTTTAAATGAACAATGATAACATTTTCTGGATGAAGGGATATGATTTTGTCTCTCATGCAGTCTACAAGGGGTAAGAAAAGTCACCCAATACACCTCTCAGGATCCAATGGTCTCAAAGGGAAAAACTTCCTCTTTAGAAAAGGCAAATAATTCTGGGGGTCATATATTTCTCTTGTGCTAATATCTGAATAAGATGTTTCTAGTTGAAGTAGACTTATTCCTCATGCTAGACTGAAATATTGAAGATCTGTCTAATATATATGTGACTTTGCTGTGTATCATCCTAATTAAAATGAATAGGAAAGTACACCATGTAACTATGTACTTGAATTAAATTCTAAAAAAAGAAATGTGAAGTCATACTAATGCAAATCTTATATTTCTCTTTATTATTTAATATGCTATATATATATATACATCCACATAAAAAGCACCAAAGGTATGTATGTATATATATATATATATATATATATATATATATATATATATATAGCTGTATGCATGCATATGTGTGTATTCACATAGATACATATCAAAGAAATCAACGACAGAGGGAAAACTGCATATATGCAAAAAATTTAAGTAATTTTTGTAGTAGCAACAAAATGGGAATACAGTGAAGATTTGATGATTAATGAATCTCTGAACAAATTGTAGGAGATAGATGTAATTGTGGTGTTAGAAGAAATGGTGACATGAAGCATTCAGAGAAGTTTGGGAAGACTTTATGAACTGATGCAAAGTAAGTATGATGCATTAGGAAAGAACCTTAGATTATAAGTTAGAGAGACTGGTTTCACATCATAACTCTTACGTTTACACTCATCTCATCATGGGACAGTCTCTTAATTTTCCTTGACCTCAGTTTCTTCAACTGCTAAATGAAGATATTGGACTAGATGACCACTTATATTCTTTCCATCTCCTAAATCTATCATCCAGAGGTTTTGAAGTAAGTAAATAACTATTGGAAATAATAAAAGGGAGGCAAGAAGAACAATGATAATGATATTCCTGATTTGTTGCCTCTTATATTAGTTCTGGTTGTAAGGAATAATGTTCAAAAAATTCTTACTTTTTGTTATAAAACATAACTATTATAAAGTGAAATTTTGTTTTGTTTTGATATGAATACCTCACAAAATATCTTATTTAAAAAAGAAATACAATTTCTTATGTGAGTCTCAACTTTTTCTCTCATTAGAATAGCTAAAACAGTCTTTTCCTTATGTACAAATTCAAATACAAGAAATTAATCATTTGAATTGATGAGTGCCTAGGGAATAAATGCCACTATCATTAAACTTTAAATATTGCATTGTTTTAAGAAATACTTTGTGCTGGCAAAATACAAAACTCTCCAGCCCTCCCCATGTACAAGCTGTTCCCTTTTTTCCCTAGAAGACAAGCTAATGGTGTATGGAAAAGCTTTGTATTTTTCACTCAAGCCAGCAGTGTTAAGATAAAAAGAACAGATCTTCTTAGAAACATGTTGTATATTAAATCACAGGTCTGAGACAAATGTGCCTTTTAAATCCATTTTCAGCCAGACAACCTTTTTCTGTGTTGTTATTTGTCAGGCATTTGGCAGTGGAGAAGGTAGAGAATCACAAATAAAAATTAAAAAAAACTCTCCCACAATTAAAATAAGATAAACATGAATAAGGGATTCTAAAGTATGTTATAATTCAAAATCAAATAGCTAAGTTGGGTACCTGAGGTATAATCAATGGTTTAGAAATGCCTCATCTTAACTTCTGGATGAAGTTTTATAATCCTTTCTTCCAATCCAGTGACTCAATACAATCCAAGGATTTGGTATATGTAAAACACTCTACTATAGGATCAGGAAACACAGAACTCAAGGAGCTTATATTTGACTTTGGGATGCAATTCTTCTCCCTCTCCTGGCCACTTGCTCCAGAGGAGAAAGGGAGGATGGTGACTTTGCACAGCTCTACCTGACTTAAATCCAATTCACTTGTATGTCACAGCATCACTTCCCTGATGTCATGGTCCTCTTCAAGGATAAAGGACAAATAGTTGTCACCTCTGTGAGTAGAGAGCTGCTACCTAGGTAGGTTCCTTCCTCCCTTCCTTCTTTCCTTCCTCCTTCCCTCCTTATCTCTCTCTCTCTCTCTCTCTCTCTCTCTCTCTCTCTCTCTCTCTCTCGTTCTTTCTTCTCCCTCCACATACAGTATCACACCCTGACTGGCGTTTCTGGTTTTTCAAGGCTTGGATCAGCTTCTTTATTTGCCTCTATTCTATCCTAAACCTATTCCTTTATTTGAAATGTTTCTTGAAAATAAAAATGAAAAAAAGGCCATGCACCTGTCTACATGCTTACCCTTCAAATGAAGAAAGAGGCAAACAACAGAAATATAAGGTGAAGAATGAGGAAAACATCAAAAAGTGCTTAAGTATTTCTAAAGCATAGGTCCTGGGTAAGGACAAATATTGGAAAAGAGCAAAAGAAAAGTGGGTGCTCTGTATTCCTAAATGCAAGCTCATGATGAGTTTTCCACAGATCCTTTGCCATGATGGTAAGGAATTCTGAAAAGTGACTTTAGCATTGCCTCTGAATGCAGTCTCACTCATTTCTTCATAGGGCATAGGAGAGAATATTAGAAATGGGGAGGAAGAGTATCAGACTTCTGTAAGAGTTTCTTCAACAGTTCCTGGAACATATCAACTCCAGCAAAGCATGACAGCAAATTGCATGTTGACCCCTGCCCCCACTCCACATGAGATATAAACAAATCTGGTTTCCCACCCAGATTGAGAGGAGGCCCAAATACCCCACACATACCATGGACCCATAGCAATTGGGATTGTAATTGGCTGTTATCCTCAAAGTCAAGCCTAAGTAGAGAGGTGAACTTTCTTTGGGCTAAATAAAGTCCAGAAAATCCCTACTTTACCTGAAATTAGAGTTATACAGTCATAATAATATTATAGAAATAAAGGTGAAAGAGACCTCAGTGGTCACCCGATCTAATCCGACCATTTTAAAAAATGAAGACAATGAAGCTCAAAGATCTTAAGTATTTGCCTAAGGTCACAGAGAGGGAGTGCCAGAGCTGGGATTCAAAATCAGTCTTAAAACTCTCTGTTAAGATATATTTTTTTCTAATATGCCCTTTTATTTCCCATAACTCAGCCTTACTTGTTAACTCATAGCAATCCCCAGCCAGACACATTACCATAGAAATTCTGGGGTGAAAGAAAGAAGGGTATTTTTCATGAATAATATAATTAGATGAAAATGTTCATAAAAAGTTGCAACAATTTTTTCATAAAATTTTTCATGCTTCAATATCTTTTTAATTGGGAAGTGCTCCTAGTAAAATATTTTAAATGAAACTTTAAAAATTATTTTTTTTAAAGTGGCAACTAGCCTTGGGTCAGCACAATTTTGATGGGCTCATTTAAATTAATACTCTGTGCCTATCCTTCTGTGGATAGCATCTTTCCTTGAGTTATGTATCTCCAGAGGACTCCTCCTCCTCTCTCTTTCTGGGTTATGATCTATGGCATGTCAGTGCATCATCAAAGCAAATTGCCTCTTCAATGATGTGTAAGTGTAATACATCATAGAAATGAGACATGCTTATAATGTATCACCTAGGAAAAAAAATGACTATCATCCTTGACAGACAAGGTCAAGGAGCAAATTCACTTAGCTAGAGAATAGTTCATCAGCTTCTTCCCATGCCAGGATGGGAGTTGTCTTTGAATGACCAGGGAAAATACAGACAGAGATAAAACATACACAAGCTGTGGGTGATCTATGGCAGGAGTGGGGAACTTGTAGCCTTCAGGACACATGTGACCTTCTAGTTCCTTAAGTGTGGCCTTTGACTGAGTTCAAGTTTTACAGAATGAATCCTTTTATGAAGGGGATTTTTTGTGTGAAGTTCGAATTCAGTCAAGGGGCTGCACTTGAGGACCTAGAGGGCTATATATGGCCTTGAAGCTGCAGGTTCCCCACCCCTGCTGAATGGAATAAATTGCATTGGGGAGAGAGTTGAACCTCTATTAGTGGATGAGAGAAGCTGAGTGGATGAGAGAAGAAAAGAATGCATTATCTATTGTCCAAGAAGCTAGTGAAAACCCTCTCTCTTCATAGCTAGTAGGTGTACTCTGTTGCCAAGACAAGTCTTCAAGCATGATAAAACCTCTCCATGATTATTCTAGCATCATATGCAAGAATTCAAATTCACCTCCATAACAATGTGAGGCAAAGAAGCAGGACTTCTGAGGTCATAGTTAAGAAGCACAGATACTTAAAGCATTTGGACTCCATTGAAGGAGAATAGATGCCAAATAAAAATGTAAGTAGGAGCAAGGTTTACATTATACCAAAGTTATTTGACATTTTAGAGGAAAACAAACAACTTTTTACAGACAAGAATGTCTGTGTAATTCAGCAATATGGGGCTTTATAAGACATTATGCATATTTATATCATTAAGTTCTGGCATGACAATGAAGTTATTATGCAAAGTCTAAAATTTTGGATTCATTAGTACATTTGGTTTCTTCTCATAAGGTTTCCTTACCTCCTGTCTCTCTGCCCTCTCCCCCTGCATCTGAACCAATCTATCTTCCATGTGACAGTAAAAATTATATTTTTACAAACCATAACAAAAATATGGTCAAGTCACACCCCACAGGATAAGACACACACACACACACACACACACACACACACACACACACACACCCCTCTTGAATGGATTCCAGGTTTTTTTTTTCATTAAAATTTTAACCCTGACTTCTTTCAAATATTTGTCATTTCAAGCCCTGCATTATTTACTTTGCTATAAGGGAAGAGGAAGGAAATGCACATTTATAAAGTCCTTACTATGTGCCAGGAACTGTGCTAATCACTTGACAGATGTTATCTCATTTTATCATCACAATAACACTTTGAAATCAATGCTTTTGTTGTCCCCGTTTTGCAGATGGGGAAAATGAAACAGATAGAGGTTAAGTGACTTCCCCTGGACCGTACAGCTAGTAAGAATCCAATGCATGTTTTAAACTCAGGCCTTCCTGACTCCAGGATAAGTGTTCTATCCATTGCCTATCTAACTGTATACTTTCTCCGTAGAATCACCTTTTGGAATCCCTAGCTTCCTTCAGGGTGTCACCATCTATGTAATAGTTTAATTGACCCACCCATTTGATAATGTTCTTTCCCTGTTGAAGTTACTCTCATTTACTAGATCTAGCATATATTTTCCTTTTACTCATCTATGTAGATCTGATGTTCTCCTCTTCACATCTTAAATAGAATGTAGTCTCTGAGAATAGGGGTGGCTTGATATGTTGCCTTATTATCCTTAACACAAAGCATACACAGTATGAAGGCAATTATTTTTTGGATGAACTGAAGTGAAAATGAAAAATTTTAAGTCTTGAATTTCCATTTACATCTAGCTGGCTTTAAAATCCTAGATGGCAAACTTCAAATAAAATAATAAGGCTACATTTTAAAGACTTGGGTTAGTCTCACTTGGGTTAGTATTGCCAAACAGGTTCATTTGAACCTGATAAAATATTTAGTAAAACTCGTGATTTTGTCAATGATGTATGTGTCAGCAGATAAGTCTTGAGTCAGGTAGACGTGAGTTCAGAATCCTACTTCTTGTGTGATATTATGTTAACTACTTATATCTTCTATACCTCGGTTTCCTTATGTGGAAAATATGGTTATGAGGGGGGATAGAGTTGGATTTGATGGTCTCTCATTTTCTTTCCCATTCTAAGTCTATGGCACTGAGGTTCAAAGAAGTGCCAGTGATCATGTACTTTACAAGAGACAAAGCTTGCCCAAAGCCAAGGTCTTCTGATTTTTCCAGATCAGGATATTTATTCTACTCCCAACTTTCTTGAAACATGCTTCACGAATAAGACTTTAGCAAAATATTAAGAAGAAATGCATATTTCAAATTTTTCTTGAAGCAGAAAAGATGACTTAGTGTTTGGATTACAAAACTTTTCCTATAAATTTCGTGGCATGTTGTAGAGATTGTCTAGGCCTAGGCTAGACCTATGATCCATTCCAAATCTAAGATTCTTCAATAGATAGGAGAAAATTAAGCAATGGGACTTGAAGAACATCTAATAATCAAAAGCAAGTGTTTGATCTATCAGAAGTAAAAAAAAAATGACATGAGTTAACACTTTCATGGTGTCAGAACACATTGCATCCATCATATCCCATTTGAACCTTTGTAATAACTCAGTGAAGTAGTTACCAAAAGTATTTTTATCTCCATTTTACTGGAAAGAAAAATGAGGTTGAGTAGACTGCTTATAGTATATTAGATATGTAATCTGAATGAAATCCCTCTATGATTTCAAGCTCAGGAGACATTCTACTATATCATAGTGCCTATCATGAAAATAAGTAAGTATATAAAATTAATAACCAATTTAAAGGCATTCTTTGGGTCCAAAGAATAGTCTTGAATGAATGAATTTGCTTGAACTCAAAACTCTTGCTTTATGTGAATTAAAATTTTCTGCAGATAAATTACATTGCTAAAAATAAACTCAGACAACTATTTCTACCTTCTTTGACTTTAAAAGAGGAACATATTTGAAACAATAGCTATATAATTCAGATCAAATCTTTCTAATTAAATGATTATTTACTTTGACCTGAATTGTATACATATATCGAATTTAGTTTACCAAATGTTTATTTTAAGACTTAGGGAGATATCTGAAGTTTGAAAAAAAAAGGCAGAAATTGCTTTAGTCCCCAATAAAATGATATGAGTTAAGCAACTCCACAGGATGCCCTAGCAGGCTTAAAATTTATGGGAGAAGGTAAAGGAAAAGGAAAAGGGAAAAGGAAGGTAGGCGCCCTATTAAAATTATGTATTGTTGTTTGGTCATTCTAATCAGGTCTGATTCTCTGTGACACCATTTCAAGTTTTCTTGGCAAAGAAACTGTAGTGGTTTGCCTTTTTCTTTCCCCAGCTCATATTACAGATGAGGAACTAAGGTAAACAGGGTTAAATGACTTGCCCAGGGTCACATAACTAGTAAGTGTTGGAGACCAAATTTGAACTCAGAAAGACAAGTCTTTCTGACTTGGCACACTATTAAAATAGTCAAGTTCTAATATTTATTAATAAGAAGCTTTTGCTGTATTCTTTGAGAAAACAAGATTTTATGTAGAGGACAAGTGATTTTTATTTGAATCATGTTATTCTAGAAATAACACTGAATCATTTGCATTTATCTGGTGAACTCTATTTTAGAAATGGGTAGTGTTGCAAAAGAATATTGTCAGGCAGTCAAAAATATTTATTAAGCACCTAACATGTGAGAGGAACTATGTTAAGTGCTAAAGATACAAATATGAAAGAAGAAAGGCAGTAAAATACCTTGCCAAAAATAAAATCTACATTTACTGACCACAACAAAAGTTGACCCTTCATTCTGTGGCTGTCAGTGTTTGACCTCTATTCAAGTTGATCAAAGCTCTTAATTTATGACTGACAAAATAGAGAATATGCTGTTTAACAATAATCATAAAATATAGATGATCAGTCATTCAAAAATATTTATTAAGGGCTCCCTATGTGGCAAATACTGTGCTAAGCATTAATGGTACAAAAAATAAAAGGTAAAATCAATCCTTGCCCTCAAGGAGATCACATTCAAATAAAGGAACCAACATTCAACTAGCTGGGAATAAACAAAATGCTTAGAGAGTTGATAGAAGTTAGTTTCAGAAATAAAGGTATTAGCAGTTGGGGATCCAGGCAAAGCCTCCTGCAAATGACTGTATTTGAGCTGTCTTGAAAGAAACAATTTAGAAAGCAAAAGAAATCATCATCAAACACTCATTTTCCCTACTGGAGTTCTTTCTAACCCCTGAAAGTTATACAGATGGGCACTAACCTACTTATCAGTTTGAGCAACTAGATGGTTTTTTGATAAAAGTTATTGTGTTATTTAAAAAAAAATCAGAACTCCCAGTATGTTAGGAAATACCCTTTGTTTATAAAGCTGACTTTGGGGGTGTAATGGAAATGCAAATTTAAAGATCTTCCCTGCCCCTAGCTTAAGTGCACCTGGAGCCTGTGGTGGGAGGCTTGTTTTTCAGGAAAGCCCACACCTTGATACTTTGTGATTGGGCAGTGGGTCCAGAAGGTTGTTACATTCTCTGAGCCAGGAGAAGGCTATATAAGCCCTGAGGAGAGGCTTTGCTTTGGGGCTCACTTTGAGAAGTGTTGTGTGATTTGACCAGATGAGACTCTGGGAAGCCGTTGTTGAGAGCCCCCCGGCTTTGAAAACCCAGATGTTGATGCTTCCCTCTCTGGTAACTGTGATTTGGTATTGATATAATGTTGGGACAGTTTGGAAGCCTGTCTGTAATCTGAAGTTCTGTAACTCTGAAGTTCGGGGTGCTGACCTTTTTCCCCTGAACTAGGTAATGTGTGTTTGTTTGATTAAAGTAAGCTTGTTAACCCATTTTGAGTTGCTTTCCTTTTGAAAAGCAGATCTAAGAACCTGTGTTGGCAGTCACCCATGGGATATTGGGGTGCTTGCCGCTACAGGGGGGTAGGTTTGTTTCAGGGGAAAATAATACTATTTTCCCTAAGCAAAATTCCCTGTGCATATCAAACAGGAATTAGAAAATTCCATGCATTTTTTTATTCATAATCTCTGATCATTCTGTTCCTTTCCCTGAAAGCAACAAATAAAACCAACAAAAGAGAGATGCCACTGGCCATTCTCTTTTATTATTCATAAGTGAGAGCTATTACTAAAGCTAACACCACATGCTATGGAAGTCTTCTCATTCCATCCTCCTAGTGACCTAGTGAGCAACATGCTTGTCTGGAACAGGAGAATACATGTTCTGGCATCATTTCAAATCATCTGTTCCATCAAGTCAACTGTGCGTTTGAATATTTATTTTTAGCAAAAGCTCACATCCAAGAATGTGGTATTATCACTGAAATGTCTACAGTTCAATGGCAGCCCAATGAACTCAGATCATTCCTACATACACTCTTCCTGACCACACATTTTTACAATTGACCTTTGGTGCTAAATTCTTTTGGAAATGATAGTTTAGTCAAATTTTTCTTATTGTTTCAGTGTTATCTGAACATTTTTTCTTTTTATTATTATTTTTCCTTTTTTTGGCCTACAGTAATGTAACCTCTCATTTGTTCATTTAGCATAACAAGGGAAAAAGGGTATATATAGGGAGGGGGTGATACACATTAGCTTGATGCTGTCTTGCCCATAATAGGTATTGTAAAGTGTTTAGCATGGTGCCTGGAATAGAGCAGGTGTTACATAAATGTATAATGATGATGGTGGTGGTTGTGGTGGTGGTGGTGGTGGTGGTGGTGATGATGATGATGATGATGATGATGATGATGAAGATGACATGGAAAAACGCTCCAGGCAATAGAAGACAACATTGGATAATCCATCTGCTTGTGTATTGAAGGCAATTTAATAGACATGAAGGAAATTATTCCAAGAAATTTTATTTTTTGGAGGAGTGTTGATGCATACTTTCCTTTATATCCTTATGTTAGAAGAGTGTCTTTAGTTTCAACCTTACTTTATTCTCAGGGCATGTACATAAAACTAATACATTAACTGTTTTTCAAGATTCTAAAAATTTTAGAGGATTTTTCTCCACTTTATTTTAGATCACATATTCTCTCTGTTTGACCTATGAGACTATCTCACTGGCTCTGTCTTTTGCTGTGAAACTGAGCGGGTATATATATCTGGATCTATGGGCTCTCAATCACAGGGAGGCCAGGCAGCACTCACTTTCTTGGCCCTTTCTTATTTCTTCCTTCAGAAAGGCCTCAAAACACTGGAAGATAATGTCATTGAAATTATTTTGGCTACAAAATGCTTTTTAAAAGTCACTCCTTCCATTTATGATTTCCAGATCAAATTGGCCATTCGAGGATCTGAGTCTAAGAGTAAATCACAACCAGTTCTTTCCAGTAGCCAAGGCAGGAATTAGAAATAGAGGGAGGTAGTAGGTTAGGGCATGGGAATGTTCCAGTTTTCCTTCATAGTGATGTTCAGCTTAGTGGTAACATCTAAGAACTCATTTCCAAGTCTCTCCAGGCTTTCAGCCTTGGCCCACATTTAGAGTACACATCTAGAGGCATCAGTTGAACTCCCACCTCCTACTTTCTGTAGTGGTTAATCTCAGTCATAAGATAAGGCCATCTAAGTACCTGTATTTGTCAGTAATTGTTTCAGGTAGAAAGAAGAAAGTTTAATTGGCTAGGTCTAATCTTTGAAAACAAACAAAAATAAATTCCAGTTTGGAAAATGATGATGTTGTTAAAGGATTAGGCCTTGGGTGAAAATGTCCTGCTGCTTGGATGACTAGAAGCAAAGGGATTTGGGTTTCTGCTTTGTAAACACATCTTTAAAGTGGATTTGAGATTTCCATGGGCATTCTCTGCTGGATTTGGCAGTTACCAAAAAAATAAAAATAAAAACTACACATTTTCCTATTTGAGAGAAAAGCAAGGACAGATGCACAGCCCCCCACCGCCGTTCTCAATATCTTCTTCCAAAGGCAAGTCTTAAAGTACTCTTAGCTAAAAGAAAGCCACAAAGCTTCAAGAGGCAAGCAGAAAATGATGAGCCAGTTGGAACTAGTTAAGAAAGCAGCTCTTAGTAAGACTGTTCTAGGGCAACATTGCCACAGGGAAAGAGCCCTGGTTTAGGAGACTGAAAAAATGGATTTAAATCCTGGCTTTTCTGCTTATTGCACGAGTGACCTTGGAATAATTGCTTCCCTCCTAGGGCCTCAGTTTCCACATCTATAAAATAAGGTGTTGGATTAAATGCTAAGGTCCTTTAAATCTCTTAATCTTATTATAGTGCTCTACTGTCCTGGATAGATAGAAAAATGATGCTGGCTTATGCTATGAGTGTTTATTTCATTTCTTAGAACCTTTAGAAAGAGAGAAACAGGGATCCAAATAACAATAGCTCATAGTCAAGGATTACTCAAATGTTTTGTAAATCATTAACTTGAAGTGACATCTGTTGTTGTTGTTGATTTTCAGTCATATCCAACTTTTCGTGTCCCCATTTGGAGTTTGCTTGGCAAAGATACTGGAGTGGATTGCCATTTCTTTCTCTAGCTCATTTTACAGATGAGGAAACTGAGGTAGCAAACAGAGTTAAGTGACTTTCCTAGGGTAACAAAGCTTATAAGTATCTGAAACCAAATTTGAAATCCTTAAGGTGAGTCTTCCTGATTTTAAACCCAGTATTCTATCCACTGTGGCACCTGGCTGTCTGAAGTGACATCACTTGCCCTCAAATCGCTGATGGAAAGACAAAGAATAAAAGTTAGAAATTAACTTACTGGTAGTTAAGTCTTTTAGGTTCCCCAGAGTCCCATTATCAGAGCAGATTAGCATCCAGTGTGGCATAGGCTACTTTTTGGTTGTAGCTAGTGTCCATAAGAAAACATTTTCTGAGAAGTGGGCTAAGAGTTGTACTATATATTACCTGTTGATGGAATTCAGAAGCAGAGTTATGTGGTACAATGAGAGCATGCCACAGAATGAGGAAGGCCTGGGTTCCAGTTTGTCTCTGACATGACTCTGGGAAATTCAGTTAACCCCTCGATGCCTCTGGCCAACTCTCTGAGACAAAAAATTAGAGAGCAGGTGCAAAGGAATACTGGTTATGGGAGATTCTTCACTGGGAGTTCCCACTGCCAACTAAATCAGGAATCTGGTTCAAAACAAGGCCAATAACAACATGTGTCTGTATCTGTCTTGGGTGTCACGAATATAAATTCAATGATAAAATAGTCCCTACTCTCAAGGAGTTGACATCTTACTGTTGAATGGAAATGTGGGTAGGGAAGAACCATATAGATAAGGAAATATAAAATAGTAAAAATAATTTTAAAGAGGACACCATGACTAAGGTTATCAGGAAAATGCTTATAAGTCAGTAAATGTATAAGGGTAAACATTTTAGCAGCTTAAAGTATTTCTTTAAAAAGTATAATAAAAAACTTAGCCAGGGCATAACAATATGTAGTCAATAAGACAGAGTACCAGCTTTTTTTCAGTATAGAATGTCAAAACGGCAACAGCTTATGAAGTATCTGGTTTAGGGTCACATTTTAATTTAGAAATAAATAGCCCTTGATGGTTAGTAGTAAGCCACTATATTCCTGTGGCCAGTTCTTGCATATGAATTAAAGTCATTATTTATTAAAAACCAAATTAATCACTAGACTGATCATTGAGACCCTCAGACCCTGCAAAGCTTGACTTTAAATTAACCAATAGATGCAGGTCAGCTAGCAAAGTGTTTATCATACTTAAAAGCTACTCACTGAAGGGACATGTATGGTAGTCTATGAATGAAATTTTTAGATCTTAGTGCCTTCCTCTCTATTCCCATGTTCATTGTCTTTCAGTGAATAGAAATGTGGAAGAAATGATATAATTTTATATTTCTTTCTCCTGTTTATTCAATTTTCCATATAATCTGTTTTATTTCTTACCTTTTTGCCATGGGCTGCTCAGTGTCCAGCACTTAGCATGATTCAGAGATGTGAATAAGAAACGACCAGGCCATGTGGGTAGCTCAAGGAAGAACCATGAACTCCATTTATTGATACTCAGGGAAAAGTTTTTATAGAGCAAAGAGACAAAAGACGGAAAGGAAGAGATGTCATTATCTTAGTCTGTTGTATCCTGGAAGTAGCATGGCAGTAAGGCCTATTGATCCCTAGGTGCCATAAAGTCTTATGAAAAGTCAGTTATCTCTTATCACATGCAGTCAGTTACATTTCAACGGATGCTCTTGAGAGCTGGCCTCAAAGCCTAAGGGCCAAGGCCACATCATCAAGAACATCTGCATAGGAACTGACTTCCTGCAAATGTTACAACTAAAGTTTTGGGGCAGAGCCTTACATCTGGGTCTCTGGTACTTCTTAATGCAGCCGCAGTCATAAACAGATACAATTGAGAGCAAACTTCAAAGCTGAAGCACAATCCTCAGAAGACATCATGTTTAGAGCTGGCCGCTCAAAGATACCAGAGTACGGAATCAGATATATCCTGGGACAGAATCCTGTTGATCTCAAGAACTCCAATAACATCCTTTTAAATGCAACCTATATCAAAAGAACTCCAGAGCAGACTTAGTGAAAAGCCACATCTCAAAGAGATCTTTGACATGCAGGTCCACTGATATCAGGGTAATTATCAGAGTCTTGAGACAGGCCTCTTTGGCTCACCACACCTTTTTATGTGTCTGACCCAGCTCCACCACATTATAAAAGGCTAGAAGAAAGAGATCCTGTTTGAAACCACACTGTGTTCTATACATAGTAGGCACTTAAATACATACAATGAGTATTCATTGAACACCATTATGCCAAGTAAAATGTAACCTACTTGAAGGCAGGATTTGTTTCATTGTAGTCCTTACATTCCTAGACTTAGCACATAGTAGGAATGTAATATGTGCTTAAAGGATTGAATTGAATTAGAAAGTATCATATAATGAATGCATAGAGGGGTCCCCAAAGAACTGAAACTCTAATTGAGGATGGAAGATAACTTTTGAAGTCGCTTCCATTGCTAAGTCTGATTCTTTGTTCCATTCATGAATGATATAAGTCTCAAAATGAAAGTTTTTATCAGAAAAGGAAGTAGAAAGTGGCATGCAAAATTGACCATTGGATTTTATTCTCTCCAGATACCTGTTTCACTTCTTATGTATGAAGACAAAACCAAGTATAGCACCAATATGATATTCCTGGCACCAACAGCAACTATGAATATGGCAGCATAATTCTGAATTGTAAAATATAACATACTCTCCATATAGAAGATTGGAGCAAAACATTTATTTAGACCAGAAAGCCAAATCCCAACACCAGAAAACTAAATTCAGCATAGCAACAAAGAAATCTATACACAATAACACTATAGAGAGCAACACCATCTCAAACCCTTCATACAAATGCTCATAAGCCTAGCTGTCTCCCTGTCTGCATCCTCTCTCTCCCCCAAATCTAACTGCTCTGACTCCCGGCTTCTTTTCAGCTCTGTTCTGCCTGTTCAGCAAGCTCCTCCCACCACAGGCTCCATGTGATTACATTCAGCCTATGAAAGGGCAGGAAAGATCTTCAAAGCAGGAAAGATTTTCAACTTCCCATTACCATTGAACAAAGCTATCAACTTTCCTATATATTTTTGTTTTTATAAGATATTGGTCTTAACTTCTTGATTAAATTCAAGTGGAAACAAATATCACTCAATGGGTAAGAGATAGTCTATGATATTGCTATAATAGGATAATGTGATCACAAATGCCTAAGTAAGATTGGCATATGCACAAAGAACAGAGTTACCATGGAATAATAAGGGCATTCGGCATGAAATATAAGTATTCACAGATCATTCCATTTTTATGAACTTATTCATCTTATTTAATATATGTGTTATTGTAAAGTTGCATATAAATTAAATCAAATTTAAAACGATGTCTAATATGCTGGAAAACTGTTTCCAGAGGGATACTATCAAAGGCAGGTAGTTTGGGAGAAATAACCCTAGATTTTGAGCTAAACAAAAAAACAACTTATTTTAATAACAGTTCTTACTACTTATTAACTCTTTGACCTTCCGTGACTTACTTTCCCTAGGCCTTGGTTATCTCATCTGGTTTCTGATGACTTCCAAAATGCCTTAAAGTTTTCAATCCTATGAATTGATCAAAACAGAAACAATAAAGAGTCAAAAAAAAAACCCACCTCTTTATAATCTATAATTTAAATTTCCATAAACTGAATTCACTTAAAGCAGTGTTACGTGTACATACAAATCACAAGAATGAGAACTGGAAAATTGCTTTTTATGTAAAGATTATGAATTATTTTTGTAAACTATGAGATAAAATATGAACTACAAAAGGTGATCTCTTCCAAATAAAAATGGCTCAGAACTGTGAGAGATTTTGTTGATCTATATAACAGTTTCTATTTGATTTCTAGATGGTGTTGTTTTAAACACTATAGCTGTAGAAAAGTAATAATTAAAACATGTGTAAAAAGCTGAGCTTTACACATAATTGAACATTGTTAAAAATTAGGAAAATCTGATACCTTTGATTATACTTGTGTCTCTTGATAATTCCTTGGTCTTAATAAAGTGAGTTCCCTTCAATTCAGGGCAATTCTTGGCTATGGCCAGGTAGTACACTATGCTATTGGTCTTAACCATTTCCTGACATATTATGAATATTATAATTTCATTTGCATTGTCTATCAATCATCCTATGTTCTCCACTCATGATTATCTCATCTCTGTTTTCTGGACATGTGTCTTACTGATGATTTTCTTGCTTTCATTAATAGAAGTCAAAAGATATAAACAGTTAAATTTCAGACAATATATAGTTTAGTTAAATTTTGCTAGTTTTACTGAGGAAGACATAAATAAACCTTTATAAATGAGAAATCTGAATAAATTTCTGTTTTCTTGCCAATAAGGCACAAGAGAAAAAAATCTGAATTGATACTGTTTTCTCTTGTTTCTAATCCATACTCAGTATGCTAGGATAGTCAAGATTCTTCAACATTTCTCTGGGATAAGAAATAAGATTATATATTAAATTATTTTCTGAAAACATTATTTAATGCCTCTATCATAACACATAAGGGGCAGAGTCAAGATGGTGGAGTAAAAGGAGAAACTTGCTTGGGTTCTCCCCCAAACTCCTCCACATACATATAAAAATGCCTCCAAACAAATTCTAGAGCTGCAAAAACCACAAAATATTGGAGAGAAACAAATCTCCAGCCCAAGACAGCCTGGAAAGTAGAAAGAAAGGGTCTATCACACCAGGCTAGGAGCAGACCACAGTCCAGTGTAGTCTATGCTGGCATAGACATGACTGGAGAAGACTTAATCACTGTTGTGGTTTCCAGAATTTTCAGCCCAAAAAGGCCAAAGAGAGCATAGAAGGTCAATGGGAAAACTCTGTTGGACCTGGGTAAGAGAGGAGCACAGTCCAGCCCAAGCCCCAGGGCTACGGAAGTGGTGGCAGTGGTAATGGCAGCAGCAAAAGCAGCAGCAGCAGCTACTTCCAAAACTCCTGGGACACATATCGTGTCGGGATCCAGTGGCTGATCAGAGGGGGATTGAAGTGATCACTTTGTTGGAGGTGAGGCAGGATTCTCTTGCTTTTCCCTGCTTGGATCTGGGTCACAGTCCTGGATGGCAGTCCTGGGGTGAGGAGGAGCATTGGTGTGGCAGAGCTTATGGCAGTGGTGGAAAGGGAATCCTGCTCACAGTTCCAAGGCTTGTGTTTGTGGTCACTCACAGACAGACCACAGGCCAGGAAAGAAGTAAACCTCTCCTTTGATCATACCAACTTAGAAGAATTGAAAATTTACAAAACCCTAGAAGTATCTATGAAAACTGCTGCACAAAACCCCTAAAGCTTGGAACAGTATACCTACCCCCACCCCCACTGGAAGCAGAGTCATACCTTGACAAAGAGTTAGAAAGTCAAGTATTTGGCTGGCAATATGACCAAACTGTGTAAAAAATAAAACAAAGCAAATAAACAAAACCTCAGAGAATAGAATCTTACTTTGATAACAAAGAAGATCAAAATATACAACCAGGGTGGTGGAGTCAAGATGCCAGAGTAGAAAAAGGACTTTCTTGCAGCTCTGGCTCCAGCCTCCCCAGATTCATGTAAAAAAATGACACTAGACAAACTTTGGAGCTATAGAACCCACAAATTGACACAGAGAAGCTAACCTCCCTCTGAGGATAGCCTGGCAGCCTGGCAGTAAGCGGCCAGAGCAGCACTCTGGGAGCCAACTGGAGACTAGCTTTAGCTGGAGGTTTAAGCCCCAGGATGGCCTGACCAGCCTCGAAATGTTTTGCATAGCTACTCATGTACAACCTATATTGAATTGCTTATTGGCTCAGTGAAGGTGGGTGACAAGGGACTAAGGGAAAGAATCTGGAATCCAAAGTTTTAAAATCAAATGCTTAAAAATATACATATTATTATTAATTATGCCTTAAAAAGCCAAATTTGCCAGATGGAAAAATAATCTCAAAAGCTCACTGAAGAGAATCATTCCTTCAGAATTAGATTGGAGCAAATGGAAGCTAGTGACTTTATGAGAAATCAAGATACCATTGAACAGATCCAAACAAATGAAAAAATAGAAGGCAATGTGAAATATCTCATTGGAAAAATCATTATTGGAAATATCATATTGGAAAAATAATATTATTATTAATATTTTACATGTAACTGGGAAATGAGATATACAGGCACTGGGGCATAGAGATCCACCAAGCCCTACTAGAAAGTCAAAGGAGGAATAGGGGAATATATGGAAGAGAGCAGATTGGAGGAGGGGATATTCAGTGGGAACTGTATTTTGGGGTGGTGGGTAGGGAAAATTGGGGAGAAAATTTGTAACTCAAAATCTTATGGAAATGAATAATATAAACTAAAAAATAAAACAGAGAGAAAAATATACAACCAGAAGAAGACAACAAAGTCAAAGCTCCTACATCTAAAGGCCTCAAGGAAAATTATGAATTGGTCACAGGTCATGGAAGAACTCATGAGCCATTTTGAAAATCAAGTAAGAGAAGCAGAGGAAAAATTGGGAAGAGAAATGGGAGTGATTCAAGAAAATAATGAAAAATGAGTCAACAGCTTGCTGAAGGAGATCCCAAAATGAAAGAAAATTACACCTTAAAAATAGACTAACCCAAATGGCAAAAACGTCCAAAAAGCCAATGAGAAGAATGCCTTCAAAAACAGAACTGGCCAAATGGAAAAGGAGGGCCACAAGCTCAGTGAAGAATATAATTCCTTCAAAATTAGAATGGTGCCAATGGAAGCTAATGAATTTATGAGAAATCAAGAAATTATATAACAACCAAAAGAAGGAAAAAAATAGAAATATGACTTATCCAAGGTCTCTCTGAATGTAGAGTCAGAAAATATATTTATTCCTTAATAATGTTTCTTTTTTCATACTAAAATAGAGGAGGATAATCATGTAAAAATTGACTTTGACAACAGTGTCATTTAAAAATAAAAAGACTTTCAGGTATTTATAATAAGACCAAAACTCAATGGAAAATTTGATATAAAAAATACAGAATATAAGAAAATAATTAGAGATTAATTAGAAAACATTGATTAAGGTAACTTGTTTACTTGTGATATATGAAAATGTTATTAACATTAAAATTAATAACTATTACTTTTTATTAGTAGTAATAGTACTCTTTAACCTGTTATTACTAAGGTAGATTGAAAGAAAGATTGGGGCTGAGTCATATGTGATGAAGTGATTCTCAAAATAAAATTTGGTAGGAAAAGGTTAAAAGAAATTATCCCATAAAAATGGGGCATGAGAGGAAGAACTAATACTGAGAAAGCAGGAGGGGGTGGAGGGCTGGCAATATTGTAACTTCAATCTTGTCTCTGTTGAAGAGGAAACACTATATAAATCTGAAGATTAGAAGTCTTCTGAGCTTCTAGACAAGTGAGATTACTGGGGGATAGGATGAAGGAGGGATTTTTGGAATGGCATATTGATTATGATTAGGAGGTGGGGTTAATAGATAAGGGAGGGACTTTTAGATGGAGGCTAAAATAGAGTATGGGAAGTAAGAGTGAAAGGAGAGTATGGGAAGAAGATAAGGTAATAGGGTGAAAAAAGAATATATGTATGTGTGTATATGTCTGCATATATAGGTATATACATACATATATGTATACAACTATGTGTATATAGACATCTAGACCCATACCTACATACATATACACATCTATCTATCTATGTCCATATGTCTGTATGTATGTGTATATACATACAGATATACATATATGCACACATGCATCTGTGTATATACATATACAAGGTCACATCATGTAGAAGATAGAGACCTGGCTGGGCTTGCTAGCAGAAGAGTATAAATCCTATGCTGGGTAAGTCACTTATTGGCTTAATCCTCTAGGCAACTGTTCTAAATTTCAGATTAAGGTAATGTGACGTGATTGGCAGAGGGAATTTTCTCAGTGGCCTATGAAATCATAGGTTCAGCATATCTCACTAAAAATGAAAGGCTAGGAAGTGTCTTTGATAAAGTTAATGTATATAAAATATTTCATAAATCTGAGTAATTAACAAATTGTCAATTAGCCAACATGTTTATCCTAAGGAAATTAAAAGAAGAAAGTAAGGAAAGTTTCTTAAGCACAATATTGCTGATATGATTTGTTGATTTCAGAGCTCTCTAAAATTAGATAGAAATAGATAGATAGATGTGTGTGTATATATATGTATGTATGTGTCTATGTCTATATAAACAGTTACACACACACACACACACACACACACACACACACACACACATATATATATGTATAATCATAGAATTGTTAAGCTGGGAGTTATGTTAATTAGGAAGTATTTTAAAATCTCAATGTAGTAGACAGAGCCTTAGATGTGGAATCAATGGCCAGATCTGAATCCTAGCTTTAGTCCTTATTGACTAGAAGACAGACATCTAACTACACTTCTCTCTCCTACACTTTTCTCATTCCTTCGATGAAGGCATGGAGAGAAAGTCTGTTCCAGCTGTTAAGTCTCTAATTCCAGAGAGGGCAAATAGCCTCTCCAATGTGCCCTACTTAGGTGGAATCAAAGCCATAATTCATATGCAGATCTCAAATTAGAGCCTGGCATTTTTCCACTTTATGAGTTCTTAGAGTACCTTGAATGATTTTTATATCTAAAGACCCAAAGTGACAAGGCAAACATCTTTGTGTACTTACATGACTTCTTTTTATCTGATAAGCTCCTTTTTCATCCATCATGAGAAGTTTGCTTAAAAAAATAAATGAAATACGATTTTTATCTTAAAAACAAATAACTTTTGGAAAATAAAAAAAATAAAACAGAAATATGTGACTTAATATAATTTGTGGGAAAATAATGTGATTCAGAATTTAAAAAATATTTAGTGTCTGGTGAAAACTTCCCAGAAATAGTGTCCTGGATTTTCTAGAAGAAGTAAAAAACCTGGGGTCCCCTCTCCCCTTCCTTCTTTGTCCTCTTTTTTCCTGGCACCTTTCTCCTTAAAAAGATTCTTTGTAAAAGTCATTATCTTCCAGGGAGAAGTGTTCTAGTTTTCGCTCTGTCTCAGGACAAGGGAGACTAGGCAGCGAGAACAGGGGCAGCTAACTCTTCCCTCCCAACCAATGGGAGAGAAGAATAGTCCCAAAGGTGAACTCATCTCTCAGCCAATGAGAGGAGAGAATGATGTCTAGAGGAAAGTGCTTTCAGCCTCCTCAACTTAGCGGCAGAAATGCTAGCCACACCTCCCCACCAATGAGGATGAGAAATGACCCCGTCAAGTCAGAGGATCCTGCCCCCTTGCCAACAGGAGGCAGGACTGCCCAAGCCCCTCCCTTCCAGACTCTGCACTATTCCCATTGTAAGATTGTGAGCCTTCACTTTATCCAGTGGGAACAGAGTGGGGAGGGACAGAGAGAGCAACCTGATCCTATTGGTTCAGGATTTAAAAACCCTTTCCTACCATGCCCCCTACTCTTTCCATCATTCAGATTTCCTCCCTGAAGGACGCCCTCCCAGGGGTGAATTTGATCAATTAAATTTCCCTGATCATCACAAGCCTGCTTCTGACTTTCTTTCTTTGGGTTAAGTGGTTTATTTCATCCCACACACCATTATAATATACCGCGCCCCGCCCCCCCCCCCCCCCCCCCAATAATAATCCAACATTTGTTTGAAGACGAGACCCCCACGGAGAGTGAACCTATAGTCTCTCAAGGCAGCAAGTTTTGTTTTTTCACCTAATTGTGATTTTTTTTTTACACGTAAGCCTTAATTTGCCTCTGAAACGTTCACCCTTTGTACCTGTGTCAACCTTTTAGTATACAAAATAAAACTAATTCCTTTTACACATGATAAACTTCCAGATACTTGAAGACAGTTGTGTTGTCCCCTAGCGTCTCTTCTCTTTTATAATAACCATGTTCAATCAGTATGGAGAGCAAGGATAATTTTAAGCGACTTGCAGCAGGCATGTAATGTCAGTATTTCTGCCAAGGCTGAGTGACTACTTGTGGCCTTGGGCTGCACTGAGAGAGTCTCATCTTCCAGAAATAATGAGAATATTGTCCCTCAGTGCTATGCCAATGTCAGACTATATGAAGATGATTATTTTTAGTTCTGGGTGCCACAGTTGAAAACGGTTATTGGCAAGCTAGCAGTTAGCAAGACCCTAGTTTTCATCATCTGAGTTTCATAAGAAAGAATTGGTATGTTAAGCCTGGAGAAGACTTAGATAGAGCATGATATCTGCCTTTAATTATTTGAAGGTTTTTTAGTAAAGGAAGGTTTGGATTGTTCTGATTGGTTCCATGAAGCTGAACTAAGAGCAATTGACAGAAGCTTCAAAGATATAAATGTTGCTTTGATGTCAGGCAGAAACTGCCCAAAATAGAGCTTTTTTATGGGGTGGGCAAAGAATTTGAAATTGAATTAAATTTGAAATTCGTCATTAGCTGGGGAATAGCAGAACAAGTTTTAGTATAAAATTGTGATGAAATTCTGTTGAGATATATATAAGAAATCATGAGCAGAATACTTTTAGAAAAACCTGGGAAGAACTATATGGACTGATGAAAAATTAAATGAGCAGACTCAGAAGAACATTGTATGAGGTAACAGCAATATTGTGAGGATGATCAACTGTGAAAGACTTAGTTATCCTGATCAAGACAATGATCCAAGACAATTTTGAAAAGACACATGATGAAAAATACTATCTACTTCCAGGAAAGGACTAATGAACTCTCGATGTGAATTGAGGTATATTTAAAAAAAAAAAAGCTTTCTTTATTTTTCATGTTTGTGTTATGCTCTGTTTTGCAACATGGCTATTGTTGAAATGATTTGCATGAATCCACATGTATAATTGATATGACATCACTTGTCTTCTTAAGGGATGTGGGAAGAGCAAAAGAGAGAGAATATAGAACTCAATTAAAAATAAATGTTAATTTTTATGTGTAATTTCAAAAATATTCAAATAAAATAAAAATATATTTTAAAAAAATCAAATAAAAAATTAAATCTGTTTAGAAGTTGAATGGATTGCTTTTGGAGGTAGGGGATTTTTCCCTCACTGGGTGGGGGGAGGGTGGAGTGAGGAAAGGATATGTTTGTGTCTATCTTAATGCAAATGCTGGATGTCCTTTGTTTACTATGACATAATAGGGATGCACTTTTAATAAGAGTTTTGATACTTACATACTGAGGTTCTTGCAGCTCTAAGATTCTGAGATTCTATAGGACTTCTGACTTCAAGATTGGTTCTCCAACCTCTATGGCATGTTACCATTGAAGTGGGATTGCTAGAAGCAAATAGTTGAAAAAATCAGAATAGATAATGGGGGGAGGGGCAAAAAGACTATAGCTATAGGATTGTGTCATTCCATTGCATATCACTAAGTACAATTCTGTCCATTGTTATGCTTACTTTTTTTTTTTAAATGTCTGACACCTTGGATATACTTACCTAGGCAACTAGATTATTTTCCAGATACCACTTAAAACATTGGATGTACTAGATAAAGGTTAGAAGGATGAGGGGGACATGTGTTTCTATATGCAAAAGAACTCATCATTAATGCCCAGAAGGTTAACAACAATGACTAAAGACAGGAATTAAAATTGGCCCATATTCTTGTAGAACTATCTAGAAAAGTAAACTTGTGATTTCTACTTCTGACATTGACATTTAAAAGTGGTTTGGTATTGTTTCTATCCTTATTCCATTGTCAAGTTAAACAGATATCTTAGGAAGGCATATAAGAGTTAATACTTTTGGGGTAGCTAGGTGGCACAGTGAGTAGAGCGCCAGCCCTGGAGTCAGAAGGACCTGAGTTCAGATCTGGCCTCAGACACTAAACACACACAAACAAAAACCTAACTGTGTGACCTTGGGCAAGTTACTTAACCCCAATTGCCCTCCAAAAAGAAAAAAAAAGAGTTAATACTTTTTTCCTCCACCCTTTGCTTGTCTTTTAATGCTCCAACCCTATTGTACACAGGTTGACTTGTTATAGATTATCTCTCCCTTTCTCTCTCTCTCTCTCTCTCTCTCTCTCTCTCTCTCTCTCTCTCTCTTCTCTCTCTCTCTCTCTCTCTCTCTCTCTCTCTCTCTCTCTCTCTCTCTCTCTCTCTCTCTGCCTCCATCTCTGCCTGTCTGTTTCTCTCCCCTTATGTCTCCTCCTCTAAATGTATGTATGCATGTACTTGTATATATTTATATGTGTGTATATATGCATGTATACATGTATGCATATGTTTTAAAATTCAATATATTCAAATTTTATTTTATGATTTTGATAATATATTCAAAATATATGGTTTCAGTTAATCTTTTCAGTCAACAAACTAGTTTAGTCAATTACCCATAGAATATCCCCATAGCCCAGTCTTTCCTTTGGGTATCAGGACCAGAGGAGGAGAAAACTAGTCTGTCCCCAGTGCCCAATTTTGCATCTGGAAAAGCTATTAAAGTGGTCCCTAGTTTCTCCCAGTGTTTCCCCACGAGAAATTCAGGCTTTCATGTAATTCCAAGCGATCTCTGATCTTGCAGTGTTTATCTCCCATGAAATGGAGTTGTAGCTTCTGTCCTGTGAAGTGTGGCATTTTAGAATGCAGCTTTATTTAGCTTCTCGTATGTCACCATTTCAACCATCTGACCTGCCAAATGGATTTTCTTAGCAGATGAGCCTGGCATGTGAACAACTGTTTGCTCTTCCATTTCAGCCCTTAGTGTGGAATCAAGGAATACAAGGCCTGGATCAGATCTTCAGTGTCTTATGACTCTTGTGTTGGCCAAGAACAGAAACATATGAATATTTACATGTTTATGCATGTGAAATATTAAGAATTTTAGAAGGGTAGAAGGGAAATTTTTCTTGTAGAAATATTGGGACACTTGACAAATATGAACACACACCACTGATCCTAAGGGCCATCCACGATTTTAGCAAATAGCTATTAATGAATATAACATACACACAAATACAAATCTATACATATATGCCAACACACATATTTTGGTATAAATATACATGTGCATGCATTGTACATGCATACATTACAAGATCTGTTGAAAATAAAAGTATTGAGACTAAAGTTTTTTTAAAAAATATTTCTAATTAAGAATTTTGTTTCTATATTTGATTATCACATTTATTTATTCTAGGGCCAAGTATGTAATGAGAAACAGGCATGAGTAACTTATCTACACTGGGCTTGACACTCAAAAAATGGTACAATAAGATGACCAGGGCAAATACATTTTTCTCTGAACCAGATTATGTCCTCCACGTTCACTTCTCTACCTACCCAGCATGTGCCTCATTTAGGGGTAAGTAAAGAGTTATTTTTTTAGAGCTTAGTGATAGGTATAGGATCTGTGATTTCATTGCTAATGGGTAATCCCAAATCCACCCCCATCCCCAATCACTATCTTGTTGTAGAGGTGGGGCTTGTATAGCTGAATGAAACTATGAGCTATGCTCTGCAGGGTTATCTGAGGTGGACAGGACACAGTAGAGAATTGTGACAAAAGACGATTCACTGGAGAAGGAAATGACAAACTCCAGTATCTTTGGCAAGAAAATCCCATAGAGAGTTCTAAAATGATAAAAGAGATGACATCAGAAGATGAGCCCCTGAATATGCTATTAAGGAAGAAAAGAAGAAAACTATAAGTAGCTCCAGTACTAAAGAAGCAACTAGGCCAAAGCCAAAAGGAAGTTCAGCTGCAGATGTATCCACTGACAAAATGGATGTCTGATGCTATAAAGATCAATACTACATGGGAAGCTGGAATGGAAGATCTATGAACCAAGGTAAGCTGGATGTGGTCGTACTGGAGATAGAAAGATTAAATATTGACATCTTTCATGTCAATCACTTTAAATGGATGGCAATTGGTGAATTTAATTCGGATGATCATTATAGATAGCTTTCATAGTCAACAGAAGGGTAAGAAATGCAGTTCTGGGGTAGGATCTCTATTCACAGTCAAGGCAAACCATTCAACATCACATTGACACAAGTCTATACTCCAACCACTGAAGAAGTTGAAGTTGAAGAGGCCAAAATTGATTAGTTCTATGAAGACTTATAATATGTTCTAAAATAATGCTCCTGAAAAAAGAAAGAATATGACATCATTTTCATCATAGGGGAGAGGAATGATAAAATAGGAAATCAAGAGATAGATGGAATAATGGGCAAGCTGGGCCTTGGAATACAAAATGAAGCAGGAGAGAGGCTAACAGAGTGCTGTCAAAATGATTCACTTAGCAAACACTCTTAATCAGCAGCCTAAAAGGCAGTTTTACACATGAATATTACCAAATAATCAATACTGAAATCAGATTGATTGTAGACTATAGCCAAAGGTGGAGATACTTTATACAGTCAGTTAAAACAAGACCTGGATCTGACTGTAGCTCATGTCAAGAGCACAATTAAGACTCAAATTGAAGAAAGTAGGGAAAACTAGAAGACCATATTGGTATGAACTAAACATCCCTTGTGAATATGAAGTAGAGGTTATGAATAAATTTAAGGGATTGAACCTGGTAGATAGAATGCCTGAAGAGAGGTACACAACAGCGTACAGAAGACAGAAACAACAAAAACATCTTAAAGAAAAAGAAGAGTAGAAAGCAAAATGTCTGATGAAGCTTTACATATAGCTGAGGAAAGAAAGGAAACAAAAGATAAAGAAGAAAGGGAAAGATATAGCCAACTGAATTCAGAATTCCAGAGAACAGCAAAGAGAGATGAGAATTTTTGTTTTGTTTTGCTTGAATAAGCAATTCAAAGAAATAAGAAAAAAACACAATAGAATGGTAACAACTTTTCAGGAAAATTAAAGATATCATGGGAAAGTTTCATGTAAAAATGGGCAGGATAAAAGACAAAAAATGGTAAGGATTTAACCTAAGCAGAAGGGATTAAGGAGAGTTGGCAAAAATATACAAAAGAAATATACAAGAAAGAACTTAACACCGACTAATAACCATAATGGTGGGGCTACTGATCTAGAGCCAGACATCCAGGAGAATGAAATCAAGTGGGCCTTAGGAAAAATTGGTAATAATAAGGTTAGTGGAGGTGATGGAATAGCAGCTGAGCTATTTTAAAATACTAAAAAAAAAATGATGCAGTTATAGTACAGCACTCAATATGCCAACAAATTTATTGAACACAATAGCAGCCATTAGATTGAAAAAGATCAGTTTATATCTGAATCTTAAAGGAAAATGCCAAGGAATGTCCAAATTCCTGAACAATTGTGCTCATTACATGCTATCAAGGCTATGCTTAAGATTCTGCAAGCTAGACTTTCATCAATGTGAACCTAGAATTACCAGAAGAGCAGGTTGGTTTTTGAAGAGGCAGAGTAACTAGAAACCAAAGTGTCAACATTTGCTGGATTGTGGAGAAAGCAATTTAGTTCCAGGGGAAAAAAAAAGATTGCTTCATCAATTACTCTAGACTTTGATTGTGTGGATCACAACAAAATGTGGGAAATCCTCAAAGATATGGGAGTACCAAATCATCTCACTTGTCTCCTAAGGTATGCAGACAAAGAAGCATTAGTTAGAACTGAGCATGGAAAAACTGATTGGTTTATGATTGGGAAAGAGTATGACAAGGCTATATATTATCATCTGTTTTTTAAAACATATATGCAGAGTACATCGTGCAAAAATGCCAGGGTGGATGATTCAAAAGCTGGAATTAAGGTTGCTGGGAGAAATACCAACAATCTCAGACATGCAGATGATACCACTCTGATGGCAGAAATTTAAGAAGAATTAGCAAGCCTCTAAGATTTTGGCAACTAGTCCTCTCACTTCCTGGCAAACAGAAGGAGAAGAAAATTGAAGCACTATCAGATTTTATATTCTTCGGATCAAAAATCACTGCAGACAATGACCACAGCCATGAAGTTAATAGATGCCTACTTCTTGTATGGAAATCTAGACAACATAGTAAAACACAGACACCTTGTCTACAGAGTTCCATATAATTAAAGCTATGGTATTTCTGTTAGCTATGATAGCAGGACTATAAGGAAAGTTGAGAACTACAGATTCAACACTTTTGAATTTGGTGCTGGAGAAGACTTTGAGTTCATTGAATAGAAAGGATATTGAATAAATCAATACTTAAAGAAATTATTTCAAGCTGTTCACTGGAAGGTCAAATACTGAAGTAGAAGCTTAAATACTATGATCGCCTAATGAGAAGGCAGGAGTCATTGGAAAAGACCTTGATGTTGGGAAAGATTGAAGGCAAAAGGAAAAAGAGAAGGGCAGAAGATGAGACAGTTAGATAATATCATGGAAGCAGCAAACATAAACTTGAACAGACTGAGAGATAATGGACAGAAGGGCAAGGCATCCATGGGGTTGGGGTCACAAAGAATCAGAGATGACTGAACAACTGTACAGCAACAATCCAAGGTAATGGAACTCCATCTAGCCATATAGGTAGAAATGTCTACAACTTGCAGTCTGAGAGAAACATATAGAAATTTAATAACTTCCAGTGTCACACAGCCAGAATGTATAGGAAATAGGACTTGAATTCAGGTCAGATTTTCCTAGCTAACTCTCTACCAAGGGTGGGGAACCTAGAACCTCAAGGCTACATGTGGTCCCCTAGGTTCTTAAGTATGACCCTTTGACTGAATCCAAACTTCACAGAACAAATACCACTAAAAAGGGGATTTGTTCTGTAAAACATAGAGTCAGTCAAAAGGCCACACTCAAGGACAGAAAAAGCCACATGTGGCATCGAGGTCACAAGCTTCCCTACCCCTGTTTCTAGCCACTATAATACTATCTCTCTTTTCAGAATTTGATCCTGAAAATGTACTTGGAGTTAGAAAAGACATAGGTACAGAGGAGTTGAATGTGAATAACTGAGGAGAAATGACAGAAAATATTCCAACTTACTCTCTGCCTGAGATATCATATAGTCTTCAGTTTCAGAAGACTAGAATTCTGTGTTGAATGATAGAAAGACTATTGAACTAAGAAACAGTAAGATCCAGGTTCTAGTCCAACCTCTGTTTTTTATTCAAATGGCTAGACTTCCCCATAGTTCCTTTAAAAAGACATGAATAATGCTAAATTTATGAGATCTTGTCCATTTGTAAGTATCATTATGTCTATACATGTTGCTATGCTTAACGAACATTTGACAGCTTCAAAGATGTTCCTGTGTTCCACTACTTCAAATGATTTTCTAGAATCATAAGGTTATAAGTGTAGAGCTGTAAAACCATTAAATTCAATCATGTCTTTTAATGGATGAAAAAACTGAAGCAGAGTTTTTTTTAAGGACTTAACACTAGAGGGAGGATTCAAATGAAAGTCTTTTTGACAAGTTCTGTACTTAGGGTAGAACACTGACTTTTGAGGCTATTCTGATTTAAAAAAAACTTATAAAAATCTTTCAATTTAATTTTAATTTTTTAAGGGGCATCTAGGTGGCTCAATGAATCAATCACTGATCCTGGAGTCAGGAGGACCTGAGTACAAATGCAACCTCAGACACTTGACACTTAAATAGCTGTGTGACCTTAGGCAAGTCACTTAACCCCAATTTCCTTGCCTTACCCCCTCCAGAAAAATCTTTTAGGTAAAAAGTAAAAATCTCATAATAAAAAGAGAGCTTTCAATTTATATACATCACATAAGTCCTATAGTTCAACTCAGTTCAACTACAGAAGCATGCATCAGCACATCAGAATATGTTGGAAATGCTGTGCTTTCAAAGGCTATTCCAGAAGAATGCATGTTCTCATAGTTTTACCTGGCTAGAAAGTCCAAACCTGATCATGGTGAGAGTCCCAATCTGTTTCCCAAAGTCAACAGGATACAGATTTTAAAGGTTAATTATTAATTAGGGAATTCTTTGGCCATGGCAAAACATGAAACAAAAGGAAATCCACCATAGTCCTCTGTCCTCTGAGACCACCTTTTGCCATGAAGAAACTTGTAGCTTACATAACAAGATATTTTACAAAAGATTCAGAGGTGAAGAAAATTGTATAGGGTGGGGATATGAAAAAAGTAACTAAATCATATCTACCAAAAAATGTTAATGCTAAAATAAATTCAGTAGTGAGGATGTGCTAAATAGTAATGTAATTTGAAGATCCCCTTGTATTAGCAAGCACTTAGCACCTTGTTTCAAGTGTGATTGTATCAAGTATTATGATTCAGAACTTGTGAATCCCACAGTGGGAGGAACTTCCTGTTGTAACAGGAAGGGGCAAAATAGAGAGGAGCTAATACCTTATATAAGGAATAGCCCAAGCTGAGAAAGGCCAGAATTTCTCTTGGCAAGCATCTGGAGGCTGGGCTGCTACTGCTGGACTTAGGACTGAACTGAGAATTGAGAAGAACTGAGAAGAGAAATGAGAGCTGAGAACTGAGACAGCTTCTTAGAGAAAGCCACATGGAGGCTGGAGAAAGTGATTTTGATTTTCAGAACAGATCTGGAGAAATTGATTTTGATTTTGAGAAAAACTTGTGGTGGTGGAGTTTCTTCTGAGAGCCAGCCAAACTCTTGCTGAGAGCTTTTGAGAACCAGCTAGAGCTGCCAAAGGCTCAGCCAGAGCTGCCAGAGGAAGCATGACTGTGGTGTTGGTACTTTGTATGTTTTGGGTCTATGTTGATTTCACAGGCAGAGAATGAATTGAAATGATAATGCTGACCATGTGTGTGAATATTGTTCTAATTCTGCTAAGCTTGATGTGTGTAGATATTGTTGTGGCTCTCTGAAGTTTTCTCTTCCCAGGAATAGAAACTGTGAAGGACTTGAGGTGGACTGGACATTGTGAGTTTCAGTGTGGAGAAGGAACTGCATGGAGAGCTGGACAAGGAACTGGGAGCTATCTGCCTTTGAATTCAGGGGGCAGTTGGTTAGATTTGGGCAATAGCTGGGACTATGGAAGAGGAACCATGGAAGCTGAGAGCCTGCCTCAAGTCAAAATGAAAAGACCTCTCCTTGGGTATTTAATGCTGACTGATGAAATTGTAACTTACTTGTGACCTGGGGTGGATGGCCTTTGTACTTTCCACTACCCCTTAAGAGGGTACTGAGTAGTGACAGATGATATTGTAATTGTATACCATGGGTGGAGGACTTTGAATTTTGTACTTTGTGATTGAATTAAGGACTTTGTGATTGACTAAATGAATGTACTTTACTTAAAATTATATGACCACTTTGGTGAAAACTATGTGGCTATTTTAGTGATAAGTTGTAACATGTGAATGCTGTACCTTGGTTTTCTTTAAATGTTTTGTCTTAATTTGTTACTGAATAAATAGAGAGTTTGCTATTCTGTGTAATCAGAATCTTGAAAGCTGTTTACAGCAGCAGTCCTCTGGAAACCTGTTTATGCTTGGCTTTACAGGATGGGGAGGTAGAAGCAAAATGCATTTAAATATTTAAATTAGAAATAACAAATGAGAGATAAAGGCATGTAGACTAATGAAACTAAATATTCTTCAATTAAAAGTTGGAAGGCATAAGATGCAGAAGGGCTCACAACACCACCAAAATATGCATTGAATATACATTATTAGGTACTAAGTCTTTTCTGAATAAGTTGGCACAGAGAAAATAGCCATGGGTTATATAAAAGGTAAAATTAAGTCCTATACTAGAAAAATAAATTGTGAAGACTTTGTAGAAAATTATTACAGCTTCCTGATCTAATGAAAAGTTAATAATATAAAATAGTAAATAAACAAATAGAAATTATAGTCAATTATTTCCTATAGTAAATTAATTGATGTAAAGAATAATTTTACATATACCATATGCATATATATTTGTGTATGTGTGTATATATAATATACAAACATCCACATTGGAGAGAGGGGATTGGCCAAAGGGGAAAAAATAGAAATTTATATGATAAGTTCATTACATATTCTAAGGAACAGCTAGTTTTATTTAATAGAGTTGAATTTTCATGTGCAATCATCTTTTATTATTAAACTGATATGAAAAATGTTTTAATCCATAAATTAAAAATAAAATATTTTTTAAAAATTGATACACATCTCAAAAGAAGTAAAATTAAATGAATTTTTTTCTTTATTTTAAAAAGCATTTGGAATGACTGTCTTTTTACTTAAGGTTTTCAATAATCAAAAGTTTGGCCTCCTGAAAAAGAGGGCAAACATTATTTTAATAGTATATATTTCCAATTACATGTAAAGACAATATTTGACACTCATTTTTTTAAGTTTCTGAGTTAGAAATGTTCTCTTTCCTTTCTTCACCTGTCCCCTCCTTGTAATGGTAAGCAATTTGATATGTTGTACATATGTAATCATGAGCAACATTTTCATATTATTCATTTTGTGAAAGAAAACACATACCAAAAGAAAAAAACTCATACCCTTAGCATTTTTATTGCTATTAATAATTTTACTCTGCCATCCCCAAAAGACCCAAATTACAGGTCACCCAAATAACGATGAACACTTAAATGAGGTGAATAACTAGGCTACAGAACAATATCAATGATGATGTACATAGGGAGTTGAGTAAAATATATCCTCCTGAAAATTCAGTCATCAGTACTGTTTTTACTCTTCTTCTTTAGTCATTTTCAGCCATATCTGACTTTTTATGACCCCATTTGTGGTTTTCTTGGCAAAGATACTGGAGTGGTTTGCCATTTCCTTTTCTAGCTAATTTTAAAAATGAGGAAACTGAGGTAAACAGGGCTAAGTGACTTGTATGGTGCCACTCAGTTAAGAAGTGTCTGAGTCCAAATGCACACTCAGGAAGATGAGCCTTCCTGATTTTAGGCCTTTCACACTACCCCCTAAGCCACATCACTGCTTCTTATCCTGAAAATTCTTGAAAGAAATTAAAGATAAGCAAGTCATCTCATGACACAATGGACAGTTGATGGACAGGCTGAGACCTGCACTTACCTCCATGGAATGTTAAAAGTTCTAAAGAAAGTCTTCCAACACATAGAAAACCACTTATTTTGGATTTATGACAGATCTTGAAAACCACTCGCATAAGATGAGAAAACATAGATGGATGGCAACTGTATCAGTGAAAGGTACATCATTATCAAAAGATCTCAGATTCATCAAAGTTAAGAATTTTTTTTAAATGAGATAATCTTGTGGGGGAGGAGCCAAGATGGCAGAAAGGAAGCAGTAACCTTGCTGAGCTCCTCAGTCACTAAGTCTCAAAGGATGAATCTGAGCGGATGGAGTGTGGCAGAGTCCAGCCCAGGAGGTTGCCCAGTGTGTCTGGACAGGATGAGAGCAGAGTGTATGGGTCTGCACAGCCCAGACCTAAGAGCAGACAAGCAGACTACACCAGAAAGAGAAAAAGCCCCAGCCTGCAGACTTACCAAGGACGAATCGCAGTCATCTCCCCTTCATGTCATGAATGGATGGGAGAGGTCATTGGAGCCAGGTAGGAGAGTCGGGCCCCCAGGGGAGAGAGCAGCTTCTCTGGCTGCATTCAGCCCCCAGCCTGGAAGGATGGAGACTGCCTGCCTGTATAATACAGGGGCTGGAATGGCAAAGTAAATTCTAGCTGCTCTGATCCTCCCATACCTCCTTCATGAAGCAGAAAACCCAAAGATAAGTCTCCCACCCAGATTGAAATCCCAAGTTAATGGAAATAGCCTCAGGCTTGAGAGTCTTCAAGAAGGGGTGTAACTGAGACAGCCAGGAGTCTGAAGAGAAGAGAGGGTGTGGTCTCAACAAGCCCCACCTCACCTCACCAACAAAAGCCTACTTATAGCCCAGGGGTATAGAGGCAGAAATCTGAAGTGGTCAGACTCATCCCCACCTACGCATCTACATTCCTCACTGACTTCCCTCCCTGACTTAGCCATAAACTAGCCACCCAGAGGTATTCAAAGTCAAGGATCAGGCCCTAAACTCATAGACTGAGAAACTAAGAAACAGGAAGTCACAATGGGAAAGAAGGAAGCTGAGAAGGAGAAGGGGAAGGCAAGAAAATCTATTCGAGCCTACTATGCAGGGCATGAACAACCAAATACACAGGACTTCAATCTGGGTGGGAGACTTATCTTTGGGTTTTCTGCTTCATGAAGGAGGGTTGGGAGGATCGCAGCTAGAATTTACTTTGCCCTTCCAGCTTCTGTATTATACAGGCAGGCAGTTTCTAAACTTCCAGGCTGGGGGCTGAATGCAGCCGGAGAAGTCACTCTCTCCACTGGGGGCCCGATTCTCCTACCTGGCTCCAGTGATCCTTCCCATCCACGAGATGACTGTGATTTATCCTTGGTAAGTCTGCAGGCTGGGGCTTTTTCTCTCTGGTATAATCTGCTTGTCTGCTCTTAGGTCTGAGCTGTGCAGATCCCACCTTACTTTCAAAGAAAAGATAATAATAGTACATACCTCCTAGGATTTTTGTGTAAATCAAATAGGTACCTTATTTGTAAAGTGCTTTGCAAATCTTTAAACACTATATAAATGCTAACTATTAATATCATTGGAGTTATTAATATGAAAATTCTGGATAAAAGGTAATCTGAAATCTGACTTCAGGGTATTCAGGAATTTTGAGCAATGTCTAATCTTAACACACCAATTTAAAAGACCAAAAACATTATTGACCTATTACCACTCATATAAGACTACTTGTCATCTCCCCTGTTGTTGAGTGGCATTAGTGAATTAATCTTTTAGGCATGGTGCAACACATAAACTTGTGGATTAAGCACTGTCTGCTCTTTTGAAACAAGTGAAAAACCCTAAAAATAATATCTCGGCCAAAATAAATAAAATTTTTATGGATTCTGTCTATTTTAAAGAAAAGAAGGCATCTTGGCACAGAAGATAGAGTGCTTTGCTCAGTCAAGAAGACCTGCATTTGGTAACCTTGTTGTTTCTCATACAATAACCTAGGATTTATGTTATAGACAGGGTATAATCTGCATCAGTGGAGGGAATTATTCTGCGTTCCACACCCATAAGAAAACATATATCTGCACATCCAAGAAAACAATTCAATATGAGGTTATAACTATCCCTCTGCGTTGTTAAT
Organism: Gymnobelideus leadbeateri; assembly: GCA_011680675.1. Lineage (NCBI taxonomy): Eukaryota > Metazoa > Chordata > Mammalia > Diprotodontia > Petauridae > Gymnobelideus > Gymnobelideus leadbeateri. The sequence continues at coordinate 854,466 of WOXC01000245.1, forward strand.
AAGTGCTCTATGAACCATCAATTTAAGAGGTTGCAAATGGGTCTGTGATCCATCAATTTAGGAACTGTGCCACCTCTAATACATTGGGTATATAGCTATGAAACTAAAATTTCATTTCTTCAAACTTTATTTTAAATTTGTATTTATTCATTTATCCAAATTGGCACATTACAATCTATGCCCATCCTATCCCATGAGATTTACCCACAGTCTTAGAAAAATTCTTAGGATTGCATATAATATATTATGATTTAGAAGGGGCCTTTGGGGGTAGCAGATCTAATCCCCTCAATTTACAGAAGAGAAAACTTGAAGCCTTGAGAGGGTAAGGAAATTGCCTGTCTTATACCACAGAGGATGCACATTATGTGCTAGAGGCTTTGGCCTGACATCATGAGAATAACATTAGAGGATTTCCCAATTAGCATCACGTACCAGATGAGTAGCCAATCTTCTCTACCCATGATAGATACAATTCATTCCATAATTTGCCCTTGTTCTTTGAAATTTCTTTTTGGTTATGTTTGTTGATTATGTCACCTGCTTTTACCCACCATATGCCTTTCCATTGCTTTCTGAAGGATACTTATCTTTTGTTCTTCAGAAGCAATATTGTGTCACATCTTGCTGCCATATGGAAATACTAGTGAAATTGTAGTGCTGAAAAAATAACAAAGGATCTTTCTCTTTAAGGAAACATTGGGGTAAATGCTCGACATTTGTAATTTCCCTAAAGAAATCCAGCCTGCTGTCTTCCATCAGTTCAGCAGGGCTCAGCTCATAGTCCATCTCTACTGTCTGTCCCATATTTACGTACTCTTGGATAAACTTTAGTGGATGCTTATCCAAATGGATGGTAAGCTATGAACATATGAATTATAAAAGTTAAATTGCCATGAAACAATAGGAAATATTACTTTAAGCACCTTATGTCATTCTTTCCTGGCTTGGCCTCATCTCTAACTATGAGCATCTCTTACCTCAATGAATTATCAAGATTAGGTTGGATGATGAATGTTATATCCAGTAAGAAAAACCTCATTACAGATTAAACCTCTGGTCCACTAATTTGACCGTGGGACTCAATTTTACCTTCTTCAATCTATATTTTTATATTTTAAATATTTCATTATTAATTCATTTATTTATCTATTCTTCTCACCATTCCCATTGAACGGACATAGGGGTGAATCCCACTTCATATAGTGTCTATACACAGGTCACACTTAACCCTGTTTATTTTAGTTTCCTCTTTTTAAAAATTGACTAAAAAAGGAAATAGCAAACCACTTAAGTATCTTTGCTAAGAAAACAACAAATGGGGTCATGTAAAGTTCAATATGACTGAAAATGACTAAACAACAACAGTAATAGCAGTAGTAACAACTGAATTTTCAGGATGATATATTTTACACAATTCCCTATGCACATCATCTTTGATTCCCATCATGTATGTGTTCATTACTATTTGGGTGACCTATAGTTTTGATCATTGGTGATGGCACAGTAAAATTATGGATAGCAATAAATATGCCAAGGCTGAAAGTTAAAAGTTAGTTTCTTTTTTTTTTCAGAGTGTAGCTTATAATATTGAGTTAACTATAGAATTTACTGATCAAAATCCAGACAACACTCTTCCTCCTACTCATCTCTTGGCCAAGCTTTTTTTTCTATCTACAACCCCTGCTCAAGATATATGGATTGACTCTATCAATTTCCAATCCAACTATTGTGAAAAATGATAATTCTTCGTAAAAAAGAGCTTGGTAGAATGTAAACAATATTAAATATGGAGTGGGCAAAGACTTTATTTTATGTCCAGTAGTTTTGTGACCCTGAATATGTGACTTCATTTGACTTTTCCCCATGCTTGTTAGGTATTAGGAGTTGTGAGGCTAAAATGATTTACTCCAAAGCTCAAAGTGCTATGAAAGTTTTGTTGGCATGATGTATGATTAAAAAAATCAGAAAAGCACTCTATCAATATAATTCATGGGGTCTTATCATTATACATATATATATATACACTCATATATGTACACACACATATATGTATATATATATGTATGTATATATATATAAATTTGGGTTTTTTACTGGAAATGCTTCTAAAGTGAAAAATATTCAAAAGGCATAGAAGTAGATATGAATAAAGTAATTGATAATAATAGCAGTACCAGCAATGATGATAATAATGTTTTGGAACTGACTTATCTTTCTGTCTTAAATCACTATTTCCATATATTATATTCTCCTGACCATTAAACCAACACCTGGTAATTTCCTCTACAATTTACATGTCCTGCTTTTATGTATTGCTACAATATTTTTTCCCCAGAAAATAAGGAAATTTGCATTAGAGTTTGAAATGTGGAGTTAATGAAGAAACATCTTAAAATCCTTTTTATTCTATCAACCTTATAAATTCTATTCTTAGGGAATAAATTCACCTGCTAGATACCAACTGAGGGAAAGTTTGTACATTGTTTATACTCACTGAGCCAAAGAAAAGGCTATTCTACATATGCTTGTGGGATGTTGAGAACAGTCAAATTCTTTGGTTACTCCCTGGACATATTAGCTGTAAATTCTTCCTGTCAGACTGGTTTAAGCTACTTGAGATCAGTGTGTGTGTGTGGTGCTTTTTTGTTTGCCTAGTGCTCAGAATAGTGCCTAGTGCTTAGAAAGTACTTAACAAAGGTTTATCGATGAAAAAAAAATAATGGTGATGTCAAAAGCTGAAAAGGAACGTCACTGCAATCTTGTGGAAGTGGATGTAAGGTGATGGTTTTTGTTTTAAGTGGTGTTTTGTAAAGGACCAATGGGGAGAATTCAGAAGGTTTGTCACTGTACTCACCCATATCCAATCCTGATGGGGAGAATGGTGCCACTACCTGTATGCCTGCATTGGACATATGGTGGAGGAGCATACACTAGAATGGTTTCCTTCCTGATGTTTTCTTGTTCACACATTTTTGGATACCTAAGATATCGAACTAAGGAGTGGGATTAGAAGGGGGGGAGAGATGCATCTTGGAAAAACATTAGATGCCATCTGCTTTACTCTGGCATAAACACTATTTGGGAAGTATAAAGGCTTAGTATCAATTTTATTTCATTAGTGCATAGATTCAGGAAATTGAAAAATAATTAAACAATAGTTTCTATTTTTCTTTATATAGGCATATTACCCTCCACCTACACCAGTACCCATTTTACCTACCAGAAGAAAAAAAAAAACAGATTGTATAGTGATTAGAGGTCTAGCCTTGAAGTCAGGAAGACCTATTTTCAAGTCATGTCCCTAATACTGAAAAGTTTTGTGGCCAAGGAAAACTCATAGTTCCTATGTGTTCCAGACAACTCTCAAAGATTATTAATTGCAAAACAAATGTCACTCAACAAAGGAAAAAGGATTTTCCAAAGTCAGAATTTCTTATACCAAGGAAATCATAGGGTCATATGTAAGTCAGTCTCCTACCCCACCATACCCCTTCCCAAAAATTGGCACAGAATTTCTCTTAATAGATTTATTAAAAATTACATTTTCTTTTACTTTTTAATTAACAAATCTTTATTTTACCAATTTTCCACATTCTGTGACTGTTGGGATGGGGGAAGCCTGAATACTAATAACAAATCTCCATGGTCAAGCAAAATAAACCCCCTCTTTGACCATGTCCAAAACAGTTGGGTCTCATTCTACATCCTAAGGCTATCATATTTCTATAAGAAGATGTATAGTATTCTTCAACAGTATTCCTCTGGAATCATGGTTGGCCATTAAATGCATTTAGGTAAGCCTTCCTGAATGGTTCATTTTACCTAGTTTACATTATTTAAAAAAATTGTTCTCTTGTTTTGCTCAATTTACTCTGTATTAGTTCACTTACATTTTTCCAGTTTTCTTTAAAACTGTCCCCTTCATCATTTCTTCTGACACAATAACTGTTTGAAAATACCACTGGTTCTCCCCAGACTATTTAGTTCTATACTTTATCTAACCATAAGTAGACTACAGGGATAGGCAGAGACTAAGGGCAATGGGCTGCCATTGTAGTAGTAAGTTCCACCCTCCCCCTTGGGAAATTGTTAAGCATATATTGGACAACCATTTGTCAGATATCTTCCTTCCTTCCTTCCTTCCTTCCTTCCTTCCTTCCTTCCTTCCTTCCTTCCTCTCTCTCTCTCTCTGTCTCTCTCTCTCTCTCTTTCTCCTGTTCTCTCTCTCCCTCCCTCCCTTCCTCTCTGTCCCTTTCTCTCTCTATCTCTGTTTCTGTCTCTGCTTTCTTTCTTCTTTTTGACTATGGGCTGAATTATGAAGACACTGAGGCACCTTTCAAATTTGAAATTCTGTAATACTGAACCAACTTTTATTTCTTTTCTTTCTATCTCTGTGAACTGCAAACATTGTGATTGTAAGCATAGGCTTTAAAAAAAGTTTTTAAAAATCCAAGAATATGCATCCCCCTGCTTTGGGGAAAAAATAAATGGTAGCATGAATAGGTTAAGGGAGGCCAAGGTCTATGATTGACTTTTTTCTTAGAACATTACTGACTGCCTCTGGCTACGATATGATTACTTCTCAGAAAATATCAAATAAATGATCCTTGTTAAGTATTTAGAGATAATTCACTTGCTGCTTCCTCATGTTTGACTTTTCAATTAAAAATACTGAAATTAGAAAATTGTTTCATTATCATTATTGCAGATTCAAGTTGCATTAATTGAAATAGCGTATCCAAGATGAAGAAGGTGCTAGTTTGGCTTGCTCTTTACTGTCAAATATCATCTAAATTATTGCCCTCAGTTTAGAATGCCACATATTAAGAAAGACCTCAAGGAAGTGTAAAGAAGTTTGAAAAAATGGCCTGACATATTTTGGGGAAAATCAAAACTGTGCCACAGAAGAATCAGGGACTATAATGCTTAATTTGGTGAAGAAATCATTTGATTTGAGAAAGGGGATATGATAGCTCTGGTTGTTTTCCCCCCAGCATTAGGAAAGCTGCCACGCATGAAGATTTGCCTCATTCCGTTTTACTTTAAAAGACAGAAATAGGGACAATGGTTGCAGCTGCGGAGGGGCAGCTCATGGTAGAGTTGATAAGAGTGCCAGGTGCGAAGACAGAAAGACATGGGTTTGAAAACCACCTCAGACATTCACTAGCTATGTAACCCTGGACAAGTCACTTAACCTGTATTTACTTGAGTTTCCTCATCTGTAAAATGAGGATAATGATAAGACCTACCTCAAAGGATTAGACAATCAAACTAATTTTATTACTTTGTCACATTGCTCCTTAGTTCTACCTTCCAAGAGGGAGCATGAAATATCTGTTTATTCTGGAAGCTTAGATTTCAGTCAGTGCCAGTCTAAGTTGAAAGCATGATCAGAAGTCAGTTAGAAAGGGAGTTTGAGTGGAATCAAATGATTAGCCATCTCTAGTATGAGCATAGGCAGTATTCAAATAAAATATATCCCGCCAAATATTTTGGATTAGGAAATTTCTCCTCCTTTTGGTATTGTTGTGTACCAGCAATGTGATATTCACAGTGCCCACGGTGGCTATGGATGTGCTGGTGCCATTGTGAATCACAAAATGTAACAGACTCTCTACATGGAGGAAAGAACTAAAGCATTTATTAAAATACCAGAAAACCGAATACCAAAACCAGAAAGTCAAAGTCATTACAGTATCAATGAAGCTAGTACACATAGTCAATGCAACACCCACATTTCCACGCCTTCAAAACAAAACAGGATACCTCAAGCAAGGATACACCTCTCCTTACTTATGGTAGCTCCTCAGCCTCCATGCTGCTCACTCCCAGCAGTTCTCATTCCCTGCAGTTATGGATGGCTATCATAAGTTCTCAGCAGCTCCAGCTGGCGCTCAGAAGTTCTCAGCAGCTCTGGCTGACTCTCAGAAGTCCTCAGCAGCTCTCAGAAGTTCTCAATTCAGTTCTTAGAAGAAGTTCTGTCTCTCTAGCTTGGGCTTTTCCTTATATATGGCATTATCTCCTCCCTGTTCTGCCCCTTCCTGATCATCCCACAGTGGGATTCACAAGCTCTGGATCTTAATACTTGACACAATCATGAACTTGAAACAAGGTGCTAAGTACCTGTTGGCTTGCCAATACAAGAGTCATGGAAGATCTTCAAACCCCATTACCAACACATGTTGAAAACTTCATAGGGTAAAAGAAATTCCTTTCTGCTCTCTTCAGCCTCATTCAAATCAGCAGAACTATGTGAACTATGACATGAGAAGAGATAGTGCCAGTAGAGATATCTCACAATTATAGTGCCAGCTCGTTCTTGTTGTTGAATCGTTTTTTTAGTCATATCCAAGAATTTGTGATCCCATTTGGGGTTTTCTTGGCAAAAATACCAGAATGGTTTGCCAATAATTCCTTTTCAAGTGCATTTTCTACATGAAGAAGCTGAGACAAACAGGGTTAAGTGACTTGTCCAAAATTCTAGCTAGGAAGTGTCTGAGGCTAGTTTTGATTTCAGTAAGATAAGTCTTCCCAATTCCAGGATTGGAACTCTGTCCACTACATCACTTAGCTGCCCAAATAATGCCAGACCTAGATTCAAAAGAGAAATGTACTTTACTTCCAAAAGCAGCATTTACTTGCTGGGTGCCCATGGAAAATCCATGTAATCTTCCTAAGTCTTGGTTTCCTCATTTGCAAAAGGAGGAATAATAATGCCAAAAGTACTCGGTTCTCATAGTTGTAGTGAGAAACAAATTATATAATTCAGAAATAAAAAACATGTGCTGATATACTTGAGCATTGAGATTTCACCTGGCTTATATAAAGCAGTCTGTAAAAAATGCATTTTGCACAGAGCAGACCTAAAAAGCCATAAGATTCTATCCCCTAATTTTACATTAGGAAACAGAGACCTAATGAAATGATATGACATATGTCAGGTCATACAATTACTCAATATTAGGAGCTGAATTTGACCCCATCATCAAACTTCAGGGAGGCTAGGTGGCTGGACTTGAAGTCAGTTTGAGTTTAAATCTGGCCTCAGGAACTGACTAACTGTGTGACTCTGGGCAAGTCTCTTAACCCAGTTTGCTTCAGTCCTCATTTATAAAATGAGCTAGATAAAGAAATGGAAAAACTACTCCTTTACCAAGAAAACCACAAATGGGGTTATAAAGTCAGATACAACTGAAAAACAAACAATTAATTGAACTGTATTATAAATTACCTTATAGGAATGTGTGCATTTTATTACACTTGATAGCTGATGGTTAAATTAACTAATTAAACCTTTAGGTTACTTTTTTTTTTCAACAGAAACTATGTATTCAAAAGTTGGTGCAATTTAGCACAGAATTGGAAGAGGGTGTTATGTGATAATGCTTGCTAAGTCCTCTGACATTTTTTTGCAGTTTCTCTTTTGTAAAAGCATTACCAGATGGAGAAATAGTACTAGTAAAAATGGCTGTTCCAAGTTTGGTAGAAGATCAAGGAGAAATATAAAAAGCAATCTCTTCACAGAATTTATTTCTAGTCCTGTCATAAGTGAGGTGCAAATAAATTATAAAGTGGTTGCCTCCTGTAGTGTTATTAAATCCCATATAGGTTTCAAGTGCTGTTCACTTGGAGTCTGTAGGTTTCAGTTTCATTCAAATGGAAGAAAGACATAAGTGTATATCATTTCACCTTCACAGTTGAGACTTGCGACAAGTAGCCTACATTAGAGTTAATGGAATTGGCTTGTGAAATCAATTGAATATATGTTGCTTATTTCTCTAACTTTGCAGTTTAAGATATAAAGGTATTGACACAAGAAAGCCAGTCTCTCTCTCTCTCTCTCTCTCTCTCTCTCTCTCTCTCTCTCTCTCTCTCTCTCTCTTTCTCTCTCCTTCCTTCTTTCTTTCTTCCTTTTTTCTTTCTTTTCTTCCTTCCTTCTTTCTTTCTCTTTCTTTTCTTTCTTTCTTAACTTATTCCCTTCCTCCATTTCTTCCTCTCTTCAATGAATTTTTAAATTTTTCAGTTACAAAAACACTCAGAGATTGTGCACATAAAGTCCTGGAAGTAGCTAAATGTTGAAAGTAAATGGTTCTGCTAATTAATATTATATATGTGTATATGCCTATATGTATGTGAGTAGATGTATATGTATACATATGCATGACTGTATATGTATCTGTGTGTGTGTGTACGTGGTCTGAAGCCACCCACACTTTTGCAAATGTAGTGCATTATAATACTCTACATTAATTTTTTATGTCATGGCTATTGACTCTGTGAAAACCAGAGTGACTTTTTGTAACAAAGTTGAAATTTCTGACATAGAAATATCATTCAGTTTGTAGAGTAAATGTAATATCCTATCCAATTGTGTATCCATCTATGTCAGAGGTGGAAAATGAGTTATGAGTGTCAATTTTGGAGTCAAGAACTGCCCCTGAGACATCCAGCCTCACTGGTCCAGATCTTGCTCTCTTAATCCCCATGTCCCTCAGGCTCTTTTTCATTGCTCTTGAGGTAGCATGGTATGTATAATAGAACCTGGTATATAATATGACACTGGATAAATCATTTACCCTCAGTAATCCTCTGATTCCATAATAATATGAGTAGCAGTAATAATTAATAACTGCCATCTATCTAACCCTTTAATGTTTTTGCAGTATTTTACACTTATCTCATTTGATCCTCATGATGATCTTGTAAAGTGCATATATATATGCACATATATACACACATATTTATATATACACATGTATATATGCATATATATACATATACAAACACATATACATATGTTGTTATTATTATTATTATTAATTCCCATTTTCCAGATCAAGAAAGTGATACTTACATACATCAAGTGACTTGAACAATTCAGTTAATGTGTCTGTGGCTTAACTTGAATTTTATTCTTCTTGACCCCAGTTGCAGCATCTATCCACCAATCCACAGCTATACAGCTGCCTATGAATGTAATTAGGAAATGGTCAATGAAGGCTCAGACTTGGGACCATATGTATTGGTAATCCTGGATCTGGAATTTTCTTTTTGGTTTATTTTTTGGTTGTTTGTTTTTGTTTGCTTTTTGCAGGGGCAAAGTCAGCACTATTGGGGTTGACTTGCCCAGGGTAACATGGCTAGTTTTGGTTTCCTCAAGTATAAAATGGGGATAATAGCAGTGCCTACATCACAGGGTTATTATGAGAATCAGATGAGATAATATTTGTAAAGCTCTTACCACAGTGCCTGGTACATAGTTGGTCCTAGATAGATGCTTATTACCTTACTCTCCCCATCCCAAGCTAGTTTTAGGAAATGGGGGAAACCACTTCTACCCCCAGTTTCTTCAAGAATAAAATGAAAGCTTCACTGGTTAATCCCCAAGTCCTGATTGAAATCTGGTTATTGACCTGGATAGCCCGTTTTTATTGGTACAAGGAGGTCCCAGTGTGCTAAGTCCCTGCACAATGTAGCAACTTACCAGTTCCTGCTATTTTAACTTAGTCTTTGAGCATTGCCTGGGACACTAGGAGGTTAAATGATTGTTCCAAGATCACAGAGCTAGCATGTGTCAGAGAGAGAATTTAAACCGAAGTTGTCCTGAGGGAATGGTTTTTTTTTTACCTTTTATGACACAGTCTCTTTTGGAAAATTTGATGATACATTTTAATATCTGCTTCACTTGTTTAGAAAAAAAAATATAAGAACTGAGGACTTAAGGGTCATTTTTTCCTGCTGAATTGGTAATAACATAAAAATCAGTGGATAAAATATATTCTTTGTGTCAAGAGGGGAATACTGTGAAATAACAGGAGTGATAAGTTGTTGGCAACATAATTGAAATGAGAGGAATAGCTTAATTTATGATGTTAAAAGATTTATTTCCAGCCTCTCATTTTATGTTCCTTACAAACTAGCTCCAACAGCAGTGACACATCCTCCTACAATTTCTGAAAGTGTGGGCTCTCTAAGCAGGCTGTGTTTTATGTTTCGCTAGTTCTTAAGGCCAAAAGAAGAAAAAATAAGCTAATTTATGTTGACTATGACAACATGTGGCTCAAAAATTCAACTTCACTTTCATTTCCGAATGTCAATTTATCTCATTAAATCGATTCCAAATATCTGTCCAGATAGTGCTGAGCTTTTTAAACTGTATGTAGCTATGATGATAGAGGAAGCAAAATTTCATTTTAGTAGAATCTCTTTTAAGCATTTGAACATTGATTTTTTAAAAAATCTGTACTGTTTTAAAATTCTTTTATTATGGATTTGACAATTGTTAGAAGACATAAATATGTTGATTTATCAAGTAAAAGAGCATACCCTTTAACCTAGCACTGTTACTTAGGCATATACCCCAAGGAAGTCAGAGAGAAAGGTTACAAATGTGCAGTTTAATTTCATACTCAGCAAAATTGTACTTAAAATATTTTAACAAATATTTATTCAGTATTTCCTTTAACAAATATTTATTCAGTATTTACTTTAACAAATATTTATTCAGAATTTAGTGGGGATATAATAGAAGTGGGAAAAAAAAGTTCCTGACTTCAAGGAGCTTACATTCAACACGAGGGGATATAAAGTATATAACATTTATATGTATAATTATATTATAAGGAAGAGTATGATGGAGGAAAAGGATCAATAAAGACAATGTGTCATAGGAACCCTTGAAAAGGGAAAGAATAAATTTAGTAGGCTGAATCACAGAAGATTTTGTGGAGAAAATAGCATTCTAGGAACCTTAGGGAAGGGAGAAGGCCTAGATCTGGGAAGATGGAGAGTTGTTTCAAGTCATAGGTAGGCTCAAATAGGAATGGTCTGTGAAAAGGAACAAGGCACTAAGGTGAATTGCAGAGATTAGCAAATTGAGAATTAGCAATCCACTTTTACTGGACCTTTGCGTATTTGAAAGAGAGTGTTATAAAATAAGGCTAAAAAGGAAGTTGTGGCCATACTGTGAAAGGCCTTAAATGATAGGAAAATCAGTTTTGCATTTACTCTAGATTTAATGAGTAGTTACTAAAATACACAAACTCTCTTTTACTTGCTGAGATAGAAATAGTTAAGATTTTGGTCCCTCTCTTGCCAATGTATTAACTCTGGGGGCATCCTTCATGTACTCCCTTGACTCAGAAAGACTGGGAGAAGAGAAGCATGAAGCCACATCTTTTCTCAAGAATTAAGTGTGCTTGAGGAAAAAACCAGAATTGAATAGAAAATTTGACATCCAGACACAAGAAGCAAGAAATGCCTGAGAAGGTAATCAGGGAAAATAAATCAAAAGGAACTTATCAAAGTTGAACTATTTACATTCCTATATGGAAAAGCAATAACTGTGACTGATGATATCTTTCTCACTATGAAAATAATGGAAGAAGGGGGTGTGGTCATATGAATACATATGTGAATGTGTGTGTATATGGTTACAGTTATATATGGATAGAGGGCATAGGTTGAATTTGTTGGGAAGGGAGAATACTCAAGGGATGAAATTATGAGGTGAGAGAGGAAAGTGGCAAGAGGAGATGGGGAGAGACATGGTAGGGTAAACTATCTCATGTAGGGGAAGTGGTTGCAAAGGAGGGGGAGAATAAGGAAGGCTAAAAAGGCAAAACCACATTCACATTGAATTTGGTTCAGGGAGAAAATGACATACATACTAAATGGGATATCTCAACCTGCAGCAGGATAGGGGGAAGGGGGATGAGAGGAGGGATGATGGATGGGAGGGCATCCTTGGGGGGAGGGGAGGTTGGAAGTACCCACTATAGAAGAGGGACAGGATCATGTAGGGAATGGACCAGGTGGGGGGTGGGATGAGTGGGAGGGAATTATAAGCAGCCTTGTACAATATATCTACTATGATAATGTTTTCCATATCTAGACATGTACAACATATACTGAATTACTTATCTCCCAAGAGGGAATGGGTGACAAGGGAGGAAGGAAATGGATCTGAAATTCGAGGTCTTAACATTAAATGTTTCAAATATATATATAAATACTCTTATTAATACTCTTTTGCTTGTAATAGGGAGATAAGATGTGCAGGCATTGGGACACAAAGATTCACCTTCCTCTAATGGAAGAGTCGATGGGGGTATGGGAGAAGGTATGGGAGAGAGCAGATTGGAGGAAGCGATATCTTGTGGGACTGCTATTCTGGGAGGTTGGGTAGGGGAATAATGGGGGGAAAATGATTGTAACTCTAAATCTGGCAGAAATGAATGATGTAAAACAGAAGTTAATAAAGCATTTGTTTAAAAATAAAAAAAAAAAAAGAATTAAGTATGGGGGTGGCTAGGTGGCACAGTGAGTAGAGCGCCGGCCCTGGAGTCAGAAGGACCTGAGCTCGGATCTGGCCTCAGACACTTAATGCACACACAAACAAAAACCTAGCCATGTGACCTTGGGCAAGTTACTTAACCCCAATTGCCCTCCAAAAAAGCAAAAAAAAAAAAAAGAATTAAGTATGGCAGTCGTCGTGGTATATGTGCCTGGGTGTGTTTCTGGAGGGGTGTGTGTGATGAGGGGCTTTAAGTGACTCACTCAATCTGATCTTTTAGAAGGATTGATGGTAATCTGAAGTCCAAACAGGTTTTCTTTGCACCATCCCATCTTCATGCTGTACTAGTAATCCATCCGCTTGACTGGGAAGTTCCAAAAAGAGGTTTAAAATTAAAGTTATATGCCTTTCTGTACTTTTGATGTTGTTCTCAGGTCTGCCAGCATAGTATAAAGGAAAATACACTGCCTATGAAGTCAGGGTATCTGAGTTAAAATCCTTTCTCTGATACTTGTATGTTATGGTTTCTTTTGACAGTCTAGGGAAGTTGATGGGCCCCTTCTCAGATGAATGTTCATTGCCTATATCTTTGAATGAAAGAAATGTTAAGTTTCTTTTAGAGGTCGGTGAAAACAAAGATGCATTTCCCTCTTCATCCAAGTGCACAGACACATTGAAATTTATTCAAAACCCAAGGCAAGGACAGCTAATCTAGAGTGAGACAGAGACTTTAAAAAAAGTTGCTTTTATATCCTTATGGCCTAACATGGTGTCTGGCAGAGGGAAGGAAAAGCAATTTGTTATTTTTTAAATAATATTTTATTTTCCCATTTAGATGTAAAGACAATTTTAACTATTTTTTTTAGTTTTTGAATTCCAAATTTTCTCTCTCTCTTCCTCAGTCCCCTCCCTGAGAGAGTAAGTGATTTGATATAGGTTCAGACGTGCAAAACATATTTTCACATTAGTCATGTTGTGAAAAAGTCACAAACCCAAAGGGAAACAAGAGGGAAAAAATACTGAAAGTGAAAATTAGTATGCTTTAATATAATATATATTAAATTTATAATATTTATAATGAGTCCTTTGGATCATTGTATTGCTGAGAATAAAATTCACAGTTGATCATTGAACATGTTGCGGTTACTGTGTACAAAGTTTTTCTGGTTCTGCTCAATTCACTTTGCATCAGTTAATATTAGTCTTTCCAGGTTAGAAAAAGCACTTTTCAAATTCTTGCGGACTAACTCGTGGATTTTTCATGGAGCATTGAAGACCTGATTTAAAAGATTACCCCAGAAACTTTCTGGCTAAGTGACCATGGCCAATATCCTGATTCTGATACTCCCTACCTTCTTGACCTTGGAAGAACACACACACACACACACCCAAACACATACACACACATACAGAGAGAGAGAGAGAGAGAGAGAGAGAGAGAGAGAGAGAGAGAGAGTTTATACCACTTTCATGTTTACAAAGTGCTTTATAAATTTTCACAGTGATTTGTGGCGGAAATATTCTCATTATGACTTTTATTGAAGATGAAATGCTGTAGCGGCAAGCACCCCAATATCCCCAGGGTGACTGCCAACACAGGTTCTTAGATCTGCTTTTCAAAAGGAAAGCAACTCAAAACGGGTTAACAAGCTTACTTTAATCAAACAAACATACATTACCTAGTTCAGGGGGAAAAGGTCAGCACCCCAAACTTCAGAGTTACAGAACTTACAGATCAAACAGACAGGCTTCCAAACTGTCCCACCATTATATCAATACCAAATCACAGTTACCAGAGAGGGAAGCATCAACATCTGGGTTTTCAAAGCCGGGGGGTGGGGGTGGGGGGGGTGGGGGAGCTCTCAACAATGGCTTCCCAGAGTCTCATCTGGTCAAACCACACACCACTTCTCAAAGTGAGCCCCAAAGCAAAGCCTCTCCTAAGGGTTTATATAGCCTTCTCCTGGCTCAGAGAATGTAACAACCTCCTTAACCCACTGCCCAATCACAAAGTATCAAGGTGTGGGCTTTCCTGAAAAACAAGCCTCCCACCACAGGCTCCAGGTGCACTTAAGCTAGGGGCAGGGAAGATCTTTAAATTTGCATTTCCATTACAAATGCTAATAAAAGTTCACTAATTTACCTAGGGCCATGCAGGTACTAAGTGTCTAAAGCAAGATTTGAGGACAAACCTTCATGACTTCAGGTCTGATGTACTATGCACTATGTCATTTAGTTGTGTTAGTCTATTAGATTTCCCTTGCCTCAGTTTCTTCATCTTTACAATGACATTATTGAATTAAATAATCCCAGTGGACCTTTACAATTCTAAATCTTTTAACCTTAGATATTTTCACCTTGCTGAGGCCCTATTTCCTTGCCTATAAAGTCCGGTTAATAACAGCATCTATTTCACAGTTTTGTTGGGATTCATATTATGGACACGTTTAAAAGCATTGTAAAGTTTTAAAGTTCTATGTATATATAAGATATAGCTACATATGTTTAAAAGTTAAGCTGGTTAATTGAATGAAGTTAGAAAATAAGGAAATGGAGTTAAACTATGAATCAGATATCACATACAATATATCTTCCCTTCTTCTAAGAAAAGACTAATTTTTCACATCTGAATGAGCTATTCTGACCTCATTTAAATGTGGTTTGAATATGCATACTGTACCCCCTCCCCCACTACCTCTGCATTGATTACCTATTTACTCTATAAGCGTAGCTAGTTTTCACAGGTAGAAAATTTTGCAGGTGTTGCTTTATGTGTTTAATTGCGTCAATTAATTATTTGTATGATTTAACAGTCCCTAAAGGCTAATGGCAAACTGATCACCATCAAGATTTGAAGAACTTAAAATTTCAGATGAAAAATTTAAGAAATTAGAAAAATTCAACTGGAAAATGATTGACTTCAGTTAACTAGTAGTAAGCTTCTTTATAAACCAAAGATATTTGAGAAAGGTGTGCTATAATATTTCCTGCAGTTTTGCACAGGGACACTTGTAAACATGTTTTTTAATTGAAAATATTAAACAGAAGGATATGTAACTATTATAAAACTTTACTAGGACTCAGCCAGTTTACATTAAATGATGTGGCTTTTGTATAACACTGAACTGAAATTTAGGATGGATCCCTTTTTTTCACTGGAACATGCACCACCTGTACATTTCTCTTGGTTATAAATCACTCACAGTGAACATTTTCATAAACAAGATCCTCAACAAAGAGTGCAACTAACATCATCTTAAGAAGGCATGTGCACAAATTAACTTACTGATACAATTGGGTCCCTGTTTTCCTTTTGACATCGAATGCTTACATTCTTAAAGAATCCCACATCAATAAGTCTTATTGACTTGTTTTTTCTCCTTTCTCAGCAATTTTCTGGAGAGTTAGTCTTCCAAGTGTTTGCCAACAATTTTACTTCTTCCCCTCCCCTTTTAATTTTTTTTTTGTTTTGTTTCTGCCCTCTTTCCATTAACAGATTGAATTCTCAGCAGGAATCAGAGTACCATGCCAAGAAGAAAAGGATATATTTTTGCTCAGACTCACTTCAAAATTTGATTGACTGTGGATCTCTGATTTCCACAGTCCTAGATTGCAGAAACCAAGACAAGGATCTCTCTCTCTCTCTCTCTCTCTCTCTCTCTCTCTCTCTCTCTCTCTCTCTCTCTCTCTCTCTCTCTCTCTCTCTGTCTCTCTTTCCTTCCTTCTCCATTTGACCAGAAAATCAATAGAGAAAAATCAGGCCCAGCTATACAGGAACTAGATTCCTACCTTCTGAAGGTCTGTATCACTCCTTTCTTCCCCTTCCCTCAGAAGTTTTCCTATAGCTCCCCATGCTGATTCTGGAACTGATTCTCTTACCAGAAATATTCCTTGCAAAATCTTACACACTTGTTTATTCAGTGAAGATAGACAAGGCCCCATAGTCTCTTGGAAGCTCAAAAATAAAGTGTTTCTCTGTTTTTTTAAGTGAAAAAAAAAGGCCTTCATATCAAACCTTAGGATACTCTGACTTCCTGAATGAACCCTGTATAAACTGAAAGCGATTGTGAGAATTTTTATTTAGTTCAATTTATTGCATTATGTATTTTTAAAAATCTGCTTTAATATGAATTTGAAAATAATATTTCAAGATATAAAGTACAACTTAAGTGATTGTATAAAAATAATTAAATGAATATGTGTAATGTTTTGCAAACTTTAAAGTATTGTACAAATATTAGTTATTTACAGTATTGATATAAGAACATGTGATTTTATTTAATTCAGTTTCATTTTTCATCTGTACAGGCTAAAATTCATATGCTTATTTATGTGTGTATATAACCAGCACATATATATATGCATATGTATACATATATTCATATATATATACATATACATTTGCTATTTATGAAGGTCATGACAAAATTATCCATGCAAAATTAAAATATTCTGTCTGGTATAGTGGGAAAGAGATTTGTATCTGGAGTCATGGAATCTGTGTTTGAATCTAGGGCTCTGCTATTGTGTCATCTTGGGGAAGTTACTACATGTCCCTGCTCTTAGTTTCCTCATCTATGCACTGAGGGCTTTAGATTAGTTGACGTCTGCATTCCCTTCCAGCTTTAAATCTATAAGATTTAAAGAGTGCTTACCTCAAGTGTCTCTGCACTGCAATCTATCTTCCATTCAACCACCAAAGTGATTTTCTTAAAGTAGATGTTTGACCATGTCATCCCACCTACTCAGTAAATTCTAGTGTTTCACTATTGCCTCCAACAAATATGAAATCTTCTTTCCAGTGTTAAAAGCCCTTCATAACTTAGCTTCCTCTTTCCTTTCCTTTCCCTCCTTTCCAGTGACACTTGTCTACTTGCTGCTCTGTTTTTACATATTCATTTACATAATGTGAAATATTTTCTACCCCATTAGATTCTGGCCTCTTTGAGGGCAGAGATTGTCTTTTATCTCTTTTATGTATCCCCCAGTTGTTATATAATGGGCACATGCTATTGGCCACCCTTTCAGTTTTGTCCAACACTACGTGATGCCATGGATTTTGTCCATGGGGTTTATTGGCAAAGACACTGGAGGAATTTACCATTTCTTTCTGCAGTGCATATCCATTTTAAAGAAGAGAACCAAGGTAAGTAGGGGTTAAGTGACTTGTCCAAGGTTTCATAGCTAGTAAGTGTTGAGGCTGGATTTCAACTCAGATTTTCTTAACTCCAGGCCTGGTATTCTATCTACTTCACCACCTATCTGCCATTACCAGGCAATTTAATAAATGTTTATTGACTGACTCACTGGGACCTGGCTAATGGGTTGATTTGTTTTGCTGAGATATATATACATACATACATATATACGTATATATATATACACACATACATACATACATATATATATACATATATATATATATATATAGTCATAAAGGAGGAGTTCTACTGGGGAAGGTCAGGTTAAAGAGTAGTGAAAGATATATACAGAGAGACAAATATACAGAAAAACCATCAATAACTTTTTTTGAAATGTCTAGAAATTCTAAGTATTCTCTGATGTGTCAAATGATTTTCTATCACTCTACAGTTTTCTTTGGCTTCAGATTCATATGAAGGTCCCTCCCCTCCACCCCAGCCCATCATGCCTTCTGCTCTTTTTGTCTTGAGGAGCTTCAGTATTTCCATATATTTCTGTAATGGGGACATTTGAGAGTGAATAGGAATATTGAGATTCATACTTCAGAGGGAAAAAAAAATCACATTTTCCTCTTACTCTTGAGAGTACTAGATTGAGCTTTAAGCCAGGAGGGAAAGTTGAGTCATGACCGCACTTCCATCCCTAAAGTTCTTAGAGGTATATAAAGTTCAAGAGGAATAAGGGGGGTGTCAAGAGCTGAAGATGAAAGAATCTGCACCAAGGCAACAAAGGATAAAGAAAAGTAGGTTCAAGCTGCATAGAGAAGTGAGGGCTCTTTGGAAAGCAGTTAGCTCCTTTGTTATATGTTGTGTCTGACTGGTTGAATCTTAAATCTCACAATCACCTCTGGTATATCCTGTCCTTTACATTTCTTTGTTTCCCTTTGTTAAGTAGCATGGGGGTAGAGAATAGCTGCGGGTACCAAAGATGAAAAAAATAATCTTTCCTAAATTAAGATTAAGATCCCAATTATCCCAATCCACTATTAGAGGGGTATTCTTTAACCATGGGCATCATTGAATGTCATTCATATTGTTCATAATTGTAATTCCAAGGACAGTATTACTATGAACTTTAAACCTTCCAAATCTGACTTACTAATCATAGGCCTAATATAGTGAGCAAGGGATTTATATCATTTTTTTGTTGTTGTTGACAGGGCAAGAAGAAGATCAAAAAAGAAATTATGCCATGGCTTGGGGTGAATGGGTTAATTAATGATAATAATAAAGGGGACTTATTTTATTATTAGTTTGGGAATTTTCTTCATAAGAGCATATAATGAAGCCATGGGAGTAAAATGCCAATAAATTGAAAGTAAAATTATAAAGGAGACAGAGCCAAATTGACAGAGAAAAAGCAGCAACTCACATGAGTTCTCACCTAAACCCCTCTGAACACCATTAAATAATGTGATAAAAACAATTCCTGGAGCAGCAAAATCCCAAAAAAGGACAGGGTAAACTAATTTTCCAGCCAAAGAGAACTTAGAAGGGCAGCAGGAAAGATTTGTCAACTTAGGCAAGAGTGGAACACAATCCACTACAGACTGTGCCATCACAGACCAGGATCCAGGAAACAAGGAGCAGACTATGGGAGCCACTGAATCAGCAGCAGAAGCTAATTCAAATGCTGCAAGTCAGACAGAGAGGCCCCATAGTCTTTAGGGTACAGTAGCAAAGCAGATGGTAGTTTGGGGGAGGGAGCATGCTAGCTACCGAGAAGAACAGGAAAGTCCTCCTGAAGAACATTGAATTTGAGCTGAATCTTGAATAAAAATGGAGTCCAAGAGTAAAAATCATTTTCCACATGGGGAACAGTCCATGCAAAGGCACAGATGTGAGATATGTAAACTTGAGTATGCTGAATAATGAGTAATGGATGGAGATAATATTTACAAAACATTTTCCAAAACTTAAGTGCTTTATAAATGCTAGTTATTATTCTTATTAATAATAATAATTATTATTACTGATTTTGAATGGAACAGAGAGATGAAAAGGGAAAGAAATTAAGCAGCAGGAAAAATGAATGAATGAACTACGGGGGATCACTCAGTTAATGAGGAAGAAGATGAGGAGCCAGTAAAATAGGCAGATAATGAAAAATTAGCTACATTAAAAGAAAACCACTAGATTGTATGTAGACTTCTGAAATTAAAAGGAAGAGACTATGCAGTAGGTAAATAGGATTAGGAATGGAAAATATGAGTAGGAGGCCATTTGGGATTACTGAAAGAAGCTTCACTAGAGTTGTAGGAAAACCAGCTTAATTGCTGTAATGGAAATGCAAATTTAAAGATCTTCCCTGCCCCTAGCTTAAGTGCACCTGGAGCCTGTGGTGGGAGGCTTGTTTTTCAGGAAAGCCGACACCTTGATACTTTGTGATTGGGCAGTGGGTCAAGGAGGTTGTTACATTCTCTGAGCCAAGAGAAGGCTATATAAGCCCTGAGGAGAGGCTTTGCTTTGGGGCTCACTTTGAGAAGTGGTGTGTGATTTGACCAGATGAGACTCTGGGAAGCCGTTGTTGAGAGCCCCCCGGCTTTGAAAACCCAGATGTTGATGCTTCCCTCTCTGGTAACTGTGATTTGGTATTGATATAATGGTTGGGCAGTTTGGAAGCCTGTCTATTTGATCTGTCTGTATATTCTGAAGTCGGGGTGCTGACCTTTTCCCCCTGAACTAGGTAATATATGTTTGTTTGATTAAAGTAAGCTTGTTAACCCATTTTGAGTTGCTTTCCTTTTGAAAAGCAGATCTAAGAACCTATGTTGGCAGTCACCCTGGTAATATTGGGGTGCTTGTTGCTACAATTGCAAGGTGTTGATGGAGAGTGGTTATAGGTGAATCAGTTGGAGTTGATTTTTTCAAGAATTTTAGGATTGGAGGGGAGGAGATAGGCTGGCAGCTATAGAGAGTAAAAGGTTCAAAGGTTGATGGTTCTTTTATTAATGGTGAAATTTGGAATTATTTTTAAGCAGATAAGGAAACTGAAAAAGAAGGAAATGGGTGAGGA
Source organism: Gymnobelideus leadbeateri (assembly GCA_011680675.1). Lineage (NCBI taxonomy): Eukaryota > Metazoa > Chordata > Mammalia > Diprotodontia > Petauridae > Gymnobelideus > Gymnobelideus leadbeateri. The sequence goes on from WOXC01000245.1 coordinate 874,981, forward strand.
TAAGGACAGATAAAGGAGATTGTTATTGTAGGATGTGGAGATGGTAGAAGGGAATATAATTAATGTAATGAGTACAGTGATTAACCTTAGTCAGGAATATGGCTTCTTTTATTGTGTTGAGGCTGATTGAGGGGATAGGGAAGAGAAGGAGTCATTATGATGGAAAAGCTGAAAGAATCCATGAAAAGAGTTTAGGGGCTTCATGTCAGTCTCAATTTTCTTGATGATACTTTCATTCAGGTTGGAAACTATCATTAACTTATGTAAAGAAGGAAGAGGGGTAAAGAGGTTTGTAAGAGGAAAAAAAAATAAAAGATTTGGAACATTTATATTGAGGATTAAGAGTGGGAGATCATTTAGCCTTGACTACTGAAGAATAGGGAAAGGAAAATCCCTCCATCAAAGACCTTGTAATTATTAAATGATTCAGCATCATAAACTGACATGGTTTTTTATTAAAAGGAATTACATTAAAGAAGATGCATTACCATCTACTTTCCACTGTTAGGGCCATGGGACATTTTGATATGACTTTTAGTTTTATGTTTAAAATTATTATTATTATTATTATTATTATTATTATTATTATTATTACTAGAACATCTCCAGCACTTAGTACAGAACTTTGTTCATAGTTGACAATAAATGCTATTTCACTCATTCATTCATTGGAATGATAAACATATGTGAAGGACCAGTTGAATTTGTAGATCATCAATTTATAATGGGAAAAATCAGCTCAATCATGATATATTGTCCATTGATAACAAGTAGCTTATGAGCAACTATACTAATACTGGAGAGAGGATTAGGATTAGGATTCACAGGTTGGGAAGAAGAGAAATTGAGGGTGATATATAAATTACTACTAATAAAAATGAAATAGCTATAAGAATAGCTGACATATATATATGTGTGTGTGTATATATATATATACACATATCATATATATATATATATATATATATATATGATTTTTTAAACTGTTCCAAGTACCATAGAGTGAATATCTCATTTTATTTTATTTTATTTTTTGCTTTTTGGAGGGAAATTGGGGTAAAGCGACTTGCCCAAGGTCATATGGCTAGTTTTTGTGTTAAGTGTCTGAGGCTGGATTTGAACTCAGGTCCTCCTGACTCCAGGGCCGGTGCTCTATTCACTGTACCACCTAGCTGCCCCTGAATATCTCATTTTATTACTACAACAATCTATTACAGGTATTTTTTCCAAATTAGAGATAAGGTTCATAGATTTAGGGGTGGAGGGATCATGGATTCAGTTATATAAGAGATTTTAAAGTTCATCAGGTCCAGTCCATCATTTTACAGTTAAGGAATCTGAGACCAAAGAAATTAAGTGAACTCTTCAGGGTCACACAGTTGGGATACTAGTAGTTCATATTTCTGCATCACTTTACACATATTATCTTATTTTATCTTCCTGACAACCCTTGGAGATATTAAATGTTATCCTCGTTTTACAGATGTGGAAACTGAAGCTGGGAAAGGTTGAATGACTCACATGCTTATTAAGGGTCGAGGTTTGAACTCAGGTCTTCCTGATTTCAAGGGCAGTATTCCAGTCATGCTTGCTACCTAGATATCTCTGAGAAAACAGTGCAGAGAAATAGGAAATCATTAATGTGGCCTATTGTCTTCCTCTTTCTTTTATTTTTTTATTTTCCCATTTGTAGTTTGGGTAGTTTATCCACACGAGCTGCCTGATGTCAGTTTATCCCAACTGGATAATAGGAAAAGTTTATTTGTCCTAGCATCCTCTGCCCCTAGAATTCTGTATTTGGGAGAGTGTTTAGCCATAATAACACTATCAATGCATACCATCACAAAATAGAAACAAAATATAATAAATTACATGCTTATATTAAACTAGAAATTTCACCAAAATTCCATGTGCTTGCTAGACATCAGTAAATACAACCTAGCCAACCATGAGGAAAAAAAACCAAACAAAAAACAAAAAACTATGTCTGTTATACAGATATTCATCCTACCATGGTATTTAGCCATATGCTCAAAAGTACCTGAAGTTGCTGTTTTGGAAAAAAAAATCCTGGATATTGTTAACACCTTGTGGTACAAGATGCTTTCCATTTCTCTTAACTGGCCACAAGGTCACATTTATTCTTTTGAAGAAACAGGAATATTCAGCTTCTTTAGATAGGTTGGGTGTGAAATTTCCTTAGGGAAGCTTCTATCATTAGAACCATGTTAATTCTTTTTCCTGTGTGCTTAGTCTTGTATGCTGACCCATCTCATTTTCTACTTTACAATCAGTTTAACCCTTTGGCTTGTATAATGTATAGCATAGGGGAAAAGAACTTTTATTATTCTCTATTACCTTTTGTATAGAATATAAATTCTTTTTGGCATTTAAAGCCATTGAAATAACTTGTCTTTGAAGACTCTCACATTATTCTTCCTCCTATTCTCTGTGCTTTGGCTAAACTGATTGACTTTCTTTTCCTCACATCTGATATTTGATCTCCTTCCCCTGTGCCTTTCCATTGGCTCTACTCCATAGTGAGAAGGTTCTCTTTCCTCTCCTCTACCTCTTTAAAGCCCTAACTCCATTCAAAGCTCTTCTTAAGAGCTGCTTCCCACACATTTCCAGACTTTCCTACATCCCCTGTCAAAACCACCTTAGCCTCACCCTAAATAGTTTGGATTGACTTTACCTTCATTTTGTTGCTTTCTACTTGAGGACCAGGTCTGTGTTTTTATACTTTTGTTTGTGTTTCTTAATGGTCAGGACCAGTGTGTTCCACATTATTATTGCTTAATAAATACTTGTTGAATTAATTGAGTGAAAGATGTTGATGATATTAATAACTCATGTATATAAAGTTTGTGTTTTATATGAAAAAACGGACTCAATAAAGTATATTATTTATGTGCAGTGTGAACTTTGAAAAAAACTGTTTCTGCATATGACTATTTCTAAATTACCTTTATGGAAAGGAGGTAGGACTGATTCAATTCACTAAATGAGTTTCATAAATAAAAAAATTATTATAATTATCTTCCATCAATCAAGAAACATCAGGTAAAGTTTGATTTCTTCATGACCCCAAGATAAGCACGTATTTCCTCAAGGGAAGAGTTCAGTCTGATAATGACAACTACTTGGAATTCTCAGCACAAGCAGTAAGGAGAGAGCAAAGCCTACCCTTTCTATTTTTGGTTCTCCCAGCAGCCGATCATGAGAGAGTATGCCACACCACCCATATGTGCCTCTCCAGATGGCCAGCATGCGTCTTTCAGCTCCCCCACCTGCTTAGGCCAAATGCACGCTGTGTTCTGAGCCTCGTAAATAACGTGGAAAAATGTTCATGCCTGCTGCCACCCTTATACAGATCTACATGACTCAACTGGAGGACAATTTAAAGAGAGGAATCATCATCATCCAATGTGCTCCAATGAGTTTTTTAGTGGTGTTCATCATGTTTCCCCAGGAAAGGGGAAAAAAAGTAGAGGCTCCTATGTCTGAGTCCTTTAAGTGAAAGGGCAAAGTGTGAATTGGATAAGAAGCAAATGAGTTTTATCTAAATTTCACAAATAAACTCAAATTAACTCTATGATGATTTGACCTAGATATTAAAAATATCAGAGAAGAATCAAAAAGTGTAATTGATATGTTCATAGATGTAGAGATAGATAGGACTTTGCAGGTGTTCTTGAGAACCAGAGAAATGAATTAACTTGCTCAGTTAAGCTCATTAAGCAGGAAACTCTACTCTTCTTATTCTCAACTTGCTGCTTTTGACTGATTTTTTTCTTCCTTTTTTATTTCTTCCTTATTTTCTTCCTTTCTTCCTTCTTTTTTATTTCCTTCCTTCCTTCCTTGGTTTTTTCTTCCTTGTTTTTTCCTTTCTTTTCTTTCATTCTTTCTTATTTCCTTTCTTTCTTTCCTTTTCCTTTCCTTGCTTTCCATTGCTATTGAACCTGAAGTTATCTTGTTTGTTAATACACAGGAATCATTCCCAGCACTAGTACTTTTCAACCTCCCTCCCTACATTTCATTGAGGGGAAGAAGGGAAGGAGATGGAACTATTTGAATGTTTGGTTCTAGAATTCTCTACTTTGGACTTTAGAGGAGATAAGTAGGGAGCTGGCAGTCATCAATGAAGGTTTAGTATAAGTAAATTATCCTAACAATTAGGATACACAGAAAAGAAATAGGCTGCTTCACTGGGGTTATAGCTCCCCCATTCCCTGAAGATTTTCAAGCAGAGATTCAATGATCTTTGGTAATGTATGAGATATGATTGTTTGCTTGTTTGTTTTGAGAGGTTCTAGCTGGTAAAATGAACTCAACTTAGATTCTAAAAGAGGAGTTTGAATCCTAAAACACCTACTAGGTGTGTAACGCTAAATCTTTAAGCAACAATTTTCTCATCTGTAAGATGGAGATAATAGTACTACCTACCTACCTAACACTGTTGCTTTGAAGATGCCATGAGATTACTATGTTGTGTTTTAAAAACTTTAAAAGTGCTATTAAAAAGTGAGCTAGAAATATGCATTAGACTGTGTGATCTCTTAAGTTTTCTCCATTTTATTAGGCATTTAGCAAATGTATACTAATTTAAATACCCTTTCCCTCCTATGGGTATACACACACACACACACACACACACACACACACACACACACACACCTCATGTTATTAGTTCCTTGTCTTCTAGCTGCCTTTACTGATTTCTACTGCTATTCTTGTCATTATGTTAATATCCCAGTATGTAAAAAATCCCATGATCCCCACCTAACAAAGCACCTATGACAGTCCAATATGTCATAACAAATAATGTCATATAGCTTCCTGTACTGACTTCAGCAATTTCTACTAGATTGCCCATAGGCAAGTCAACACCATTTACCTGTAGGAGCATTCATTAGTGGAATCCCCTCCTACCTCCAAAATAAAGCATCCTTTTTCTTCCCTTTGCAATTCCATCCCCCTCCTCCTCACCTACTCCCTTGTAGGCCCTTCTCTTTCTGAGACAGAAGTCTCAGTCTCAGAAACATAAGTCACTTTCTTCTCATTGCTAGCTCCTGATTTGACTCCAGTGAGTCACTGACTCCTCTCTAGCCCCCCATCCTCTTGCCACTTTCATGTACTTTACCATGTTGTTATGTAGTCCTACAAAATACTCATTCAATTTTAGACAGTGTCACTAGGTTCTGTTCATAATGTCCCCTGTCTGCACCTTCACTGTTTTTTCTACTACATTTTGACATTCGCCACTGTCTCCCTGCATACAGCTAGTCAGGATTCTCTTGCTGGTCTTTTTATTGAATTCCCTTGCTACTGTTACCTGCACTTATTCACTCTCCTTGCAATTTCTTTTTTGTGGGGTTCCTGAAGCAAATAATCTCTTTAGTTCTGTTTTTTCTTTCTAAAATATCTCAAACTTTCCTTTATTATTGAATATCCACCTTTTCCCCTATGAAGTTAACCTCAGATTTGTAGGCTAGGTCATTTAGGGTTGCAGGAGCTCTGATGCTCTTTGGAACACAATATTCCATTCCCTCCTTCTTTTCTACTGACTATAGAATGTGTTGTTTGGTCATTTCAGTTATGACTGACTTTTTGTGACTCCATTTGGGGTTTTCTTGGCAAAGATACTAGAGGGATTTGCCATTTCCTTCTCCAGCTTATTTTGCATATGAAAAACTGAGACAAATAGGCTTAAGTGATCTATCTAGGGTCATACAGCTAGTAAGTGTCTGAGCCTAGTGACTTCAGGTCCAGGCCACTATCTATTGTGCCTCCTAGCTGCCTCAGGTATGGAATACTCTTGCATTATTTGAATATTCCATCCTTTGTATTTGAAAAGCTTGCCATGGTGGATTCAAGTTTTCTATTCTGGTCATTATTTTTTTTTTCTGTGAAGGCATAAATTCTGCTTTTACTAATTCTCAATTCTCTTTTAAACCACTCAAGAATAGTGTGGTGCAGTTACATGTTTTCTCAAATTCCACAGGGTCCTTTCTCACCAAATCTTGGATCATTTTCTTCTGTTTTATGGTATTTATTCATAGATATCTAAAATTATGTACTAGATCTGGAGGTCATACTTCTTACTGTTGCTGGTTTTCCTATTGATTTATCTGTTTTATATTCAAGGTCTTTTATATTTCTTCTTCCTGTAATCTTTGATATTTCCAGTCCTCCCTCCCTACCTCCTTTTTATTTTCTTAATAGATCACTTTTGACTTCCTCCCCTCTGATTATGGCTTCCTTGGAAACTAGATCTCAAAAGTTCTCAACTTCCTCCCATACTAGACAATTCAGGGTTCATTAGCCTAGGTCTTTGCCCCAACTGACTCTGGTGGTCAGATCTGGCTCCACCTGGATGCTGTGTTCTTTCTTTCAAGCTTGGTGGAATACTGTGCAGCTCTCTACACACAAAATTCAGTCTTCATGACTCGTCAGTCTTTCTGCCCCTTAGTTCTATGGCCAGGCAACAATATTTCAGAGCCTACTTTCCCTGGCAATAGCAGTTCAGAACTTAGCATTGGTATTTTCTTGTTGGAACTCCTGGCAAGTTTTTGTTCCTGAAGGATTATGTCTGTCAAGGACCAAGAAAACTTTCACAGCCTAGAGCTCAGCCCCAATTGCACTGGAAAAAGGGAGAAGGGACTGGGATTTTTGTTTAAGGCTAATCATGTACTTGCTTGTCCATCCTCACTGCCAAAAGCATGGGAGCTGCAAAAGGGGTACTGTCAACTCAGAATTTGGGGACATTAAACTCCTGGGTAGTTGTGATTATATATATATATATATATATATATATATATATATATATATATATATATATATATATAGATAGATATAGATATAGATATATATATATATATATATATATATATTTACATTATTTTGAATTCTGGCTATCCTAAACCATGGAAACAGTTAAAATTGTTGCATCTTTATTACATAGTATCTCGGTGTATTTTGGAGATATCTGAGCAATCATGAAGATTAGAAAATATGTCTAGTCTGTCATTTTGTGGTTCATGTGACTTGGAGGTCTTTGTATCTTTTCAAATTGCTCATTTTTGCACTTGTTTCTTTTCTCTCCTTGATGATGGGAACTTCCATTTTTGCCTTTGTATGTATCCTTAACATTTAGCACAGTTTGGCACATAAGGACTTTATAAATACTTGTTGCTTTCATATCATGTGGTGTCACTTCTTTCATATAATTGTCAATAAAACATTTTTTAAAATTATACTCTGTCTAAGCTTTTCCAAAGCAGACATTTCTATTTCTTTTAAAAACAGGTTTATCCTAATATTTATTACAAAGTTGTTAAAAATCTGTCACTGACATTGTTATAACCCTTCATTGTTACCATGAGACACCTATGGGTGTCTATCTGTTTAAATATATAGCTGCAGGTTGTGGGTGATATAATTTGAAATCTTTGTGGAGAGTGGGAAGCTGTTCTGGCCCACACAGTTAGCAGCATAGCTTGGTGGGGAGGGAAGACAGACTCCAGGAACTCTAATACTGAATGATCTTTCCTATTTCCAAGAACCTTATCCAACTAGATTTACAGCTTTCCAACACTCTTCAAATATCTATATCTAGCAATTTAATTCTAAGGGCTTCTGAACACAAGCCACTTTCCTGATAGATCTCAAGAGAGGGTAGCCTTTAGCTAACACTCACCAACTTACCTCCTTCCCAGCAAAAACTGCTTATACAGAAGATTTGTCACCAATAGCTAGAAAACGTATAAGTATACATATGTGTGTTTGCATGCATGTGCATGTATACATATATGTATGTATATGTGCATCTGTGTGTATATACATATATACACACAAACATACATATATAGGCAGATGATAGATAGATAGATATCTTGTATTATTGTGTCTATTTTTTTTACATGTCTTTTGGGAGATCTGTGATCCTTAATTTACTCCCATTCAGACTGTCTTCTATGTCTTTATATTTTACTAGGACAAAATAAGTGCATGTCATGTATGTGTGTGTTATTTGTTTATTTTTGAAGGGAGGATTTAATTTGTTGTTGTTTTGTTTTCTCATGCTTTAGGTTTGTGTAGAGATTATATGTTCTTTAAAAGTTTCACTTTTTACTTCTCTTCATCTAGATTGTCCTTTGTGTCTGTATATTTGTATTCCCATAATTTGTTCTTTTTTTTTTTTTTTTTTTTTTTTTGCTTTTTTGGAATGTCTTGGCACCATGGATTTAAGTTTGTGTGTTTTTAATTCTGCTAATTATTCATGCTGTGCAAGCTATACATTTTGCTTTCATGATTTTTATTTTACTCTTGAAACATTCAGGAGCAACCTGTTATGTTTCCATACTCTCTTGGGAAGCCATAGGGTCCTCTGCCTCATTAGTTGTTGCTTCAATTTTATCTTGTAATATCTATGCAAAGATGTTTGAATTCATCTATATGCCCTATTGAGAATCTTATATTTTAATATCACCTCTACCAGCAGCTTTGTTGATCACCCCTCTGTTGATTTATATGCTTGTGGTAATAATTTTTTAGCCGAGGTTTCTTCCAGATGAAATCTTTATTATTTTCACCCTTTCCTCCATCATGTTCCCCTATTTCTCACTTTCTTACTCCTTCCTCTTTGATGATGAGTCCCCCCAGTGCTTTCCAAACCTTCTCCTTCACTAGGGGATTCATTTTTCACCAGCTACAATCACTGACACAAGGGACTTCTGGAAAGGACAGAACCAGCTTCAGCTGGATGTTAATCTTTATTTCTTTAGGTTTGGTAGAATTCCCTTATGCTCCCCACCCCCACCCCACACACTGCCTTGTGCTAAGTTTTCATTCTTTACTGCTCAGGCTTGTGCACTTCTGTAAAGTGTGCTGGCAGAGACTAAAACAGCATCATTAAGTGAATAGCTGAATGGATACTAGTACACAAACCCATGGGTCTAGTTTTTTTCCCTGTCATAGCAAGGTAGTTTCTGAGGGAGCGTGTTGAGTGAGGCAATAGGGATTAGCAATTAAAATAATTTTCTGACAATTCATTGGATTATTTTCTTATTGGGACTCCTGAAGCAATTAAAATTCCATCGTATCTCATGCATAAATCTTATTTTGTGGAATCTTGAATCTGTGAAGAATGGAGAAAATGTCTAGGCCATTTTCTTATTCATCTTAACCAAAATTCTGCTAATAAACCTCTTTTATACAAGAAATGATGAAAAAGAAATCAGAGAATTTACACAGATTAGAACATACAAAAATACAAAATAAAAATTTAGAACTTTAGTTTGCAATAAGAAAAGACCTCAGTTCATGTCAAAGAGAGAAAGAGCTCACCAAGAAAAATGTCCATTTTTAACAGTCTCTAGAGATACAGGTTTTGGAGGTCAATGGTCATGACTGAAGCTATCTTCCCTTCCATATTTTCAGTTCTGGGATGACAGTCTGATGTTCCAAATTCCATTCTTTTTTTTTTTTTAAAGCAATTGGGGTTAAGTAACTTGCTCAAGGTTACACAGCTAGTCATTTGATTTATGCGTGGGTGCTCGTTTTCTGAGGCCGGATCTGATCTCGGGTCATCCCAACTCCGAGGCCGGCACTCTTACTCACTGCGCCACCTAGCCGCCCCTTTAGGGCAATTGGGGTTAAGTAACTTGCCCAAGGTTACACGTGTGGATTTAAGTGTCGGAGGCCGGCTCCGAACTCAGGTCTTTCTGACTCCAGGGCCGACGCTCTATTCACTGCGCCACCTAGCTGCCCCCCAAATTCCATTCTTTACCTTAAATATTTTAAGATGCATCTTTCTTGAGGTCCTCTCTCAATGTTCATATTCACAAACATGTTCTTTTTTCCCCCACTAACATCAGCCCCCAGCATTCTCTAAGAAAAAAGGGAACCATCCCCTTATATCCCATTACACATTCAGAGCATAGTAGAGAGAGGTCAGTTATTCAGTGAAAATGACTTGCCTTGCTTGAGTGTAAGTGTGACATTAGAAACAAATGGAGAATTCCTATCAACAATTATATTTTAATTGTATCATACACCATATATGACAGGTTTGGAGTATGTGGGCAGAGAAGGGGCTTGGTGCTATTTGGTTGTTTTGGGGAAAGGTTCATTTGTTGTTTTGTTTTCCCTTGATTTGGGGTTTATATAATAACTAATCTTACTGCCAAAATAATTGTCTTCAAGTAATATTTTTTGTCATTGTTACTGTCATCACCAAGCCTGGGAAATAATTTTTTTCTAATTAGTTTTGTGATAATACCCTCCCCCCAAATAGATTCATTTCATGATTAGTATAAGTACAAGAAGCTTGCTTGAGTAAAACCCATTGACAATCAACAGTTCATAGTAATATCCTCTTCAAATTAGGGATCTATTTTTTTTTCTCTATTTAACTTCATAAGGATGAAATAATCAACCCTTTCCAGCAGGCACACTAAAAACAAAGCTACCAGGATCATAAAAGCAAATACTACTTTTTAATCAGCAAATTACCCTTTTAGTCTTTCTCAAACATTGACTTTTTCTAGTTTATTGCTATAATAGTCTAGTCAGAATAGCCCTTCTAGTTTGCTGATTTATCACACAGCTCTACTTTTTCTAGAAGGATTCATTTTATTCACACACACACACAGATACAAAATCAAATCCAAGCAGTCACTGATTGCAAGGAACTTACAGTGCACCATGGGGTACATCTTAAAACAGAGGTCCCTAAACTTGTGTACATGTGTGTTTGTGTGTGTGTGTGTGTGTGTGTGTGTGTGTGTGTGTGTGTGTGATTGACCTCTTTGGCACTAAGGTGAACCCAATGCACTCCTTTTCAGAAATATATTAAAAATAATGGAAAGAAAATGATAAAAATTAAGTTAGCATTAAATAAAAATAAGAATGTAATTATATTTTTCCATCTACATTTATGAAACCCCAAACATCTATCCATGAATCTCAGGTTATGAGCCTGGGACATATCTTAGTCTTGACTACTCATTTATCTAAGTCAGTGATTTTCAACCTATACATAGCATTTTTCTGAGTTTAAAAAAGTTATACAAAAAAAAAAGTTATACATTCACATTTTTAAATTCCTAATTTACTCAAAGAAAATTAAGTATTATAAATGTTATAACAACATAAATAAATCTTTAGCATACTACAAAAATAATAGCATATAGATATTTCATCACCTGATACCTTTAAAATATTCATATTTTAATGAATAATATAGTTATATTAATATCAATATATTTTGCTAACCCCAAAGCAACCTTAGTTATATTACAAATATGGTAAAGAGATTTCTCTAGGGAAATAAATATTGTGACAATAAATTATAGTGGATAATGTTACTACCCATAATTCTTTTTCAAAAACAAATTGAGATTTGTATTTTGTCTTTATAACAGTTCCAAAAGAAAACCCTAATTCACACCAACAGGATGCTACAAATGGTTCTGTGTATTACAGTATTGGACAAATCATGGAATATTTTATTCTCCCATAGTTAAAGCATAATAATATTTTTTGGTTCAAAAATATATTTTGGCTTACTATCTCAAAAAACATCTATTAACTTTTTGCCACATGTGATAAAGACCAAATGTATCATATTTGGCTATATCAAATGAGCTCTTTATCCATTCATATTTTTAATTCACATATGCATTCAAAAAATAAAATGAGGACTTGTTTCCACAGATTTATCTGTCAAATAACATGTATTTGCTTTCTTCCATTTTTTATATAGCTGGTAATTTTTAAATTGGGAAAAGTAAAAATATTATTTTTAAACTACACATAATTCTTATTTTTTATCTATAAACACTTTATCTCATTGGATAAGAACATGGGTTTGAGAACCTCAGCTTTATTTATTTATTTAGCATATGCTGTCTTTCACAAATACCTATCAAATAATGGAATTTTCAAGAGAATATTTAAAGTACAAAAGAAGTTTACTTCATGTTTATCATTTTCACCAAGAAAAATGGAAATTTCTTCTTTCAGCTCAGACATCTTTCAAAGTACTTCAACATGACACAGCCAATGTGTTTTACAATAATATAGAAATGCCTTATGTTCCATCCACACATAGTCACAACATTTTGCAGAGATTTCATTTTAATGGACTTAAAAACAAATTAAAGATGTATTATACTTGTGCCAACTAGCAAAACTGTATATAGTTTCTCATTCATTATTTCTCAAGGCAAGTTTTTCATGAATCATACAATGTGTCAGAATGTAATTTAGCCTATTTTTTAAGTAGTGTTTTTGTTTCCAGAATTTTGTTCTGATATTGATTGAGTCCCATCATTGCAGTGCACACTATAATTCTTTCACATTATCGCATTTTTCTTTTGACAAAACTGTCAATTTTATTGAAAAGTACTCTTGTTATGACATTGTCATCAATAGATTTTCAAAATAACACATAATACCTTCAATCAGCTTCAAAAAACGTATCTTGAATATTGTGATCAAATGAACAATTTTAATTACATATGTTGCTCTAACTCATTGCAATGCAAAGGGGAAAGATTTAATTGATCAATTCATTGATTACATAGATCTTTAGATATATACCCAATTGTTTTCCCTCAATATTATCCACTGTACTACTTTAATGATAGACATAGATTTGTTCTATTTTTCCTGGTGAAAGAACCTTTTTCAGACATGTAAGCAATCTAATAGAATGCAAACAATCTTTGTGGGGTGGCTAGGTCACACAGTGAATACAGCACCAGCCCTGGAGTCAGGAGGATCTGAGTTCAAATGTGACCTCAGACACTTAACAATTATGAGCCATGTGACCTTGGGCATGTCACTTAACCACAATTGCCCTGCCTTCCCCCCTCCAAAAATCAAAACACAAAAACAATAACAAAAAACCCCAATCTTTTGACAGTTTAGTCTTGATTAAAAAAAATCATTGCTAATTAAAAACTTCTCTCCAGGAGAAAATATTTTTTCTTGATAATGCATCCTGTACAAACACACAAACATGCCCATGTATACACATGTGTGTTATGTATATATTTGTGTATGTATGTATGTACACATATATGTATTTGCACATATACATATGTATATGATACTTTGCATTTTTGTTTTTCTGATACTTAAACTCTCTGCTGTTTTTCTACAGGCTTTGATTATATCAGTTCCCTAGGTACAGATAGATCTTCTTTCCAAGCTGATTATTCATCAGTAAGGGTCATCATTTCAATTAAAAAGATAAAAAGTCCGTTAATGTTTAAAATATCAAACATATATTTATAACAATTATTCTACTATTTCTATTTATATTATGTTACAGAGTCCTTGAATATCACATTGCTTTATTGTATTTACCAAAGTGACATTGACAAATATAACAGATATTATGGTAATTTCAGCTTTCAACACAAAGATGATTTTGCTTTGAGTTTACATGTATCCCATTCAAATGTACCAAGAGAACACAATTGATCTGTGTAATGAGCCTGTACTAATTGACAGTGACAGTGGTGGGTCATACCCACATTGAAATTCTACAATGACAGAATCCAATTTGATTTTATTTGCATATTCTGTATTAGTCACTGTTATAACCACTGTCAATGGATCAAATTTTCTGTTAGTCTTATTTTTGTTTACTTTCATTTGAACTTTGTTTTAAACTAAAAGAAAAAAGGATGTGTTTGATGTGGAAGATGTGCCAAAATTATCTAAAATTTTCCCCATGCCTTCACTCACATTTACAGGGTCTAAACTTTTCTTTAGAGCCATGTACCATATAATTTGGAAAACTTTCTTTACATAATTTGCCCTACAGGAGTGGTGAGTGACAATTTGCAGGCCTATATATAAGGTATGATCTTAATTTTTCTAAAGGTTCTCATAAGTTATAATCCTTACCACTACTTTTCTATTGAATACATATTGTACATATATTTATTATAACATGGGCTCTACAATAGAGTATTAATAAAAATGATTTTTTCATCAAGTCTAGTTTATATTTAGAAAGTTCAGCAATGAAAGGGGTTTTTATCATGACTTCATCAATCACTCAATATGAATTGGCTACTCAAGAAAAGATGACAGTTCATAAAAGCTTAACTACTAATTTTTTTGTGTCTATCTCTCATCACTATCCATAGTGATCATGGAATTAATTATATGTGAGACTATTTTTCTCCAAGAGAACAGGAGCCTATAAATGTCAATCTGAAATCCAATGCAAGCTCTGAAATTATTAATCCAATAGTAGAAAAAGACTTTGGAAATGTGGTGGTAGGCAGGTGAGCAGAATGCCTACAGAGGGTGACAATTCACAGATTGGATGAATTAGAAAATGTATTTACATTTAAACTTTTATTCAAGAGTTTACAGAATGTAGTGTTTGAAGGGAAGCAACTTTAAAAGAAATTAGGCTTTTTAAGAGGCAAGATGAGAAAACACTACATTTCAAGCATGAGGGCAGTGTAGTAGTAATGGAATTTGAAAATGCCCTTGTATTGACAAGCTCACAGGTACTTAGCACTTAGTTCGAAGCTCAGGATTTTGTCAAGTATTAAGACCCAGAATTGTGTTACAGAGTCCTTGGATATCATATTGTTTTATTGTATTTTCCAAAGTGACATTGACAAATATAACAGATATTATGGTAATTTCAGCTTTCAACATAAAGATAATTTTGCTTTGAGTTTACATGTATCACATTCAAATGTACCAAGAGGACACAGTTGATCTGTATAATGAGCCTGAACTAACCGGCGGTGACAGTGGTGGGTCATATTCACATTTAAATTCTACAATGGCAGAATCCAACTTGTTCTTATTTGCATATTTGCATTCCACAGTGGGATGGACTTCCTGATATAACAGTAAGGGGCTGGAACAGGGAGATGCTAATACATTATATAAGGAAAAGCAAAAGCTGGAGATTCAAAACTTCTTGGAGCAAGCAGCATGGAGGCTAAGGAGGAGAGGCCCAGGCTGGAGAAAGTGATTATGATTTTGAGAACAGAGCTTATGGTGTCAGAACCTCTTCTTAGAGCTAGCTGGAACTTCTGCTGAGACTTTTTTCTGGGAACTTCTGTTGAGAGTTTCTGAGAACCACACTGAGGAGCTACCAACATCTTCTGGGAGCTGTGAAAGACTTCCAAGAGCCAGCCAGACCTGCCAAAGACTGAGGAAACATGACTGTGGTGCCAGTACTTTGTCTGTCTGTTTGGGGCCTATGTTGATTTCACAGGCAGAAAGTGAATTGATGAGGATGCTGGAGATGTGTATAAATGTTATTGTGGCTTGGTTAAGCTTTGTCTTTCCAGGAACAAAAATTGTGAGGAACTCAAGATGAATTAGACATTGTGAGCTTCAATATGGAACAGGAACTGCATGGAGAGTTGGACAAGGAACTGGGAGCTGTTTGCCTTTGGATTCAGGTGGCAGTTGGTTAGAGTCAAGCAGGAGATGGGACTATGGAAGAGGAACCATGGAAGCTGACAGCCTGCCTCATGTCAAGATGAAAAGACCTCTCCTTGGGTATTTAATGCTGACAGATGATATTGTAACTTAATTGTGACTTAGGGGTGGATGGCCTTTGTACTTTCCACTACTCCTTAAGAGGGTACTTAGTAGTGACTGGTGATATTGTAACTTAATTGTACCACATGGGTGGAAGACTTTGACCTTTGTACTATGTGTCAATTAAGGAGGCTTGTCTTCTTAAGGGTGATTGAATTAAGAATTTACTAAATGAAGTACTTACTAAATGAATGTTATCTTTTGCTTAAAACTATGTGACCACTTTGGTGAAAACTATGTGGTTATTTTAGTGATAAGTTGTGAAGTTAAAACATTCTGAATGCTATATTTTGTTTTCTGTGAATGTTTGGTCTTGGTCTTTTATTGAATAAATAGAGATTTCACTATACTGTGTAATCAGAACCTTGAAAGCTGTTCACAGCAGCAATGTTCTGGAAAGCTGCTTGTGCTTGGCTTTACAGGCAGCCATTACAAATGAACCATGTTGAATATATGGCCTATACCATGGAATTAATTCCTAGACCATTGTTCTCTTTACTGCATTCCATGATATCCTTACAGTCTGAAGTATAAGGATTAAAAACTCTTCTACTACTCTTTATCCATGTGACCAGGCAGTATTGACTGTCCCCTTAAAATTTCAGTTGAGGTAGGGGCTGATGCCAAAAGTTAAAAATACTTACTTATTGACACAACTTGAAAAAGGGGCATGGTTTATTCTCTAACATTTCTTCATTAAAGAAAGAAAAGGGCCTTGTTGTTTTGTTATTGTTTTTTTTTTTTTTCCACATCCGTGCTGTTGAGCTAAAAGCCCTATTTAGTATGATTATTCTGTGGGTTCCCAATAGAAAAATCAAAACATCTAGAAGCACTTATATCTCAAGGGAGCATGTTGGTTTTGAACTTAATGAAATGCAAATGTAGTATAAGGTGGTAACAGGAATGTCTGAACTTATCTTCGGCATTACACAATAAATAATGTGCTATTCATAGGGGTCTCTTATCCATGTAAGTAAGTCAAAATATATAGTATTTGCTTATTATCTCCAACCCAAGTTGTAAATTGTGAATGAAATGGTGTAGACTGAAGTGGATATAAATTTGAGTTTCACTGCACTGAAAAGTATGGGGCTTGGTGTATATTTCAAACAGCCTTTGGAGGCTACCTATCATCATGATATGTAGCCTACAGCTGAGGTTAAAGTATAAAGGTTTATTTCTACTTGGAAATTTAAGCAAGGTCCTCCTGACTTTTTAAAAATTGAAATGCTTACATTTTTAGATCCCCACAAGTATTAAAAATATGAAAATTTTATTCCTAACATACCAAAAGTGTCAGCTTGTATTTTTTTAATTATACAAAGTAACAGGCAAAGAAATGAACAGTCCAAGTACTTCATTGCTATCAAAGAAATTTAAGAAGTCCTAGACAAAGAACTTAACCATCTACTGAAGGGAATGAGCAAGTATCTCTCAGGATGAGCAACCATGAAAGAGGTATAATTTGTGTTGAACTTGAAAATAACTTCCTAGATGGCTTTTACCCTCTGATTGGAGGGAGGAACACTGAACTC
The DNA here is from genome assembly GCA_011680675.1 of Gymnobelideus leadbeateri. NCBI lineage: Eukaryota > Metazoa > Chordata > Mammalia > Diprotodontia > Petauridae > Gymnobelideus > Gymnobelideus leadbeateri. The sequence continues at coordinate 892,113 of WOXC01000245.1, forward strand.
CTTCCAAAGCCTACAGGGGATAGCATCTCAACTTTGCTTTTGCCATCAACAACTCTGCTTGGTATTCCCTATTCTGGGACCCCAGTTTCCCTCCCTATTCCATTTCTAGCTTTGTTTATGTGTGTTGTTTCCTTCCCTTACATTGTAAACTCATTGAAGGCAGGGTCTGTCTTTCTTTTCTTTATTTGTATCCCCAATCTTAAGCACAGTGCCTGGCACATGGCTGACACAATAAATACTGATTAAATACAATTAAATTGAACTTCCTTTTATTTTGTAATTATATAATTAAAAATCATGCATTCTTAAGCTCCTTTAGGGAAAATATAAATATTTATTAGATTTGTGGATTAATTTGGTAACAAGTTTGATGTTGAATTTCTACAGGTGCCAATGAGCTTCTCTTATACAATCAAAACCTTCTTTCCTCTTAGTGGTCAATGAACTGGTCATATGTCTTTGGTCACATAATAGACTGGGTAAAAGAGTCACATTTTGTGATTCCACATATAGTGTAATTATATGATATGTCAGTCAATAAGCATTTATTAATCACCATAAATGGAGAGGCTAGATGACATATTGAATACAGCAGCAGGCTTGGAATCAAGAAGACTTTACTAGCTCTTCCAACACTTAGTACTGTGTTGGGGCAGCTAGGTGGCACAATGAATAGAGCACCAGCCCTGGAGTCAGATGGACCTGAGTTCAAATACGAGCTCAGATACTTAACACTTACTAGCTGTGTGACCTTGGGCAAGTCACTTAACCCCAATTGCCCTGCATCCCCCCTCAAAAAAAACAAAACAAACACACAGCATGTACTACTGTGTGACCCTGGGCAAGTCCATTAACCCTCAGTTTCTCCATCTGCAAAATGAGCTAGAAAAGGAAATGACAAACCATTCTAGTATCAATAATACCCTTAAAAGGGGCCACAAAGAATAGGACAAAACAACAAAAAAAAAAATGACCGGACAACAAAAAGGCACTTCATATATTCCAGGCACTGTGCTAAGTGTTGAGAGTACAAAAAGAACCTAAACATACATGTAACACCATAAGGAAACTCCAAGTTTATAATCTTCTGGTTGTGACTGAGCTATGCAACATAGAGACAGGCAAGTATGTATGTTTCATTTCTAGATATCAATTTTATAACTTGGGATCAGTGAACAGAGATTTGCACCCAGATGTACACTTTCACACCAGGAAAGTACTGATGAAATGTGTTCTACTTACTAAAACAGGCAGCTGCCAAGTGGTACTTCCTTCTGACAGCATACAGGCTCCACTCCATGTGAATCCCTTACTGACTTACCTGGCTCTGCTTCCTCTGTGGGCAGCATCTTTCTCATAATTAGTCTTCCAGTGTTCCTCTCTTTCCTCAAGTTAATTTGACTAAAAGAGTAGATTTATGGGTGCTATTCATTGGAATAAAGGACAGGCATATTTTGTGTTACTTTTCCCAGCCACTAGAATTGTTAATTATGGTTTTAAAAGTTGTATTTTAATTCTTGTCAGCTAATTCCGAAAAGTACTTAAAATTATTCGTCTTTCCCCCCCAAATATCCTTCTCTTTATATTGGTCAGAGTAAGCTATTCTTTTTTTTTTCTTCCTAAATGAGAGAAATGGTTATTTCTCTCATGTTAATAATAACCAGATATTAAAATAGGACTACATTTTTTTTCCTTCTTATTTCCTCACTCAGAAATCAACACCTGTAGGTTATTAAATCTGTCTTTGAAGGGTAGGGTTGATGATAGGATTGGCTAAGACACTTCCAACTGGAAAAACTCAAATCTTATCAAAAGTTAAAATAAATCCTTGTCTTGGTGATTTAGTGAATTCTGGCCCATTAATGTTCTAATCAGCCAGGTATGAATTGAGGTGGAACCCCCTTTTTCTAGATTGCAATAGGTGAGGGTAGTCTGAGTGATTATGTTCCCCAGCCCCTCCTTAGAATAGGTCCACATCTCATTATAATATTCATTCTCATTAATTGTTAACCAAGCGGAGCTGATTCCCACCTGTCTGTAAACTCTTACCTCTCCTTGGGACATATAAGTATCAAGAATCTGTTATGATCAGACTTCGGTTTATGAGAGCTGGCCAAATGATCAATACTTTTAATTACTCACTAACAATAATTAATAAAATAACTAATTCTCAGAAATTAGGTCTCTCCACATTTTCATTTGTCACATTAAGTGATTTTCCCTAGGAAAGCTAGGTGGTACAATGCAGATAGTGCTAAGCATAAAGTCAGAAAAGCTCCTCTACCTGAGTGCAAATATGATCTCGGACACTTAATAGCTATGTGACCTTGGGCAACTCACTTATCTCTGTTTTCCTGTGTTCCCTCATATGCAAAGTGAGTTGGAGAAAGAAATAGCAAACCACTCCAGTATATTTGTGAATAAAGCCCCAAATGAGTTCACAAAGAGTTGGACATCAATGAACTATTAAAATTATTTATTTTGGGGGGCGGCTAGGTGGCGCAGTGAGTAGAGTGTCGGCCCTGGAGTCAGAAGGACCTGAGTTTGGATCCGGCCTCAGACACTTAATGCACACACAAACAAAAACCTAGCCGTGTGACCTTGGGCAAGTTACTTAATCCCAATTGCCCTCCAAGAAGCAAAAACAAACAAACAACCAAAAAAAAAAACAACAACTTATTTTTACCACCCCAGGTAGTATGCTGGTACTGAAGTGGAAAATCTAAAAATGTTCTCATTACTGATGAAAACTGATAGTTCAGCTAGCATAGGTGGATTTTTTTTCTCATTTAATATCTATTTGTCTTCCAGTTCATCTTTAAATGATCTCACACATATTTAACTTATCAGGAAAACAAGCCAGACACTTTGAAATCTTTTCTAAACACCTCCAAGTGAAAAGACATATTTTCTACCATTTTGAAAAACAAAATAGAGGAGATTCTCCATAAAAATATTTCACTTTGGGGCAGCTACATGGTGCAGTGGGTAGAGCACTGGTCCTGGAGTCAGGAGGACCTGAGTTTAAATCCTGCCTCAGACACAACACAAAACTAGCCATGTGACCTTGGGCAAGTCACAACTCCTATTGCCCTACCTTCCCCCCTCCAAAAAGCAAAAAAAACCCGATCACTTTTCCCCATATATTTTTATGTTCAAAAGAGATGAAGTGTTCTTGGGTAGAAGTCTTCAAACTCTGGAGATCCTTTTGAATAATTTACATTCTTTTTAAAAAAGAAAGTATAACAGTTACAGATATTTTCAAGAATATTGGAGCAGATGATATATTAACTGTCAAGCCATGAATAGTGAAAGAGTATCTGATCAAATGAGGTGAAAAAGTTTACTGGAGGTAATATGGATAATTTTAATTACATATTTTTTCAATTTTTTGCACAAACAAAATCAATACAGCTAAAATGAGAAGTATAAGAAGAAATTTCAAGACAATCTTCAGGGAAAATCTTTGCATCATTTTCTCTGATAAACATCTCATTTCTAAAATATATAAGAACAGAGTCAAATTTATAGGGATGTGTCATTTCACAATTGTTAAGTAGACAAATGACATAATTTTCAGAGGAAGAAATCAAAGCTTTTCATAGCCATACAGGAAATGCTGTAAATCACTAATCATTATATAAATATTTTTAAATGTCAACTCTGAAGTACAACTTTATAATCATCAGATTGGCTAAGAATATTTATTGAAAAAGAGGAAACTAATAAATGCTTTAGAAGAGTGGGAAAATAGGTATGCTAATTCACCATTGGGGATTCTGTGAACTAGCCCAACCATACTGTAAAACAATCTATTACTGGGGCCAACAACCTATTAAATTGTACATGCCCTTTGAACCATTTATACTACTTCTAGGACTGTATGCCAAAGAGATCATAAAAATGGGCAAAAAAGACCTACATGTACAAACATATTTGTAGCAACTCTTTTTGTGGCGATCAAGAATTGGAAATTGAAGGGATGACCATCAGTTGGGGAATGGCTGAAAAAGTTTTGGTATATGAATGCAATGGAATACTACTGTGCTATAAGAAATGATGAGCAGGCAGATTTCAGAAAAAAACTCAAAGTTTTAGAAATAAGTTTTAAAATTTGTTTTACATGTAACTGGGGGAAAATAAAATATTAAATAAAAATGAATCATTGGTCTGTCTGAATACAGTGGCCAAAAAAGAGCCCACGCATCATATTTCAATATTATTAAAAGAAAACTGCTTATATCTCTTAGAGACAGAGGGCAAAATGGATATCAAACCTACCAATTGTCTCCTGAAATAAAAGCATATTTACAAGAGCATTATAGTCAAAATCCAGTGTTTCCAGGTCAAAGAAAAAATAATATAAACAGCAATACAGAAAGAATTCAAGCACCAAGGAGACATAGTAAGGATCATGTATGATTCATCAGTCATAATTCTTTTTTTAATTTAAATTTATTTATTTGCTTTTAGTTTACAACATTCAGTTCCAAGATCCCTTGAATTTCTAATTCTCCTCCCTCGCTTTCCTCCTACCTCCTCCCCACCATGGCAGCATGCAATCAAATATAGGATCTCCAAATACCTTCACATTAAACATGTCAAGTTCTAAAGAGAATTATAACCAATGGAATGATCAGTGGGAAAGATGAAACAAAACAAAACAAACAAAAAACCTAAAAGTATCTTGCTTCAATCTGTATTCAGACTATGTAGTTCTTTCTCTGGATGTGGATATTTCTTTTTTTTTTTTTAATTAAACAAATGCTTTATTAAGGTCTGGTTTACACCATTCATTTCCACCAGATTATGAGTTACATTTTTCCCCCATTTTTTCCCTACCCACCACCCCAGAATAGCAGTCCCACTAGATATCCCCTCATCCAATCTTCTCTCTCCCATATCTTCTCCCATACCCCCTTCAACTTTGCCATTAGGGCAAGGTGAATCTCTGAGCCCCACTGCCTGGACATCTTATGAAACATTTAATTTTAAAACTTTGATTTTCAGATCCATTCCCTTTCTCCCTTGTCACCCACTCCCTCTGAGAGGATAAGCAATTCAGTATGTGTTGTACATGTATATCTATGCAAAACATTACCATAGTAGATATATTGTAAAAGACTGCTTATATTTCCCTCCCACCTGTCTCACCTCCCACCTGGTCCATTCCCTACTTTGATCCTGTCCCTCTTTGATAGTGGGTACTTCTAACCTCCCCTCTCCCCAGAATGTGGATATTTCTTTCCATCATGAGTCTTTTGGAGTTGTCTTATTTTTTTGTTTTTTTAAATTTTTATTTATTTTATATTTTTTTGCTTTTTGGAGGGCAATTGGGGTTAAGTAACTTGCCCAAGGTCACACAGCTATGTTTTTGTTTGTGTGTGTTAAGTGTCTGAGGCCGGATCTGAACTCAGGTCCTTCTGACTCCAGGGCCAGTGCTCTACTTACTGTGCCACCTAGCCGCCCCTTGGAGCTATCTTATAACCTTGCATGGCTGAGAAGAGCTCAGTCTATCAAAGTTAGTCATCACACATACAATGTGTTTGTAATTGTGTACACATTTCTCCTGCTTCTCACCCAACATCAGTTTATATAAGTCTCTTTAAGTTATTATGAAGTCTGTTTGCTCCTCATTTCTTATAGCATGATAGTGTTTTATTACCTTCATATACCATAACTTATTTAGCCATTCCCCATTTGATGGGCATCCCTTTGATTTCTAATTTTTTGCCACCACAAAAAGAGCTTCTATAAATATTTTTGTACATACAGGTCCACTTCCCCCTCCTATGATCTCTTTGGGATACAACCCTCAAAGTGCTATTGCTGGGTCAAAGGGTATTCACTTATTTATAATCCCTTGGGCATAGTTCTAGATTGCTCTCCAGAATGGTTTAATCAGTTCCCAACTCCACCAACAATGCATTTGGGCTCCAATTTTTCCAAATCCTCTCCAGCATTTATCATTTTCCTATTTTGTCATTTTAACCCATCTGACAGGTGAGATATGGCATCTCAGAGTTGTTTTGCTTTGCATTTCTCTAATCAATAATGATTTAGATCATTTTTTTCATATTCTTATAGATATCCTTAATTTCTTCCTGTGAAAACTGTCTTTTGATATCCTTTGACCATTTATCAATTGGGGGATGGATCATTATTCTTAAGGATCAGAGAGCTTGGAATATAATTTTCTAGAAGGCCAAAGATATTGACATGTAGCTAGGATAACTTGCCAGAAAAACTGAACATAATTCTACAGCGGGCTAAATAGACCTTCAGTGAAATAGATGGTTCCTAAGTATTCCTGATGACAAGAACAAAAGTATTGGAAAACATGAATTTCAGTTACAGGAGTAAAGAAAAATAAGGTAAATCTAAATGAATCATAATTAAAGGACAAAAGTGTAAACTGCTTGTATCCAAATACAAGGAGATGATACAGGTGTCCCCTCTGAATCCAATCATTATCATTGTTCATAGAGAGAGTTCAATTATACAGAATCTGATAATGGTTCTGACATATCTAAATGATCTGAAGAAAAGAATGAAATGAAATTTGAAGAGGAATACCCTATGAAAGAAGGGAAATGATGATTTAATTTATCTAAAATAACCAGGGTGCACAAGTAGATATCTATATAAACAAGGATATATGGGTGGGAGACAACTGAACCTTGAAACTCACTCTCATATGAACTGATCAAAAAAAGAAGACACACAGAGAAAGTTAGGTACAAAAATCCATTTCATTTAATAGGAAATAGGATGGAAAAGTGTGATAGAGAGTTGTTTTTATTTTGTTATTTTTGTTATTTATCTTTTAGACTTGGCTAATGGGGAGTTTTGTTTTAAGTGACAATACATGTTTGTAGTGGGTTTTATTTTTTCTTGAGAGCTCAATTATGGATAGAGAGCTAGGGTGGGAGGATGAGCAGGTGGATTTTAATTGATACAAAGAAATGGCTGATGGCCATTGTGAAAAGTCATTCCTGAATCATCTGTTATATACTCAGACTTTCCATGGGTCAGAACAAAGCTCAAAAACAACATCAACCTCATATGGTAAAAAAGCTAAATATGAAGAGAAAATATTTTGGGGAAATCCATTACCTCTAATCTGACTTAATCAGGGAAATCTCTGACTACAAAAATTAGTAAATGCATAAAGTGTGTGTGTGTGAGTGTGTGTAGTACACACATACAGATATAATTTATATATATATATATATGTGTGTGTGTGTGTGTGTGTGTGTGTGTGTGTGTGTGTGTCTATATCTATATGACCTCCATTTCCTATAGAAGAATAATTAATCAACACATTGAGGAAGCAAAAAATCTAGAAACTACTTCAACCAACAATGGTTTAATCCTCTTGTCAGTGGAAAGGCATTCCAATGAAGAGATGGGGGAAAAGACTTAAAATGTAAACTCCTCTGTATAACTGTATAAGTGTGAAAGTTGTCAGATTACAAGCAATTTTATCTCACAAGACCGCAAAGAGCATTAGAACAAAAAATGAGTAGGCAGATAGTTTGGCATGCCTTTCCTTCTATTCTTATAGACTCAAGAAGTAATTTCTTGGGAGTTACAGGAAAGAGAAAAAGGTTATGTATCTTGTGGGTGGTCACATAGGTAATAAATAGCAAAGGCAAAACTTACACCCTATTTTTCTTGTCTGCTAACCTACTTCTCTATACCATATTGCCTCTTATTTCAATCAATGAATCAATAGCGTTTATCAAGCATTGAGCGTTCACCATCCTATGTTCTGGGGACACAAAGACAGAAACATAGAAACAAACAAGGAAACCCTGCCCTCCAAGAACTTAGATTTTCTACTTATGATTTTTAACTATGTTAAGAAGAATTGTGTTTACATATTCATGAAAAACATTTATATTTCACTAAATATATTGTATGTAACTATATTTAGCTTGCTAAACTTATGTTAATAATGTACCTTAAACTCAACTTTCAAGTCATTATAACTTTGAAAATATATTCTCATTAAAAGAATTTAGAACTTTAAATGTAGTACACATGGTAAAACATAAGCTCATATCTATTTTCTTTTTATTTTTTGTCAGATTTTTACAGCCTAAATTAGTTAGATGACTCATTCAGGCCTCCAAAGGGTTACTGAGCTGTGCAAATTTAGCATTTGTAGAAACTAAGAGAACATTTGTATTGGCTGCTGAAATTGTATTTCAGATAAATTCAAACTTAGTTCCAAACCAATTCGAAAGCTTTCCATATCTTGCCCCACAATTCAGAAATTGTTTAAATTGTGTGGTTTTCCCAAAGATAGACACAAAGCAATCTAACAGGCTAAAATATCTAAGAAACTAGTATGAACTCCTATGTTCCATAAGAAATAGTGTCTAAGAACAAGTATTTATTTGTTTTGAGTCTCAAAAGCAAACAACTTTGAATTCTTTTGTTCTTGAATAAATGTAAGCATTATATTGCAAATTTGATCAATTTGTTTATCCCTTTGAATCAAGGTCTGTCCTTACCATAACCCCTCTCATTAGATATGATATCCACAGCATGAGAGACAGCTTAGCATAGTGGGAAGGATATTGTGGTTGTAGTAAGAAAAAAGTCCTAAGTTCAAATTCTATCTATGATAAATCTTAGTGAGGATAGACAAATCACTTAACCTTTTCATATTTCAGTCTTTTCACTTGTAAAATAAAGGGGATTGGAGTTGAAAGCCTTTCAGGCTACTTCTATCTCTAGATTTGTTATCTGATAACCTTTTCAAGAATTAAAAATAATAGGTAAACATCAAATGAATGTAAGAAACAGTCAAAATAGAGGGATTACTAGTGACTGGGAAAGATCAGAAAAATTCTCAAGTGAGAGAAAATAGCTGAGATACAGGCTGAAGTTTTGCCAACATCTCCATGGCTTCTGTTTGTGCACAATTTATATATAATGCTTATCAGAGCTCAATTCTGGGACAAGAATTCCTAAAATAAGTATTAGATGAGTCAAGTTTTTGTTTTCCATCGAAAAAGGACTAAATGGCTAAACTGAAGGTCAGAGGAAGTAGGAAGCAGAGTCAGCAAGGAAAGTCTATTAAATGTAACCTATATCAAATTGCTTATCATCTTAAGGAAAGGGGAAGGATGAAGCAAGAGAAAAAATGGAACTCAAACTTTTTTAAAATATCAAAATTGTCGGGGCGGCTAGGTGGCACAGTGAGTAGAGTGTCGGCCCTGGAGTCAGAAGGACCTGAGCTCAGATCCGGCCTCAGACACTTAATGCACACAAACAAAAACCTAGCCGTGTGACCTTGGGCAAGTTACTTAACTCCAACTGCCCTCCAAAATGCAAAAAAAAAAACAAAAAAAAAAACAAAAAAAAACAACCAAAATTGTCTTTACATATAACTGGGAAAAAAGTAAAATACTGTATTAAGAAGAAAGTCTATGAAAACCATCAATAGAGTCATCACTTGCACAAGAAAAAGGAAATACCCCTATGGGGTTTTGACTTCATTTTGCCTTAAAGTATTTTATTTTGTTTGCATCATTGAAATATTCCTTAGGATCTCCCTTTGGTTGGAAAGTCCATTAAATGCTATTGAACTCAACCACTTTTGGCCAGTTGGAGAGAGCTATAGGCTCAGAGGGATAGGGCTGCAAGTCCCCTTTTCTATATTTTCCCATCATAGTCTTCACACTGGACTGGAGGCTAGAGCAGGTACTGCTCCATTCCTAGGTTTACAACCAGCCACACAGCTACTCTTTTCTTCTAAATATGTTCCTTTTTTAACATACAGCCTAAGTTGGACAATTTTTCTGCTCCCTGGAATGTGAACCCTAGGCAACAGATCCCCTCCTCAGTTTTCCCTGAATCTGTGACCCAGGACTGGGTGATGAATGATGGGGCTGTCAGTTGGCATCTGTTCATCAGAAGAAAAGGGAGGAAAAGAATAAGGAGGAATAGGAGGAGGAGGAGGAGGAGGAGGGAGAGAAGAAGAAAAAGAAGAAGAAGAAGAAGAAGAAGAAGAAGAAGAAGAAGAAGAAGAAGAAGAAGAAGAAGAAGAAGAAGAAGAAGAAGAAGAAGAAGAAGATGATGATGATGATGATGATGGTTCTTTTTTATGTAGGTCTGGGACATCTTCATATCATCACATAATTTTGGTCCTCTTTGTTGCTGCATAGTTTTGGTCTGTGCAGTGAACTCCTGCTTAGACTAGACTGTACTTTATTTGGGCCTCTCTATCCCCTTATGCTGTCCTGGGCTAGAAAATTGTGCTATTGTGACTTTTGCCTGGATTTCCCAATTATGTCTGAGTTTTGGTGTTTGTTGAGTGGGTTTTTTTTTTGTTTCTTTTGTTGTTTTTTGGTGCACATGTGCATGTGTGTGTATGTCTGTGTGTCTGTGTAGAGTTGGAGTTCATTGTTCTTCATGCTACTCTTCTGTGCTTCTACCCTTAATCCAATCAATATTATTTCCAAAGCCCTATTGCCTGCTATTTTAGATGCCCTTCATATCTACTATAGTGATCTCAAGGAAACAGAGAATCCCCACTATACATCAGTCTCATTGGGATTGCCTCACTCTGCTTTTGTTCTCCATTTTCCTATGGAATGGATAAGGTTTTGAATATTAAAGGGATTCTTATTATTAAAAATTTAGAGCTGATTATTTATGTTGTCTACATTTATGTTGTGACACTTAGAGTTGGTTCCTTTTGTGGTACCTCTAGCATTGAGGCAGATCAGATGCAATGGGTCTTTAGCTTGAAGTCTTATAAAGTATTGTAGGAAACTGAAGAGTTAAGTACCTGAGGATGGTCACCCAACCAGTATATGACCAAGGTAAGACTTAAACCCTAGTCTTCCTAACTGCAAGGCCAGCCTTCTCTCTACATTATCTTCCACCCCACTTTCAATATTAACCTTTTCCATTTATATCCTAGGGTCAGATGTGGGCAAAACATTAAATTAACCCATCTGATGAAATCCATACTCTTGAATGACTCTTGGTCAGTTTGTCCTTCATAGACATGGAAAGGATGTGATGGTTCAGAGGAGAAAAGAAGGTTTTGTCTGTTATGTTGTCCCCAGTCTCTGAGTACTCCTGTACAAGAGAAGCTGATGCTGAATGTGAATTTACTCTTTGCCTGATGTTTTTGCTTCCTTTTTCTTTACTATTTTCCTCCTTTTAAAACCAGGTTTTTGGTATACATTTGCAGTCAGAGTTCTATCTCCTGAGAGTCTGGTGTGAACACATGTTTACAGATTGTGTTCATTCTCCTAAGAGACCTTGGCCTCATCTCAGATGCTCTGGGCATAATCTCTAAATCACAGCCTTCTCCTTTCCCAGACTGGCATGAAATGTAGAAATAATCTCAGGTCACATGGGAAACCCTCTCTAGGTTTTTGTTTGTTTTATTTTATAACAGCAGTGGGTAAGTGACAACTGGATGAGTTGCATGAGGAAAGGAGATAGTGATGGTGACAGGGCTGTGCCAAGGTGATCTACAGTCAAAGAGACCGTCATCTTGGACACAAACATATATGAGTTTATGGGAGTAAGCCTTCTCCTGTCTCCGTTAATTGCTACCTTTATTGTTTTATTATGATAAGTAAGAATGATTTTTAGGGAAAGCCGGCTAGAAACCAGTCCATCTTGTTGGAGTGGGGGTAGGTGGCAGCATATAGGAGAACAGGAGGGGGCTGATGATGTATGCCACATAGGTAGATAAAAGTAATTTCTTCACCAGATTGAAAAGAGTTGGACTACTCCTGAGAGCAATGCAGAATATGCTCTATGGCCTATAGTGTAATTGTCAACTTTTGCCTCTTTTGGTGATAGATAGAAATAAATTCTGATGTATCTTCTGGAAGCTATGGTTGCAAGTTGGTGTCAGGGGAATTCACATGACCCGCCTTATGGAAATTGCCTAATCAGTGGCAAAAATATTTCTGAATCCCAGAGGAAATGAAATTTAACTGTGATATTATTGTCCTTTTAGAGAGGAACTTGATGGTGAATTAGATTTGCTTGTACTTCACTCTACCATTGACCTTAGAATGCAGTAGTGAGGTCAGGAATGTGAAATCTGGGTGTTAAAGAATCTTGCATTAACCCCATTGCAAATAGGCCAGATAGAGTCTTTTTTTTAAAAGAGGGATTTTAAGCAATTGTGACATTTATTTCTTATTAAGAAGGTCCCTTTCCCCATTGTAGAAAGGAAAAATTCAATTTGTACAACTCCATTATTGTAAACTTCCTTACCAGGAGTTCCATTAGGGAACTGATCAGACAAGTCAGATCAAAGGAGTTTTATTGTAGAACAACATCCAATTCTTCATTTTCAGAGTTCTATTCCAGGTGACAGCTCTCCTTCTTTTCATAACATTTTACCTACATTAAAGGTTTGTTGGGTGGAAAGCACTTTATAAAGTTTTCCATACCATAAATGCTATGTAAATGTGATCTATTTTCAGTTCTAGTAATTAGAGTAGTGATGGTGGTGGGGGTGGTATTAGAAAATTGTATTGTCTTCTCCTCTCTCCTAATAAAATATCTTTAAATTCTTACAAATAACTCTAAATGGTGAGTGAGTGTGTGTGTGTGTATGTGTGCTTGAATACATATCACTGGCCTTAAGGCACTCATGACTCATACTCATATGTATAAATACACACATATACACATATACTAAAGTATTATACACACATACACACATATAAATATACATATGTGTATACATGTGTGTGTTATTTCATCTACATAAGCACCTACCAGGTGAAGAAACTCCTTATAACTCCCTCTATTTACACAGAATAGCAACTTCCAGTCTTAGTGAATTTTGTGGGGGTGTTTGGAGATTATGTGACTTTTCCAGTGGTACAAAGTGACTCTGACAAAATACCCACTGATCATTACTCAGAACTAACTTTTATTCTCACATAGTTTTAAGTAAATTACTAAGCAGTGTTTAGTTCTCTCCTCATGCTTAGTAGTTGGTATAAACAATGGCATACATTCCCTTACTCTTAAAGAAACCAACGTAATTTCTCACTATAGTTTCATCTTGTCTTGAATCCAGAATTTTTCTTCAGGGTCATAGGATTTAGGTCTCAGAATAACCTCAGAGATCACCTAGTCTAACATCCTCTTTTTACAGATATTTTAGACTTTATATTGACATAGGTGAAATGCATTTAAAAAAATACCAGAAGGTAGAGGTGGTGATAGGGGTTATTTAAAGATTTAAAAAATCATAGAAATGCAATCTTGGAAGGGATCATAGAGGTCAACATCTCTTATTTATGTCTAACCAGAGACATAAAATGAACTAGCTAGCTATTGCCTTGTATCTATTCATAGCACAAAATGCTCATCTTCCTAAACATTGTCATAGTTGATATGTCAGGATTTCAGTGATCTAAGTTATTGCAGCTGGATATGGAGAATGTTAAAGCATGGTCAAATAGATTTGTGACTTCAGCATGGTAGTTGAAACCATGGGGTAAATGGGGTGATTAGAAGGACGAGAACCTCTGATATGAGGGCTTGCTGAGCCCTTTTATGGGCTGCTTTTCCAGTTTGCATTACCTGAGTCACCCAGCTGTTAGTCATGTTTCCTAGAAGGTATAGCATTAACAATGGCCATATCACTATAAACCATCTTGGAAGACAGGTTAAACCATGTTAAGGGTAACCAAGAGGCCTCAAAGCTTCCAGTGAATTTGGGGGATGGACGCTGCAAGGACGTCAATGCTTTCTCTAGTAGAATGGGTGGATGATAATGAGTTCCAAAGGTCACAGTAGCGGAGTACTTAGAGCTTGGTCAAGCATCAAAGACACCTAGGTGATCCACTGCATTCCATGCCATCATCAGTCATCAAGTTTTGTTCTGCTGCACGACTTCAATGGCTCAGAAAGAGAGAGTGAGGCTGATGGCTTTGTGCAACTCGGCCTCACTTAAATCCAATTCATGTGCAAGTCAAAACATCACTTGTGATGTCATTTGTCTTCTTTGAAAATGAAGGAAAAAAACAACAAAATTGAAAGAATGAGGATGAATTAAATTGCCAATGGAGAGAATAGAGAGAGAGGAGATAATTTCTTCAACAATAAACCCTTGGCTATTATTAATATAAATAGGACAAGAAGAAAAAGTGAATTAATAAAGGACAGAGCAGACACAAGGATGATGTATTGACCCTAAAGCAATGGGAAAAGGCAGGATCCATTAGGAAATGGTGGCCAATATTATTTTTTTAAGTATTATAAATAAAGGAAGCAAAAGGCTGAAAAAATGTCACTGATGTGATATTATTGGAGATCTTAGAGATGGATTGGTCCAGAATTAGTGTTGCCAGGATTTGAGGAAAGAGTGGCAAGCAAGACCATAAAGGCAGAAGATGAATGTAACATTTTTAGTGGTTAAAGGTAAAATGTTAGGAAAATGAATCCTAACATGCAAGAGAAGCCAACAATGAGAAGAACTAATTCATTTATGTAAAAAAATATTTGGTGAATTTCAGGGTTTCTTTTGACTTCCACAAACATAGGACAAAATGTTTTTCAATCAATCACAATTACCTTGAATCCTGAGTTCTATAATAGTATGGGAATGGGGTGGGAAAGATCCCAAAAGACTGTTTCATTAGTGACAAAAGCAAAAAACAAACCAAGCAAACAAAACCCACAAATGGCCATTTTCAAGAAAAAAAATGTAGAGGATTATTTCAAGAGGAATTGATCATGAGTTTACTTGGAGTTTTCCCTGTCTTGAACTGAGCAGAAGTGAGGAAAAACATTTCTTTATTCAGCACTTTGTTTGATCCCTTACTGGATGGTGATTGATCATAGCAATTTCATTCACATAAACAAGATTTTCTCAATAAACTCATTTCAGATACTCTGAGCTATGAATGCACTATAGACCCCAAACTAATATTTTGCTTTCAGTGTTCAAACTCAATGCCAAAGGTGTCTGAGAGGCTTGTATCATAAAAAACAAAACTAGTTTAAGTGTTATGATTGACTCAGTTTCAGAGTAAAGGCCACTGCTTAAGTATGCTTCTCTTAGAGTGTGGAATTTGTCTTTTCATTAAATGTGCACCTTTATATGTGTGGAGAATGCTTAATCATAAAATGACTGTTGCAAGCTGTGACATGACTTTTTCTTTTTTCATCTTAAGAAACAAATTACTGTGCCACAAGGCAAGGGATGCTCAGGCTTGCATTCCCTAGACTCCTGATCATTTACTCATATTGATGGTGGTCATTTCTGCCGCTGGAATAGCTAGAACTGTAATTTGAGAGGTGTGCCACTTTCGGTGGATACATGCTTTGTGCCATGCTCCCGTTCAAATGACATGCTCCTGTAGGTAGATGATTACAAGGCCCAAGGCTTGTCACTTGTCTCCTTTCCCATTACCTGGGAAAGGAATAGGAACTGAGTGACAATCAATAGCCTAATTTCATTGTGCTTAGCTGTTCAACTTGTTTAAATAAATTTTTAGTTTGTTAATTATGTTTTAATATGCCACCAGAGGGGAAGGTGATTAGGATTTTGTCCAACAAAAGGAAAATGATAATTTAATAGGAAAAAAGAAGATTTAAATGAGATGGATTACAGGAAATCTATATGATTGCATTTTCCTCCTCTTACAATAACATCTACAGAGAATATGGAGAGTTCACATTTCTGAACTACTGTGACATTCAAATATCTTTTTCATCTATAATTGAATTTTATTTATTCAAATGAATGCATACATCATATATATGCACATATATATGTATCTACACATACATATATATCTATCAGCATCAACTACAGATATATATATACATCAACTACAGATATATATACACATACATATATATATATATATATATATATATATATATATATATAGTATGTGTTTGGGTGTGTGTGTATGAGTAATTGTATATACAAGGATTAATAGGGTTCATTGAAGGCATCACTTTTCCTATATATCAATTATCTAGAGTCCAAAGAGAGGAACATCTTTTCCTCAATGGGAAAAAATTATTAAACATGGGGTTAATACTCTTCAAATTAAAAGTGCAACTTACCTCTGAGCTTGTTACAGTTCCATATTACACTTTCCCTAAATCTTCTAATTCTTCAACTTTAGACTGAAAATTCAATCCAATCAAAATATTAAATGCCTACTATGTGCAGGTATTAAATACTAGGATACTTTGGATAAAAAAAATGAAACTTGTTCTCAGTGAATTAATATTCTACTAGGAGTGAGGGGAAAAATATGTACACAAGTAAGTATAAAATATCATATAGTAATTTCAGGAAGAAAGACAATAGAGGGTGGAAGACAGTAAAGATCAGGAAAAGTCTCATGTAGGAAATGGCATTAGAGCTGCAATTTGTAGTAAGTACAAGAGATGAAATGAGGCAAGTATAAAAAAATATAGGGAGGGAAGGAATATTAAAAAAACAGGGAGGAGAGATGCAATGTGGTTCATGGAAAGCAGCTAGAAATTCATTTTCTTTTTATTTACTGAAAGAAATACTAACCTTCACTCTTCAAAGCATGCTGGCATTACATTAAGCTCAATGTTTCCTAAGCTGAACTCTGTCTTTTCCCCAATTCCCTTCTTTTCTAAACTTCCCACTGCTTTTAAGGCATCCTTCCTGTCTCTCAAGTTTGTAGATGCTGAAAAATCCCCTTAATTGTTCTTGCCGCACTGTTGTCCTTAATGCAGACAGCTGTCAAAATAATTTTATTTAAATGTCAATCCGCACCTTAAGTGCAAAATCTTTCACTCAACCAACACAATTGGGTCCTATTGCCTATGGATGAAATATAAACTCTTCTGTGTAGGTTTTAAAGTCCTACTCAAAATGCTTCCTTTCAAGCCTCTGTGGATGTATTAGCCTTCTCTCATTATCCATCCTCCATTACTATGACTGGACTAGCCATCCTACTTTCATGGAATGTATTATCTATTTATCTCCATCTTAGGAATCTGTCTCTTATAAAATGCAGTTGAGATAACTTGCAGATAAGGTTGCATGTAACCTTTCCTGATACATGCTGACCCCCAAATGTTAGTGCTCTTATTCCCAAGCTGCATTGCATTAAACCACTACATATATGTTTGTATTTATAGGCATTTTCCTTATACTGTATATATTTCTCTATGTAAGTTTAGGGTGAATAGGGATTGTCTCATTATTAGGATAAAATATATAACCTTGCATCTAGTAAGCAAGTAATAGATGATTATTGAACTGAATCAACTTAGAGATAAAAAGACTTGATATAGCTTATATGTGGCAGTGTCTTTATGTTGTTATAAGTAGAGATATGAGTAGAGATACCTCATTTAGAATCTATTCCCTCACAGGGGACAAAGACAAGATGGTAGAGTAGAAGAAACAAAGTCTATGTCATCACCACACAACCACCTCAAATAACTATAAAATGTGACTCTAAACAAATTTTAGAGCTACAGAACCCACAAAGTGACAGAGAGAAACAAACCTCCTGCTGAAGGCAACCTGGCAATCCAAAAGAAAGGGTTAACCTTAGTGTGCTCTGAGCTGAGCACAGTCCCTTTGAGCCATGCAATTTTGGCCCCAAAGAGGCAGCAGTGGCTGGAGCAGACTTCAGGAGAGTGAATCATCAACAGCTGTGGTGGTTTCCAGATGTTTTAACCCATAAACACCAAAAAGAAATTAAAAGGTCAGTGTGGAACTCTGTTGGAACAGGGGGATATGGAAGAACACACTCTGGCCCCTGTCTCCCAGGGTGAGAGGTGGCAGAGGCATGATGGCTACAGCATGGCCGCCTCAGGAGCTCCTGGCCTACAGATTGTAGGGGGATCAAGTGACCATTCAGATGGTAATTTTTCTTGCATTGACCTGTTTGGACCTAGGTCACTTTTTTCAGTGGTGATCCTGGGGTGAGAAATGCCAGTTGGCCAATGTGGTGTCTGTAGAGCAATTTGGGACAACTCCAGCAATTTGGGATAAAGCTCTCCTCTCTGGAAGGAGAGTTCTACTGTTGCAAAGAGCTCAAAATTCAAGTAATTGACTGGCAATATAAGCAAGCAGAGGAAGCACAAACAGACCATAGAATCCTTTTTTGGGGACAAAAAGGATAAAAGCATGGAGCAGGAGGTCAGAAGAGAACAAAGTCAGAACTCCTGCATCAAAAGCTTCCAAGAAAAATAAGAACTACTTACATGGAGAAGCTAAAGAAGGATTTTGAAAATCAAGTAAGAGAAGTGGAGGAAAAAAGTGTGAAGAGAAATGAGAATGATGAAAGAAAATTATAAAAAGAGAGTCAACAACCTGACTGAAGAAAATAACCCCTTAAAAATAGATTAACTCAAATGGCAAAAGAGGCCCAAAAAGCCAACGAGGAGAAGAATGCCTTAAAAAGCTGAATATGCCAGATGGAAAAGGAATTTCAAAAAAAATTACTGAAGAGAATAATTCCTTCAAAATTAGATTGGAGCAAATGGAAGCTAATGACTCTATGAGAAATCAAGATACTATATAAAACAGATCCAAACAAATGAAAAAATAGAAGGCAATGTGAAATATCTCATTGGAAAAACCACTGACTTGGAAAATAGATACAGGAGAGATACTTTTAAAATTACTGGGCTACCTGAAAGCCATAATGAAAAAAAGAGCCTAGACACCATCTTTCAAGAAATCATCAAGCAAAATTAACCTGATATTTTGCAACCCCAGGGCAAAGTAGAAATTGAAAGAATTCACCAATCACCTTTTTAAAAAGATCCCCAAAAGAAAACTCCTAGGAATATTATAGTCAAATTCCAGAGTCCCCAAGTCAAGGAGAAAATATTACAAGCAACCAGGAAGAAACAATTTGAGTACTGTGGAAATGTAATCAGGATAACACAAAATCTAGCAGCTTCTGCATTAAGGAATTGAAGGGCTTGGAATATGATATTCTGGAGGTCAAAGGAGCTAGGATTAAAACCAAGAATCACCTACCCAGCAAAACCAAGTATAATGTTTCAGGGGAAAATATGGTAATTCAATGAAATAGAGGACTTTCAAGCATTCTTGATGAAAAAAGCAGAGTTGAATAGAAAATTTGATTTTCAAATACAAGAAGCATGAGAGGGTAAACAGGGAAAAGAAATCACAAGGAACTTATTAAAATTGAAATATTTACATTTTTACATGGTAAAATGATAATTGTAACTCATCGGACTTTTCTCAGTATGAGGATAGTTTAAGGGAATATATATATATATATATATATATATATATATATATATATATATATATATATATCCATCTTTATATAGGATGGTATATGTGAGTATAAATACATATGTGTGTATATATGTATACATGTATACATAGACAAAGGGCACAGGATCAGTTGAATAGGAAGGATGATATCTAAAAAATAAAATTAAGAGGTGAGAGAGGAATATAGTGAGAGGAGATAGGGAGAGATAGAATAGGATAAATTACCTCATATAAATGAGACAAGAGAAAACTGTTACAAAGGAGGGGAAGGACAGGAAGACAAAAGGGAATAGGTCAACCTTACTTTCATTGAATTTGGCTTAAGGAGGGAATAACATACACATTAACTTGGGTATCTTACCCTACAGGAAAGTAGGGGAGAACAGGATAAGAGGTGGGGGTGAGAGAAGGGAGGGTAGGTTGGGGGGTAGTTAGAAGCACACACTTTTGAAAAAAGGACAGGGTCAAAGTAGAATATAGAATAAGTGGGGGGCAGGATATGATGGAGGGAAATATAGTCGTTCTTTCATAATATATATACTATGAAAATGTTTTGCATAACTACACATGTATAACCTATATTGAATCACTTTTCCTCCCAGTAGGAGTGGGTGAGAAGATAAGAAGGGAAAGAATCTGGAAATCAAAGTTTTAAAACCAAATGTTTAAATATATATATATGTGTGTGTGTGTGTGTGTGTGTGTGTGTAAAATACCTATTATATGTGTGTGTATATATATATACATATATATGTATATATATATACATATATATAATTATTTTACATGCAACTGGGAAATAAGACATAGAGGCACCTGATTTATAAATCTATCTTGCCCTACTAGAAAGTCAGAGGGGAAATGGGGAAGGATATAAGAGAGCAGATTGGGGAAAGGGGTATGAAATAGGATCCTTATTTTGGTATGGGAGTTAGGGAAAGACAGGGAGAAAATTTGTAACTCAAAATTTTGTGGAAATGAATGTTGAAAACTAAAAATAAGCAAATTAAAGTAAAAAAAATCTATCCCCCTACCCCTCTCCTTCCAATGTGCATGTATAGAAGTTGGAATGACTTCACAGTAAAGTCAGCAAAATTACTTGGGCATATACATATTGAAGAATATAGTTCTAGAGGCAACAGAATTTAATGACATTAATAAGATCTCACAAATAGGAATACATATTTAATTAATGTGGAATATCACAGAGAGAATTTTTGCTGATTTGTTTATTTTTAATGGTGACTGACACTAGTGAATGACTCATGTATTTACTGTCTCATCATCCTTAAAGCATTTTCTCCCACTTCTTTGGATATTACTTCAATTATATAGGTTTTTAACTAGCCATATAATGATATAATAATTTATTTAAAGTTGAAATGGAGCTTGGAATTTATGTAGTCCAATTCTCTCATTTCACAGCTGAAGAAAATAAGGAAAGGGATCTTTCCACTGTATCTCCCAAATTCATGTAATGTATCTATCATTGGAAACAGTGTGTTGTGAAATGTTGATGCTGATAATCTACACAGATTAGTACAAACACATACCTAGGGACTCCCTTTATAACTGTTTTCCTTGGTGAGAAGTTTTACTTTTTGTCAAGTAAGCCAATCTTTCAGAGAAAATAATGTAGTGACAGGATGTACTGGATGTTTTTATTGGAATCTGGAGCTTGGGAAAACCCAGCTGGCTGTTAAACAATTTCATCCCTCTTTGATTATATACTTTCTTCCTATGCCCCAAACATGCTCTTATCTTCTCTCAAATGAGATAATGTATATGAGAGTGTTCTGAACACTGTAAAACCATATCCAAATGCAAGGCATTATCACAATCACCATCATTTTGCCTTAAACTTTATCCCTCTTACTCCTTTGGGAGTGCTTTATGTCTTTTTTTCCATCTCATTTTTCTCTAATTTCTCCCCCACCACACCTCCAGTGAACTCCCAGTTAGTAATTTTAGGTTATTTCTACATATGCAAGCTTGCTAACTCAGTTGTGTCAAAATTATCCCTCTTCTGCTTTAGTCTTATAGTAGCTACCTCTGCAGTATTGTGCTGTCAGAAGCTAGAAGGGACTTTAGTTCTTGTTCAGTTCCAGCACATTTTAATAAATGAGAAAACTGAGGTCAAGAGAGTTTATAATATTCCCAAGGTAAAAATCTTAACTGAAGATTCTGACCAAGGTTCTATATTTCCCCAGACAAGGATATTTCTATTAGTTAACACTTCCTCTGGATCATTCAAATATCAGAATTTTAGAGACCTTTCCTTGAAAATGTTGTTCATACCTATGTCTGTGCTTAAGGAAACACAAACATAGACACAAAAGAATTGGTAAGACTGTACTTCAATGTCTTTGCTTATATAATTTTGAAAATTTTAATTAATACTTAGTTATTCAATATTTATTTATAGTTTGACATAGACTATGGTGCAGGCACTTTTGTATTTTTAGGTACTACCATGAAATGATAAAATTGTTAAAACAATCTTGATTTGTATAAGAAAAAAAAATCTTTCCTTCTATACTTTGTTATATCTGTGACCTTGTGTATTTCAGGAATGCAGTTAAAGCTTATTCTCTACCTCTCTTCCTCTTACTCTACATAAATCCTTCAAAGGAAATCTACCAAATCTCTAAGTTTGGTGGGAGTAGAATTTCTGCTAGCTCTCAAATTTTTATGGCTACCAATGTTGCAACTGGTTACCTATAATTCTTGCCATGTGAGTGGTTAATGCCCTCCTATTTCTGAAATACGACTCTATGATGTTACCTCTTCCTCCATTTTCCTTACATAATTTTTATTTTATAATGTATTTTAGCACACTCCTGCCTACCACATACCTCTTCCTATGGATGCTTTTGGGTGAATAACTATATTGTCTTTCCCGTTACATTGTGAGCTCCTTGAGGGAAGGGATTGTCTTTTCCCTTTATTTGTAGGACCTAGCATAGTACCTAGCACACAGTGGGTGCTTAATAAATGTTTATTGACTGACTCTACTTCTTAATAGTTGATGCCATTCTATGACTCATAGGCATACAGCATAATTGGATGATTATTGATGTGAATCTCATTAGACTTTATTTCAGGAGGAACATGAAAGTCAATGAATCAATCACTAAATGTATAATAAGTAACTTCTATGTGCTGGGCACTCTGTTAAGTGCTGGAGATTACAAAAAGAGGCAAAGTATAGCCCCTGTCCTCAAGAACTTGAAATCTAATGAGTCAAGTGAAAACAAATCTCAAGCATTTTTCACATGTTTATTATATGCTGGGCAGTGTGCTAAACACAAGGGTGATACAAATATAATAAAATGAAAGAAAATTCTTACCTTTAAGTAGCTCACACTCTAATGGAGGAAGAGAGAAGATAAAAGGAAGATGAAAGGTGTGGTAGATGGTACCTGAGCATGTAAATGGCATAAAAGCCAGAGAATAAATCAGAATATGTGTTGCCCATTCCTCTAAATGAACATTATCGAAAAGGCTCACCAATGTGAGGAGACCAAAGGATGATAAAGCTGAGAAATGGTGATAAAGCATGGGGAAAGAAGGATGACTGGAGTCATTAAAAGCACTATCCCAAAATTAAACTGAAATGTTTCCATCTTTTTTTTCAGCATAGGGCCCAGCTAATTATGGTTTCTTTCCAAGAAAGATAGTTACAGATAATATGAGTTGGGTTGCCAGTTATATATGGCCATCTTCTAGGTAGGCATTCTTCATGTCTTTCACTTTTCCTGAGTGGATCATTGACCAAATTAAAAAAAAAAAATACAAAAAAACAGCAATATAAAGTTAAAACAAAATAGCCTTAGAAAATGAATAATATTTAAAAATATCCCCCAAAATGGTACTATTCACAGCATAAGATAATCGCAACAATGGAAGGCATAAAATTATACACAAGAGATACCAGAATAGTGAAATGAATAACAATAAGCACAGGTCCTAGGAAAAAACTGAGGGTATCATTATTTTTGAAGAGACTTTCTGCTTGAACATATCATTTAGTAATAATTTTCATGATTCATTTGGATCAAATACATTTTTTTGTATATAAGACAAGTGTTTTGGGTAGAAAAATCGAGGGTCTATGACCAAGTAGTATTTATTTATTTATTTATTTTTATTTATGACTCACCATTTCCTTTATTTGTACAAAATAGTGAATAATCATACCCTGGCTGGGAAAAAAGGGTGCTTTTAGCTTTAAACAAGTCCTTCTGTCCGGAAGCATCTCTTTTGAAGGCTTAGGACCAGCATCTTTGTATTTGGATTCGGCAGGCTTAGCAGCCTTAGAATCAGACTTGGCTGCCTTGGGGTGAGACTTGGCAGCTTTAGCATCAGACTTGGTGGCCTTGGGGCCAGATTTGGTAGCCTTGGGATCTGACTTACTGACCTTGGCAGCAGCCTTAGGGTCAGTGGGCTTGGCAGCCTTGGGGTCAGTGGGCTTGGTAGCTTTGGGGTCAGTGGTTCTGGCAAACAAAAAAAAAAGCCTGGACATTTGATGCCAATCCTAGGACCTGGACGCTTAGTAACCATCTTGGGGCCAGCACGCCGGGCTCTGGCCTTGGGGATCTTGGGCCTGAGCAGCTTGGCTTTAGAGGCCTTGGTGCTCAGGGCCTTGATGGCCTCTGCTTGGGCTTTGATGGCTTTGGCATTGTTGGCCTGCATCTTCTTCAGCCCCTTCTTGTGTTTCTTGGGAAAGTGCATGTTTCTCAGAAGTTTGGGGTCAACCCCTTTCAGAGACTTATATCTCTGTGATCTAGGTTTCTTGATGCCATTTCTGTGCCATTTTCGAGATTGGTTGTGGGTGGTGTGGTTCTTAGACTTAGCCATCTTTACACCCCAGCTGGTGCTAACAGGCAATCCATGGACGAGAAGAGGCCAAAGGGAGAGAGAGAAAGCATAATTATTTTTTTAATAGAGGCAGGTTTTATTATATTTAAGTACAGCTTTAAGATTTGGAAAAATAACCCTGAACCAAAATTAGGATTCTTCTTTTTTTTTCAGTTAGATATGAATTTATTACTTGAGTATATAAACCAAAATTTATGCAACCAGAGCAGATATTAGATATATTGTAAAAGACTGACTATATGTCCCTCCCTCCTATCCCATCTCCCACCTGGTCCACTCCCCACTTTGATCCTGTCCCTTTTCAAAAGTGGGTGCCTCCAACTTCCCTCCCCCCCAACCTACCCTCCCTTCCATCATCTACCCCCCATCGCCCTCCCCCACACTCCCCTGTAGGGGGCATATCACATTTAGTATATATGTCATTCTCTCCGTGAATCAAATTCAATGAGAATAAGGTTTTGCCTTGTTGCCTTCCTGTTCTTCCCTTCCCCTGCAGCCACTTTCCCTTGCCTCTTCATAGTTTACCCCATTCTGTCTCTCCCCACCTCCTCTTGTTATGTTCCTCTCTCACCTCTCAATTTCACCCCTTAAGTATCATCCCTTCCCATTAAATTCAACCTGTGCCCTCTATCTATGTATACCTGTAAATATATATATATATATATATATATATATATATATATATACACACATTCACATATGTATTCATATGCCCATATACCCTTCTTCAGCTATTTTCATACTGAGAAAGGTTTCATCAGTTACCGTTATCACTTTTCCATGTAGGAATGTAAATAGTTCAACTGTGATTAGTTACTTATGATTTCTTTTCCCTGTTTACTTTCTCAAGCATCTCTTGCTTCTTGTGTCTGAATGTCAAATTTTCTATTCAACTCTGGTTTTTTCCTCAAGAATGCTTGAAAGTTCTCTATTCCACTGAATGACCATATTTCCCCCTGAAACATGATACTCAGTTTTGCTGGGTAGATGATTATTGGTTTTAATCCCAGCTCCTTTGCCCTCTGGAATATCATATTCCATGACCTTCAATCCCTCAGCTGCCAGATCCTGGGCTATCCTGACTGTGTTTCCACAATATTCAAATTGTTTCTTCCTGGCTGCTTATAATATTCTCTCCTTAATCTGGGAATTCTGGAACCTGGCTGCAATATTCCTAGGAGTTTTCTTTTTGGGATCTTTTTTAGGAGGTGATCTGTGGATTCTTTCAACCCCTATTTTGCCCTCTGTTTCAAAAATATCAGAGAAATTGTCCTTGAGAATTTCTTGAAGGATGATTTCTAGGTTCTTTCTTGATAATGGTTTTCAGGTAGTCCAATAATTTTTAGATTATCTCTCCTAGATCTATTTTCCAGGTACGCAGTTTTTCCCAAGAGATATTTCACATTGCCTTCTATTCTTTTATTTGTTTGGGTCTGCCTAATAGCATCTTGATTTCTCATAAAGTCACTAGCTTCCATTTGCTCCAGTCTAATTCTGAAGGAATGATTATACTCAGTGAGCTTTTGAGATTCTTTTTCTGTCTGGCAAATTCAGCTTTTTAAGGCATTCCTCTCCTCATTGCCTTTTTGAGCCTCTTTTGCCATGTGAGTTATTCTATTTTTAAGGTGTCATTTTCCTCAGTCAGGCTGTTGACTGTCATTTCATACTTTTCTTGCATCTTTCTCATTTCTCTACCCAATTTCCCACCTCCCCCACATCTCTTATCTGCTTTTTAAGGCCTGTAACAGGCCTATGGCCTGTAACCAGCTTGTATTTTCATTTGGGGCTTTTGGTGCAGGAGTCCTGATCTCCCAGTCCTCCTCCTGTTCCATGCTTTGATTCTCTTTGCCCCCAAAATAGGAGTCTAATGGTGAGTTTTTCTGTTTATTTTGTTTCCTTTGTCTAGACACATTGCCACTCAATTACTTGACTTTTGGGCTTGTTGCCACAGTAGACTCTGCCACCAGCCAGGGCAGCTTCTGTCCCAAATGCTGCGGTTTTCCCAACTGCCGGAGGTATTAGTTGGGTGGCCTCTCTGAAGCCACCACACACTCTGACAAGCTGGTCACACACCCCAAGATCTCCACATGGCGCAATCTCTGCTGGCTCCTCAGGGGCTTCTTGCCCCCAGGGGAATAAGCTGACTCACTCTCCCAACTAGTCCCAGAGTCCATAAGGCACTGACCTCTCACATTGTGCTAGGTATCTATGTGTTGATAATTCTGGAAATGCCCCAGCTGCTGGTGTTCTGAGGTCCCTCCAGGAGTCTGCTTGTCTGGCAGCCCTGGGGCTAAAACCTCTGAATTACTTGTACCTGAGCTGGGCTCCCAGAGCACTGTGCTGGCTGCTCCCTGCCAGGCTGCTGGGCTGTCTTCAGTGGGAGGTAAGCTTCTTTGTATCATTTTGTGGTTTCTGGAGCTCCAGAGTTCGTTCAGAGTCCCCCTTTTACATAATTTTGAAGTGATGTGGGCTGGAGCTCCACAAAAGTGCTGTTTCTACTCTGCCATCTTGACTCTGCCCACCCCCCCATGTAGTCATTTTTTTTTTTGCTTTTTTTTTTGGAGGGCAGTTGGGATTAAGTAACTTGCCCAAGGTTACACGGCTATGTTTTTGTTTGTGTGTGCGTTAAGTGTCTGAGGCCAGATCCGAACTCAGGTCCTTCTGACTCCAGGGCCGGCACTCTACTCGCTGCGCCACCTAGCCGCCCCCCATGTAGTCATTTTTAAAAACTGTACTATATAGTAAAGTTTCTATGGCAGAAGACAACTTTATTGCCATTTTCTCCTACATTTATTTCTGCATGGTGAGGACTAATGCAGGCAATTAAGATCATTTAATAACAAGAGTTATAATATTGAAAAGAATCATACTACATGCTTTTTATATAATAATACATATATTTGTTGTCTTTCCTTGGGTAATACACTTGTATTTGTACATATGTTCTATGTGTACGGGGAGAGGGAGAGAGACAGAGACAGAGTAACAGAAAGACAGACTGAGAGAGAGATGGAGAGCATTTTTTCTTCAGAATTTTAAATCTTAAGGAACATTAATTCTCAATATATATTTTGAAGGAAGATGCTGAAAAAAGTCTGATGTGGAAATTCTGACAAAGTAAACTAGGGCAGTAGCATTTAGTGGGATAGGAACCAATAATCAGCATAGATTGCCTTTCTCACAACCCAGTTCTTCCCAGCATGTCACTCAATTTTTCATCACAAGTAGCCTTTCTATTGACTTCCAGCCACATTTAATGCTGGAAATTTGGAAATGCACATGATCTGTTGAGAGAAAACCTTGGCAATAGCTGCTATTATTATGGTCAACCATTTCAACATTGAAGATGCAACAACTAATTTCAATGGAATGCTGTAATACCCCTGTTGTAAAATATTTGCATGAGATACAAAAGTAGAAATATAATGAAGCATACCTTGGACCTGACATTCAACTTTACCTTAGATCCATTTGTGGATCCCATTTTAAATATATCCACAGAGTAGTGAAAGTACTCACCTTACCTCACCAAGGCAATTAAGTTCCCTTTAGTCACTAAGGCAACAAAATACTTAATGATGTCCAAAGAAGAAAACTAACTCCCATTTTAACATGTTTGGTCCTTGTCCATAGAGGTTGTGGTAAAAAAGGAATGTGTTTTTGCCCAAAATATACAATTCCAAAGCTAGGAACGGTGCAGTGTTATAGCATGTAGCTAGTTATATACTGTAATATCAAATGGTTCAAGAAAAAAATCTATTTTTGTGAGCTTTTAAGGCCATTTAGATTTCTTTGAATATAGTGAAAGTGTTTTTTATTTCCCACCTTATGATCCTGATAATTAATATACTTCACACTTCTTTGAAAAGATTTAATAGAAAATTATGTTCTAAGGTATCACATTACTGTAACTGATTAAATTGTCTTTACTAGTAAATCAGAAGGATCATGAGTAATTAAAAGTAATCACTGCCTTTAAAAATATCTTCTAAAAACAACCTCATGCAGCAATACAATTTTCAGTTTGAATTTTGGTGTCCACCTAAAACTGCAAAGAGGTAGAAAAAAGAAAAAGGTAAAGTAAAAGAAAATTAATAAAGGGCTTAGAAACTGTGGTCTCAGAGAGAAAAGCTAATGAATTGTAGTCCAGGGAAGGTTTATTTAAGGTATTTCTTTAAGTAGAGACAGGAGTAATATAAAGTAAATTTCACACTTCTAGTCTTTCAAAAGAACTCTTGACTCAGTTACATTTTTGAAAAGTGGTGAGCCCTATTCTAGCTACTGTTGTTTTAAAAATAAAATGTTTTATTCCCCCTACAAACGGAAATTTCAATCAATCAGAATGAGTTCATATTTTGCAGGCATAGTAAAGATCTGTGACTTTTGGCTACAGTAGGAATTAACTGAATGAATAAGAAAACTCTATATAAGAAGGTTTAACACTTTGTGAAATATTTAAAATACAAAAGCATGACTTGTCCCTAGAGTCCCAAATATGGAATGTAGATATGATGATGTTCCTGAAGTTTATAATATTTGAAAAAAAAAGCTTTGGTATTTTAGGGTGAAGGAAGCACCAGACTTATGCTTTCCTTGTATTAGGAAAATTCCTCAGCCTGATTCTGATCGCCAATTGCTCTGCAGTTTCTAGTCTTAAAGACTTGTTTGGGGCACTGAGGAGTTACGTGACTTGTCACTCTGAACCAACAATAAGTTTCCATTTGGCTAATAGGGATGGAGTCTAGGACTAGTCTGCTCTTGAACAGACTCAAATCCTGGTAAAGAATTTGTAGAGCTCAGAGCCAGGGATTTGGGGCAGGTAACAGACTTTTCCCCAAATCAGAATACTTTGGGAATACTGAAAACTAGTAGGTCTGCAGCCTGTCCCTAAGGCCCTGAAATGGTATAACACTCAATATCCCAACAAAGAGGCAAAAGAACCAATCCATACTTTTCATATAGAAATGTGGCAGAGCCCTGATCTAAAATCAAGTCCAAAATCAGAATGTAGGGTGAAAGAATGGGGGAAAAGAATTCCATCATAATGAGCTATTATAGTGGCAGAAATGCTCAGTAAACAAATACAGAAAAGAATGAATTCAAAATGCCTCAAGAAAATGTCTCAGAGCAGAGGGGGAGAGAAAGAGAGAGAGAGAGAGAGAGAGAGAGAGACAGAGAGAGAGAGAGAGACAGAGAGACAGAGAGAGAGAGAGACAGAGAGAGAGAGAGACAGAGAGAGAGAGAGACAGAGAGAGAGAGAGACAGAGAGAGGGAGGGAGAGACAGAGAGACAGAGAGAGACAGAGAGAGAGAGAGACAGAGAGAGAGAGAGAGACAGAGAGACAGAGAGAGAGAGAGACAGAGAGAGGGAGGGAGAGACAGAGAGAGGGAGGGAGAGACAGAGAGACAGAGAGAGACAGAGACAGAGAGAGAGAGAGGGAGAGAGGGAAAGAGAAAGAGGGAGCACTTGGGGCATAAACTTAACTGGAATACCTGGAAGAGAAGCACAAGAAAAGAGTTAAAACCAATGATAAATTTCTCTTTCAAATATGGGGTTCACGTGTTTGCTCTGAATCATGCCATTCTCAGTGAATGAATAGGGAGCAGAATTACTTTAGACTTATGAGTGGTTCAGTTATGCCTTGAAGATCTTAAGGATATATACTGAGGTGGGGGTTGAAGCAAGGTTAGGACACATTATCTCATACAATAAGGCTGCACAAATAGACATCTATAAAACAAGGGTTGGAAGGCAGCAGTTGACAATTGAACCTCATATGAACACGTAGAATATGGCAAAGGAATTAATTTCACTAAACAGAAAAAAAATAGAGGGGAAGGGGAGAAGGGTATAGGTGGAGTTAGAGGGAGGGTAGATTAAAGGACAGATTATTCCTAAACAAAGCACAAAACTAGATTTAAAAATATTCATAGCTTTTATTGAGGTGAATGGGAATCTGAGGTAATATCCATAAATTGGTAAATTAATAGCCAAGTTGTGCAATATGAATTTGGGTATAATACTACTATACTGAAATCTTATCCCTATAATTACCAACAGAGATCCCGCAGGTCTAAAAAGGAAACATACTTCTCACTTCCTGATAGAAGAATGAAGCATGCAGAATGCAGAAGAAACTTTTTTTTTTAAAGATAACTAATGTGAACATTTGTTTTGTTTAATTGTGTATGTTTGTAATGGGTTTTGTGTTTCTCATTTTCATTTAGAAGAAGGGGGTTAGGGTGGAAGGATGAGATGTGATTTTTTAAAATAAGAAATATGCATATAAGGGGCAGCTAGGTGGCACAGTGAATAGAGTACTGGCCCTGGAGTCAGGAGTACCTGAGTTCAAAACCAGCCTCAGACACAACACAAAAACCAGCTGTGTGACCTTGGGCAAGTCGCTTAACCCCAATTGCCCTACCCTTCCCACTCCGAAAAGCAAAATAAATAAATGAATGAATAAATAAATAAATATGCATATATAGGAAAAATGATAAAATTAATGAATTGATATAGAATGTAGTGATCATTTATTTCAACACCTTGAGGGTGGCTTAGTGGAAACTAAATATTTTAAGAGTCAGAGGGTTGGTGATCTAGTCTAATTCTGTCACTATCAATAAATCAAAATGCATTTCTTAAGAAATGTTAATTGCTTACTATGTCCCCAGCACTGCGCTAAAATCTACGGATGAAAAGGGGGGATTCTTTGCCCTCAAGAAGCTTACATTCAAATTTTGGTAAATCAATCCCTATAGCAGCTAGAGATATAGAAATACACACACATTCATATACATACATGTCGATGTATATGTATGCACATATTAACATATACATAATCAAATATTGGATGCTAATGATTCTAAATAATAATTTGCTATAGAATAATTCTCACCTTTAATATATAGCAAGTTGATTTATATTTCAACTCTATTTAGTATATGAGTACATGGAAAAACTGTTATTAGCTACCTAGATATCGGTATAGACATAGATATATAGAGGTATATACCAAAATTAGCAGCTAGTTGGCAAAGTAGATAGAGCACTGGACCTTGAGGCAGGAGGACCTGTATTCAATCTGGCTTCAGACACTTACTAGCTTTGTGACCCTATGCAAATCCCTTAACCCTGGTTGCCCCAGTTCCTCATCTTTAAAATGATCTGGAGAAGGAAATGACAAACCACTCTAGTACCTTTGCCAAGAAAACCCCCAAATGGGGCCATGAATAGTTGGTCATGACTAAAATAACTATATAACAACTGATACCAAAAATGCATACAGAGAGATGAATATGTGAATCAATCAAACATTTAGTAAACTCCTACTTTTTCAAGAGCTGTGGATACAACGCAAGGCAAATGAATTTCTCCAATTGAGGAACTCTCAATCCAATGTGAGAAACAGCATGCAACCAATTATATAAAGTATAACTTTTATGTGAGTAATTGGAGATAATCATGAAAGAAGAGGATACATTAGCATTATATAGGAGCACTTTCTTGCAAAGGTGAATTTCCAGTAGAGAAGATTGGTTGGATGAACTAGAGATGGAACTCACTAGAAATCGGTTGGATAAATAAAGGCCTCTTGCAAAAGATAGATTTAACTTTAAAGTTGAATGAAGGCAATGATTCAAAAAAGCAGGAATGAAGAGAAACACACACACACAAACACACAGAGACAGAGAGAAATACAAATAGAGACAGAAAGACAAAGACAGACAAACAGTGCGAGCATTCAAAGAACAAATAACAGACAACATGAAGGTGAGCAAATGAAATGTGGAGCATGTTTAGTCTTAGGAAAATGACTCTAGGCCTTAGCTCTATCATTTGTAAAGGGATGGAATTGGACTAGGTGATCTCTAAGGTCTCTTCTGGTTCTGAACTTCCATAATTCTGTGTTCTATAAATTCATAGAATAAATTGAGGTTCATATTGCTTACCTAAAGTTGTAAATCTTGAAAGTGGTAGCCTCATGACTCTAAGCCATCCTTTTCACATTGTCGTCAGAGGAATAATTTCCATTTTTAACTTCCCAATTACCATTACCCCCTCCCCCACCTAGCAGAGTGATATCTAAACCTATATGCTTATGCATTCAAAGACCTGAAAACACATAAATAAAGCAGAGTTAGTTTCAGGACCTGCTTCATCTTCTTACTTGTACTATTTGTTTCCACTTCTTCACTTTTTCAAAGGAATAGGAAAGACCAAATTACATCCTGAATAGGGGAGGGCTTCTGGGGCATACTAGAGCTAAAACTTGTATTTTGTAGGAGCATACTGCTGACTTTCAAGCAGGGAGACATTTTGATTTCCACATCACTAGGCCCCCTGGGGATACTAATATATTTTTAGTGTAATTTGTGGAATTGCTAGCATAAGAAGATACTGTTCCCCAAAGAAACATTACAAGACTGCTGAAAATGCTGATTTGTTAGAATTTTAACACCACACACAGCACTCCTTCAGGGAATGACTCCAAATCCCAGCTGGTTTAGAGTAGGAGATTATGCAATGGGACTTATGGCCACATGCCACTTTTCACTAACAGAGCCAAGGATTTTTTTTTTCATCTTAAACTTCCATTATTTACTGCCAAACCACCATTCTGATCTGCTGTTTGCTAAAGAATAGTTATCTACTTTAACTTATGTAGGAATTATAGTTTCTATCTTGCATTTATTTAATATGAGGTCATGGAAAATCTGTGATTTCTTCAATGTGAGGGAACTTTTACAAATGGAAATCACAACATTCTCGGACTTGGGCTGTTAAATTGAGCATATATAGATTCAGTACCTTGGAAAGGTACATACAGTTAGGAAGTGCCAGAGAAATGACTTGAGCATGAGTCTTTCTGATGTCAAACTTAACATTTTATTGACTAGGCAATGCTATTATGTATTTAACAAAATGTATAATAAATAGTTGTGTTAAATTAACACTGGCTACAATTTTATGTCTCTGATATAAAACCAAAAAAATAAAAATAAAAATTATCCAGAAGTTTTTAAAGAGAAAATCACCCTACTTGTTAACTTGTCTAGAGAATCAGTAAACATATTTGAAAGCCTTGAAATATTGAAATAATTGTCCTTACCTCATTACATGTTTCACATGCATATTTAACCAAATTATATGATGTTAGTAGAGAGTCATTAGTAATGGAGCTTCAATTCCCAGAGAATTATATATATATATATATATATATATATATATATATATATATTTCTGCCCCTTTTGTAGAAAATAATGTCTTATGTGTTTCAGCAAAAAATAATTTGCCATTAAGTACAGTAATAAAGTTTGGGTAGTTTTTACCTGAAAAGTTCTTTGTCTACTTCAAGATGAAATTGTTCCTTTAGAAATATTATTGGAATCACAGAGCATTAAAGCTGAAAGGGATATTAGAGGTCTCTTAAGTCCTCCATCACTATTGAAACTCTTCTTGTCAAAGTTACAAATAAATCCCAAATATGTTGTATTTTCATCAGTCACCCTCCTTCTTGACCTTCTAATAGCACTAGATAACATTGAACTCGTCCTGTCTCTCTTGATTTGATTTTTGCAAAATTGTTCTTTCTTATTTTGCCTCCTCTTTTGCAGGTAACCATAATATGAGCTTTTTCTTAATTCATGTTATTGTCTTTTTTTCCAAAAAATGTCACTTTTCATAAATTTCCTGTATCTGTCTAGGGCATCATCATCCTTTTAGTCAAGCAGTTACTTGATATATAGCCTTAGGCTGGTCACCTCCATTCTCTGGCCCTCAGTTACCTGATCTGTATGAGTCATAATAACTTCTATATTACCTTCAAGCATTCCATGATTCTACAACTTAAAAAAAGAAGAAATTATAAGTCCAAACAATTATAATTCCAGATCTTCTTTGAAAAGTACAAAGAGGACCAAGTAAAGTGAAAATACATTAAAAATAGTCTTGCATATAATGGTCATGAGTGATTGACACTGAGACAGTAATATGTTTTCTCCTCTTATGCCAATGACCACTTATACACATTTACAAAACAGATAAGGAGAGGTTGTGGCTTCAGTCAGTGTCAATCAATGTGAGCAAAGCTAAATGGTGCTCATAGGTGCTGAACTCTTGACATCGTCTTCATTAGAAATATGACCTAACCAACTGATGTAGTCATTATTTTTCATGACAGGTGCACTATCCATGTATTCTGGAGCCATTTACAATCCTCTCTGTACACAGAGGTAAGGAGGCTAATAAGTTTGAACATAGCCCAATGCTCTGCTAATTTTTCTTACCACCTCACTTTATCTAATGCATTATCTGTCAAGAAAGTCTGATTAAAAACATCCATATATAGTCATTTTCCAACATAAACAACTGTTGTCTATAGAGATTAATTTTGATGTTTATCTCCAAAAACAGTAGGATAGTATTTAATATCTAAGATGTTTTAACTCATTATATGAACTATACTCTTTTTTTATTGATTTTTGGAGGGGAGAAGGAAGGGCAATTGGGATTAAGTGACTTGTGCAAGGTCACATGGCTAGTAACTGTTAAGTGTCTGAGGTTGGATTTGAACTCAGGTCCTCTGTATTCCATGGCTAGTGCTCTACTCACTGTGCCACCTAGTTGCCCTGAACTATATTTTTTCAATCATATCCCCCAAAGTTATCATTTGAATAGAGACTTCTCCAAGTAGGGACCTGTGTAAAGAGAGCATCTTTCGACAGCATTTCATTATGTTCCTGTAATATCCAATCAAAGCATCATGTAGATGTATATAGTAGAGGAATGGCTGTAGTAGAGGAATGGCTGTACATTAGGTCCAGATTCTGTCTCTAGCACAGTGGACACATGTTCCTGAGCTAATCATTTTAAATGTCCATGTTCCAGCCAGTTTCCTGAGGCTACAAGCTGCAGGGTAGTTATCATTATGCATTTGTTATAAAGTGCTCCTGTATTAAATTGTCTTCCAGCAAAATCATCAGATTGCAGTCCCCTAAAAATGTCAAAGGTTCTGTTATAGTACTTGAGATATAAAGATAAAAGAGAAAGCAATCTTTGCTCTTGAGGAAAATAGATGCTATTTGAATAATTCCCTGGTCTTTTTTCCCTTTCTTTGGGTAGATACACCTTTACAGCCTGTTTCTCTATTTTTGTATCTTCAAATTAATTCTACTTGAATCTTAGACCATTTAACTTTCAAACTAACCAGAATGGCGGCAGCCTATAAACAATGACTTGGATTCTTAAGTTAAAAAAAAAAAATCTAGGAGCACAGGTTGGGAGGAAAAGGGCAAATTATAATGAGTGTTCTAAGTGCAGACAGCCTGAACTCATAGATATTTAGATGCTACCATTTCAAATTTGACCCCAAAACACTAGAGTAAACTATAGGATCTCAATAGGATTTCACAATTCTGTGGTGGCTGTCGGAGGTGAGTGTTTGAGAAGATTGTTATTTATCTAGCAGAGAAGGGAGGGAAAGGGAGTAGGCAGTATATTTGCACTGCAAGCTATCTTTAGTGTAATCTCTCTTATGTTGCTAAACTAAAGATATTATCCTGATTTCTCTGTGGCAGGATCTTCACAGCTCCACAGCATGCTATGCTTACTACCCACATCTGGTGGATACAAGAAACAGAATGATAGAGGTCAACTGTGCCAAAAATTCCATTTAAGAGGCAGTTAGAAAAATCCACTTCTTAATAAAGCATTCTGTACAATCTTTTTTCCCCTTTTCTTCTCTATTTGCCCTCTCTCTGAATGGAAACTAAACAATAAAGACATCATGCCTTGTTAATGATTCTGTCTTTAGGGGAATAAAGCATAAAGTTAGCAAGAGGTGAAGAAAAATGGCTCCTGACAAGTTTCCTTTCATTTACAAGGACTCAGGGTTAAGTTATTTCTGTTTCAGTTATGTTTTTAAAATATTTACTTAAGAAGTTGTCAAGTCAGCATGACATGGTGCTTGCTACAGGTAAATAGGTTCTATCTACAGTGCCAGAAGCAATCAACTTCCCCAGAGGCTGAGGGACTGATATTCCAAGTCCTACCTCTTTTTCTATTGAATTTATCTGTTTGTTTATCTGGTACACTTAGGCAGGCAATGTAATAAATCTATTTATCATTGTTTTCAATGTATCTGTCTAAAACTATATCTAAAGGCATATATTCTCATAAATGGCAAAGAGAAACATATTAGTCTACCTTGATGCCGAAGTCATAGGCCTTTTCTTGCATCTGATGTCAAGATAACAGGATCTGATTGCTGTTAAGCAGAAGGTAGAGTCTTTGTGTTTTGTATGCATGGCGGACAACTCAACTGTAGAAGAACCTCTGCCTGTAAAACAAAATTCTGGAGCTGGGATGTATCTTTAAATTCCAAACAGTCACAGTAAAGAATTTTTACATCTGGAAGTAGG
This sequence comes from Gymnobelideus leadbeateri, assembly GCA_011680675.1. Classification (NCBI taxonomy): domain Eukaryota; kingdom Metazoa; phylum Chordata; class Mammalia; order Diprotodontia; family Petauridae; genus Gymnobelideus; species Gymnobelideus leadbeateri. The sequence continues at coordinate 928,693 of WOXC01000245.1, forward strand.
ACAACCAGCCATGTATAAGGCAATTCCTCAATTCAGCTTTTGGAGAAGCCACTGCGACTGGCATTCCTCTAAGTGTTAGTGATGAAGCAGGTCCAATATAGGGAACTCACTTAAGAGTCAGTGATGAGAAAGAGAGGAGACTATCAACATCTTGAAGTTTCACATTTTAACAAAACACAAATTGCTAATGCAAAGTTCTATTGTTTCTATGCTGTTGAATGCACAACCATCACATTTGTCAGGGTTGAGCAATCTGTTTCCCCACACTGTGGGTATGTTTGATATCAGTTTACAGATTCAAAGAGAAGCTGGTACTTGTGAGGACTTATTTCTTATAACAGAAAGGTTTCTTTTAAAATGACTCCTCCCACTATCTCTCTGATTCATTCTGGATCTTTCTTCTCCCTATTTTAGTGCTGATGCACAACTGTGGAACAAAGCATCCTATTTGGAGTCAAAGGCACCTGACTTTTACACTTAGTACCTGTGTGAAATTTGGCAGGTCACTTAAACTTTCTGGGGTTGAGGTTCCTAATCTGTAAAGTGAGGACTAGGTTCTTTCTAAGCTCCTTTTGTACTATAGTAAAGTAGAAAATACATTAGCTCCAGAGCCAAAAGACTGAGATTCAAACAAAGGCTTGAATATTTACTATGATGAGCTTTGATAAATTAATCACTTAATCTCTCAGTTTTTGGGAGTCTTTGTCTTTATTAAAATAGGCTGGACTCAATGGAAGTTCCTTCTAGCTCTAAATATGTGGTCATATTACTTTTGGGAAGTTAGAGACATAACTCTCCTTTAAAAAAAAGAGCTTCTCTTAAAAAATCATATTAAGATTACTTTGCAAAATGTCCAACAATAGTATTATTTTAATAGAAATTACTCCTTCCTGCTATACCTTACACATTTGGAATTATCTGACTTATAAAAACAGACATTAACACCAAAGTCCTACTTAGATGAGTTTGAATACTGCCCAGTGAACAGCTCACAAGGCAAATCTTCAACCCAGTAGCCTAGTTCTTTGATGCTCTGGCAGTGTTTGCTTGTTTCTTGTCTTGGTGGAATGTACCGAGACACATATATTTATGGGAAAACAATGAAATAAATAAGTGGGATGAGACCCAATATAAAAAAAAAAAATTTCCTTAAATATTTAACTATGCTCCTTCCCTTAACTCTATCCTTTTGATGTAATGATGCAAAATTTCTATTTTTACTTTAATGATGATAAAATTGATATTTATATTATATTTGAAGATTCATAAAATGCTCCAAACATTTATATTTCAAGTTTATGATAAAACTGTTTATTAAGTACTACTCACATTTACCCACAGTTTATAGATTCAGAGACTGAGAATCAGAAAGATTAAATTACTTTTCCATGCTCATGCTACTAGTGACAGTGGCTAGTTTCAAACCCATTTCCTCCTGGAATTCATTTCCAGAGCTTGCTCTGTTACCATATGATTGGATTTTTGGTAGCTGTAATCAATGGAGAGCACATTAAAGAATATATCTATATTTATACCTATATCCGTATATGTTTAAGCTATTGCATTGCAAATTACCATGTACATATTTTCCTGAGACATCCTGTCTCTCTAAACTCTCCAAAATTTGTGGCAGCAACGTCTCAAGTTAGAACTAAAAGAACATTATTAAAAACTAAATGAGAAGAAATGACAAAATGAGTCAAGAAACAGCCCCATCAGTCTTGAAAGCTCTCTGATGTATCTTCAATAGCTCTTAAGAATGATAAACAGTCCTTGAAAAAGAATCCAATCACAAGTTACTTTGCAGTTTTTACTTCCACCATCAGATGACACTGGTGATTTCTGTTTCTATTGCAACATTTCAATAATACTTATCATCTTTGTGGTTAGAGTTCAGGGCAAATTGCCTATGCAAAATAACCTGTAGGAACTCTGAAATGCTGAGAGTATTTATTTTTGTTTTTAATTTTCCAGCAACTGAGAGGAACATTTGTAGTAGCATTACCTAAAATGGCACTCACACACCTGGACATGTGAGGGGAAAAAAGACAACCCTTTACATTAGCACACACTTGTTATATCTGATCTACATACATAAAATCATATTAATAACTTTCATGTTATTAAAAAAAGGTACATAGTAACTGATGAAGCTAGAATTGTTATATTTGACAAATGGAGAAAGTGACAAACTTTAAAAAGGCACACAAATATCATCATCAATTTTCTGGCTGCCAGAAGTGCTGATTTATTTTTATTTATTATTTAATATAGTTATTAAGGCCATTGTTATAACTTAGTCAGTTAAGGAAAACACCAATAATTTTAAATAATTATTTTATATAAACTCTCTTTTGATAAGCATTACTGGACATAATTGAGTATAAAATATTATTTATCCCACCCATAAATCTACAATCTAGCTAAAGAGACAAGAAAAAAACACTACAAAGTGAACGTAAGTGTCAAATGAGGGATACAGATCAGATCATGATTTGCATGGATTGAGAGAAAGTAAAATCAGCCATATTGGTTAAAGTTTTCCTAAGGAAGTAGAACTTAAAACATGTCTTAAAAATTGGATTGCACACCCAAAGATGGAAATGAAGTGAGGAAAGACATCATATTCATGTTTTGAGTTATTTTCAATCATATGGGATTCTTCATTATCTCATTTTGGATTTTTTTGGTAAAGATACAAGAGTGCTTAGTCATTTCCTTGTCAAATATATTTTATAGATGAAGAAAATAAACAGGGTTAAGTGACTTTCCCAGTGTTTCAGAGGGTTTTTCAAACAGAGAATTGGACCAGGGTTTAAACACGTATTTGTGACTAGACCTGAAGAAAAGCATCCAAGAATCCAGTTAGGTACATTCCTGTCACACTTGAAATCCCTTAGAACAGGTACTTATTACCCTAAAAATAAATTCCCTAGTATAGAAAAAGACAAGAGAGTTTTGAGTTCCAGCTTCTAGCAGACTTATGATAAAAGGGGAACAAGTCTAAAATTGTTAACCATCACTGTAGAAGACAATAAAACAAAAGCAAAAATGTCAACCAAAGCATGTTTGAAAAATATACATACCTGAATATTTATTGCCAAAGGAAATTAAACCTGTGGATTCTGACTCTGCCATCTTGTCACCTGCTAATGCCTCCCATTATGTCTCCTGACCTGTTTCCCACTTGAAATTGCAAGCAGCTTGGAAGTTGTTGACATATCCTATTTCATGACCTGATTTTAAAAATGCAATAAGCACAATTTACAGAATTTGATGAACAAATAGGTATTGAGTTCTGTCTCAGAGTCCTCAAAATAGCTACCCCATACACATTCCTTTCTGAATCTAGAGCATTGTTCTCTCCCAGAATTGTACAAATTTACCTGAAAGAGACACTCTTGGTGACAATTTCAAAAAACCTTGCTTTGGAATAAAATTTCTGACACAATTATTTGGTTATTCCCATCTCCCCACAAAACAACATCAGATGAAATAGAACTTTGTGTCTTTCTAAGAGGGCATAGAAATGCAACTGGATATTTCTTAATGTTTCCAGACAAACAGTAGGCTCATAAAAAAGTTGTAATTGAACAAATGTCAAAATATGTCACCATACAGCAAAAGGAATGAACAGAATAGAGGAATAAATGGATGCTTAGTTGGGAGTCTCTCCAAAGAACATAGAGAGAGTACAGCTGGTTGGTAATGCAAATATACTGAATAAAAGACAATCTTGAAGAAGAAAAGCAAAAATTATGACATTCAAAGGAAATGTGACCTTAATTGAAAGCAAATACATTGACCCCAAATTAGTAGGCATGCAGACATCTTGAGGGTTATGGACTTCCAAAAGAACATGACCAAACAACACCAAATAAGGGTACAAGCAAACAAATCAAAACCTGGATGTCATTAAGCAATAAATAAGAGAAAACTCACAAAGCTTTTGAATACAGCAAGCAAAGTTAAAATTTAAAGAAACCATAGATCATTTGGCATAGGAGAGAAAAGGTACTCTAAGCAAATTTCAAGACAGAGAGTAACTATATCTAACAAATCCAGTGAAAAACAAAAGTATGCCACATTATCAGGCAGAAGATTTTCCAAAATAAAGGAAAGGGAATCTGAATCACATAATTTTTAGCAACCCCTGGAAACTGAAGTAGGGAATGGAATAATATATTCTAAAAAAAAGTAAATGTTCTCAAGGTAAAACTATAAATGGCATGCCTTCTTTCCCATTGTTCATTCCATCTGATACAATCCTTCTTTATAATCTGACTAATGTCTAACGTGAAAGTATTTGCAGATCCTATACTTGATTGTATGCTGCAGTAGGGGGTGGGGAGGGAGGGAGAGAAAATTTGAAACTTAAGGAATTATGGAACTGAATCTTGTAAACAAAAAGTAAGCAAACAAATTAATAAAGACCAAAAAAATTTTAAAAAAGGAGTCCTACCAAGTTCCTTTTATAACATAAATATGGTGTTGAGATCTAAACCAGAAACAGCCAAAACAGAGAAAGAAAATTATAGATCAATTTCCCTAATTAATACTGGTGCAAAATTTTTTAAATAAAAAATTAGCAAAGCAATTCCAGTAATTTAACATGAGGATAATACACTATGACAACATGGAATTTATACCAGGAATTCAAGACTGGTTTAATATTAGGAAAACTGTCAACATAATTGACCATATCAACAATAAAACTAATTGAAAATGTGATTATCACAGCATATGATAAAAAAAACTGCTTGACAAAATATAGCATCAATTCCTATTAAAAATACACTGGGGAGCATAGAAATAAATGGAGTTTTTCTCAAAATGATAAGCAGTAGCTATATAAACCATCAAAGAGCATTATATGTAATGGAGATACATTAGAAGCATTCCCAATAAGATTAAGGGTAAGACAAGGATGTCTATTATCACCACTATTATACAATATAGTACTAGAAATATTAGCATTACCAATAAGAAAAGAAAAAGAAATATAGAAAATTAGAATAGGCAATGAGGGAACAAAACTATCACTCTTTGGAGATGATATGATGACATACTTAGAGAGTCCTGGGGAATCAACTAAAAAACTACTTGAAACAATTCACAAACCCACATAAATCATCAGCATTTCTATATATTATCCACAATGCCTAGAAGCAAGAGATAGAAATAAAATTTCCATTTGAAATAGCTCTATACATTATAAAATATTTGGGAATCTATCTGCTAAGATTAACTCAGGAACTGTATGAACACAATTGCAAAACATTTTTTCATACAAATAAAGTGAGATGTAAACAACTGGAGAAATTTAGGTTGCTCATGGGTAGTTGAACTATTAAAAAAAATGACAATTCTACCTAATTAATTCACATATTCAGTGCCATCCCAATTAAACTACCAAAAATTACTTTAGAGATCTAGAAAAAAAAAACTGTAACAAAATTCATCTGGAAGAGCAAAAGAACAAAAATATGAAGGGAATTAATGAAAAATGCAAAGGAAGGCACATGATCTAAAACTATACTATAAAGCACTAATCATCAAAACTATTTGATACTGGCAAAGAAATTGAATGGGGATCAGTGGAATAGTTTAGATTCAGAAGACACAGCAGTCAATGATTATAATAATCTATTGATAAATTCAAAGACTCCAGCTTCTGGAATAAGAACTCAGTATTTGATAAAAACTTCTGGGAAAATTGGAAAATAGTATGTCAGAAACTATACATATAACAATATTTTACAAGCATATTGAAATAAGGTCAAAATGAGTACATGATTTAGACATAAAGGATAATACCATAAGCAAATTAGGAGAACAAGAAATAGTTTACCTGTCAGATCTATTGGAAAAGGAAATGAGCAAAGAAGAGATGGAGAACATTATGAAATACAAAATGAATAATTCTGATTACATTGAAATTTTTTTAAGTTTTCCCCCACAAATAAAACCAATACAACCAAGTTTAGAAGGAAAGCATAAAGCTAGGGGGAAGAATTATAACTAGTGTTTCTGATAATGGCATCATTTCTCAAATATATAGAGAACTGAGTCAAAATTATAAGAAGACAAGTCATTCTCCAATTGATAAATAGTCAAAGGTTTGAACAGGTAGTTTTCAAATGTAGAAATTAAAGCTATCTACAGTCATATTAATAATGCTCTAAATCAGTATTGATTAGAGAATTGTAAATTAAAACAACTCAGATTGGTTAATATGACAGAAAAGGAAAATGATACGTCTTGGAGAAGATGTGAGGAAACAGGAATACTAATGCATTATTTGTTGAGTTGTGAATTGATCCAACCATTCTAGAGAGCAATTCGGATCTATGCTCAAAGGGCAATCAAACTGTGCATATCCTTTCATCCACCAACAATGCTACTAGTTCTGAATCACAAAGAGATCATAAAAAATGGAAAAGGCCTTACATATGGAAAAATATTTTTAGCAGCTATACCACTGGCTCAGGTGGTAGTTCTTACAGCTGGAGTCTGCTGGTTTCCCTGGCTGTTTCAAGGCACTTGGGGGGCCCTGGTGTTGGTGCTTGCCTGCTGTACCACCATGGGGCTCAGGATCTCCCACTGGCTTGCTGAGGTGGGGCTTGCCACTGGCATGCCGGGATGCCTCCCCTGCAGTACTGCTCCCCTTCCACCAGACCATTTGGAATATTTCCTGTTAAAAGCAACATTGTGAGATGATGAACAATACAATATAATGATCCAAAAAAAAACAACTCCAAAATACTCCTAATGGAAAATTCTATTCACATCCAAAGAATGGATGGAATCTGAAAGCAGATTGAAGCATAGTATTTTCACTTTTTTTTGTTTTGTTTTGTTTTTTGTTTTTTTCATTCCCATGATTTTTTCCTATTGTTCTGATTCTTCTTTCACAAAATGACTGTTGTGGAAATTTGTTTACAATATCATGTATTTATAATTTTATCAGATTGTTTGCTATCTTGGGGAGAAGGGAGGGCAATTAAGGACAGAGGTAGAAAAATTTGGAATTCAAAATCTTATAAAACCAACATTGAAAACTATCTTTACATGTAATTGGAAAAAAAATAAGATACAGTGCAAAAAATAAAAGGGAGACAAATTTAAACCACTTTTTCAATATGCTCAAAAATCAAGAAGAAAGGTACTTTCTAACTCATTTTATGAGATAAATTTTCTCCCAATGCTTAACACAGATAAGGAAAAATTAAAACTATAATTCAACATCATTAACAAAAAATAATACAAAAATTTTAAATAAAATCTTATTAAATGCATTGCAGCTATTCAACTTAGAAATCACTTATCCCAATCTAGTGAGATTTATTTTGTGAGAACAATTCAATATTAGGGAAAAAATAAACAAAATAAAATAAGTTTTAAAAATCCAAATATACATGTTATATATCCATATATAGAGAAAAATCTATGACAAACTGCAACATTCATATATGTTAAAAATGATCCAAATTATAAGCATGGAAGGCACTTAAAAAACAACAACACTATATCATTTAAATTTTCATTTTAAATCAAAAACAAGTGTTCTATGAAATTAGTATATACTAGATGTTTTTTCAATACATACAGGAGTAATACAAAAATGCCTAATCCTTTTCTTTGCTTGTAATTTCTTCTGCTGAGGAGGCAGAAACTGATGAACGTCTTCAATTTGGGGGATCTGAGTAAAATAGATATAAAGCCCATCAAGTATTGCTGCTGAATCTAGCACCAATACTCTGGCTTCCTGTTAGCAGAGAACCCTAACACTACTTAAAGAGGGGTGAAAAGATCCAGCTCATAAAAATGGACCAAGTTCAAATATTGTATTGATCAACATTGGAATCTGTCCATGTGTAGCTGTTGCATACCAGTCCCCAGAGACAGGGCGAGCCAGGGTCAAAACAACAACAACAAACAAACAAACAATTTTAAAAAATAGAATCACAAATATAGATTAGGAGGATATAAGAATAGTTTAGGAAGATAAATTGCACTATGAATGGAATGTTGGATTTGGAGTCAGGAAAATCTGAGTTTGAATATTGCCTCACGTACAAGCTGTATGACCATGTCCTAACCACTCTAATTCTCAATTTCTGACTATAAAATGGAGATAATAATAGCACCTACATTATAAGATTGTTGTGAAAAGCAAAGGAGATACATTCTGAGTAAGGGGCACAGCTACAGAGGCAACCCGATTGAACTCTTTTAACATTACCCTTAAAACAACTTTAAAATAGCACCTCAAGTCAAATTTTGGAGTTACACAGACAACAGAAGTTCAGGCTGAAACTTTTTCTAGCCTTAGAAAACTTAACAGGTTGACAGGAAAAGTTTGTGACACTGGGTTGGAAGTCTGTTGAGAGCCTCACCACACACAAACAGAAGCGTCAGGACCTCTCAGCCCAGTTAGTAATGATTGGATACTCTATTTTCATTCTCTGCTCTCCATGTTTTTGGTTTTGGTCTACGTAAAGCCAAGCACAAACAGCTTTCCAGAGGACTGCTGCTGTGAACAGCTTCAAGGTTCTGATTACACAGTAGAATGAACTCTCTATTTATTCAGTAACAAACTAAGACAAAACATTCACAGAAATCAAAATACAGCATTCACAATGTTATGGCATGACAACTTATCACTAAAATGGCCACATAGTTTTCACCAAAGTAGTCATATAATTTTAAGCAAAAGATAACATTCATTTAGTATCTCAAACATTTTGTAAGTTCTTAATGCAATCACAAAGTACAAAGGTCAAAGTTCTCCATCCTTAGCTCACATTGTCTTAATCTCTTCAATCGAAAAGTCCTCTTTCTTCTTAATTGGAGAAGTCTTTAACTCAATCATCTAAATGTAAAGGTCAAAGTTCTTTACTCCTAGGCCACAGCAAATCATAAACTTCTTAGTTTACATTAAATACCCAAGAAGAGGACTTTTCATCTTGATTAAAGGCAGGCTCTCAGCTTCCATGGTTCCTTTTCTATACTGAAGCTTACAGTGTCTAGTTCACCTCAAGTCCTTCACAGTTTCTGTTCCTGGGAAGACAAAGCTCAACAAAGCTACAATACCATTCATGAACATTGCAGCATCCTCATCAATTCACTTTCTGCCTGTGAGATCAACATAGACCCAACAAAAAGGTCTTAGGAATCAACACGAATCATCAGTACAGTCCCAGGACCTCTGCAGTAAGACCCATCTCCAGGATTTCTGTAAACATACAATGAGAAAATCCTCTTTCAGGGGTTCTGAACCAGCAGTAAGGTACCAGGGCTTCTGTAACAACAGCAGCATCCTCTATCATCAGACAAATCTGACAAAGTAGCATCAAAACAAAGAGGCAAAAATTGCCATCATAGTCATGTTTCCTCCCAGATCTCCTCTCTTCTCATTTCTCAGTTCTTCTCAATTCTCTTCTCAGTTCTCAGTTCTCAGAAGTGTTCAGCAGCTCCAGCTGCCTCTCAGAAGTTCTCAGCATCTCTGGCTGGCTCTCAAAAGTTCTAAGCCGCTCTCAGAAGAACTTCTCTCTCTCTCTCTCTCTCTCTCTCTCTCTCTCTCTCTCTCTCCCCCTCCCTCTTTCAGTAGCAGCTCAGCCTCAATTCTGCTTACTTCCAGCAGTTCTGGCTCTCTAGCTTGGGCTTTCCTTATATATGGTATTAGTTCCTGCCTGTTCTTCCCCTTCCTGTTACATCAATAAATTCCTCCCATTGTAGGATTCACAAGTTCTGTATATTAATACTTGACTTAATCATGAACTTGAAACAAAGTTTTAAGTACCTGTTTGCTTGCCAATATAAGGGGCATGGACAATCTTCAAATTCCCTGAAATCTCTATTTATTCAATTAAAGTTAAGGAGTATCTGCTAAATACTAACTCTGTGCCTGGCCTGTGCTAAGTGGTAGCTAGCTAGCTAGATATAGGGAGGTAGATATAGATATATAGACATAGATAGATTGATAGATATGGATATAGACATACATAGAGATATATACCTCTGTCTCAAGGGTCTTATATTCCACTGACAAGGAGGAAAAAAAAAAGTGTGCATACTGATAAAAAATATGAAATAATTGGTGACCCTAAGAACTATGTTAGTGTGGTTTAAGGATCATTAATCCATTTATTTGATCAAACATTAACTTCTTCACCAATTCAACAGTATTTATTAATCCTTTCTTGTAAATGAGAAACTTACAATGTCAGTGACTACTATGATATAGATTGATAAAAGATTTCTGAACATAAGCTTCTGGAAAATAAATTGCCTAATGTCAGGAAGTCCCCAAACAATGATTTATTTTTCATGTATACATGAGATAAATTTTAAAGGTTTCAAATTCATCTCAGCAAATATTTTAGTTTTTAATTTTTTTCTATATATAACCAATTTAAAAATGAAGCCATCCCTGCCCTCCAATATTTTACTTTAGGGGGTTTGTAGAATTCAACCTGTGTACAGATTTGCTGATCTGTGTAATTTCAGGATAGGGAAGAAATAGGTAGGGCATGTGTAGGCAGCCAAAGTATTTGAATAGATGGGAGCCCCTGAGCTGAGCCTTCAGGGAAAAGAAGCTTTTTAAAAATCAGACATGAGAAAGAAGTGCCTTCCTGGCAAAGGGAACAGTCCTCGAAAAATTAGGGAGACAGGAGATGGCATCTAGATTTTCAGAAGTTGAGGTAGCTACTATACAGGTTTTGATATACATGAACTTTTTTTTTCCTCTTAAGGACATTTATTCTACCGACTTGTATAAAAAGCCTTTTTCCTCCCTCATTATGTTTTTTTTTTTTTTAACTAGATCTTTCTGCAGTGTGTGAGTAGAAATCCCTCAGGAACGAAATAAAAATAGAACCGTTTTTGTTCTGGAATGACAATCTAGATTCTTCTTCTACCCTTCAAGTTATACCATTTCCCTGATATTCAGGGTTATTCTAGATTTTTCTGTGAGCTTTTCTTATTAATTATTTAGATTTTTACTGTTACATGATCCAAGTACCATATGCCTACCTTCTGACTTGTTTTACAGGGTGTGAATTGTAAGGATGAGAAAAGAATCATAATAACATATCTGGTGCAAAGGAATAAATTAGGGAGATTAACAGTATTTTGCTGCAAATGAGCAGAAAAATAAAAGAATCCTCCCCTCTAAGTGGCTTGTTAAAAATGTGTTCCTCCCACCTTTTCCTCCCACGTTTTTAATAAAATCTTTTAGAGCACATCAACTTATTTTAATCCAAGCTTAAAGTTCATGATTAAATAATCCTACTTTTATTTACAAAGGAGTTCATTTTTATTTAGATTATAGAAAACTAAATAAGATGTTAGAGATTGTCTTGTAAGAGAATTCTTAACCAGGGGTCCAGCAACCCTTAAGACTTCACAGATACTTTTTGGGGTTACATAAACTTGGAGGGAGGGGAAAAATCTTTATTTTCACTAACTCTTAACTGAAATTTACCATTTCCTTCAAATATGCATGTAGACAGCAAATGTTGTTCTGAGAAGAAGCCCATAGTCTTCATCATACTTCCAAAGGGTCCAGGTAGAAATAAGGATGCATAAAGATTTATATGCCAGACCAGTAGCTAGGTGGTTTAGTGGATAGAGCAATAGAAGTGCTCTGGAGTAAGGAAAACGTATCTTTTTGCATTCAATTCTGATCTCAGACACTAACTGTGTGATCCTGGGGAAAGTCACTTGACCCTTATTTGCCTCAGTTTCCTCATCTTAAAATGAGTTGATTAAGGAAATGGCAAAACACTCTAATGGGTTCATTAAGATTCAGACATAACTGAAAAATACTGAACTGTCAGATACTATCCTAGACTTTTTATCTCTTTTTTAAGAATCATTTCATTTGATCCAGGCAAAATCTTGCAAGGTAGGGCTATTATCTTACATTTGAGGATACTGAGGCAAACAGAAGTTAAGTGGCTTACCAGTGGTCACACAGTTAATAAGGGCCCAAGTGTGAATTTGAGTTTGGATCTTTCTGATTACAAGGCCAGAGCTTTAATCACTGGCACACCTAGATGCAAGTAGTAAAGATAGGAACCCCTGATTTTATGGAGCAATCTAGTACAAGTCTTTAATCTTCTCTCTCTCTTTCTTTTTGCTTTTTAGAGGAGAGAATGCAGGGCAAATGGGGTTAAATGACTTGCCCAAGGCCATAGGGCTATTAAGTGTTAAGTGTCTGAGACCAAATTTGAACTCAGGGCCTCCTGACTTCAGGAATGGTGCTCTATTCACTGCACGACTTAGCCACCCCTAATACTTTTAATCTTACCACGTGGAAAAAGGGGCTCAGAGTGACTTGCCTGAAATAACTTTATTAGTCAGTAGCATAACAATGAATTGTACCAAGCTATAAGGATTCCCAAACAACAGTGGCCTTCATATTTCACTATATCCCTTAACCTCTTTGAACTCTTCTAGATTTCCATGAAGTTTTTAGGGAATAGATAATGTTTCCACTTCACACATGTCTGAAAAGAGGGTTTTTTTTGGGGGGGGTGGGTTGTTTTTGTTTTAAGTACAAATTCTACCCAAAGGCTTAGAGTGCTCCAAGAGCAACATGTAGGTGTCTCAGGGTTGAACATTTCACTGCCTTATTCAATAACCTACAGTGGCTCTCTATTTCCTCTAGGATAAAATATAAACTCTGTTGTTTCACTTTTAAAGCCCCTTGCCAGACAATACTAATTTATCTTTTCAGTCTCATTACACATCACTCTCTTTTCTGTACTCTGCAATCCAAGCTCTTCATCTATCCATTTCTCATAAAACATAATGAAGCCTCTGGAGCTTAGTATCTCTAACTTCTACAACTGGAAATGATAGGATAAAGTGCCATTTTAATGAAATTCCATGATAAATACTTAAAAGACAGCTTGGGTATATCATCATTTTTAAAATTTCATATATTCATTGGCAATTATTAATTGTGTCTCCAAACTTTATGACTTTTGAGCAAAAAGGGGAAAAAATGAACCACCACTGAAATCTGAGGTTGGGTGTTTCTTTGAGTTTATTTTCTTCCATTTGATCATTCATTGAAAATGTTATTTATTCAGTGGTGAAAAAACCTGTACAAGGGAAAAATTTTAATTACCTATAAATAATGCCTTTTAATAAGCTTTATTATGAGAAAAAACTGATGGTTAGACTGAGGAACCAAAGAATCTGACTATTTAAATGCTGGTTCATGAAGGACAATAGAAGAAATGCATTTATCCTAAACTTACACCTTGTGAAGAAATTGAAGAGATTAAACCAGCTAGTTTTATGAATATGTATGTAATTTATGTAATGTAATATATGTAATTTAAAATATCCTGATCCCATATAGAAAAGATTGAAATTGGAATAATAAAAAATAGTTTAAAATTCTCAAATCATTAGTTGAGATTTAAAGATCACACTGCCATTTCTAGGGGGACAATTTACAAGAAAAGATTTATAATTATTAAGTAATGGAAATTCATCCTGTATTTCTAACCAGAAATTAAGATACTTTGTAAGCAATATCTTTCAGATGGTCTTTAGATAAAGAATCTAGGCTCTTCATTTCAATTAATGAAAAACAAAAAGATGCATGTGTAATCAGTCAGGAAATGTAATAGAAATTTTATCTTTATGTAAGTAAATTTTTGTGGAGTTTTATATCTAGGAAATGACCTGCATAATATATTTAAAGGGTCAGATTAAAATAGTAATTTTGGACAAACCTATCAAGGAACATTTGTTTAAGTTACTATATGCCAGGCAGACACTGTACCAAGATAAATAAAGAGATTGTACTGGTCAGCAATGATTTTATACTCTATTGGACCAGATTGCAATTTTACCATGTTTACAAATTGGTCAGAATTTTATGTACAGTTTATGGAAATAAAAGCAAGTGATAAACTTTTGTGTAGGATCAAATACATTTGTTATTTATTTGTATTTAAATTATTAGAGCCTCACCCATTTTGGAAGATTCACAACCTAAGGAGAAGATATACAGATTGTCTGCATTCTACTGCATTTTAAGAGATGATAGCTTTGTGTTGCTTCCCTTTCTCCCTCTCTCACACATTGAAATATAATCATAGTCTCTTCCAAGATCATTCTCAGAATAGTTACTAATATCTACGATAGACAGGTTGCCCACCCTAAGCTAACACCTCCTCCCATGAGAACAAATATTTATTAAGCATTTACCACATTCCAGGTATTGTGCAAACCGCTGGAAATACAAATACAGACTACAGAAATAGCATTCCCTGTCCTTAGGGAGATTACACTCTAATATAGGAAGACAACACAGTATGATGGAAGAGAATGGTACTTTGAAGTTAACAAGGTAATTGACCATGTGCCATTCTTTAACTAATTATAAGAATCTATCCAGCTAAGGGCTCCATCTGAATAACTGTCACCTATGCCAGAGTTCAAAGAGGCCATTGAAGGAATGCCCCGAATGAGCTGATCAAAAATCAAAGCCTGAATTCAGATGGCCCATGACCTCAGCCCCATGTACTCCCACTTATTTAGCACACTCTAAACCTCAACCATCAGGATGAAAAAAGAAAAAAGTTTTGGCAAACTTTGTGAACCTTACCAGAAGTAAGATCACATTTCTCTATATAAGCACAAAACAATAATTCTCCACCGAAAAATTGCTAGAATTAAAATACCACCGAAGACCTCTGCAAAAATGGCTATAGCCAAATATTCACTATTGTATGCCTTTCAAAGACACTGGAGCATCCAAGACAATGAAAATATACCTCAGGCTTAGAAGGAGCATCAGAAATAAAAAAAATGTTCTCAGACCCTTCTCTGGCATATGGGGATCTAACTGGCTACACTATCCTTCAATAAGTTCCATTTGCATTAATAAGTTATGAATTATGCACTGATTCCCCTGTTTAGTGGCCACATTATAAATAATCAGTTAACCATCCATTTCAAAATCATTTTATGTTAAATGTTACAAAATAATAAAAATAAAAAAGTTCATGTTTCCAGCTTTTGATAATATGCTCTTATATGCAGGGCAACCATTCAACCAGTTTCAAATCCTTCTAAGTCTACAATGATCCAATCCACATCTCATCTTGAACATCTTGTTTAAAGAGAGCCCAAGAGGAGAGGATTCTGGGAAGATGGCAGAGTAGGTCAGAAAACTTCAAGCTCTCAAGATTTTCCTCAATAAAAGAGATAAAATAGCACCTCTGGGCTAACATAGAACCATGAAAACAAATAAGAGTAGGAGCAGAATGGGGATCCTCTTGTGAAAATCTGGGAAGACCTGAAAAAAAAAACCTCCAAGACTAGATTTCCTCCCTGTGAAGACTAAGCGCCTCAAAGCTAGTGTCCCCTTTTACAACAAGCAGTAAACTGCTTAAACCACAAGCACCAAGCCCTAAGATTAGTGCGTTGGGAGGCTGCCTAGGTTTCAGTCTCTGGAACTTTTACCCCCAGGACAGTGAGGGGCATTGGGCGTCTGATCTAGGGAAGGTCTAGGGAACCTCTGCTGACAAGGAGTGCCAAATCCAGCTATGCTGCTGAGAGCAGCAGGCACTAGAAGGAGCCAGCACATGGCCAGTGACTGCAGAAGCAATGGGGCAGGGATACTGCTGACTGTGGGCACTTACAGGGAGCTAGACATCTTGGTTGGAGTTCAAAGTCACAAGGGAGAATGGAAAAGGATCAGAAACCAGAGGAATCATCCCCCATACCCTAGGATTAGAGGTGATTATAAAAACTAAATTATTAACAAAAAGAAAAAACAATGCACAGAAAAAGGAGAAAGAATCCAACCATAGAGAGCTACTATGGGAATAGAGAAGACTATTCATCTTCAGAGAAGGAGAGTAAAGCAAAGAAACCCTCTTCTATCCCCAAAGAGTAATGTTAAATGGCTAACTGACCAAAAAGAATTCATTGAAGAACTTAGAAAAAGATTTTAAAAATCAAATGAGAAAGAAGGAGAAAAAAAAGTTTGTTTTGTTTTTTTTTTAATAAGAATAATACAAGAAAATGAAGATAATGACAAGAGAGTCAAGCAATTTTAAAAGGAGATCCAGGAACTTAGGAAAGAAAATGACTCCTTGAAAATCAGAATTGGGTAAATGAAAGCCAGCAAAGTTATAAGAGAAGAAATTTAAAAAATAAATGAGCAAAAAATATAAAGAATGAAAAAAATAGAAGGGAATATGAAACCACATCTCATAAGAAAAATGATGGATCTAGAGAATAGATCAAGAAGAGAAAACATAAGAGTAACTGAAGTACCTGAAAATTCTGATGAAAAAAAGAATCTAGATGCAATAATGCAAGAAATAATTAAAGAAAATTTTTGCGAAGCATTAGAACAAGAGGGGAAAGTAGAAATAGAAAAAATCCACCACTCACCACCTGAAAGCTATCCTATGAAGAAAACTGCCAGAAATATTATTGTTAAATTCTAAAACCTCCAGATCAAGAACAAAATATTCTGAGCAACAAGAAAAGAGCAATTTACATGTGATGGTACCATGATCAGTATCACACAAGACCTAGCACTGGTGACACTAAAAGATTGCAGGTCTTGAAACACAGTGTATCAAAGAGCAAAAGAATTGGGCCTCAGTTCAAAAAATATGGTACTCAGTAAAGCTAAGCATAATTCTGAATGAAAAAAATGGACATTTAATCAACTGTCAGACTTTCAGGACTCTGTTAAAAAACAAAACAAAACAAAAAACCAAAACCCTGAACTGAATAGAAGTTTTGACATACAAGAGCCAAGAGAAATTTAAGGTACATAACAATGACCAATTACAAGAACTAAATAAAGATCTTTAGCTTATACATATGGAAAATGTAAAACCTGTGTCTAAAACAGTTGCTAGCAATTAGGTAATTTGATTTTTTAAATTTTTAAATTTTTTTTTGCTTTTTTGGAGGGCAATTGGTGTTAAGTGACTTGCCCCAGGTCACATGCTAGTTTTTATGTTAAGTGTCTGAGATCCCATTTGAATTCAGGTCCTCCTGACTCCAGGGCCAATGCTCTATTCACTAAGCCACCTAGGCGCCCATATTAGGTAAGCTGTAAGAAAGATTGGGGTAGATCCAAATATGATATGCCTTCAAAAAGTAAAACTGATGATGAACACCTAAAAGAGTAATTATCTTACACAAATGAGATGCAAGAGGAAAAACTGTTACAGAGGAATTAGATAGGGCAGGGGGCCTGTTAGTTCTGGAAAACTACTTTCAACAGGAATGGGTTTGAGAAGGGGAAATACATGTACATCTAGGAGAATATAAAAGTCTTCTAAACTTAGAAAGAAATAAAACTCTAAGGGGATAGGAATGAGAGAGAGTTTAAAGGAGGGATCTTTAGAAGGGAATAGGTTAAAGGGGTATCTAAATTTAGGGGAATAGGAGGATAAGGGAGGGATTGCTGGAGTGAGGGTAGGTTAAGTAATAGGAGAGCAAGGTAGCTAGTAGGAGAGAGGGGAAAAGAGCTAGGCACAAACAAAAAAACAAGATTAAGAGTAGAATTTCTTAGGGAAAATATATGTATATATGTATGTAATGTGTATATATGTATATGTGTATGTATAGATCAATACCTATGTATAAATATATCCATGCTCAATTGAAAACTTGGAGAGGACAGGTAGAGGGATGAAGGGGGAAACAAAGAAAACACATAGCAGAAAACAAAAGAAAACCTACAGGGAAGCAAAGAAAAGATGGACAGTTTTCAACATAAAGCACAGAATTTACTAAGAGGCTTTCCTGAAATGATAAGTTCTTATTATATATTCTGAATCCTCTACTATGTTCTGCTGTGCATGCAATGTTTTTTTTCTTTTTTTTTCTTATTATGTATTTGTTTTAATATTTATCTAAAATTTAAAAAATAAAATAAAGTTAGCTGATTCTGTCATGGTTATTACAATTTTAATTTCATATGCTCAAAACCCATATTTTTATTAATTTTTCTATGCTTCTGTGATGCTTATCCACTGATAAGTTGCAAAAGTAACATTTTGAATATTTTTTTTTAAATTGGCAAAATGTCGTAAGCAATCTGATGGTACAATGGACAGAGTGTGGGAAATAGAATAATGAAAACTTTCGTTTAAATTTCATGTTACACATATACCATGGTTAACTTACTTAATCTCTCTGGCTCAGTTTCCTCATTCTAAAATGGAGAAAATGGCATCACTCTCATAGGATTGTGCTATATAACAAATTAGTTAACATATAAAGTACTTTGCAAACCTTATATTAATTAATGACAATAATAAAATATTTTCTACAGGAAATAGGATATATTTTAAATAGTCCAAAATTCTATCTCATTAATAATAAGTAGCTATTCAAGCTAGGGAAAATCAGGACAGTATGCTAAAAAGCAGAGAGAGAAACTTGCCAACAAAGATCTGAATAGTTAGAGCTTTAGTAAGGAAAGCTATGTGCTGCAGAATCGATATTTTTTTTTAATTATGTGACTAGAGTTGACTTTTGAAAGTTCCTTGAACAGTAAGGAGGTCAAATCAGTTAACACTCAAAGAAATTAAATCAAAATATTCACTGGAACATCAAACACTGAAGATGAAATTTAAATACTTTGGCTACATAATAAGAATATAAGATCCCTTAGAAAAAGATCATGATATTGGGAATGATAGAAGCAAAAAGGAAAGGAGGGTGAGAAAAGATGAGATGGATAGATAGTGTCATGGAAACAATGAATATGAACTTGGATAGACTTTGAGAGATAGTGGAGGATAGAAGGGATTAGTGAGCTATTGTTCATGGTATCAGAAGGAGTCAAACAAAACCAAATGACAGAACAACAAACATTTATATTATGCTCTAAGATTTACAATGTGCTTTACAAATATATTATTTTAATGTTGCAACAATACTGGAAGATAAGTATTACTATAATCCTCATTTTTGAAGATAAATAAACTGAGGCAGACAGATTAAGTGATTTGTCTGGAGTCACATATCTAGTAAGTGTCTAAACCTGGATTAGAACTCAGGTCCTCCTGACTTCTAGCCATGTACTCTATGTACTATATCAACTAGCTTCCTCTAAAATTGTGTGTAAGAATGAAATTTGACAAATACGTATTATATAATTTTAGGGCATAGATTTAAATAAGACTTTAAGTATAAAAACTTCCTTTAATAGGGCACTTTGACATCCAATACTGCTTTATAATCTCCTATCATTTCATACTTACAGAAATCCTAAAAGGTATTGTAGCAGCAAGCAGCCCAACATCACCAGGGTGACTGCCAACACAGGTCCTTAGATCTGCTTTTGTAAAGGAATGCAACTCAAAATGGGTTAACAAGCTCACTTTAATCAAACAAACATATATCATTTACCTAGTTCAGGGGAAAAAGGTCAGCACCCTGAACTTCAGAGTATACAGACAGTAGTTTCAAAACAGAGAAACAAACAGATTAAACAGACAGGCTTCCAAACTGTCCAACCATTACATCAATACTAAATTACAGTTTCCAGAGAGGGAAGCATCAACATCTGGGTTTTCAAAGCCAGGGAACTCTCAACAACAGCTTCCCAGAGTCTCATCTGGTCAAATCACACAACACTTCTCAAAGTGAGCCCCAAAGCAAAGCCTCAAATCAGGAATTATATAGTCTTCTCCTGGCTCAGAGAATGTAACCACCCTCTTGACCCACTGCCCAATCACACAGCATCAAGGTGTGGTCATTCCTAAAAACGAAGCCTCCTACCACAGGCTCCATGTGACCACATTCAGCCTATTAGGGGGCAGAGTATATTTTCAAATCAAGGAAGGTTCTCAGAGTCACTTAAGTCAATCAAAGTCTCTTAAGCCAATCAAAGGGCCTAGGGGCAGGGAAGATCTTCAAATCTGCATTTCCATTACAGGTATATAGAAAAACAATCTTATTATCCTTTTTTGTACAGATAGGAAAATTGAGCTTGAGAAAGTTGGAGACTTTCCAAAATAGTAAGGGATGGAGCCCAATGTAATCCCAAATTTGGCCTGATAACCCTCAGACCAATGGTCTTTTTTATCAAGGCACATTGCTTCTGAGACATATAATAATTCAAGGAGAATTACTACAATTCAAGTATTTTTGATTGATAGAAAAAGGCAAGTTGGGGCGGAGCCAAGATGGCAGAGTCAAACAGCACTTCCAAGGTACTCTGCCCCCAGATTACCTCCAAACCATGTGAAAGGGGACTCTGAACAACTTCTGGAGCCCCAACACCCACAGAACAACACAGAGAAGCTAACCTCCTGCTGAGGACAGCCCAGCAGCCCTGCAGGGAGCGGCCAGCACAGCATGCTGGGAACCAACAGGGCAGCACTCTGGGAGCTGAGCCCAGGCTCCCTTGAGCCATGGTTTTAGCCCTAGGGCAGCTGGAGGGACCCCAGAACACCAGCAGCTGTGGTGATTCCAGAATTATCAGCACAGATATGCCTAGGACAAAGTGAGAGTTTAGTGCCCTATGGACTTTGGACCAGTATTTGGGGAATGCATCGGCTTCCTCCCCTGGGGGCGAAAAGCTGCTGAAGAAACATGGCACAGAAGCCATTTTGCAGCATTACTGGCAGCTCTAGCTCCTGGTCTGTGAAATGTAGGGAGATCCAGCAAGCAGTCTGGGGGTAATCGCTCTTGCTTTAAACTACCTGGATCTGGATTGTGGTCTGGGGTGGAGGTTTGGGGTGGGTATTCAGCTTGCCAGAGGGTGTGGAGGCTTTACAAAGGCCACACAACCTGTGGAAGCTGTGAAGACCCCAGGTTTGGGACAGAAGCTCTCCTGTCTGGTGGCAGAGTCCCACTGTGGCAACAAGCCCAAAAATCAAGTAATTAAGTGACAACATGACTAGACAAAAGAAACAAAATAAACAGAAAAATTCAACATTGGACTCCTATTTTAGGAGCAGAGAGGATCGAAGCATGGAGGAGGACTGTGAGGTCAGAACTCCTGCACCAAAAGCCCCAAATGAAAATGCAAGCTGGCTACAGGCCATAGAGGACCTTAAGAAGCAGATAAGAGAAGTGGGGGAAAATTGGGAAGAGAAATGATAAAGATGCAAGAAAAGTATGAAATGACAGTCAACAGCCTGACTGAGGAAAACAACACCTTAAAAAATAGACTAACTCAAATGGCAAAAGAGGCTCAGAAAGGCAATGAGGAGAAGAATGCCTTAAAAAGCCAAATTTGCCAGATGGAAAAAGAATCTGGAAAGCTCACTGAGGAGATTCATTCCTTCAGAGTTAGACTGGAGCAAATGGAAGCTAGTGACTTTATGATAAATCAAGATGCTGTTAAACAGCTCCAAACAAATGAAAGAATAGAAGGCAATGTGAAATATCTCATGGGAAAAACCACTGACCTGGAAAATAGATCCAGGAGACATAATTTAAAAATTATTGGACTACCTGAAAGCCATGATCAAAGAAAGAACCTAGAAACCATCCTTCAAGAAATTCTCAAGGAAAATTGCCCTGATGTGTTAGACCCAGAGGGGGAAATAGAGGTTGAAAGAATCCACAGATCACCTCCTGAAAAAGATCCCAAAAAGAAAACTCCTAGGAATATTATAGCCAGGTTCCAGAATTCCCAGATCAAGGAGAAAATACTACAAGTAGACAGGAATAAACAATTTCAATACTGTGGAAACACAGTCAGAATAACACAGGACCTGGCAGCTTGTACACTGAGGGATCGAAGGGCATGGAATATGATATTTCACAGGGCAAAATAGCTGGGATTGAAGCCAAGGGTCACCTACCCAGCAAAACTGAGTATCTTGTTTCAGGGGAAAATATGGTCATTTAGTGGAATAGAGGCTTTTCAAGCATTCTTGAGGAAAAAACCAGAGTTGAATAGAAAATTTGACATTCAGACACAAGAAGCAAGAGATGCCTGAGAAGGTAATCAAAGAAAAGAAATCAAAAGGAACTTATCAAAGTTGAACTATTTACATTCCTACATGGAAAAACAATATCTGTGTCTGATGAAACCTTTCTCATTATGAAAATAATTGAAGAAGGGCATATGGGCATATGTTTACAGGTATACATGGATAGAGGGCACAGCTTGAATTTGAGGGGAAAGGATGATACTTAAGGGGTGAAGTTAAGAGGTGAGAGAGGAAAGTGGCAAGAAGAGATGGAGAGAGACAGGGTAGGGCAAACTATCTCATGTAGAAGAGGCAAGGGGAAGTAGTTGCAGGGGAGGGGAAGAAGTGGAAGGCCAAAAGGCAAAACCACATTCTCACTGAAGTTGGCTCAAGGAGAGAATCACATACATACTAAATGGGATATCTCACCATGCAGGAGAGTAGGGGAAAGGAGGATGAAAGAGGGGATGATGGAGGAGAGGGCATTCTAGGGGGAGGGGAGGTTGGAAATACCCACCTTCTAAGAGAGACAGGATCAAAGTAGGGAATGGACCAGGTGGTAGGTGAGATGGGTGGGAGGGAAATATAAGCAGTCTTTTACAATATATCTACTATGGTAGTGTTTTGCATAGCTATACATGTGCAACACATACTGAATTGCTTATCTTCTCAGAGGGAGTGGGTGACAAGGGAGGAAGGGAATGGATCTGAAAATCAAAGTTTTAAAATTAAATGTTTCACAAGATGTGCAGGCACTGGGGCTCAGAGATTCACCTTGCCCTAATGGCAAAGTCAAAGTTGGTATGGAAGAAGATATGGGAGAGAGCAGATTGGATGAGGGGATATCTGCTATATTCTATAGTGGGTAGGGAAAAATGGGGAAAAAATTGTAACTCAAAGTCTGGTGGAAATGAATGATGTAAACCAGAAGTTAATAAAGCATTTGTAAAAGATAAAAATAAAAAAATAAATAAAATGAAGAAAAAAAAGTAAAATAAAAAAAATAATAAAAGGAGATCCAAGGCCGGAAAAAAAAATGAAAGAAAAAGGCAAGTTATTGTTATTAATTATTTTATAAAACTTTTGTATATTTTTCAAGGTTTTTTTCAATTTAGATAAAAATCTAACTTAGCATTTTAGATAGGGTTGTAGACTTAGAATCAGGAAGACTCTAAGTAAATCCACCTCTATTTTTTAGTACTTACCAGTAACATTACCCTGAGAAAAGTCACTTGAAATCTCTGAGAATCGTTTATCATCTGTAAAATGGGAATAGCTTATATTCCTCTCTTAGAATGCTTATGGCTCTAAACTGAGCTAGTGTACTTAAGAAGCATTTGGCAAAATTTAGAGTGCAATATATTGGTAATAGTACTATTAAGGTTCCCCACCCTCAAAGATACTAGCTGTTGTTCAATCATATCCTTCTCTTTATGACCCCATGGACCATAGCACCCAAATGCTATTCATCTTCTTTTTCAAAGATACTGGAGCAGCTTGCCATTTACTTCTCCAGTGGATTAAGGCAAACAGAGGTTAAGTAAACTTCCCCAGGATCACAGAGCCAGTAAGTACCTGAGGCCAGATCTGAGCACATATCTTCCTGACTCCAGACCCAGTGCTCTACTCACTGGGCCACCTAGCTACCTTCTTGATAAGGATACCATATTTTACTGCATAATCATCACCACTGTATAATAGTCCCACCCTCTTTCTTCAGTCCAAAAATTGACTTATAACCTTTCATCACATAATTGTAGCATGGCATAATTCTGTTCACCATGCCACTTAAAAATGTAAGCAGAGCAGCCATGAATTCACCAGTGGCATATAGATACACATTTATCTCTCATGCATTGTGAGCTGCAAGACTAGAATTCTCAGCACACGAGCATTGTCAGTATATTTCCAAAAGCTAACTTGCCTGGTCTATTCAGAGTGCTGCAGTACTAATGGTAATGTCATCCAAACCAGTGAAAAGCTGTAGGTGCAAGGGGAACAGGCTGGCAGGTGAAGCTGCCATGAGTAAGTCACGTGATATGGGAAGACTTGGCATCTTCCCAATTTTAATGTATGTTCACCAGGATTCTGTGCATTCTAATCTTGCGCCAAAGACAGTTTAGTAATAAATGATTTTTAAATACCAATACAATTTCTCAAAAGCTTCACATACTGGTCTTACCTGAATTTTTTGCAAAAAATATTGACATAAAATCTGTGACAATTATGCAGTAAAATGTCATATTTATATCCCCATCAAAATATTAAGATTCTATAACTTAGGTGTGAACACCAACACAGTAACCTCTCCTCTGTTTCTTAATGTCTCTAAGGAAACAAAGATCTTATTTGACCACCTTGGATAAAAAATTCTGATTCCATTCAGTATATTTTCATTACTCTAATGACCTTAAAGCTTTTCCCCTGAGGGAATAAATCTGGAGTTGAAAGGCCTCTTTTTCATCATTAAGAGAAGTAAGATTATCAATCACTTTAAAACTGAAAAGAAGAATCCCACTTAAAGATACAGACTTCTAAAGTTTAGAAAGTGATTTCCTCATATCAGTCTTAAGTGATAGCCCTCAGGACTATTTTTCTTTCTCTCTAATAATGAGGAAAGCCTAGACTCAGAAAGATTAACTGACACCAAAAATGGCATATAAGAGGCAGGATTTAAACCTGGGCCTTCCCTGACTCAAAGCCCAGTTCTCTTTTTTCTGGAAGGGAACTTATATAAATCTGTCCAATTTCCTTTTTTTTTATAAATGAGGTGAGGGTCAGAAAACTTAAGTGACTTGACCAAAAGTGACATAATAAACTTGTGGTTTAGGGGTGGCTAGGTGGCACAGTGTATAGAGAGCACTGGCCTTGGAGTCAGGAGGATCTGAGTTCAAATTTGGCCTCAGATACTTAACACTTACTAGCCTTGTGACTTTGGGCAAGTCACTTAACCCCAACTGCCCCTCCAAAAAGCAAAAAAAAAAAACAAACTTGTGGTTAACTGGTAATGAGCTCCCCAATTTTTAAAAGAATATTGCAAGGTTACTGCTCTTGCTAATGCTAGCAAGGCTTCCAGCTACACTATATTTCCCTGTTTCTCCCTGAAAACATCAGATCCAAGTGACAGAAAATCATAGCTTTGAGCTAGAAGAGGTCCCAGAATTCATGGCTTCCTGTGCATGAGGAAATTTTGCACATGAGGAAACTAAGCCACAAAGAATCTAGGTGACTTGCCCAGGGTCAGACACCTGATATGGAACGAAATACCAGGCCTTCCTTACTCCATATAAAATTGCTCTATCCACTATCCCATCCTGCCTCTCTCCTGTGCTGGTCATTTAAAATCTAGGTTTAAGCTTTTGTACAAACTACGCAGCAGAGAATTCTCCTCTGGCCAAGGAGAATATTTTATTCTCATGAAAGTACATTAATACCATGTTGAAACTGACAAAGACCTTCTTCCCAAAGGTTCTTCTCTAGAGAGCTGCTAAACATTGAATTGAAAACCCAAAGATCAAGGCTTGCCTTCCCTTTGATCTTCTCAGGATGTCTGGATGAGTTTTCATTCCCTTGAAAATTTATATAAGATGGGAAGCTCAATTTAGAAAGAACAGTTAAACAGGCTACTGCCTCAGGAGAACATGCAGGGTTTAATGGCATGTACATAAACTATGCAGATGACATGGCCACACATAAAGTGCCTATTCAAATTTAGAGTTGGAATAAATTGTGAACCTTGAGCTTTCTTGCCTCAGAATCCTGTAATTTTAGAGATGGAAAAGACCTTAGTGATCCCTCAGACTCCCTTCTACTTTCTTTACACATGAGGAAACAAGCTCAAAGACAGGAGTTGCAGGAAAGCAAGGACTAGAATGCAAGATTTATCCAATGCCAGACATTGTCTCTTCTACATCTTTTGTGTTTTGATTTTTTTTCTAGTGATTGTCTTCAAAATGACCTTTTGTTTTGGTTTCTTCTTTTCTCTGTCAAACAGTTTTCATTTTTAACACATTCCCTTCTGGATTAAAGGGCAGTTAAGCATCAACTTTCTCAATCAGATTGCTATATGCAAATTTGGAATATTTGCAGTGTTTCTCATTTCTCTGTCACTCATCCATTCTTTCAACAAATGCCTATTAAGTGTCCATCATGTGAAAATTACTTTGTGAGTCACTGGGGAAATAGAGTAAAAAATAAGACAGTTTCAGCTCTCAAGAATATTATTTTTCTTTAGAGAAAAGAATATAGATAAGCAAATCCAATCCAATATCCCACAAATATTATTTAAGTGCCTACTATGTACCAGACACTGTGCAAAGCAATAAAAACACAATAATATGAATAATAAAGTCCCTGCCCTCCAGGAAGGTTAGAGACAGCACACAAAAGGATGAAGAAAAGGTCAGGGAACCCTGGGGTTACTCAAATGTGGGGTCATCTTGTTCCATGGAGTTGAAATCAAGCAAAGGAGTAGATGAAGACTAGAGTGAGCTGAAAGGTTCAGTTCTAGGCCTCTATAAAGAAAGAATTTGGGAGGATTTTGGTTCTGCACCCTCCAGTACTACAAACAATGCTCAGAGGAGGGTGAGGAGGTAAAGTCATTGAAGACCTGAGTTATGGGAATGGGAATCTAAGATCTTCCCTGCCCCTAGGCCCTTTGATAGGCTTAAGTGACTCTGGGAACCTTCCTTGATTTGAAAATAAACTCTGTCCCCTAATAAGCTGAATGTGGTCACATGGAGCCTATGGCAGGAGGCTTGTTTTTCAGGAATGTCCACACCTTGTTGCTTTGTGATTGGGCAGTGGGTCAAGAGGGCTGTGACACTCTCTGATCCAGGAGAAGGCTATATATACCCTGATGTGAGGTTTTGCTTTGGGGCTCACTTTGAGAAGAGTTGTGTGATTTGACCAGATGAGACTCGGGGCAGCCATTGATATACTCCCCCCGCCCCCCCCCCACTCCCCCCAGCTTTGAAAAACAGATATTGGTGCCTCCCACTCAGATAACTGACTAGGTATGGATGTAATGGTCAGACAGCTGGAAAACTGTCTGAAGATATGTTTCTCTGTCTGCTTATAACTTCTGCTTGTAACTTGTTTGTATTCTCTGAAGTTTGGGATGCTGACCTTTATACCCTGAACTAGGTAAATGATTAAAGCAAGATTGTTAACCCATTTTAAGTTGCTTTCCTTTAGAAAAGCAGATCTAAGAACCTGTGTTGGCAGCCAGCCTAGGTATGCTTGGGTGCTTGCTAGTACAGCAGCATGGTAATGAGATTTGAGGTGATGAACATAACCTGGGGGGGGTAACTTGGTCCATGGAGTTGAAACCAGGCAGTTCAGCAAATGCAGAGGGAAGAATAAATATATACATACATATATACAGATACACAAACATACATATATGAACATATATGTATAGACATGTACACTATATATGTATATATGAGAGAGAGAGAGAGAGAGAAAAGATCCATGATTTCCTTGGTATAGTAAACTCACAAGTGAAGAATTTCCCTCAGTCAGTGACCCTCAGCATTGTCTCTGAAATTTAAGAGTCTTAGAGGGATGCCTAGAGAGCTATAAGTTTAAGTGAGTTGCGCAGGGTCACACAGCCCACATATGTCAGAGGGTAGGCCTTTTATCCAGGTTCACCTGACTTTGGCACTAGTCTATATCCACTTCCATCACCACCTCTTAAATACAAAAATAAGTAAATGAAAGGCAGTATCCACATCCTCCAAAATGTATTTAAATAATGACATGTTTTACAACCAAATACATTTATGAAGTGAGAAACCACTCCAATGGAGTTATGAAACCAATGAATCAAAGGTATAAAACAGATGCGAACACTTCCTTAACCAACAAAGGAATAAAGTTCTTTTGAGCTATTAGAAGAAATTAAAAAAATATATACTACGGGGGAAATATATCTGTATTGGATTAATAATTAGATATATCGCTGAGTTTGTGTATTCAAGGAAGTTACTATTGCAGGATTAAAATCAAATTTGGGTAGGTTTTGTGAACATGGACCCTGGACCTGAAACCAAAAGACAGGAATGGATGGTTTGGAAAGGATTAATTCTTTTATACACTCCACCTTGATAAGAAGGTGCCCTTATGAACTCTGAAAGACCATAAGATTGGATTTCCCATTTGAGCTATCTGGAGTATGCCAGGAGAAATAGCAGGGTGAGGACAAATGGTTACAGGGGAAAAAAATAAAAGCAAAAAAACCCAACATCGAGGCAAGTATCTATGAGTAAGAATAAGTACATCTTTAGAGCCTATGAGGACAGTACCTCTCATAATTCAGCAGGGAATCCCACCTCAAGGGACTTAATAAAGACTTCTTAAAGGGAACAAAGAGTTGTTATCTGCAGAGGTGAGTTATTCTTTGACCATATATGCTTTACAGTCTTAATCCCATTTTCCTCTGAACTACAGATACTTGTGGGGTTGTATATCCCAGTGTTTGATGGGAATGTTTTGTACCCACTATTCCAACTATACTACCTAATTAAATATTAATTTACAAGAGTTAATTAACACTGGTTGGCAATTTAATTAGCAATTGTGAGCATACTCAATTGGGGTTCATGAGCATTAATGCTAGTAGTATCTGTCTTGTGAAGACCCAATCTATCACTGCTAGTGGGAGTTGGGAAAGAAGGTCCAAATGATGGTATTTTCCATACCATTATATCCATATATGCAAGGTATTTTAAGGTAGGAAGAGAGGGTACCATCAACTGAAATGATCAAGACAAGCATCATGAAGGAAGTGGGATTTAAGCAGTAGCTTGAAAGAACCTAGAAATTCTAAGATCCTAAGCAGAAGACAAAAGACATTTTAAGTATAGGGGATAGCCCAGGAAAGCAAACCAGATGTACTTGGAATGTCATATATAAAAAAGAGCAAGTAGGCCAGTTTGACTGAAATGTAAAGAACCCAAAGTAGAGTAAAGTCAAGTAACCCTTGGAAAGGTAGGCTATGTATAGAACATGGAAAGCTTTAAAATCTAAGCAGAAAAGTTTGTCTTTTTCCTAAAAGCAAGATGGAACCACTGGTTCTCTTCCATTTACTTTTAAACTGTTCCTAGAAAGAAGTCTTAAAACATATTGAAACATTGCTATACTAAAGCTAAGGTTATTTTCCACTTTGAGGACTTTAAAGAGTGATCAGGGTCTTTGAACATGAAAGGCCTTTAACCCTCTGGAACAGTAAAATTCAATTCTTAGGAGGAATCCACATTTCTAGAGATTTTATTTTGTTTCAGTTTGCCTCCCCCTCCCCCCGACTTCAAGATTTGCAAATATTTCCCTGAAAATATTTGTAAGATATAGGTAGTTCAGTGTGATTATCTTCTTAAGACCAATAAGAAATTCAGAAAGTTAATAACTTGCATATATATGATTGCATTAAATTGTGCAAAAATTATACATACATTTTGTGTATGTATAGATATATAAACATATGTATATATTAACGTGTGCATACAGTATTTATTGTATGATATTTATATTTGTGTATATCAAATGGCATATTCATATGTATGGGTGTGTCTGTGGAGACATGTGTATGTACACATATGCATATGTGACCATATAGGGTTATAATTATATATATATACACATAAATATACAAATTAACAGGGTAGTAGTAACAACAAACTTGTGAGGCTATAGCTCTTATTATCCTCAATTTGCAGATTTTCTTTTATTATTATCATTTTAAAGATGGAGAAACTTGAATCTCAAAGAGTTTAGAATTTTTCCCAGAGTCCCACAGCTGGAGAATTTCTAATGCAGTATTCAGATTCAGGTCTTTCTGTCTCCAGATCCAGTGATCTTATCCACTATGGCACCTAGCTGTGATTTATATGCGTTCATGAGACTACTCAGAAGCAGAGCCAGGATTTACACCTAGGCCTTCTGGCTCTAATTTCAGCACTTCTCAAATCTGTCATACAACTTATCAAGGAGCTGGAGTGCCCAAGAGGACAATGTTTATGACCAGCATGTTGTGTCCCATTGCTTGCCTTCCCCCTCCCTCCAATTTTGGTACAACAGAAACAAGAATAAATAAAACATGAAGTTGTCCTTTAAAACATTAATATATTATCAGGCTGTATATTTGGGACTTGTGTAAGAATTTCAAGTCTTGCATCTATTTGTAACCAATGACTATGTTGGGTCACTTTATCTGCTCAAAATTATTGTACGTCAGGGACAATGGTGATAAAAAGAAATTTAAAAACCTTAGGGAAAGAAAGGGTAAGCAAAGAACTAATGGTGTGTGTGCATGTGCATGCATGTGTGTGTGTGTGTTATAACTGGGAAGAGAAGGACTGTCTTTCCCTAGTGTAAGGACACCAGAAAGATGTTTCCCACCATTCTTTCATTTTACTCTTGAGACCCAGCTCATGCTTATAGAAGTTGCTGCCTTGAAAGGTGGGCAGGAAAGAAGAAATTAGACTGAAAATCTGAGTAAGCAATCAAGGGTCAGCATACAAAGTGATGCATATAATCATCATTCTGTGGATAACATTAGATTATGAAAAGCTTAGTGAGTGGTGAGAAAGTTAGGAGACCCTTTTTACTGTTAACACTTCCACATGTTTCTCCATTGCTCCATTGGTTGTACAGACAATCCTAAGTGAGATCCAATCATGGAATATCTTCCTTCATTTTTTTCCCATAAATTATGAAGGTAGGAGATAGGGCTGGCCTTCATATGCCATTAGAGATAAAGCAAAGGGTGGTTGATTGGTCAAAGTTCAGTGGAAGTATAGAGGGCAAAGTTAGCAAATAAAAGGATGCCTTTTATAATAACAATCCTGTAGAGAGAAAATAAAATTGAAAGAAGTTAGAACACTGATTAATGCAATGATAAATAGTGATTCCAGAAGTCTGAAGATTAAATATATTATCCACCTCCTTCCAGAGAGAAGAATGAATTGAAAATACACAGAAATACACACATATTTAGGCATTGCCAGCATAGGAAGTTTTTATGTGAAACTAAGAATGTTTATGGTGATGGTTTTATTTTTTGTTGTTGTTCATTTTGGAGGTCAGTGGAAGAAATAAAGTAAAAATGTACATTAAAATACCTATTTGAGAGGCGGCTAGGTGGCGCAATGAATAGAGCACTGGCCCTGGAGTCAGAAGGACCTGAGTTTGGATCCGGCCTCAGACACTTAACACACACAAACAAAAACCTATCTGTGTGACCTTGGGCAAGTTGCTTAACCCCAATTGCCCTCCGAAAAGCAAAAATAAAATAAAAAAATACCTATTTGAGAATAGGATTATTTTTTAAAAAGAAGATTGGTCAAAGCACTTCTCACAAGTGGAGTGCTTAATGGCTTTATATGTAATTTTTCTATGTTTAATAACTTGTTGGGTAAAGACTGTTGATTACTTATGTAAAAGGAAGAAAGAAAGGAAGTGAAGGAAAAAGAAAGAGAAAGAAAGAATGAAAGAGAGAAGGAAGGAAGGAAAGAAGGAAGGAAGGAAGAAGGAGGGAGGGAGGTAGGAAGGAAATGATGGTCCAGCTGAGCTACAGGAGCCTTCAAGAGTGAGGATCATATTTGTAGAGTTACAAATTGCACACTCAAAATACCTGAATGGTGATTTTGTCTAAATCCCTAGGCTAGATTTAATAACCTTTCCCTTGAGGTTTTCCTAACTAAAAAGCAATTTGGAATCGTGCTCCAGAGGCTGTGTAATTGATAAATACATGTACCAAAAGGACATGTTTTCCATATGTGTCAGAGAGACCTTGACAGGATCACTTTTTCTTTTCTTATGTACATGACCACTTACTAGGTAAATTAAATAACATTTTACAACAGTTTAATTACTTAGAAAATTACCATCAGTCTTCCTGTGGGTTTAAGAAGGCAGAAACATTTCTTCAGGCTACTCTATACATGTATAGACACACACATACACACACAGATACATGTATGTATATATGCATATTTATACACAAAGATCTACGTGTCTATAAACACATGTGTATTTGTGCATACAAATGCACTCAATGTGTGTGTGTGTGTGTGTGTGTGTGTGTGTGTGTGTGTGTGTGATATAGTTTTCCTGTGGGTGTACCTTTTTCAAACAGTCCTATGACCAAAGGAAAAGCTTACATCTAGATGCAATCTTTGGAGCACTTTCAATTCATTTAAACACACACATAGACCAGTCCAGACAGAAGTGGCTTAAAAATGGTTGTTTAAATCTCTTTTCATATGAACGTCCTGCTCTTCTGGGTGAAGAATTAAAAGACTAGTGGAAGAAAAAGATTTTGAATATGTTATTTTCTCCTCCAAAAATGCTTCTTCATGAAGCTTCTGAAAGTATTCAACATTGTGTTCCCACATCTTAATAATAATAATATGAATTATGAGAAGGCTAAATTCATTTGTTCTGGGAAAACATCAGGGTTTTCTCTGTCTTCAGTAGCTAAAATTTACTTTTAGTAACTGATGACTTGTATTCTCCTCCCTGAGTGGCACAGGAAAACACAAATTCACCAACTACACTTCTCTGAAAAATGTGGGGTGACTGACTGAATAGACCTTCTTGGAAATACCTGTCTCATATTGTGGTTTAAGTTGATAGGGAGATAAATAGCTAGTACTTCAGAGAGCTTCCTAATTATCATTGTATGATATACATTGTGTCATAACTTCTCTGTGAGGTAAGTATGAATGATGTTATTATACCCACTTTACAGATGTGGCTATAAAGTAAATATAAAACGCTGACTCTAGATTTTAAGCTCCTTGAAGACAGGGACTGCTTCATTCTTAACCTATTTTTGTATCCCCAATACTTAGCACAGTGTCTGACATGTAGTTAGGCACTTGACAAATATTTATCAAATGAATGAATAAATGATATTCAGGACACACTTTCACCTTCATCAGTGACTGGGGCACCCAAATTAACATCTTTCTCTCTGTCCCCTTCCCTAATATAATCCTCAGAATTTCAATATTTATGTGGATAACTTTTGTCATTATCTGGCCTTTTATTTTTTCTACCTCCACAACTCCTAAATCCAAACTTTTGTAGCCATCCACCCTTGGATTCACTCATTAGACCTCCCTCTCTCTGAAAACTGATCTACTTCCATGAAATTAAAAGTATATTTTGGTGTCAATAATGTCTTGTCTTATGGCTTCTTCCATGTCTATTACTCAATACTTATTCTTTATTCATCATAAATCTAGCCTTCTTGATTCTTGACTTTTCTATGAACCCTTCACTTCTAATCTGGTCCCTTCTCCAAACTTTCCCATTTCAGTTAATGACACCATCATATCTCTAATCTCTCATTCCAGAAAAAAAAAGTCATCTGTGACCATTTCCTCTTTGTCCTAGATTTCTGATTAGCTCCCAAGATTTGGAGAGTGAACCAGGCTTACTTGCCCTTCCTTCTAAATTTATCAGAAAATGCTCTCTAAATATAGAGTGATTTAGTAAATGTTATATCTACATTTTAATAGGTGAAAAAACTGCCCAATTCTTATTCAGTTTAGTTTATTAAAGATATAAATTATATCCTTCTGGATGAATAAATACCAAGTTCAGGAGGCACGAAAGATGCCAAACCTCCTTCAGGTGCTTCTAGATAAGAGGAATAATAACGGATATGCTTGAGCCTGCTATGGAGTCAGAGACAATTATTAAATTTGCATCATCAGCATTTGCACTTTAGAAATTGTCAAATACTACAAATCAGGACTTGATTTATTATTTTGTTCATTGTCTAAACTTCAGATATGTAGCTAAGTGGCACAGTGGATAGAATGATGAGCCTAGAGTAAGGAAGATGAGTTCAAAACTGACTTCAAATACATACTAGCTGTATGGTCCTGGGTAAGTCACTTAACCCATGTTGGCATGTTTGCTCATTTACAAAATAGGCATAATAATATATTACCTAACTCCCAGGGTTGAAATGAAGATCAAATGATAATAATAAAATAAATCAAAATATTTAGTCTTTTGTCTGGATGTTATCGTTTGTCCTTTGCTCTTGTAGAGGACCATGACGTTAGGGAGGTGATGCCATGACATGCAAATGATTTGGATGTAAGTGAGGTAGGGCTATACAATGTTGCCAGCCTCACTTTCTCCTTCAGATCCATCTGGGTCCATTGGTAAGATATAGATCAGGATGACTGGAGATGACCCTGGATGCAGTGGGAGACCTTGGTCTATTTAAGCTAAGGTCTTAACAGGTCTCAGCTCCACTGAAGCAATACCCATTCAGTGATTAAAAGAAAGATAAGAAATGAGGCAGAGGCTGGTCTTTTTACCTAGTCAAAAAATATCTGGGAGAAACCCTTCAGGGTTTCTGGTCAAAACAGGAACAATTGCTATTTGCATTCACTCTGAGTCAATCGGGGCTGAAAGAGTGACCCAGTGTGATTTAACCTGGAACTATTGCTGGCCAATCAATGAGAGCCAGAGTGAATTGGGTTTAAGGCATGGTCTTTATTATGAAGAAAAGTTTCAGCAAACAAAATTTACATTCCTTTTGGGGGGTACCCTCAGAAAATGATATAACACACTATATGGACAGGGGGAAGGGAATGGAAGAAAGAAAGAAAGGAAAAAGGAAGGAAGGAAGGAAGGAAAGAAGAAAGAAAGGAAGGAAAGAAGAGAAAGATCTGTGTTGCCCAACTGGGCAGTTCCAGTTGTGTCTCCAGTGGGGCAGCTTCTGTTTAGTGATGTATACATATTAGTTAATATGAGGAAGACAATATATTTAGTAATGAATTTTAAAATTAAATTTTATAATTTATAATTTTTAAATTAAATTATTTAAAAATTAATTTTAAAATTTAAAAAAAAAACATACATTTTCTTTTGCTTTTCCAGTTATTTTTTTTTTAAAGAGTCAGTTGTCAGTGCTGGCCCTGGAGTCAGAAGGACCTGAGTTCGGATCCCTCAGACACTTAACACACACAAACAAAAACCTAGCCCTGTGACCTTGGGCAAGTTACTTAACCCCAATTGCCCTCTGAAAAACAAAAGAAGAAAAAAAAAGAATAAAAAGTCAGTTGTTAAACATTCTTCAGCAAGCCTCTGATTTTGGGTATAGAATTATTGAATCTCCAAGAATCTCTCTGTCTCCCATACAAACAATCTCTTTGACAGTCACATGATAAATCCTCTGTATCAATGAGATCTAAATCCCAGTTATTTTAGTTTACACACTGAAAATTCACCTTTGCTCTCATTCTTTATTAGTATTTCATTGCTTTTCAAGTATTCTTGAGAATTGGAGAGTAGTAATGGAACAGAGCCCATACACCTGAGTTCAGAAACTATTGATGCCCTCCCTCCTCCCACACACATTCAAGACATTCAAGCAGTATTGGGTTTGTTGGACCCAGCTCCACTCTACCCTTCCCTCTTTGATTTGTCACTTTGCCCTTCTTGAATGTCAGACACAAATCCACTCACCCTTTCCTTGATTTGTAAA
The DNA here is from genome assembly GCA_011680675.1 of Gymnobelideus leadbeateri. Lineage (NCBI taxonomy): Eukaryota > Metazoa > Chordata > Mammalia > Diprotodontia > Petauridae > Gymnobelideus > Gymnobelideus leadbeateri. Next base: position 964,150 of record WOXC01000245.1, read on the forward strand.
ACAGGCAGCCCAACCTTTCCTTAATTGATTTGTAAAACAGAGAACTCCACCTTGCTTAATCTGTAAACAGGCAGAACCCCCACCCCTTGCTTACCCTTGATTAATCTGTGGGTGGGAGTCCCAGCCTAGGGTTTGGCATTGGAGGGAAATCCAAATGTATACTGACCAATCACTAATTGTAGTTTCAAGTGTACACTGATGAATCATTGGTGTTTCAGCTTACATCACTGTAATTTCAGTTTACATAACCTGGCTATGGAACCTCTATAAAACCTGTACACTGTGCCAAAGTGCTATCTGATTTGGGTGACCATGTACCCCAACAGTCCCACGGTGTTCCTCAGTAATAAAGTCAACTTTTTAAATTTAATCTTGGGGATCTTCTGTCTCGCTTTTATTAAGGTACAACAGGTTTTGATACTTGTTATCTATCTTCCTGATTCAACGTCAAGCTTTCTATTTTCTATCTACACTGCTTTAAAAAATGTTTTAAAAAAAACTACTTGCTGAACGTTAAAAAAAAATTGATGTTACAAGTTGCACTATTTCAAAGAAAACTATTCTTTATTCATGCAAATCATTCATAAAATCATATTTAATTTAAATTAACTTTTATTTAAGAAAGGGTTCTCAAAAACAGAGGATTACACTTGTAGTTTTCATATTCCATAATTGATGCTAAAGATGGTAATAATAAAAATAATCATTATTACAGTTTATGTCACCCTTTAAGATTTGCAAAATGCTTTCTGTATATCCCATTGGATCCTTGTAACTCTATGCTGTTGATTATATTGCTATCTGTATTTTATAAGTAAAATGATGATTGAGTTTTAACTACTTTTCCCAGTGTTGCAGAGCTACTGTGTGAGGGAGAATTCAAACTCAGATCCACCTTATTCCAAATCCAACACTATCTTCCGTGTCATATACTGGCTTGACTTTCCATTCAGTCTTGCTTCCTACATGTAGAATGTCATATATCAGTGGCAAAATGAGGTAGATCACAACAATCAAAATAAGGTAATGATTAATGAGAAAAAGTAGGCACCCAGAAGTCACTCTCCTTCATCCCACAAATCCAATTAGCTGGGGGGGGGGGGGCGGTGCTCTATCAATTCTATCTCAGGGATATCTTTTGGGCACACCCACTCCTTTTTCATTTCCTCTTGTTGACAGAGAGCTCTATTGACTAAGGTCACTGCCAGTTTATTTTCCAATAACTACTGGGCCCTCACTCCTGTACAACCATATAAGTCTTCTCTCTATGACCATGCTCAAATCTTCCTTATCGTTGAAACATACACACACCGCCACCACCACCCCCACCACCATCTCTAGCTATCATTCACAGCATTTCATAATAGTGATTAGGACACTGGATCTAGAGAGTCAGGAGGACCACAGTACAAATCTTGCCTCAAACTTTTGCTAGCTGCATGACCCTGTGTGACTCTGGGACACTTTGTTCCTTTTAAATATGAGAGAAGTGTCTTTCATAATTTCTATGGCTGCTTACAGCTTTAAATGTACCCTTTCCCTTCAGAGTCAAACTTCTAGAAAAAAGCTGTCAATTCTCTTTGCATCTACTTACTTTCCCTTCACTCATTTCTCAACCCTTTGCAGTTTGGTTTCTGACCTCATCACTGAACCGAAACTGTTCTCTCCAAAGTTTCCAATTATCTCGTAATTGCCAAATCGAATGCTCTTTTCTTAGTCATTCTTTTTTGATCTCTCTGAAGCAGTTGACACTCTTGATCAGCATTTGCTCGTACTCTCTCCTCTCTTGATTTGTCCTGTCTCACTGTACTTTTTTCAATCTAGCCAAAGAACTGTGTTCTCATTCGTTCTCCCTCTCTGTCTCTCAGTCTGTCTTCCCTCCCTCTTTCCCTCCCTCCATCCATCCATCTCAAATCATCATAGGCTCTGTACTGTACAAAGATGAATGTAATCTATTCTTTCTTCTGAGGTCCATATCCTTATCAGCAAATACCTATTAATCATTTCTAAGTGGATATCCCATAGGTATTTTAAGCTCAACCTGTTGAGGGAAACTATCATCTTTTATATTAGTAACCAAGTTTTAATTAGGATTAAGTGTTTCCCCCCCTTTATTTCCTCATTCAGGGAGCAGTCTCTTATAGGGCAGAAAGTCAAACTGTGGAGGACATTGCTGATAGATGAGATTGCCCAAATCTTCTGGGTTACTGATTTGCAATCTTGGTCAGGAGCCCACCTAAAGAGAAGGTCTTACTTCTATTTAAAGTGTAAACAGAATCTAATCTAGGTCATTGTACCACTCCTTTGGAGTTTAGGAAAAACCACTTAGGAAGGAGAAAATCAACCAGAGTGGTCTGGATAGAGATGGATTCCTTTGCCCAGATTGCTGGAGGTGGTTGAGTCTCATGATTAAGCCATATTCTCAGCAGGAGGAGCTGAAGACATTTAGCCTAGCTCCTGAATAATATGTCTACCAGTCAGAACTGATTTTCACCCATCAGGGGAGTCTCCTTTTCCAAAGGCATTTAAGCATTTATTGAGTCCCATGATTTTGTCTTTGCTTATCAAGAGATACCACTGACCATCAATTTATTGATTATTTGCTAGTCTTAGCAATAAATTGATTATTAATTACCCAGAAACTCTGTCTCTTGGGCTTTTCATTCATCTCACTGTACAAATGATAGCACATTATATGTCAACACCAATCATGTCTTATTATCTTTTAACATTTCTCTTGATGATTCTCTTATCATCCTTCCAGTCCCCCATATCAACAGAATCATCTTAGACTTCTTTCACTATGTCAACCCCTCATAAAGGTAATCAGTTATGATTCTAACTCCAGAGCAACCACACACACATGGCCACTACCCTAATAAAGCCTCTCTAACCACTTGCCTGGATTATCATAATAGCTTTCAGTACCTATTTTCCCAATTCATTTTCCACAGAGCTCTCAAACTGATAATCTGAAGATCCTGGTCTGACCATGTCATTCCCTTGTCCAAGAAGCTCCAGTAGGTTTTCTATTTCCTTTAGTATCAAAAAGCCATTTCTCTGTTTGAATTTTAAACTCCTTTTCCACTCAACTCTCAACTATCCTTTTACCTTTTTATAATACTCTCTTTCTTTAAATCTACAGTTCAGTCAAACTGACCCACTTACTAGCCCTCATCTATCACATTCAATTTTCAGTCTTTGTGTCTTTGATCAGGCTGTCTCTCATGACTAGGGTCCACTACCTTCTTCTCTTTAAGTCTCAACATACATTTGCTTCTTCAAAGTTCAGAACAAATATTATCTTTTATATGGAGACTATTATTTTGCCCAAGCTGCTAGCCCTTCCCTTGACAGATGAAAACACCATGTGTGTGTATCTATACCTCCATCTATATATACAATGGGTGCATATAAACATACATAGTACATATAGTATATATGCTATATATATGTAGTATATAAACATATATTAACATACACAAAGATAGACACATAGATAAACAAATATACACATGCACTCATAGACATGCACACACTACCTATACACATACATATATAGACATGTATATGTGCATATATACATACATGCCGATACACATGCATATGTGTGGATATATATGAAATATGTATGTGTATATATGTGTATATAAACACAATTACATGTCTACATACATATAGATACATACATAGATATAAATATAATTATAATACTGGTTGTTTCCTGACAGAATGTATACTCCTTGAGACTGCATATTTTCTCATTTTTGTCTTTGTATCCCAGTGCCTAGTAAAATGACTTCTACAATGCAGATGCTTGCCAAGTGTTTGCTGATTGACTATAATATTTTTTCAGAAAAAAAAAATGAATTTACCTAAAGAAATGCAGGTTAGATAACCAAAATCCCTTTGAAGAGTTATTCACCTTCTGCCAGCTCCTAATACTATGCCAGCAAAAGTTCTACTTTGTGCTGCTTCTTTGACAATTCTCCAAATTGATGAAAGGATTTAGCTTTAGTCCTCTAAATCTTTTTTTGTGAATAGTCAGTCATTTTCCTTTCATGCTCAAGCACTCTGTTAATGATTAGTCAATACTTCTAGAAGTCAAAACTCAAGAAGTTCAGTTAAAACTGTATCTATCTTTTAAAAAATGAATTAGCTATTTCTAGATTAAGTATTAATGAGTAATTTCAATTACATGATTTGTTGCTTACTAGAATAATTTTTAAAAACCTAAAGATGGAAATCAATTTTTAAATATTGAATATCGTCCAACACTGCCAACATTCATTACTTAAACATTGTGACACCATTTACAATAACACCACCTCATATTAAATTAAAAATCAAGAATAACGTGAAGGATGAATAAAAATTTTATGGCGATTAGTGATATAATATATTTATAATGTAAGACATGATTTTATAATTGTAAGAGTTTTTGTTTTTGTTTTTATAGAAAGTCGATGACTAAGATCCTTTACATGCATGTTTGAAGTATTCCTTGTGGGGCCTATGTTTAATAGTTATGGAAAGGTACCTATCATTATAGAGATTTCTAAGTATTTACTATTTTAACTTTAACCATTCATTCATACAGGTATTTTTGTCAGTCTACCACATAAAATGTTGACTAAAAGACCAAAATAAAACAAACAAATAAGTATTTGAACAAATAAGGACAGAAGGAAAAAAGAGAGGGAAAGAAATATCTTTGTTTTTTGGTAATTTCTGTTTTACTTATAAGAAATTATACAACTACATACAAGAAAATGCAACATATTTTCATATCAATGTATTGCATCAAGGAGAGTAGGAAGTGGAGGGATCAGGATGAAATTTATTTATGCAAGAAGTGGCACTTTTGATGGCAACAGTGTGTCCAGCAGACATGCTCATGAAGTAGGTATTTATTGGACTTTACTCTATTGTAGTCACTGGATTTTAGAGATACTATGGACCTTACAATCTTCTCCAATCCTTTCATTTTACAAAAGAAGAAACTGAGATCATGAGGGCTTATTTCTCACTCAATCAAAATGATTTACTTACAAAACAATGAATATTTTTCCAAAGAGAGAAGTAGGCAGAATGCTGGTCTGAGAAAGAGGAAGACCTGGATTCAATGCTGTCTTTAACTCTTTAGCTGGAAGATGGAGGAGAGAGGCCAGAAAGTTGCCTGAGATCTTCCCAGTTTCCCTCAGAAATAATGTTAAATCAAGCCTCTAAACAGATTTTGGAGTGACAAAAACCACAAAAAAGCAGAATAAAAAAAAAAAAACTTTCACCTTAAGATAACTTAGGACTTCTGGAAAGGTCAGTCATTTGGATAAAAGGGGAGTACAGCCCATTGCAGACAGTGTTTGGAGAAGGAAGCAGGAGAGTCTCACCCACAGCATAGATCAGCAACACAGGCCACCCATCCAGGCTTGGCAGGCCAGCAGTGAAGCCTTGAACCTTAGTGTAGAAGGTAAATTATGAGCCACAGAACTCCAGCACAACAGGTGTGACTGGATGCATCCACCCCCAGTGCAGTGGGCAAGCCACAAGCACATAGAGGTCCCATTAGAAAATTAGTGAACAGATACCTGTCCTGCAGCATAAGAAATTGGGATAGTGCCTGCTGTACCCCAGGAGCAGAGCTCAATGTTCAAAGTCATGAAATAGGCTGGAAAAAAAGGAGTTATAAACAGAAAAGAGCTCTGACCATAGAAAGCAACTATAGCAAAATGGAAGATCAAAACATAAACTCAGATGAGGACAATGTCAAAATGACTACATGTGAAGCCTCAAAGGTGAAAATGAATTAGTCTCAATCCTAAAAACTTATCCTGGAAGGGCTCAAATAGGATTATAAAAATTGAGTAAGGTAGAAGAAAATTGGGATAAGAAATGAGAGCTATGCAGGAGAATTCTGGGGGGAAAAGTCAACTGTTTGAAAAGGGAAATAAAAAAGTGACTGAAGAAAACTATTCCTTAAAAAATAGAATTGGCCAAGTGGAAAAGGAGGTACAAATCTAACTGAAGAAAATAATTCCTTAAAAATTAAAACTGGGCAAGTGAAAGCTAATGACTAGGATACATAAAAAAATCAAACAAAATTTAATGAATAAAAAAAGAGAAGAAAATATAAAATGACTTATTGGAAAAACAAACTGACATGGAAAATTGATCCAGGAGAGATAATTTAAGAATTATTGGACTACTAGAAGGCCATGATCAAAACAGAACTTGGACAGCATCTTTCAAAAAATAAATCATCAAGAAAAATTGCCCTGAGGTCCTAGAACCAGTGGGTGAAATAGTCATAGAAAGAATCCACCAACCACCTTCTGAAAGAGATCACAAAATCAAAGATAATTTTCAACATTTTTTTTTGTAAAATTTTGGGCTCTAAATTTTTCTCTCTCCCTCCCTATTCCCTCCCCAAGATAGGAAGCAATCTGATGTAGGCTATCCATGTACAATCATATTACACATATTTCCACATTAGTTATATTGTAAAAGAAGAATCAGAGCAAAAGGGAAAAAAAAAACACCAAAAGAAAGAAAAAAAAAAGTAAAATAGTATGCTTCAATCTGTATTCATACTCCATAGTTTTTTTTTTTTTTGGAAGTAGCATATTCCATCATGAGTCTTTTGGAGTTATTTTGGATTCTTGTATTGATAAGAGCCAAGTCTATCATTGTTAATCATCTCTCAGTGTTGCTATTGCTGTGTACAATATTCTCCTTGTTCTACTCACTTTACTTGGCATCAGTTCATGGAAGTCTTTCAAAAATCTATCCACTCATCATTTTTATGGCACAGTAGTATTCCATTACATTCACAAACCAAAACTTGTGCAGCCATTCCTCAATTGAAGGGCATCCCCTTAATTTCCAATTCTCTACCACCACACACACACACACACACACACACACACACACACACACACACACACGTTGCTATGAGTCTTTTTGTACTTGTGGGTCCTTTCCCCTTTTTGATGGTCTCTTTGGGATGCAGCCCTAGTATTGTGGTATTGCTGGATCAAAAGGTATTCAGTTTGTTTGCCCTTTGGCCATAGTTCCAAACTACTTTCCAGAATGGTTGGATCAGTTCATAATGCCACCAACAATATATTAGTGTTGCAATTTTCCAACATCTTCTCCAAAATGTATCACTTACCTTTCCATATTATCACTTACCTTTTCATATTAGCCAATCTGATGGGTATGATGTGTTACCTCAGACTTGTTTGAATTTGAATTTATTTAATGAATAGTGATTTAGAATATTTTTTAATCTAATTGCCCTAATAGAGATACAGTTCTCAAGAGTTGCAGATATCATCTTCCCATGTAAGGAAAACAGTTTAAATTTTATTGAATGAGTTTTGTTTTTCTCTGTTTTCCTTTTTATGCTTCTCTTGAGTCTTGTAATTGAAGATTGAATTTAATGTTCAGCTCTGATCTTTTCATCAGGAAATTTTTAAAGTCTCCTATTTCATTGAATGTCCATCTTTTCCCTGAAAGATTTTGCTCCATTTTACTGGGTAGTTGATACTTGGTTGTAATAAACTCCTTTGCTTTCTGGAATATTATATCCTAGCCTTCCAATCCTTTAATGTAGAAGCTGCTAAATCTGGTGTAATCCTTACAGTGATTCCTTGGTATTTGAATTGTTTCATTCTGGGTGCTTGTAGTATTTTCTCCCTGAACAGATAATTCTGGAATATGGTACAAAGTCCTTGGGATACTATTAAGGAAAAACATGATTAGTGGGTAAAATATTTTTGCATTTGGGTGTCAGGAAGTTCTGGGTTTACATGCTACCACAGATGCTTATTAACTGTGTAAATATGGGGGAGTCACTTAAACTCTCTGAGCCTGTTTCTCATTTGTAAAATAGAGGTAATAACATTTATAACAATAATTCACAAGATTTCTGCCATGTTCATTTAGGTAATGCACACAAAATCCTTGGAAACCTTTAAAATGCCATATAAATTCCAGCTGGTATTTTGTTCAATATGTCATGTCACTTTAATCTATTTAAGTTTTTTTTTCCCCATACTTAATTCCCCATTGCCATGGAGTTTTCCCCGACCAAATCATCTCATTTTGATCTCTCCTACCTCTGGAATCCTTTTGTACTTTTTGCCTGTTCTCTTTTGCCTCCTAAATATAGAATGCCACTTGTTCTCAATAAGATTAAAAGCTCTTTAAAGGCAAGTTCATCTTATACCCATTTGCATTTCCCATGTTATCTACCACAGGCTCCAGTAGAGGTGCCTCATCTTTGGTTCAAAAGAAAACAGTAGGTATGGTGAGCTAGTTCTATTATACTTTAATATACCTAATATGACTATCGGTAGGGATAGATGGGCTTCTTTTCTGATAATGTTCTTAGAATTAAATTATGGATTTATTCAGGGGACATCCAGTGTGGAATACACAGGGTTCAGTCATTTCTAGTAGTTGTTAATTAAGATGTTAATTACTTTTGTGTAAAAAAAAGTATTAATTATGCTTTGACAAAACAGGCTAATTGAAGCAATATTAGATTCTATTTGGAAATATGAAAATTAAGAGTCATTGAAGAATGGGATAGATTGTATTTGATCCATTCAAAGAATATCCTTCATTAGGGTTTAATGTCACATTTGAATCAAATCCTGATTTTTATACAAATGGGATATACTCGAAGATTCCTCAGCTATACATAAACCAGCAGTATGATGTATTAGGCATAGACAGAATAGCCAGAAAATTGTGTTTGAATATAAAAATCAACACATAATAGTGATGAGACATTAAATGAGTCATTTGATTTCCCTTAACCTATTTGCTCATTCATTAACAAGCATAATAATACAACCTAAAATATTTTTGATGGGGAAAAATACTTTGTAACCATCAAATTAAATTATCAACCTGAGGGGCAGCTCAGTGGCACAGTGAGTGGAACACTGGCCCTGGAGTCAGCAGGATCTGAATTCAGATCTGGCCTCAGACAAACACAAAAACTGGCTATGTGACCTTGGGCAGGTCACTAAACCCCAACTGCCCTCCAAAAAGCAAAAAAAAAAAAATATCAACTTGAATAGTAAGAACATATTAGTAACAACTAGTTAGATGCCGGTTATTAATGTCAGTTATTTGAAATTTCACCTCTTTTATCAGGTTCTACTATTTAAACATGAAATGAAGCATCTGTCATGCCAATTTGTAATATAACATCCACCAGTAGGCACTGGCTTATCATATATTTCCTTCCTTCACTCCCAGATCCAAGGGTGGCTCAGGGTACACTAAAAAAGGTGGATTTCCTGCCCAGGGAGATACAATAGTTTCAGGGTTGTTTCCCCCTCCCCAAGGGAGGGATATTCTGAAATCCCTCTGAATGACCCAACGCCAACTCAAACCTTTATGATGCTTATTGAAAAACTTTTATGAGTTGTGATACACATATAACCCATATCTTAAAGCTCATTTATAAAGGACTCACTATGTTGGTGAAGATTAATTACTTAAGATACTCTGCCTGTGGGAGGGGTGGTGTTTGCAAAACCTTGAGAGGAGAGAAATACTGGTCTTTTTGATTCTCTTTTTGTTGTTATTGCCCTACATTTTGGTAAAGAAAAAGGAAGAAGAAATATGGTTCTTAGATTCTTTTCACATCCCTAAACTGAGAAAAACTCTGAGAAGCCAATATAATTGAGGTTCTAGTTTCCCTATGCTTTCCTTTCTTCCAAGAGTTATTTTCTACCTTCAGGGAACTGAAAAGATTCTGGAATGATGTGTTTTCTTTCTCAAAAAGGGAAATCAGAAAAATAAAGTCCCTCTCCTCTCAAGTTCTTTCTAACTCTGCTGTTGCCAAAGGCTTAAAAAAAGTAATTCATCTCTACCAATAAGCAAAGTTCTGCGTAAATGGGCTTTTAGACCAGGGATAGACAAATAAGACAAGAAACTTTTATGGAAAAATTGGTGCTCCTATAATTGTCCAAGAGGAAAGAAGAATAACCAACATTTCTATCTCAAAAAATCTCTGGTTGATAGTATCCTATAATGTAAGAAAGGATCACACAGTTTTGACCATGTTAGCTCCCTAAGACTATAGAGTCATTCAAGAAAATAAATAACATTGTTAAAATATGCTTGGAGACCATATTCCACCATTATTAATGATAATATCTATTTTATATTTTCAAGCATATATTCATATACATTATCTCAATTATTCCTCATAACAGCTCTTTCTATGCTAGTTGTAGCACTAGTACTATTTTACAGATGAGGAAACCAGACCTCAGAATAATTGTACAATTTTTAACAGGTAGAAAATGTCAGAACTGGGATTTGAATTCAGACTTCTCCTTGGAGTCTACTGACTCCAATTCCAAAACCACCTATACATGCAGACTCTAAAGAAACCTCCTAATTCAGTCACTGATTCTTCTACTCTCTCATTTTTTAAAAGTTGTATCTGTCATAGAAAATTTTGGGTAGATTTTGAGGGATATGGTCAGATTGCCAGGGAGTGGGGTTACTATGTTTTCAATTCACAACTTACTATAAGAGGATTCTCCAAGTACTTGCAAATGTTGAATAATAACACATTATTGAAAACTGTTATTTAGTGAGTAAGGTCAGTTTCTTGGAAAGGAAATATTTCAATCCTGATAAAATTATTTCAGTGAACTGTTGGAAGAGTGGTAAGTATCAAATGTGCTAAAATTAAGCCTACCTGATGTGCCGTGGTACATGACTGATATTCTAAAGATTGTTACATGTCTCACTCAAATCATCAAAATCTAGCAATAAGCAAGTATTTATAGGAGCCTACTGTGTACTGGGCATTGTTTTAGGTTCTGAGTATGATGGCAACAATCTTTTATCCTCATAACAATTTTGGCTCATGACTCCTTAAAAGTTATTGAAACTATCTTCGTCATGGACATTATATGCTAAAGGAACTAATAACTCTGGCCATTTATATAACTTATTGATTGAGCAAAAAAACAAAAAAAACAAATAGACACGAGAAACTCCATCTTCCTTTGACCCTTAGCTTGCTGAATATGATGAGCAACTCAGAGAGAGGAAAGGTTCATTCACCTGAATTAAATGACAGAGTTCCTAATTTCATATCCTTGTTGAATATCTTTCATTTGTTCACCATCATTCCTTGTGCTTAAAAGCTGATTCCCCCAAGCCCCCTTTATTTCCTTTAGTACATTTGGAGTGAAAACTCTGAATGGATATTCTGTGGTTTTGATATTGCTTTTGGTTGTTTTGTTTTATTTCCATGGATGTTGTTCTCTTTCCTTTTTTTTTAAATTGTGTACATTATTTTTTCACTTGTGTTTCACCCTGTCCCTTTATTTATCTTTTTTGTTTCTTTTTTCACTACTATTGCCCATGATATCTGCAAACAAATAAGCTACTCTTTTTTTGTTTGTTTCTTTTTTTGTGAGAATGCTCCAAATGTCTCTCTTTTATTGGTTGATGATTTTTTCATTGATGATTAGAACTGCATCTTCAAGGAATGTCATCTTGGGTTCAATTTTGAATTCTTTTGCTCTTTAGAACATATCATTCTATTTCCTTCTGTAGTTTCTAGTGGGTGGGAAATAGTATTATAATCATTAAAATTACCTTACCTTTATATTTAAAGGTCTTTCCTCTGATGTCAAAGAAAATAAAATATTGTCATTAGAATTACTAAATTTAGCTACTAAGTGTCTTGGAATTTTCAGAAAAATGTGTTTATTTTTTTCATTTATTTTTTAGATATGAATGCATGTATCTATTTTTTTTCCAACAAGCAATATATGTATTATTTAATATGACACTTTGTTTTCTGTCTTCAGGCATTCTGGGCAGTTCTCTTTGATGATTTCTTACATTATTAAATTTAGTTTATTTTATCTCATTTACTTCTGAGAGCCCCATAATACTTAAGTTACATTTATGCATTCCGTATTTTAAGTCGTATTTTCTCAGGTCTTCATTTATTTTTCTTTGTCTTAAAATATTTGTTCAAATTTTGGTACCAGAGTAGACCATCTCCCTTATGTTTTAATATATCCCCTGTTGAATTATATGTCTGGTCTCAATGTTTTTAAGTGAATTTTCTTCCTTTTGTGATCTTGCTTTATTTCATTCTCCCCCCCACCCCCAATCTTATACTCCCTATTACTCACTTTTTGATTCCTTCCTCTTTGAAGGCAGATCTCTTATGACTAGAAATCAAAGTTGTCTAATTTTCTTTCCATTTGAGGGCAATCACTTTTCATAGACTTCAGTGGTTTAAAATTATAAGATAACATACTCATGTCCATTCTCTGCTTGTTCCTAACTGGACTAACTTGAGGATGTCATGCCACTTCCCTGTGTCTGTGATTTTATCAACTACAAAATGAAGATAATATGATAACATTTGTATTCCCTACTATACATGGGTGGTATAGAGTAAGAGCTTTGTAAAATATAAATCACTCTATGGAGAGAAAAAAATTGGAGATTATTTGGGAATGGTGTTAAAAATGGTATGTTGGGGGTTTTGGAGGGTCAAATTGTGAACATCTCCTTTTTTCTTGTTTTAGAATACCCTTTGAAAACCATATATTAATTTTCTATACACAAAGGTTGTTATGCAGTGGTTCTAAATAAACATTTCTTTGACATATTGATTGTTCCTAGAACAATATGCATTCAGTGATCAGTCAGATATTTCATTCTCCCAGCCAAACTCAAGGCTGCATCTTTCCCCTTTGGATGATATATGTGATCAACTAGTGTCTATACACAAAAACTAAATTGAATTTGAAACATAAATTCCATTTCTCATTTATCATTTCCATGATTTCATATAAATAAAACTGGGACTGTTTTATAATTGGCATAATATTCCAATTTTTTGAGAATTCCACAGTCCCCTTAATGTCCCTAAATAAACGCAATGAATATCATATTTCTTTAGTTAGAACCTCATAGTATCAGATGTTCCCATAAGCATAAAATTTTACATAATTGAAAAAAGATATTATTTAAAGACATCCAATATCCAATGATCTTGGAATTCAATTTTCCCTCTCTTTCACTAGTCATCCTAAAGGGTAAACAGAAGAAATGTAACTATGTTAGATCCCTGACAAAACAAAATGGCCATGCATATATAATCTAGCTAAGCCATCTTAGCCAAATCTGGTTAATTATACTAGAATCAAGCCAGCTATAATGTTCAGAAGGCAAATGTTTCAGAATCATAATGGTCAAAATTTTTTATGTACTAATCTGATAGTATACAGTGAAATTATCTCCCATTAAAGCATTCATGATGCAATTCAATCTATTGTATGTTTTCATATATCAATTTCAAGTTTTTACATTAAAAAATATGTTTACATGCCTTTATATGAATATAGTGCATGTGGTATAGTCATATGTATTTTCATACATGTTTATGTTTGAGAACACATTGTTATTACCAAGAATTAGAACCTTAGGATCAAATGTTAGCAATGAAAAGTAAATTCAAAGAGTCATATTGTAACTATCTCCAAATAAAAAGAATGACAGTTTCTAAAAACTGAATATATAACTATTTAAGTGGAAAGAAAATACTTTTCCTTGTTTTTAGGCCATTCATTGGTTTTCACATGAGCATATGAACTGTTAGGAATTCTTTAAATGCATTATGGTACTATAAATTTTATCTCAGTTTAATTTAAAGCTTTTAAATAAGAGAGATGGATAAAACTCCCCAATTGTATAAAAAATATGTCTTTCTGTAAATATATAAGTAGGATCCAATTAAGAATGCTGTTTTGTGGTATTAACAATGAACAAGGTAACATTTTCTGCTATACCATACTGTGGAAGAAAAAAAAAATTAGTGCATTTGTTTTTTATATTAATGAGTGCCACAATATTAGGAGAATAGAATGCTAGAGAAAAACATTATTTGGAATATTATTATGGTACTATGTGCTACAGCCATGCAAAGAGAATTTAAAATAAGTAGAGTGAGAAATAAAATTACACCTTATTTGACTTCTTTAGCTATGTATGATAAAAGTGATCCATCTCACTTTTTTTTTTCAAATTTATTCCTCATTCTCTGGTCTTTTCTACCTCTCTATGACATCCTTTTTTTTTCTACCCTGGAGATACTTCTGCCCTGAAGCCCTCTCTTCTAATTAGCGACTCCCTGGCCCAGACTGCCATTTCATGAAGAACTTGGGCTATGCTGTCTTTAATCCTGTCTAAAATCTTTAGTCTTCAGGCATTTCTGTTTCTTCCACAGTATCTCAGTTCCAGCACAATTTGCCCTTTCTTTTAGTTCCCTTCTATACATGCTCTCCCCCCATTAGAATTAAAGCTCTTACAGTTTGTGTGTGTGTGTGTGTGGTGTTCATATGTATATGTACAAATATATATGCATTTATGTATGTTTGTACTCATATATATTTGATTACATATGTATCTATGGTACTTAGCATAGTGCATGGCACATAGAGATAGAACCTAATCACTTTGTTCCTCTCTTCCAGGTGGCTCTCACTGGTAAAACTAGGATATTGACAGGCTTTATACTTACGTGATAACACTGTGGTATGGAACTAAGGAGATAATATGAAATAAGATACTGCACACAAAGTATTTTGCATATTTAGAGCATAACATAAGTTTTCATTGTAAGTGATAGTGTGGTATTAATGTTGCATGTTGCTCTACGGTAAGGAATGCTTTATCAAGACAATAGGTGTTCTACTCTTTCATGTTTTCCATTGTGTTCAGATTCCAATCAGATATGTCTCTCTGGTATACTTTATGTATCTATCACTGAATTGGATCTTTAAAAAAAAATGGTAAGAAAGAAAGAGATATTTCAGGGTGCATTAAGCTTGCAGTTTATTTAAGGAGATGGCATATATAATAGCATTGGAAAATAAGACAATATATATTGAAATATTCATTGTGGTGCATGAACTAAGATTGCATTTAAGTAAAACAAAAAAAGTGGCCTTGAGTTATCAAAGAATTCTGTAGTACAGGTGGGGCTTTGTTTTCCCTCTGAATGAGGTTCTTCATGAACACAATAGTCATTCAATAAATATTTTAAAAAAATAATTAAATTGTGTGGTAAGAAAAGAAGGGGCAAATCATTCGTGTCAGGAGGTAGGGAGGGAGCATGAACAAAATCATGGAGGTGGGGTAAATCAGTATGAGGCAAGTAGGCACTAAAGAAACCTACGCCACAAGAGAAAGTTCTTGTGAGGGGAAGGGAAAAGGACAGGGGGGAAAGGAGTCGGGACATAAGTTTGCATTCTTTTTATCAAATAGTCATTCATTTTCACTTTCATTTTACAAATAATAATTATGCTTCTTCTATCTGGAAGTCTAGGAATTATCACACACAGGAAAATCTCCTAGCAGTGAATTTACATGTCGAGTCCAAAATGTGCAGCAAATGATGTTAAATACGAGGGTAGATATAAGGAAAATTAGTATATGGCTCAAACTATGTACTTGCTACCTTTGTTTCTTTGAGAAACTGCCTCAACATCTCTGGGCTCTGGCTTTCTCCTTTGAAAAAAAGGAGTTCCAGTTTCCCCAAATCACCTTCTGTCTTTCCAGTGTACATACTATAAATGCCCCTGCCCTCATAGAGTTTATAATCTAGATGATTCAGCATCTCTGGGCTTCAACTTCCTCCACTGTAAAATGAGGTTTCAGTAGATGACCTCAACATCTTCCTCTAACACAGAAGATTGCATAACACAAATATGCCTGCTTCTAATCTAAAAGAGTGAGATAAGATATTTATATAGACGTAATATAATTTAAATAGAGTGTGAATTAGTGGATCCAAATTTACAAGAGTTCTGATGATGTGTAAACACATGTATGCCTGTATATAATAAGCTACATAGTCTACAAAGTGTGAGCCCATGGTTAAAAGTGAACCACAGGGGCGGCGAGGTGGCACAGTGAGAGCACCAGCCCTGGAGTCAGAAGGACCTAAGTTCGGATCCAGCCTCAGACACTTAACCCACACAAACAAACAAACAAACAAACAAACAAAAAACCTAGCTGTGTGACATTGGGCAAGTTACTTAACCCCAATAGCCCTCTAAAAAGCAAAAAAGAAAAAAGTGAATCACAGCTTAAAATGTGAACTTTTTTTCTCAGGGCCAGGAAATAAGAAAGAGAATCTTTTGTCTCTTCCAAGCCTGCAATGTATTTTGACTGGATTGTCATTTGTATAATAAAGAGCTACTTAGGGAGATATACATTTAACAGCATACTATTCCTACATATTACCTGGCTCTCTACAAGATTTCCTAAGATTTGTGTGCCCCATCATATTCCAAGTCTATTAGTAGAGCCTCCCCATTTTACAGAACAAATGCATCAGTTCCCCTTTGTATGTTCCTTTCAAAATTCTTTTTCATATTTTTAGTTCAGTAACTACATTACATTAATTTGAGAAAGTAGCACTCAAAGTGTCTAATCGATATGACAGGGCTCACTGTTGAAAAATGAAGTGAAAAAGAAATTACATCAATGTGCTTTTATGAAATTTAGTGATTGGATCCAAATTGTAGTTTTAATACAGCTTTCTTTCATCTGCTAATTGTAATATTTTCAATAATTAGTTACAATTGAGCCTGAAGGACTCAAATTTGGATTAAACCAGAAAGCTTTTATATGCACCAGACATAAACAATTATGAATGTCACCAGGATGTATAATCATTCAATGGTTTATTACATTTTTTAAAGGAATAATCTTAATTAGTGTAGCAATTACTGCTAAAGCATATTCTTTCCCCAGAAAAATTTCCTAGAAATAACTCCAACATGATTACATTCACATACATAATATAACTCTAGTGAATTATTTTATTCATAAGAAAATAAAAATAAATTACCGTGAACTTGTGCTTAGAATTTACCAATAATTTTAGTAAAATACACAGATCATTGCTCTGGATGGAAAGAAAACTATTAAGATTCTACTCTATGAACCTGGCTGAACCCAAATCCACGCATTTTTTTTTTATCATTACCACCAACTGATATTTTTCTTATTTTTAGTCATAACCACTTTCTGATTTTTTTTATTTACTTCAGAGAAATATCTTTAATATGATTCAAGGTTATTTGATAGAATTCAAATGCTTTTCCCCCCACTGATTGTCAGCTGTCTCTCCTAATACAAGAAGCCCTATCAATTTATGAACTTTGAGATAGTATGTAAATGCCCTTGTTATTCTTTTGGGTAAAACAAGGTGATTGCACTTCCTGGCATCTTGTGTTTCCTTTTAGCAATAAAAGTTATAAATATATGAACAGTTAAAATTGATATAGCCTTCTTTAAATGGACTTGTGTGTATTTCTTGGTAATGCATTTCCTATTGTGAAGTCCACAACTGCCTTCCTATATACATTCATACTTTGATAGACACAAGATTTCACTGAAGGTGTTTAATACTTCCATTAATGTAGATAATAACTCCTTTATGTGTTTATCCAGTGTGTTTTCAGTCAGACTCTAATAAGCCTTATATTAAGTATCTATTCAATGTGCTAGAGCATTTTTACTTGTTTCTTTAATATTTTGAGAAAATCACTGGTCCACTGTCACTACTCATCTCTTATCTCACTTTTCCTTATGTGAATTCTTATCTATTCACAGTTGCCCAAAATAATATTTTCCAAACCTTATTTTACATGCAATCACTGGCAGTAGGCCATCACCAACCTTCATACAATATGCTATTTTTTCTTCATTGCTCTTGGAGCCATTTTTATTTTTAAAGTTCTTGTGAGAATGTGAAGTTACATGACCGTCAGCCAAATGAATTATGGTCAAGAAAAATAATGGCATTTTAAGGGCATGAACTATCATGAATGATTTGTTTAAAATGGTTGAAAATATTCTCAAAATTCCCAAAGCAATCTGGTCCAATTTATATTCTTGTTTAACTTTAGTAAAACTTCATTGTCCATCTGTACCATTTATCCAAAATATAGCAGTTAAAAGCAGATCCAGATGCTTGCCTTAGGTAGATGAATATATGATTTTCTCTCCTTGACACTAGTAAAAGGACTTAAAATAATCACTTTCAGATTTCCATGAATGCCACTGAGGAAATTTGTTCATAGTCAGAGGTAATTAAGTACATTTGAAAGAATATCATATATGAAGTACAGGAACAAGTAAATGGCATGTCATTGGCATCAGTTTGAATCATACTCAATGAATGGCTAGAAGTTAATAACAATTTTGGAATAAGTTTTGGATAAATACCAGTCTAATGAGTTTGTACCCCCAAAGGAATATGTCATAAAGCATCTAAAATATTATTTTATGATAATTTTTTCAACAATAATAACATACATTTTTAAACATTCTATCTGAAATATAAAGGTAAACAGATGTTTTGGTTTGCAAATTCAGCAAGGGAAAAGAAAGGCAAAAAGTAAATATGGTCTTTTAACGTGAACTAGGCAAGTAATAAATTTCTTGTAAATAAAAGACTATTTATTGTTCCAATTTAAAGTATATGATCATTTTAGGATTAGTATAATGAGAGTATGGTGTCTTGGAATACAAGGATACAATTGAACTCTGGAGATTTAGAAGGAAAAAAAAGGTAGACAAGAAAGTGATATGTCATTTCAGTGTCATCTAACTCTTCATGACCTGATTTAGGCTTTTCTTGGCAAAGATACAGGAGTAGTTTACCATTTCCTTCTATAGCTCATTTTACAGATGAAGAAACTGAGGCAAGCAGTGACTTACCCAGGGTCACACAGCTAGTAAGTGTCTGAGGCTTGATTTGAATTCAGTTTTTCCTTATTACAGGCCCAGTGCTTTAAATGCTGAGCCATATATAGTTGCCCTATGACAGTATTTCTGAGCTTGGTCGTATAAAGAGAATTGTAGACCTTAGATAATTTAAACAGAGGCAAAGAACAGGCTTGAGGAAGGGAGCTCTGAATTAATCTTATATGATGTAGCTTCATTTAGGAAGGGGAGGATGATTTTGTTTCTGAGTGACAGTAGGGACTGGAATGAGATTATTTCTGGCAAAAATGAATTGTATTCTGTCCTATGTGAATTTGTTTTAAAAGGTGTTTTTTTTTTTTTTTAAGCAATTGGGGTTAAGTAACTTGCTCAAGGTTACATGGCTAGTCATTTGATTTATGCATGGGTGCTCGTTTTCTGAGGCCGGATCTGATCTCGGGTCATCCCAACTCCGAGGCAGGTGCTCTTACTCACTGCGCCACCTAGCCGCCCCTTTAGGGCAATCGGGGTTAAGTAACTTGCCCAAGGTTACACGGCTAGGTTTTTGTTTGTGCTGATTAAATGTCGGAGGCCGGCTCTGAACTCAGGACCTTCTGATTCCAGGGCCGGCGCTCAATTCACTGCGCCACCTAGCCGCCCCTAAAAGGTGTTTTAAAAAAAAAACAAACAACACAGTGATAAAAGCAAAATTAGCAAAAATAACCGTAAATATCAATGGGTCTAAAATAATTATAAAATGATAGAGAATTGCAAAATGGATTTAAAAGCCCATAAATTTATTGGATTCAAAATATGTAATAGAGAGAAATTATAATGAATTAAGCAAAGGGATTGGAATAAAATGGTTATTCTTCAACTCAACATGTCTATGCCCTTGAAAAGAGTAGCAAAAATGATTCAGAAAAGGAAAAAAGTAAAAATAGAATCTATCAGGAGACACAGGAAAGTAGCTACATCATTTTCAGCAGTCAGTATTCTATATACCCTCATCTTTTTTCATATCATTTAACTCACCCCCAAAAACCTTAGTTTTCACTACCATCATTATCTAACTAAAAATCTTTCAGCTTCTACATATTTGGAATTCTTTCCCCTCATCATAGGTTCATGCTATTATAATTTATTTTCTCCTTTAATATCTTGCTCAGCTTTTCAACTGGCACTCATTTTTTTTCCATATGCAGCCACAAAACATCCAGGGTCTAGATCTGGCATTTTAATGGCAAATAATAATCCTGGAGCATTTGGAAAAAAATAAAAAGTCTTGATCCTTTTTTTTTTTTTTTATGTTTTGGAGTTGTTATCAATTACTATGAGCTACCATCACATTCCATACAAAGCTATCCACCTTCCACAACAATCAATAAATCTACCAGTAAGTGTTTAGTAAGACGCTGCTAAGTGTCACCTAGTTTAGTAAGGTTACACAATGGGTAGAATGTCCTGCTGGAGTCTGGAAGACTAAATTTCCTTAGTTCAAATCTGATTTCAGACACTTTACTAGCTGTGGGACCCTGGGCAAGTCACTTAAAAGTGTAGATTCTTTATCTGTAAAATGAGCTACAGAGGGAAATGGCAAAGCACTCAAGGAAATTTGCCAAGAAAATCTCAAATGGGGTCATGTAGAGTCAGACATGACTGGAAACAACTGAGCAACTATCAGGTTCAGTGTTAGATTCTGCAGAGACAAATTAAATGAATGAAAAAATTCACACTGCCAAGAAGCTTGCATTCTAACAAAGGATATAATTAAATGGGGGCAGTTAAGTAACCCCTATGATATAGCCTTGAGTATGGAAGATATGAATTCAAATTTGGCCTCACATACTTACTAGCTCTGAGAGCTAGTAAGTCACCTTACATCAATTGGTATCATGTTTCTCATCTTTAAAATGGTAATAATAAAAGCAACTAACTCTCAGGAGTGTTTTGAGTATCAATTGTAATAGCTGTAAAGGGTTTAAAACAGTCCTTGTCACATTGTTTTTTTATTATATTATTAGTAGTAAACAGTTTCAAAATATATGCATGTTCATGTATGTGTACATTTATCACTTAGCATTCAACTCATGACCCTTTCCATAATAATTTAGGTCGGTGTTCAGTTAACCAATATGTTCGTGTTAACTAAGGTCATTCTGGAAATCTTTCCATTTGATAGAACTTATCGAAGTTTATGCTCTGGGGGCATCACCTTTAACAATTCAGGGTCATCTCCATGCTAAAATGAGGTACAGAAATAGAATGTCTATGGCTATTTTCTATGTATTATGAACAGTTATGGTTAATTTCCTCTTGTCTATTGTTTAGAGTGTTGTATTTGAAGAGGTTAAGATTAGAAGGGAAAATTAATTGACCCACAGGGTCAAATATTAATTCACGGTTGATATCTCAAGACTCATAGATAGTGGAAAAAAGGTCAAAGAATTACAAAATTGCAGAGTTGGAAAGGGACCCCAGAGCTATTCTAGCCCATAAATATAAAAGAATTCCCTCTATGACACACTCACCAGGTGGTCATTCAGCTTTTCTTTTTTTTTCCAGTAAGAACCCATTACTTTCCAAAGCAGCCCACTTTTGGATAGCTCAATCAATTACTAACAAATTTTCTTTCTGTATGTTAAGCCTCAATTTTTCTCTTTTTAACTTTCCCTCATCATTACTATTTCTTCCCTGAGCAGCTAAAATAAAATCTCAACATGTTTCCAATACGGTTCCTTCAACTGCTTTAAATCAGCTCTTATTCTTAACTAGCACTGCTTTCCCACTCATATTCTTCAGTCTGAGAATCCCCGGTTGCAATTTTCTAAAGTATGAATTTGAGTCCTTTTGTTGTCTAAGGGGCCCACCTTTGGATAGGAGGATAATGGGAGCAAAGTCTAGAAAATTTATCAGTGCTTGATGATTGTTTGAGAACTCTTTGTTTACAAAAGTTTAATTTTTAGGATCATGTAAGTAGCTGCTATGTAATGTCAGCTATTCAATGCCATATTTACTTGCTTAACTCTTTAGAATAAGGTAATTTTTTTTCAGGCCCTTATTTAGGTCTGGTCCTATGCCAGCATATTCACTTGTACAAATGACTGCATATATCTTTATGCACAGACAAATCCTTACCTCCCCCACTTTTCTTCAATGTGTCTACTGACTTGGTTTTTCAACACATTCAGATACAAAATACTATTTATAAGATCATAGAAACATTCAGTAAGCAATTATTCATTAAATGTCTACTATGTGTCAGACACTGTGCTAGGAATCAAGGATATAAAGGAAAAAAAATGAAAATGGTCTCGAGGCCTAAATTCTACAAGGGGATCATAGATTTAGAGGCAGAAAGTATAGTAGAGGCCATCTTGTCCAAGCACCCTCTTTATCTTATTCCATTCTATTTTATTTTTTGGTAGATGAGGGATCTGAGGTTTAGAAATGTCAAAGGATGTGTCCATTGTCACACAAGCAAGCAAGTACTATAGGTAGGATGTAAATATAGCATGTCATATCTCCTAATTCAAATAATTTCTTCAAAGATTTTCAGATACAGAGACAAGATTTTAAACCAGGGCCTTCTCCCTCTAATTTCAGTACTCTATCAACTAGGTCATTGTTTCAGGCAACTTATTTTTTATTGCGAATGATTCCAAAAGTTTGCAAGAGTCTTAGTTTCACTCTGTCCAGTATTCCTTCTGAATCCTGTCCTCTCTTTTTCAAAATATGTCTTTGGAAGAAATGACTTACATTAGTTGAGACTACTTCAAACTATTATTATTATTTTGCTTTTTGGAGGGGGGAAGGTAGGGCAACTGGGGTTAAGTGACCTGCCCAAGGTCACACAGCTAGTTTTTTTTTTATGGTAAGTGTCTGAGGCTGGATTTGAACTCAGGTCCTCCTGAGTCTAGGGCCAGTGCTCTATTCACTGCACCATCCCAGCTACCTCAAATTATTAATGGTTAACTGTGGGGAGCCAAAAAGGCCTTCAGAGCCAGGACTTCTGATAATTACCCTGATATCAGTGGACTTGAACAAGGAAGACCTCTTCGAGATGAGACTTTTCACTAAGTCAGCTCCGGAGTTCTTTTGATATGGGTTACACTTATAAGATGGTATTTGAGTTCTGAGGCAAACAGGCTCTGCCCCAAGGCATATCTGATTCTGCACTCAGGTATCTTTGGGTGGCCAGCTCTAAATGTGATGTCTTTTGAGGACTTCGATTCAGATTTGAAGTCTGCTCTCAATTGTATCCGTTTATGACTGTGGTTGCATTAGCAGATACCTGAGGCCTAGGTCAAAGGTCTTACCCTAAGACTTTAGTCTCCTAGATAACAAATCCTTATCAAATTATCTATTCTGTGCTACTTTCAGGATACAACAGACTAAGGTAATGATTAGAAAACTTGAGTCCCCTTCCTTTGTCTCTTTCTTCTATAAAAACTTTGTCCTGAGAATCAATAAATGGAGTTCATGGTTCTTCCTTGAACTACCCACATGGCCTGGTCATTTCTTATTCACATCTCCAGATCATGCTAAGTGCTGGACACTGAGCAGCCCATGGCAGTTAACCATGCTGCAGGTAGTCGAAAATGTTATAACTTCTCTTAAATTACATTCTCCTGTTTTGTTTACCAGTGCAGAGATGAAAATATGGACCAGGAATTGAATTCTGAAGGCATAAGGATTTGTCATCCCAGGTACAGCTGCATACTAGGAGGAATTCTGCAGTCACTGTTTGATAGTCTGTATCAGAAACCTGGCAGTGAAAGGCCAACTCATAAAATGAATTGCTAGATTCAGAAGAGACCTGTGCAGATCCCAGATCCTTTGACTTTATAGAGGATGTTGGTTTTATAAACAGAGAGATTAATCCTTTGGCCATGATTGCTAGGAAGTTAGGGGCCTAGGAATAGGAAGAATTCAAGGCTACTGATCCCTAATTTAGTGCATTTTCACTACATTAAACTGTTTCCCACTGATCTTCCTCACCTGCTGGCTCTGGCTTCCTTTAAATCCCAAATAAAAGTCCATCTTCTCCTGGAAATTTATGCCAGCACCTCTTAATTCTAGGGCCATCCCTATTTTCATCATTCCTTTTTTTTTTTTTTTTTTATGTAGTCTCTTTGGAAATATCTGTTTGCTTGTTGTTTCCAGCACTAAACTGCTGGCACTTAGAGGGCAGGGACCATAGGGACCATATTTTGCCTGTTTTTTTGTTTTTTTTTTTTGTATTTCCAGCACCAGGTACAGTGCTTGGCACACAGTTTGTTATTCAGTTATTTTTTAGTTGTGTCTGCCTCTTAATGGCCCCATTTAGTGATTTCTTGGCACAGATACTGGAATGGTTTGCTATTTACTTCTCCAGTTCATTTTACAGATGAGGAAATTGAGGGAAACAAAGGTTAAGTGACTTGCCCAGGATCACACACCTAGTAAGTGTCTGAGGACAGATTTGAACAAGGAAGATGAATCTTTCTGACTCCAGCCTGGCACTCTACCCCCGTGTCACCTGGCTGCCAGTTTCCCTTCACTTCTTTTATAAAGTCACAATTGCCCACTTGTAATCTTTCCATCCAAATTACTGAATTGTTTTATTTATATTTCTTTTTTTCTATTTGACTAATATTGAATAGAAGACTTCTCCAGTAATAGCTAAAAGAAAATGCCAAAGTATGATCAATCATTTCTAATGTTTTAATACAAATGTTCCTGCTTTCCACCAAACTTCATACGCCTTTTTATTTGAAACATACTATAAGTGCTTAAGAAGTGTTTTTTGGTTAAATATTCAGGCTATTATTTGTTTAAAAAAAAAAGAAGAAGAAGAAACAGGGAGCAGCTTCAAGTTTCACGTATTTCTCACATTTAATTAAGTATTAATAATTCCTCCTAACATTAAATTTTATTAAATGGATCTAGTCTCTTTACTAAAGTCTTACCCTCATTCTATTTCACTTAGACTTAAAATATAGGTCAAATTACTGTGCTCCCTATCAGCATACATTTGTTCAGGGGCAGAGAACCTGCAGTCTTGAGGCCACCTGTGGCCCTTTAGGTCCTCAAGTGTGGTCTTTATTCAAAGTGCTGTACTTGAGGACCTAGAGGGCCATATGTGTCCTCAAAGCTACAAATTCCCCACCCCTGCATTTGTTTTTCTAATTTTCACTGATGACATTCTCAAAAGTACCCAATCACCTCTCACATGTTTTCTTTTAAAATCTGAAGTTCATCTTGTAGTTACCTAAATGATTTGTTAGTTATTTGAAATATTTCTATTCAATCTCTTAAAAATATCATTACCTGATTTTAAAATTTATTCACCATATCCAGATGAAAAACCTCACACAGAACTGTGGGAATTTTTAATGATTATTATCACAATTTATATTTATATTAATTTATATCATTATCAGGCATAATTTGTGTATGCACATAGCATAAATTGTGATTTGGAGTTAAATATACATTTAAATATAACTTACACACGTTTTAGGTAATTAAAAAAAATCACTTGTATATTTAAAGCATTTTATATAGACTAGAATCTTTGTCTTTTTCCTCTATATTTGTACTGTTACTGGTACTGAATAGGCTGTCAGATACTACCTTCTTCAGCCACATCTTCTCATTAGTCTAGAAACATCCCAGAGAAGTAAATGAGCTCCCTAGAAGTGAGTATTGTTAGTCCTGGCACAAAGGAGAAGTAATTCTTTCACTCAGTTCCAGACTTGCTAAAGACAGCTCTTTATTTTCAAAATGAAGGGAGGAATTGAGACAATTATCCAGATCATTCAAGGGAGGAAAAAAAAAATTCCTGGATATTATAGGCCAAAATTTGTTGGCCTGGATTATCTCAGTAATTGTCTTAAATCTCCATTGTAAACTTGACTCAAATGTCCTTTAAATTAATGCTGCTCTTTTCAAGCTTTTCCTTCTATTTGTTCAGAGAAAATATCAAGATCATCCTTAATTGATTTTTTATTAGAGTTTTCAGGGTCTTTTAGGAAGTCCACTTCTGCTAAAACAAAGAGGGTACCTGTCAGGTCAAAGGAATCCTTTGCTTCCTAATTATTTTTTTACCCTGAAGACATTTCTCATACAAGGTCTTTCTTTGCCAACTTAGAGCTCTTATTTCTCAGGGTTCCCCTCCCCTCATCTTAGATTCTCTTGAGACGTGAACTTCTGACAAAACAGTAACTTTATGATACTAGAAATTATATGAATTTCTCATTATTTTGGTTTTTTTCCTTTACTACTTTTATAAAGTTATAATTACCTGCTTGTATCTTTCCATACAGTTTACTGAAGTGTTTTATTTATATTTCTTTTGTTTTCTATTTGGCTAATTATGAATAGAAGACTTCTCCAGTTAAATGACTAAAAGAAAATACCAAAGTATTATCAATCATTTCTAATGTCTTAAATACAAATGGTCCTGTTTTCCATTTGTTATAGACCTAACTTCATACACGTTTTATTTGAAACATTCTATAAGCTGTGAAATGTTCACCTTGTCTGTGACCTGACCACACTTATATTTAGAAGAAAATGATTTTAAAGAAACTTTGGCATAGGCATGATTCTGCAGTTTGTCTGATTCAATTGTGATTCTAAGCAAAGTTGAGAAAGATGTTCAAATGGGAAAGTAGCAAGCTGATCTGGACTCAGTCTCTGCATACATACTGCATGCCTCAGAAGAGTATTTCAACTTTACAATTCTATCTATCCTACTCCTTAGGACAGCATTGTCTACCTGTCTGATATTTCTATGCCATTTCAAACTTCCTTTAGGAGAAAGCTAAGTTTGACTATCTTTCCAAATCAGCATGGTTCTGAAACTAGTCTGTTCATAGAATTATTGCATAATTATAGAAATGTTACTGAAAGAGTAAGCACAGTTTCTGGCTAAACCGTTAGCTGTGGCTAAAAAGGACCCACTTGGAATTGCGATGTCATGCCTCATTTGCTGTGTAATAACTACTTTTTTCTACATAATGGATGAACAATATTCTAATTTTAAACAAAAAAAACTTTCCCAAGCATTTTACCCTTAAAAAGGTACAAAATAATTCATATAATTATATAAGCCTAAAGAAAGAAAAAAGAAAAGATTAAAAAAAAGAAAAATGTATTATTAATATTATTGTTTGGATGTTTTATTCATCACTTATACTATTAATATTTTAATTTTTAAGAAACTAAATATACAAAGAGATTTTAATGAAAACACTAAATGGAACTACTGATATTAACTACTATAAATTAAAGAAGACTAAACCAGGTTACCCTTTTACCTCATTTGTTTGAAAGTGCATTCACCATGACGTGTAGGCACGGTCAGCAGCAGAGGGAACTTCTTAAATCAAACCCTTGAGAATTTTGTCCTCACATTAGCTAGTTTTACACTAAAAAATAAAGTAAAATTGTTGTTATATTTTAATAGCAGTGCTGTACTCCCTCTCTGTTTTCTTTCCATTCTTTTGTCTATAAATACACATTTTCAAAGATAACTTGGTGTTGTTATTTAGTCTTTTCAGTCATGTTTGACTCATTGTGAACCTATTTGGGGTTTTCTTGGCAAAGATACTGGCATGGTATTTCATTTCCTTCTCTAGTTGAGGAACTGAGGAAAACAGGATTAAGTGACTTTTCTAGGATCACACAACTAGTAAGTGTCTGAGGCCAGATTTGAATTCAGGAAGATGAGTTTTCCTGACTCCAAGTCCAGTACTCTAAGCACTATGCCACTTAGATGCTCTAAAGGTAATTTAAGCCAAAGCTATTACAGCCATTTTTACCAAATGGTCTAGTTCTAGAATGTTGGCCCTGAAGTCAGAGAGACTCATTTTCCTGAGTTCAAATATGGCCTTACACTCTTTACTAGCTGTGTGACCTTGGACAAATCACTTAACCATATTGCCTTAGTTTCCTCATTGGTAAAATAATCTCAAGAAGGAAATGACAAACACTCCAGTATCTTTACCAAGAACACACTAAATGGGGTCACAAAGAATAAGCTATGACTGAAATTACCAAATTATAACAACAACTATTAAATATGTATTAGTCCATATTAATTGGTAATTAGGTAGTTTTTTAAATAGGAAAAAAATTATTGTTCACATAAGGTCTCATTACATAAAGAGAGAGTAAAAAAGATAAATTTTGATTACCTTTTTAAGTAAAGAGATAATCAGAATTAATCTTTTTCAGTTGTTGAATTAGACTTCAGTAGAATGTAAGCTATTTGAAGGGTCATTTTGTGTTTGTGTTGATTTTTTCCCCCTTATCTGTGACAATGCTTTGGATTTGATGGGCACTTAATATGTTTTGTTATTGTTGCTTGAATTGCAAAACAGAGCAATTAATCTAAGCACAAAGGTAATTTGTCTGATTTTTTATTTTAAAGCATACTTTATATTTGACTTAAGATGACAGCAAGAGACTTGGAGTTAGGTTCACCTGAAATATTTTATTCTACAAAATCTATGCGTTTAAGATGAGAAAATTAAGACTGAGATGTCACAAGGTTTTCCCAAAGTTACAGAGATATTGAAAAGTCTTAAATAGCAAGTTTATGTCTTTACTTTCAGTCCAAAATTCTTTCCACTGGACTAGGTGAATATATCTAATAAGGACCAGTACATTTATTCATAACAGTTTTCCAAGAAATTAGTAGCAGATAGGTAAGTAAATAACTACTTATAGGTTTTCTGGGCAAGACTCAAGTCATGCAGATAGGCTACAAAATTGGGCTGATCCAACTAGAATATTTCATTCTTGTGTAATTTGCCTATGGTTGGTTATCTACAAGGTACTCCTACTCCATGTTTTATTGTATAATATTCATATTACTTGCATGGACATCTATATAGAAGTTGGTCATAGTAGCCAACTGCTATAACCCAATGCTCTTGACTTTTCTAGTTTCTTGGCCCCACTTCCAGTTCCTTTAAAATACTTTTCCCATAAAAAAAATTAAAATAAACACACACACACACACACACACACACACACACACACACACACATACACATACACTTTGGGATTTGCTATGGTTGAAGGAAGCCAACTTTTTTCTTCATATCAAGCTTTGGAGTGAGAAGGGGAGAGGTATTGGAGTATAAAATTCAAATACAAACATTATTCCCTCAAGGATATGATTCATGTATTGGACCCATATTGCCTTTTGCCTGATCTAATAGTTACAGGTCATAGCTAATAACTACTGTATACACAAATAATATCAGATTGATAAGTCAGAAACCTTTTCTCTCCACAAAATCAATAGTAATTTAGCTGCTTGCTGATGGTATTGCCTGGAGCATGTTAAGTACCTTACTTAAGAAAGCATAATACAAAGGTTCTTAACCTGGGGTTCATGGAAGGCCAAAGAATCTGTTAAAAGATTTCTAGAGGGGAATTGTAAAATTAGATGGATAAAAATGTACATCTTTATTTTCACTAACATCTAACTGAAAGTTAATAATTTCTTTCATTATGAATTAACACAAAATAAAAACATTTTACTGCAAAGGGGTCAATAGGCTACACCAGACTGTTAAGGTATCCAAGATAACAATAAAAGTTAAGAATTCTTGGTCAATTACCTTGCCTTGTATCAAGGTTTTTTTTTTTTTTTTTTTTTTTTTTTGTTTTAAGCCTTTGCCATATACCTTGAGGTATACACTGTCAAAAGAAAATATATGAGTATCATTTAAGACTCAAATAATGAATTGTATCTTCAGAGGACTTTTTATTCCTTTAATTAGTCATTGTGGCTGTGGCTGTAGACAAAAAGTTAAAGAGAACTGAATAGAATGCCTGGTCTGGAGTCAGGAAGATACATCTTCCCGAGTTCAAATTTGATCTCATGTTCTTGCTAGTTGTATGACTCTGGGCAAGTCACTCAACCAATACTTGCCTTAATTTCCTCATTTCTAAAATGAGTTAGAGAAGGAAATGACAAATCAATTCAGTATCTTTGATAAGAAATCCCCTAATGGGTCATAAAGAGTTAGGCACAACTGAAACAACTCAACAACAACAATAAATAAGATACTTGCAAACTAAGTAGAGGGAAAACAGTCTTCTTGGGTCACTGTAAATGGTTCCCACCAGGATAACATAGTGAAGCAAAGTTTAACCGTTAGATTCTAACATGAGAAGAACCTAATGATGAAACTTCCAGGAGCCAAGACAGTGGAGTAAGCAGTAAATAGCCATAACTCTCCCATATTCACCTCCAAACAAGAATAGCATAGCTCCCAAAACAAATCCTGGAACAGCAGAACCAGTAAAGAAGATACAGAAAAACAATCTTTTTAGCCCAAGAAACTTGGAACACCAGCTGGAAAAGTTTTTCTCAGTCAGGAAAAAGGGGAGCACAGTCCAAGATGGGAAGCATCCTACCAAGCCAGGAGCAAGCTCCACCTCAGTAAATCAGTGGTAGATCCCGAGCCCCAGTGCAGTGGAGCAGGCAGACACCAACATCAGGAGCCCTCAAGGGCTGCAGCATAGCCAGCAGAATGGGCAGAATCCAGCTCTGAGGACCAACACATGCTCTAACATAGCCCTAGGCAAACCATCAGCCTCTAGCAGCCAGACCACAAAAAGCTTCAATGTAGTCCTGGGAAATGCAGAAACACCCCTTCCTAGGCTCAGCACACATGAGACACAACGTATAGGACCCCAGCTCAATACTTGATAAGTTGGCAGACCCTTACTGCATCCAGTAAACCCAAATACCCTTACCCCTCACCCAACCCTCTCAACACAATACCAGACATGAGGGTCCCTCAGGAGCCTCCGAGCAATATTGGTGCAGCACCAGGTAAATAGCCTAGGCCTGCAACACCTGGGCACAGGAAACTTGAGACAATGCTCCTTCCATGCCACGAACAGAACTCAAATTTAAAAGAAAGGGGAAAAATAGCCAAAAAAGATGAGGAAAAACAACAACCACAACAAAAAGGAACTGATCATAGAAAGTTAATATCATGACAAGGAAGATCAAGACACAAACTCAAAAGAGGAAGACAATGTCAAAACACCCATGGGCAAAATCCCAAAGAAAAAAGGGAAGTCATCTCATGCCCAGAAAGAACTAATGCGAGAGCTCAAAAAGGAGCTTAAGAATAATATCAGAGAGGTAAAAGAAAAATTGGGAAAAGAAATGAGAGTGATAGAAGAGAATTGTAAGGGGAAAAAAAGAGTCAATAGCCTGGAAAAAGAAAAAGAAAATAATTCTTAAAAAGCATAATTGACCAAATGGGAAAAAAAAAAAAGATAAAAAAAATCCACAAAAGAAAACAATTTAAAAAGTAAAATTAGAAGAAAAAATAGAAAAGAAGTATGAAAGCTAACTTAGGAAAACAAAACCTTAAAAGTTAAAATTGCACAAGTAGAAACTGATGACTCTATGACACATTAAGAATCAAATTCCAAAAAATGGAAAAATAATAGAAGAAAATGTAAACTACCTAAATGAAAAAAAAAAAAAAACTGACCAAGAAAATAGATCCAGGAGAGACAATGTCAGAAATATTGGACTACCTAAAACCCAAAAGTGAAAGGAGAACCTGGACAACATCTTTCAAAAATTACCAAGGAAAACTGCCTGGATATCCTAGAACTAGAGGGCAAAAAAATGGGCATCGACAGAATCTAGCAATAATATCAGGAAAGAGATCCCAAAATGAAAACTCTGAGGAGCATTATAGACAAATTCCAGAAGCATCAGGTCAATGAAAAAATACTGCAAGTGGCCAGAAAGCAATAATTCACACATTGGGGATTCACAATCAGGATTATACAGAATTTAGCATGTGCAACATTAAATGATCAGAAGTCATGGAACATGATATTCCTGAAGGCAAAGGAACAACAAGTAAGAATTACCAACTAGCTATATTGAGCATACTATTTCAAAGAAAAAAATATTCATTCAATGAAATAAAGTTTCAAACATTCATAAAGAGTAGTCCAGAACTGGATAAAAAAAAATGAAATGATCTCCAGTATCAAGAACCAAGAGAAGCCTAAAAAGATAAAAAGTGTAAAAGAAAACCATAAGAGATTGAATGTAGCTGAATTGTTTACATTCCTACATGTAAAGATGGTAGATGGAGTTCTTAAAAATTTTACCACTAATAGTACAGGGATAGAGAATATACATAGACAGAGGGTACAGATATAAGGTGAATTTGAGAGAATGACATTTAAAAAATTAAGGGATGAGAAAGAGAAGTGCATTAGGTGTACAAGGAAGGGAGTAAATTATTTCACACAGAGAGTTACAAAAATCTATTACAATGGAGAGGAAGCTGGGAGAATGGGTGATGGGAATCACTTGAATTTTATTTTCCATCAGTATTGGCTCAAAGAGGGAACACACACAATCCATTCAATATGGAAATCTATCTTACAGGATAGGAAAGGAGGAGGGGAAGAGATTTAGCAAAGGTGGGGAGAGAGGAACTGAAAGAAGAGAGGGCAGAACAGGGAATGCAAAACACTGGTGAGGAGGGAAAGGGTGAAAGGAAAAAGCGAACAAACAGGAGAAAAAATAGGATGGAGGAAATACACAGTTAGTAATCATAACTTGTGAACGTGGATAGGATGAATTGTTCCATAAATAGGAAGCAGATAGGGGAGGCTAGGTTGTGCAGTGAATAGAGCTCCTACCCTGGAGTCAGGACGAATTGAGTTCAAATCCAGCTTCTGATACTCAACACTTACTAGCTGTGTGACCTTGGGCATGTCACTTAACCCCAATTGCCCTGCCTTCTGTCCTCCAAAAAAAAAAAAAAGCAAAAAAAAAAAAATAGGAAGCAGATAGCAGAGTAAATAAAAATTAGAATCCTACAATGTTTTGTTTAAATGAAACACACTTGAAATAGAGACATACACAGAGTAAAGCAAAGGGGCTGGAGCAGAATCTATTATGCTTAAGCTACCAGGGGTAGCAATCCAGATCTCAGAAAAAAAAAAAAAAAGACCTAATTCCCAAGATATGCTGAGATAAAGAAGGAAACTAAATCTTGCTAAAAGGTACCATAGACAATAAAGTGATATCAATATCAAACATATATGCACCAAGTGGTATAGAATCCAAATTCTTAAAGAAGTTAAGTGACTTACACGTTCAGTACCAAAAAAAAAAAAAAGATAGAGAGCATTATGAAATACAAAATAAATAATTTTGATTATATTAATTTAAAACAATTTTGCACAAAGAAAACCAAAGCAACCAAGATTAGAAGGAATGAAGAAACATGGGAAGCAATCTTTCTAGCAAGTGTCTCTGATAAAGGCCTCATTTCTCAAATGTATAAAGAATTGTGTCAAAATTATCAGAATACAAGCCATTCCCCAATTGATAAATAGTCAAAGGATATGAAAAGATTGTTTTCAGATGAAGAAATAAAAGCTATCTAAAGGTATATGAAAAAAAATGTTCTAATAAACTGTTGATTAGAGAAATGCAAATCAAAATAACTCTGAGGTAATACCTCACACCTATCAGATTTGCTAGTATGACAAATAAAAGAAAAATTATAACTATTGGAGAGAATGTAGGGAAATTGGGATACTAATGCACTGTTGGTAGAATTAAGGACTGATCCAACAATTGGAGCTATGCTGAAAGGGCAACAAAACTGTGCATATCCTTTGATCCAGCAACACCCCTACTATGTCTGGATCTCAAAGAGATCATGAAAAATGGAAAAAGGCCTTACATATGCAAAAATATTTTTTAGCAGCTAGATCACTGGCTCAAGTGGTGGTTCTTATAGCTGGAGTTGTCCATCCAGTTCCCCTGGCAGTGCTAAGGCACTTGGGGAGGGGAGGGAGTCTTGCTGTTGGCACTTGCCTGCTCCACCACCCTGGGGCTCAGGATCTCCCACTGGTTTACTGAGGTGGGGCTTTCCAGGCTGCCTCCTGTCCTGTACTGTTCCCCTTCCAGACAGAGAGGGACCTTTCCTAATTCCCCGAACCTCCTGAGCTAAGAGAGCTGCACTCTGTCTTTCTGTTGGCTCTGCTGTTCCATGTTTTATGGTGATGTTTTCTGGGTTTTTAGAAATCAATAAGGCGGGGGCGGCTAGGTGGCGCAGTGAGTAGAGTTCTGGCCCTGGAGTCAGGAGGATCTGAGTTCAAATAGAACCTCAGACACTTAAGACTTACTAGCCGTGTGACCTTGGGCAAGTCACTTAACCCCAATTGCCCTCCCAAAAGCAAAAAAAAAAAAAAAATCAATAAGGGAGAGTGAAAATAGCTTACTGCTTACTCTGTCATCTTAGCTCCCAGAAGTTATTATTCTAAATTGCCTATTATTTTAGGAAGAGGGGAGGGGTAAGGGCAAGGGAAATATTTGGAATTCAAAATCTTATAAAAAAATAAATGCTGAAACATGTCTTGACATGTAACTGGGAAAAATACTATTAAAAAGAAAAGAATCTAATGATGTCTATATGCTTTCAGGAACTCTTCTTCAACTGGTCTAGGAATGTTTTCTATAAATTCCATGTATATAGTCATTTTATCTTTTCTTTTGTTACTCCATCAAATCTTCTTTAAAATAGTTAATGCTGTGCCTTTGCATATCTCTGACTTAAGATGCCCTTTAGCCAATTCATTTTGACCTTGAACTCACTAAGCTGATTATTGCAGGCATGGTTTCCTGCTTCACTCTCAAAGAGGTTGGTGATTGGCATGTCATCAGAAAGTGGCTTGCTCAGAAAGTCCCCAAATACAACAAAACTATTTGTAATAGTACTTAAAAAATATATATATTAGCAAAGACCTGTAAAGCATTAAGATGTTTAGGTGTGGCTAGGTGGCACAGTGAATAGAGCACAGGCCCTGGAATCAGGAGGATCTGAGTTCAAATAGAACCTCAGACACTTAAGACTTACTAGCCGTGTGACCTTGGGCAAGTCACTTAACCCCAATTGCCCTCCCAAAAGCAAAAAAAAAACAAAAGAAATAAAATGCTCATTCATTGGAGAATGGCTAAATGATTATGATATGTGAATGTATCAAAATATTATTGTTCCATAAGAGACATATACAAAGAATACAGAAAAGTATGAGAAGATTAACGTGAAATGATACAGAGTGAAGTAAGCAAAAGTAGAAAAATAATACATAAAATGACTACAGCAGTGTAAATGGATACCCTCTTCCTCATGAAAAGAGGAACCAACACTGGGAAGATGGTACAGTGGATAATTCACTGTGACTGGAGTCACCATGACATGAGTTCAAGTCTCAGTCTCGGGCAAGTCACTTCTATCTGCTTCAGTTTTTTTTTTTTAAAGCAATTGGGGTTAAGTAACTTGCTCAAGGTTACACAGCTAGTCATTATTTATGCGTGGGTGCTCATTTTCTGAGGCTGGATCTGATCTCGGGTCATCCCAACTCTGAGGCCGGCACTCTTACTCACTGCGCCACCTAGCTGCCCCTTTAGGGCAATTGGGGTTAAGTAACTTGCCCAAGGTTACATGGCTAGGTTTTTGTTTGTGTGGATTAAGTGTCTGAGGCTGGCTCAGAAATCAGGTCCTTCTGACTCCAGGGCCGGCGCTCTATTCACTGCGCCACCCACCACCCCATCTGCTTCAGTTTTGTCATTTGTAGAATGGGCTAATAATACTACCTACCTTCCAGGCATGTTATCAGGGTGAAATGAAATTATGGTTGTGAAGCACTTTGCAAGTTTTAAAGCACTATGTAAATGATAGCCCTTTTTTTTTAAAGCTTTTTCCCAAGCTTGTTTAGAACTAACAAAATGTATCCTTTTTTTTTTGCAAAGCTTGAGGACCATAAGTACATGGAATACCATAAATTGCATAAAAAACTTTTGGGATACCCAATTTACCATTAAAAAATGAAATATTCTTTTATTGTGAATTTTTTTTTTTATGAACTTTAGTTTATTCTAACTCCAGCTGTGGCCAGCACAGTTGGTGGGCTAACAAAGTGGTGAGAATAAGAGACAGGGTTGTAATCAATAGTCTGTTTATTACAGGACCATTTCATACAGAGCCAAAGAAGCATGGAGTTCACAGAGTTTTTATGCTCCCCAAAAGAATGTAGACAATGTAGAAAGATCCTACATCAAAGGAATGCAGATAATGTAGAAGGAGCTTCCCTTAATCCTGTTTACTTTTTACCCTTGCTTAAGGTTAGGTATTATTCTAGGACCAGATCCAGAGGCATAAAACAAAAAGGATTACATGCCCTCTTAATTATCTGCCCTGTAACCTTTGAAGGAAACTGTATAGGACAGGGGAGCGAGGTCAAGGGACCCCAAAACATTCCCTTCATAATACACCCCATTGCTTGTCTGCCCTGTAGCCTTTCAGACAATAATATATGGGAGGGGAACATTTCATTGGTGAAGCCATGAGACTTCTGAAAGTTCATTTCACCAGCTATAATTTTTTCCTGAGGAGAACTATTAAGCTTCTGTCTGGGCTTGCTGTCCTCAGCTGCTTGGTGGCTCATTACTTTTGCCTGCTGTAGTAGTACCAACTGCCTTGAGGATTTGGATAATCAGACTTTGGCAGGAAATTTTGTCACTTTAAGCATCAAAAATTGTTTAATTGCACAAAACTAACATTAATTACTCTAACTTATCTATTCCTGTGTCATGCTGATCCTATTTCTATGAAGCATAGTTTCCATTTTCACTTACACATATAAAGCCTCTTGATCTTTACTCCTCTTATAAATAATCAGAAAAGAGCAACAACCACAAAATGCCCTTCTAAACCTATGATTCCTAACTTGTGAATTTAAGACTTCTTTGAAACTAATTTTGCATGAATAAAAAGTTGTGCATAAAAATTACATGAACCCTTAAACCTTGTCATCATCATCACCACCACCACTCTCATTATATTCTCTAAGTCTTTTGAAGCTACTATAACAATTCTTTTTAATATTTAAAAGTATAATCTGAACATCCAAAAAATAATTATATAAACACTTGGATTATCTGTTTCCTGGATGCACTTAGATGGACATTCATTGGGTTTTATCCATTAGTAAATGTACCATCAACAGACTCTACAAATAGACAATGATTTAGGCCAACACTTCAGTTGAGGGAAGAGAGTGGGCTTCACACATGCAGTTGTGATTTTATACAGACTCCATACAAAATTTATTGATTATATAAAAGGTCTATAATTTTAACACAAATTTCTCTGTTAATTCTGCATATCTATGGATGATGGTATTTCACAATCTCCAGAGAATTAACATTTCCAGTAAGCCAAAGATCAATAATATAATGGGCTATAATATATTATAAAGAATTATACATCATGTAATTCATATCACCAGTGATATAAAAGAAAAAGGAATGGGCCAATCATGTGTCAAGGGCAAGATGGCTGGCATACATTCATTCCATTGATCTAATGGAAAGCTGTAGTCATATTAGGAGGTTCCCTCTGCACCCTTCCCCTGTGAAGAATTTATAGGAGGATATAGAAGTCACATAATCTGAAAAAATATAGATGGGTAATGATCTGTATCACTGGAGGAAGGACATACCTCAATATTGTTAGGGAATTATGAAACCACATGTATAGAAATTCATGCTTTCCTCAAATTCATTATGAATTATTATTGTTCAGATATTACAAGTGAGATATATAGATATAGATAAATACAGAAAAACATAGAGACAGAGGAACAGAGAGATATAGAGGATGGGGTAGAGCTTTCTTTGGTGGCCATCCTCTCTATTGGGATCAAGCTATATCTGTATATGAATAAGACTAGTCCTAATAGTAATCAACTGAGTTTCATAGTCCTCATTCTCATCCTACCTGCCTGACTACTGCTCTGTCTTCTTTGGTGGAGCTTTATCTGTTGACCATGGATATCTTTTAAGGCTCTATCCTGGGCCTCTCTCCTTTTCCCTCTAGAGTATTTCACTTAGTGATTTTGTCAGTTCTCTTTAATTTCATGATCATCCTAATACAAATGATTCTTAGACTTATTGTTCCAGATTTTGCCTCTTTTGACTTTCTGTTTCATGTTTCCAACTGACTATTAGATATCTCAAATTAAATATTGTGTAAGCATTTTATTCTCAGAACATCAAAAAGTGATGTCACCCCCTAAAAAACCCGAACATTCCACCCTTCCTAATCCACTTTTTACTACCCACGGTATCAGTATGTTCCAAGTCACTAAGGTTCACTTACGTGTTATCCTCAACACTACACACTCCCACACCCATATCAAATTATTTGCTAAGTCCTGACATTTCTACCTTCTTTTCTCCTTCTCTCTTCTGCCACTTCCACAATCCTACTATAGGACCTCATCATCTTATGATTAGACAACTGCAATATCTTGCTGGTTGTTCTTCCTGACTTAAGCCTTTCCCTCTCCCAAAACATCTTTCCACTGAGATGTCAAGTTGATCATCTTAAAACACAGGTCTGACATTTTTTCATTTCTCACCTGGCAGCACTTAATATGGGGCTTTTTTTGACAGACTTCTCTACCATGCCCCAAGAAAGTCAATATTGGGATAACCTAATCATCCTATAAGATTTCATCAACTCTAATACTCTGCCTCATTACTACGCTATCCATCTCTGATTACAGGGTGTGGCCATGAACTTCAAAATTTCATTTAAGGAAAGAGCTCAGCTAATACATCTCATTTCTCACCTGGCTGAACTATTTTGGGACTTCTCTGAATGACTTTTCCACCATGCCCCCACATTGGGAACCTTTTTATTATCCCTTCTGCCATGCCTTTCATCTTCCTTTTGTTAATGTCTCCCTCATTATGTTATAAGAACCTTTATGGTAAAAACTGTCTTTCTCTTTTTTAATATTTGCATCCCCAAAGTATAACAGAGTACCTGGCACATAATAGGTGTTTAATAAATAAATAAATTTATTGACTGCCTATGTTATCCCTATATTTAGTCTTCTCCAGTGTTTCCCTATTGCCTCCAGGATCAAATATAAAGGTTTGGCTTATAATGCCGTCTCTAACCTGCTCTCTTTCTACCTTTATAGTCATTTTAAAACATATGTCCTCCTAAGCAGAAAATTGGGAAAGAATTTTTATAAGCAGTGTCTCTGAAAAAGGTCTCATTACTAAAATATATAGAGAACTGAGTCAAATTCATAAGAATACAAGTCATTCCCCAACTGATAAATGGTCAAAGGATATGAACAGGAAGTTTTCATGGGAAGAAATTAAAGCTATATATAGTCACATGAAAAAATGCTCTAAATCATTATTGGTTAGAGAAATGCAAATAAAAATGACTTTTAGTTACCACATCACATCTATCAGATTGACTAACATGAAAAGACAGGAAAATTATAAATGCTGGAGAAGATGTGGGAAAATTGGAACACTAAAGCATTGTTGGTGGAGTTGCAAACTGATCCAACCATTCTGGAGAGCAATTTGTAACTATACCCCAAAAGCTATAAAAATGTGTATACCCTTTGACCCAGCAATGCCACTTCTATGGCTGTATTCCAACAAGATCATAAAAATGGGGAAAGGACCCACATGTACAAAAATATTTATAGCAACTCTTTATGGTCACCAAGAACTGAAAATTGAGGGAATGTCCATCACCAGTCAAATGGCTGAGCAAGTTTTGGTATACGAATTAATGTAATACTATTGTGCTATAACAAAATGGTGAGCAGGTAGACCAGAAAAAAAAAAAAAACTGGGAAAGACTTATATGAACTGATGCTGAGTGAAGTGAGCAGAACCAGGAGAACACTGTACACAGCAAAGTCCACAGTGTGTGATGAACAACTTTCATAGACTTAGCCTTTTTCAGCAACAAGAGGACCTAAAATAACTCCAAAAGACTCATTTTAGAAAATACCATTCACATCCAAAAAAAGAAATATGGAGTCTGAATGCAGATCAAAGCATACTATTTGCTCTCTCTCTTTTTTAATGTCTTTCTCATGGTTCCTCTCATATGTTCTAATTCTTCTATACAATGTTACTAATGTGAAAATGTTTAGTAAGAATGTATTAGTAGAACCTCTATCAGGTTGCATACAATCTGGGAGAGGGGAAGGTGGAGGGAAGCAGAGAAAATTTAAAACTTATGGAAGTGAATGTTGCAAACTAAAAAGAAATTGATTTGCAAAAAAGATAAAGAAAATTATACCCTTCTACATAATCTGAGATCCAGTGACACTGGACCCCTTTCTTTGCTTTGCCCAAAACATTCTTCCAGACTCTTTTCGTTTTCACGGCTGTCCTCCATGTGTGCAACCTGTGGTTGTTGTTTGTTGTTGTTGTTCTTGTAGTTGTTGCTGCTGCTTTTCTTCCATGTAGCTACCCGACCTCCTTCAATTCCTAGTTAGAATCCTACACACACGTATACATATATTTACACACTTACAGACACACATATGTAGTTGTTTCCATATTGACTCTTTCTACCCATTAAACTGTGAGGTCTTTCAGAACAGTGTCTATCTTTTAACCTTCATGAACATAGTGCAGGCATTTTTGCAGTAATAATTGACATTATAACTGCATTAGTTTTTCTTTTCTTTTTATTTTATTTTATTTTAATTTTTTTTTGCTTTTTGAAGGGCAATTGGGGTTAAGTAACTTGCCCAAAGTCACACGGATAGGTTTTTGTCTGTGTGGGTTAAGTGTCTGAGGCTGGATCCGAACTCAGGTTCTTCTGACTCTGGGGCCAGTGCTCTACTCACTGCACCACCTAGCCACCCCTTAGTTTTTCTTTTCTTCAGCTAGAAGGATTGCAATAAGATTTAACAGTTTAAATCAGTGAGGCAGAATGAAGACTTAAGAATTTACTATGACTTGTTTTGGAAATGGAAATTTTTGAGAACAGAATGAGTCAATGCTAATAAAATGTTAAGTGAACTTCACAAAGGGAATAGAGATAACGAAGACTTTGTATGAGGTCATCAGTCCCAGTTGCCAGTTTCAACCAGTTAATTTAGTGAATCACCAAATTATCAACTAAACATTTCATTGTCATTGATCAAAACACATGCTACAAAGATTAGATATATAAAATGTTCTTAATATCCAACTTCTCTGCAACATTTGGTCATTGCTTTTCCCCTTGTAAAAGAAAGCATATCTCAGTATTCTTAAGATTTGAACATAGTACAGATACAGTGCAAATAGTTATGAGTTTTGCCACGAATCTTGCATGTTGCTGAAGAAAATGCTTCTCATAGTATAAGAAGACTGAAGCAGATTCTAATCTCAGGTATGTCATGCATTACTGACTCTGAATAATCCTGCCACTGAAATTGCACATACATGTTTTAATAACATATTGAGGAAGAAATAGGGGAAAAATGTTTATTGGCCTTTTGATGAAAATCTACTGCAATCTCTTCTATCCAGGATTAATCAGAAACTTGTGTGACTTGTGTGGCTTTTTATAGGACAAGAAGGACCAATCATAACTGGATTTTTGATTAATAGTACATAAAGTTAGTCAAGAAAAAGAAGAATGATATCCACTGGACTGTTTCAAGGAAAGGAGAATTTGAAGATTCAGAACTGAAGCCAAAATTGACATCGATCATCAAGCATCTAATATCGATGAACATAATGATAAGGGTGATGGTGGTGATAGCACTTACATTGAGCTAAATGGGTTTCAAAGTTCCTTAAATATATTGTCATTTGATCCTTATAATAAACTTGCAAGATAGATTGTAATTTGATATGCTTCTAAAGTTAAAGAAACTATGGAGAGAGAAATTGATACTTGCCCAGAGTCACACAGTTATTAAATGTGACTGAGACAGTATTCAAATTCAGGTCTTCCTGACTCAGGGTCCATCACCACTATGTGCCTCACTGCCTCTAAGACTAGAGATCATAAGGCCATAGGTTTAGAACTATGAGATACCTTTGAGGTCCTCTAGGCCAACCCATTCATTTTATATATGAGGAAACAGAGGTTCAGATAAGTTTGTGACATGGAGGATTTTTCTTGTATTTCTTGTCATTCATTTCCCTCAGTCTTGTCTAACTATTCATGACCCCATTCACAGTTTTGTTAGAAAAGATATGGTAAGATTTGTCATTTCCTTTTCCAGCTCTTTTTACAGATGAGAAAACTAAGGCAAACAAGGTAAGTGACTTGGCCAGAGTCACACATCTATTCAGTGTCAAAGGACAGACTTCAACTGATGAAGAATACATAGGTCAAAAGTTAGTATTCAGAATTTCATATTCTTTTCACATAATAAAATCTCCTATTATTCAACATTTATAAAAAAAAAGTGTTTATTAAACCCCTACCATTCGAAATGCTCTGGGCTCAGTATGATACACATAGATGTTAAAGATATAGATATATCAGTCATGCTTCTTACTTTCAAGGAGTTTCAAGTCCACTTGCCTGGCAGAAGATATATAAGTGAAAGAAATGGAAAACCATCAAAGATATGTCACAGATATTTAAGTGCTGAATTATATCCTTATATGTGTTTGTGTAGCAACGACTTGACAAAATAGATGCTATACCAGGCTTTGATTCAGGAAGAGTTGGGCTCAAATTTCCCTCTAGATGTTTGTTAGACCTGTGACCCCAGGCTGATCACTTAATCTCTATTCCCTTAAAAAACTCCTTAGGATTGAGCTTTTACATGTAATGGGATCTACTTTGGTGGAGGAAGATACCAGTGTTGATGAAAGCAGATATACTCTCATTAGTATCTGTGTGAGTATTTATGTACATATTCCATGGAGAATGTAGTGATTGGCTATATTTGTACTTAAGTGCTATTTACTCAATAGAACAAGTATCTTCTCTTCGAAGATCTGGACTCCTGTCTCACTTCTACCACTTTGTAGTCATGAGAAAATCTCTTAAAGTCAATCAGAGAACAGGGAAGAAAGTTATTGAAAGGAGATTTGTACTGTCATAAAGGATAAACTTCAACTATCCCAAATTATTTCTAGATCTCATCTTTTGACAGGCTAGCATAGACAGAAGGAAGATAACTCAGGACTACATTTTAGAGTAAACCAAGCTTCTGGAAAAATTCCCAAATATTACACACATTGTAATTTCTCCTCAGGCCCTTTTCCTCCCTACCACACATACCCTAGGTATTGTGACCAAACACCATCACAAGAAAGAGTCAACAGTCTTGGAGGTGAAGGGGTTCTTTCCAAGTAGTTTGCTAGAAAAAAATGAATTTAATTGAATGGACTATTAGATAATAGAATCCAAGATTTTAATTGCAATTTAAATGGCCATCTCCTATTAATTAGCTTTTTCACGGGCTGTCCTACTTTCTTGGAAAAAATTCCCTTCTTCCCTCCACCCTTTAGAATGAACAACTTCCTTCAAATCTTAGCTCAAGAGCAAACTTCAATAGGTACTCCTTTATTTCCCTAGTTGTTAGTATGTTCTTTACCCTCTGACATTACTAAGTCAAGCATTTACTTGATATTAGGCAAAGTGTTTCTCCCTGGTAGAATATAAGTCCTTCCAGTTCATGGGCTGTCAGAGAGCCTAGAATAATGCCTTGCCTCTAATGGACCAGTAATAAATATTTATTGAATTTCAATGAATTTAATTGATTATTAGAAAATAGAATCCATACCTTTAGTAGAAAATAAACAAGATGCTAAATACTTTCCTCAGGCAGTATTTGGAATTTCTGATTTGGAGTCACAAACGTAGAATTTGAATCCCAGACCTCTGCTTAAAACCCCAGTAACCTTGAGCACACAGTCCTTTCCCTTTGAGATCCTCATCTGTAAGTAAAACAGGAAGTAGATCTAAGATAGCCTCTGATTACCTTCCCACCTCTAGGCCTAACACCCTGTGAATGCCAGCTTTGTAACCTTCAATGCACAAGAATAAGACCTATAATTTCACTGGTATTAGAAGCTCCCAAATACAGAAACTCCTCATACAACGCAGGTCATCAATTTTTCAGTACCTGATTGTTTCAGAGAACTGAATAAGACAATGTGAGGTTGAACAACTTGCCCAGGATCTATAGACCCAGGATGTGCCAGGTGTGGGACTTGAAGACAGGTCTTCCTGGT
This sequence comes from Gymnobelideus leadbeateri, assembly GCA_011680675.1. Lineage (NCBI taxonomy): Eukaryota > Metazoa > Chordata > Mammalia > Diprotodontia > Petauridae > Gymnobelideus > Gymnobelideus leadbeateri. The sequence goes on from WOXC01000245.1 coordinate 1,008,038, forward strand.
TCACATTTCAGCTTTCTATCTAATTCACTGTATTATTTTTCTACTAAACTTTCTTCCTTTGATTGACAATACAGTAGAGAGAGGCCTTAAAACTGATTAAGAAGGCAACCAGTCAACACCCAGGTCTAACCAATAGCAAAGTAATAAGACGCACATAGTATAAACCACTCCAGTCAAAGAATTAATCACTTTCTTAAAAAGCCTTATGAAACTTGGGCCTATAATTTCATATGGAGTTCACTACAAGCAGCCAAAATGCTGCCATAAAACTGTTTAATATTCAAATTAAACTTGAAGTATTCTGTTGCAGACTGAAACAACTGTAATTAAAAGAAAGGTGTGTGGGGGGAGGGAAAGCACTGTACTAATAAGATTCAAATGCTGATTTATACTATACTAAATAACTTCAAAATGTCCAGGTATTAATTTAGGCTACAAAGAAAATTACACACTTGCACATTGGTTCCCTGGAGCCCATCGAGTGAAATGCTTCTCGTCATTATTTTTAATGTACTTGGTGCAGATGTGGTGGTTGGGAACTGCAGTTTAAAGGTTTATTTAGTAAAATGACTAGACTCAGATCAGCAATGCCATTTGAAACATCATGGAAATTAGAGGGGCTTGTTTATTGATTGTGCTCATTTATAAGTCAATTATATGAACAATTCAACAGAAATTAATACTAATATAACCTTAGCTAGCAAAGAGAGTTCTCAGAAAATGCTCAAATCTTCTAGTTTACTAGCAAATCAGATTCCCATTTACAATTCAGAGATAGCCTGATGCATTCATTATGATTATATGGGTGCCTACCACTTCAATAGATACTGTAATGTGACTTTTCCACTGAGTCTTGTGAACTTTAAGAAAAGAAGTCAGTCACCATTAAATACTGAAATGTAGGAAGGGCGAGGAAGAGGTGTACAAAAGTCATACAGCATGAGATCTTTCCTAGAACTTCATAAAATGGTAGTCAAATCTTTAGTAAGTAAACAACTGTGTTAATTATTTCCCTAGTTGTTAGTGTGGTCTCTGCTCTCTGAAATTACAGTCAAGCATTTACTTACTGCTGTGCATTGTGTTTCCCCAGGCAGAATAAGTCCCTCCAGGACATCAGCTGTCAGAGAATATAATACAATGGCTTGACCTAATGGACCAGCAATAAATGCTTATTGATTTTCAATTACCCCACCTCCTTACTGGATGAGATTTGTCATTCCATAGACTTGATTTGGGTTGAGATTTCTGAAAAACAGAATAATACAAAGAAGAAAAGACCATGTTAATATAAAGAAGACTCCAACACCTAAGTCTCTTCTGGGAAACTCACTGGCTATTCGAAAAGTTACCTAAAGCCCTAATCACCCCGGCAGTACTTTAAGATTGGAAATTGCATGAAAGTTTTAAATCTACATAAGTATGGAAATTTGCCTTACCTGGAGATCCCTAATAGAGAGAAATGATGGGTCTGTGAAAAAATAAAATAAAAAAGTGTACCTAGATAATACTAGAATAATCTATTTTTTTTAGTCTATTTAATAAGATATTTAAAGATAAAACCGGAAGAATGAAAACAAATGTGTTTAAAGTGGAAAAGATCTGCTAAGCTTTTTACAACAGTTTTTCATTGTCTAAGAAAAAGTACTCTGCAGTCTTACTGCTGAAAGATTTTAAGGAAATTCTTTAGCACATTGGGCAGATAGTCTCTTCTGAAAGTACTAATGAGGAGGCATGGACAAACTCACACATAATGGACAGATGAGCCTGGGCTGCTACGTGCATTACTTGATAAGATCAAAGATCTTTTGTAGTAGAAGCTATCACCTCCTAAGAATATTGCCATTTATCTGCAGTCAGAAGGAAAGAAGGAATCCATATAAGAAGTGACAAAGCAGCTACTTGAGAAAATAAACAGAAGTTTTCCCCCATTATTAGTAGCTCAGGGATATAAAAGGACCAAGGGAGCCACCTGATCATGATAAAGAAGAAAACTCAAGTGCTGTCAAAAAATACAACCTGTGGGGATAGATTGGACATCAAGCAAGTTGGAGAAGGGTTTCAAAGAACCACTTCAACCATAAATTGTAGTTACTCATTCTACATGATTTGTATACGTGTGGAGAGCAAACAAAGGCCTCACAAAGGTTCACAAAGATGACATTCATCATACTCTAATGGTAATATATACCTTGGAATACTCTTTGTTAGACATAAAGAGTTGCATATAATCATATTGCATTTGGGAATTATTCAATGGTATAAACAACCACCAGATACATTGGCAACAGCATACATTTGACTCTCAGTAAAATTTTCTGCCAATTTATTTATATAATTCAACTTCTACCCCAAGTCATCTGAGGGTAAAAGGCAACAATTGTTCCTTCATATTATTTTTGTGTGTATTTTATATATGTTAGGAAGATATGGTTGTTATTTTTTTTTACCATGTGTAATGTGAATCTCATAGAGGCTTGAGGAGTGGGCTGCACCTTTATCTGACTCTCCTCTGCCAAATAACCTAAACAAAATCTTTCTAAAACTTTTTTTCAGGTTTTTGAGTGTATTCTCAATGGATTCTATCTACCTATGTATCTATCTATGTATCTATCTATGTATCTATCTATCTATCTCATATATGTATTTTTGTCTATCATTATCTATTTAAAAGAAAAACACAAACAAAATTCTTGTAACAATTATGCAGAGCAAAGTAAAACAAATTCCCACATTGATCATGTCCAAAAAATGTGTCTCATTGTATATCACATGTACAGAATTTCTGTTAATAGGTGAATAGAATGCTACATCAGCAGTCTTCTGGAATCATGGTTTATCATTGCATTGATCAGAGTTCACTGATTCATCAAAGATATCTGTAGTTACAGTATTGTTATAATATAAAATATTCTCCTGATTGTATTCATTTGACTCTGTTATATTATGTCTTCCTGTACTTCTCTGAAGTTACCCATTCTCCCCATTTCCTTCAAATCAACAGCATTACATTCTATTCTTCTACCATGATTATTCAACTACTCCCCAATTTATTGTGCATTACTATATTTTCTAGTTCTTTGATACCACAAAAAACTGCTACAAATCATTTAGCACATATGCCACTGCACTCATTTTTAAAAAAGGAAACTGAGAGAGTGGCTTGGTGGCACAGTGAATAGAGCACCAGCCCTGCAGTCAAGAGTACCTGGGTTCAAATCTGACCTCAGACACTTAACACAAAGGCTGTGTGACCTTGGGCAAGTCACTCAACCCCAATAGATCCTCCAAAAAAAAGGGGGAAACTGAGACCCAGTGGGGTATTTTGGCTTATCTAAGATAATAATGGAAATTAATATGATTCTGTATAATTTGTTTTTAAATATTAATCTGTAATATAATCTATTCTGTTCAAATCTGCCACCTCTTAGCTCAGCTCAAAAGAGACCTCTCTCATTATAACTGAGGGGCATAATTTATTCCTAGCTCCCAAAGCTTCTATCTGGACAGTGACCCACACTTTTTGTTTACTGTGTAAATAAAAGCCAGCTAGAACTAAGTACTCTCCAAGGGATTTGTCTCTTTGTCCATGCTATTCCTCTCTTCAAGATCTGGAGTGACTTGGTCTAAAAAAAAAGGAGACCAAGCCTGTAAAAACTTTGTTTAAAGGGCCTGTTTTTTGTTTGTTTGTTTGTTTGTTTGTTTGTTTTTTGTTATTTGTTTCTGGGCAAGTTTGCTAGAGGCAAGCTGAGTTTCAAAAACCAGCTAACATCCCATGCCTTAAATGCCAGAAAGGGTCTGGTCTATCACATTTGAAAGACATTTTCTATAGCTGCAAAGTGATCTGCCCACCTAAGGATTAGTCCTTCCCCACCAAAGGATGAAGTAATGAGGAGGAAGTTAGGACTCTTGGCCCACCTCCTCATTAAAGTGCCCAGCAATCAGAATTGCCAGGGGACGTGCAAATAATGTACATTCACACCAATCAAAAGGAAGAATGATCTCAGTATAAAAGACTCTCTTGGCCCTAGCTTGGAGTCTTTAATGCAAATTGAGGCATGTCTTAAGATCTTTTTGTTACCCAGCTGCATTCCTCTGCTAATATAGGTATCTTAGTAGAACTGCCCCAATTTGTCCTTTGGTAAATTCTGGCCATGAGAGTCACAAATGTTTTAAGTATTAAGAGACAGAATTTGAAGCCAGGTCCTCTGAAGCCAGGTCCTCTGAACCAGCATTCTTTGTACTCTACCATATGATTTAGGAAATAGCTACTCAAAAAAGAAAATGTATTAGTCACATATCAAGAGGAAGAGGTAGCCAGGGGATGATGTGAGGAATGTATTATACTGTACTGCTTCCCAAACTAGGCTAAAAGCCTGGATGTCTCCAAAACATTGGGTGAATCCTATAAGGAGATTAGGGGAAGAATTAGGGCATAAATAATATGGAGTGAGAAAGCAGTTATGGGTTACCAAATATAAAATTAGAGGGAGTAACAATCATTAATGAGGTAATAAATTAATTACATAATTGGAATTTTAAACTGATGATTATTTCACAAGTAAAATATATGGCTAATGAAAATCTTTCTAACTTCAAGAGTTATGTGATTTTATAGATATACCTGGCAATGGTTTCAGGTACAATTTTAAGTGATGCTAAAAAAATTTACAGATTACAAATAATCAGGATGCTTCTGCAGTTGAGGTCTAGGGGGTGCTGGGAACCCCCCAATTCAAAGGTAAACTATTTAAGGGTTCTGCCTCGAATAAATTTGACCTAAACCTTCTTTCAGTAAGAGACAAGGTTTATTAGAACACGAGTTGGAACAGGTGACATTTTAAGAATCCACACTGTTGGTCAAAATCTTAAGGAATCTGAGCTACTGTGACACTTGTATTGACAAACCAGCCACATTCTTAAGGAAGATTAACACTTTAGTGGAGGCAAGATGGACCTTTTATACAGAAGACCGTGGGGAAGATCTGGATGTGATCTAGGAGAGGCTAAGTATTTCTGGGAACTGAATAGTAGTCTAGTGTGGGGCCACGTGCAGACTATGAAGGTCACAATAAAGGGGCAGTTAAAAAGATTATACTGAAATAAGCCCTTGCAGAACACTAGGGCCTAGTGGGAGAATACAGGGAAAGTTGGGGGGGGGTGTTTGGGGGGGGGGTCCAGGGCCTATTACACCTCCACCTACCTCCTCCTGTCACTGTTAGTACACTCCCATGCCAAAAAATATTTCCAAATAAAAAAAAAAAATACACTATCAGCAGGGACCTTTTTGTTTTAATGGCCATTTTCCTTTATAAATATGTACTATTGATCAAAATCTTTCATAATCTGGCCAGTGTTTCAGAGACTGGCATCACTCTCAGTGTGTAAAGCTTTGTAACCAAGTTGCTAACATTGATCTTGCTTATACAAAGGTAGTTTTAGTAAAATCAGCTCATTTAAAGTTTAGTTGTATTTCCCTTCCAATATTTTTTCCCTCATCTTAAAAAGGGAAGGAGGATTTAAGAATTGCTTCTTCATATCATTTTTTTTTTGTCCCACTTGATCCAATAGTTTGCACATATATGGAATGGTGCCAGATAGCTAGGCGGTAGTGTCCCCAAACTGACTGGAAGACAGAATAGAACAGTGTACTAATGGTAAAGGAAGAATTAGGAATGAAAACACTTCAGACCTTGGGAACTCTATTTCCTCATTTATACCCAATACAACAACCTTCTGTTAACCTCCCTTTCCTGTGTAGGTCAGGTATTATACTATGTCTAGGACACAAAGAGAAAATAAAATAGTCCCTGTCCTGAAAGAGTTTACCTTCTACTGTAGAAGGTGGGGCAGAAAGAAGGGGAAAATAATAGTTAAGAAGATTTACACAATACAAAAGATATACAAAGTAAATCAAATGCAAATTAATTCTTATTTGGCAAAAACTAAAGCAGGAAAGGAGAAAAGAGTCACAAGCCAGGGTGGAGGCCAAAAACCACTGAAGGGGGCCTAATGCTGATCTGGCAGTAGTAAGGAAGGGGAAAAGGGGAAGCCAAAACTCCATCTTGGCTTGCTCCTAGAAGTAAAATTTTGGGCTGAGAAGCTTCACTTTTCCCATTCATTATCAAACTTATTTAGAAACTGTCATCCATTGTGTTCATAATTATTTCAGTCCGAGAGGACCAATGTTGAAAAAGGGAAGGAGGATTTAAGAATTGCAATTTAAATTTGAGAAATTTAAATATGAGAAAATTACCCAGCATGTAAAATTGCTTATGATTGTCAAGATGACAAAATATGGAGCCAGAAATTGAACTCAGATCCTCTGACTAGAAATATTATCTTTTTTTCCAGCTTACCATGCTATTTTTTTTTAAAGGAATGCATAAAAGAAATAGGAAGCAAATAGATGATCATTGATTGTGAGACTCATGAAACAAATTGTGGAATATAAATGTGATGGAAGGAATATTATTCTGCCACAAGAAAAGTAAGAAATTATGCATACAAAAACTTCAGAAACCCATGGGAAGTCACAGAAACCTTTGGAGAGAAAAGTAAATAATATGCACATTGACAGCAACAATATAAATGAAAGGGACCATTACAAAAGAAACAAAACTGAACACTCATACTTGAACTGAGCAGAATCAGGAGATCATTGTGCACAGCTAAAATATATATTGCATGATAAAGAACTGTGAATGACTTTGCTATTCACAGCAATACAAGGATCCAAGACAGTCCCAAAGGACTCATGATGAAATACATTATCTACCTCCAAAGAACTGATGTTGTCTGACTACAGACTGAAGCATACTATTTTTCACTTTTTTTTTTTTTAAATTTAAGCCTTCTTTTATGCAATGAATGGTATGGACATGTTTTACATGATTTACATGTACAACCTATATCAGATTGCTTAACTCCTCAGGGAGAGGAGAAAGGAGGGAAGGGAGGAGAAAAAAGGAATGTAATGAATGAAAAGAGGTGTGGAAAGACTTAAGCAAACTGAGGCAATGTGAAGTGAACAGGCACCAGAAAACAATATATACAATGACAATAACAATGTAAATAGAAAGAACAGGCACCACAGAATAATTAAAACTGAATGCTGTGAAATTTAAAGATGAACTTTGGCTTTAAGACACTGTGCCCCATTCCTTTGAAGAGTTTGGGGTCTATGGGTATTGATCATTGTATATGTCTGTATACATATGCATAAGTATATGTCTGTATACATATACATATACATAAGTATGTGCTACAAAAGTGCATATATAATGCTAAATACATATATAATGTATATATATATACACATCATATAAATACAATTTTTTTCAATGTGTATCAGTTATTTTTTTTTCTTATTTTTTACTTCCTTTGAAAAATATTAGTGGTGGTTCTCTAGGAAGGGATATAAGTAGAGATAAAGAGGGAAATCATGTAAATATAAAAACATGGGATGTCTAAAAATGAAACTTATTTATAAATCTATTTTTTTAAATAGAGAATATAGTATTGATGACGGCTAAGATCTTTTCCAACTCTTAAAAAATATGATTCTATGAATCTATGAGTCAACTTTAAGAAGGAAGAACAAGAAGATAGGTTAGTTAAAAGTTTTCTAAAGAGATTATTTTCCTGTTAACATATTTTTTTTCTTAAATTGAGACTATTCCTGCTTTTCCCTTTCTTCAACTTCTGACAAGACATCAATAAAATTCCTCTCAAACAGCACAGTTGAAACCAATCCCTATCATAATGAATAGAGAAGAAAAGTTTAGGGAGCTCATTTTCTAAAGAACCTACCCATCAGAAATCTTCCACAAATTGGTATGAATGGAACCCTAAAGTAATCATAAAATTGGTCTTTCATAGTTTAAAGGGTCATTGGAGGTTACTTAGTTCAGCCTTAACTGAAGCCTTTTCTACCACATCTTTGACAGGTGATTATTGTACTTCTGATTAGAAGATCTCTAGTGAACAATGAAGGTAAATAAGGTCAAGCCAGTGTGGCCAATCACAATAGAGTAAGAATTGAAGAGAAAAAAAATAGTTGAAAATGTTTGGCTATGGATTAAAGGGGGAAATAATCTAGAGACCATTAAGTTAACAATTTCCCAATGTTTTTACTTTCATCCATTGATTCATTTAGTGAACATTTATCAAATTATTAAATATATAACATATTCAATTGAACATATTAGACACTAGAAGAAATAAACAGACATATAATAAGTATTGGAGGACCTCAGTAAACTCTCAGAGTTTTCGGGCTTTTGCAGAGTTTTGATAACCCATAAAACAATGTATATTATTTTAATTATTTAGTACTGTATGGTTTTTGCAAAAAGATTAGTGTGGAGTAGTGGATAGATGAGCTAGGTGCCTCAGTAGATAGAATCTTCTACTTGGAGTCAGGAGGGCCCAAGTATAAACCCAATCTCAGACACTTCCTAGCCATGTGACCCTGTGCAAGTCTTTAAATGTGTTTCTGCATCAGTTGTCCCAATCTGTAAAATGGACCGGGTGATAATAGCACCTGCCAGTCAATGATGCTGTGAGGATAAAATGAGATAATAATTATAAAACACTACAAATATATAACAATAAATATAACCTATTACTACCTTTCAGAGTGCTGGATTTGGATTCAAGAAGATCAGGGTACCAATTCCACTTTTCTGAATCACTAGCTGTGTGACCCTGGGCAATCAGAAACTTTAAATATTTCAGTTTCCTCATCCATGAAATCTTACCCCACTTCAGTTCACCTTTCAATTAGCTATCAAATTAATCTTCCAAAAGAGAAAGTCTGACCAGGCTATTCACCCCATCCCACCCCACCCTCCATTCAATAAAACCCAATGGGTCATTATCACCTCTGTAATGAAATATAAAATTCTCCATCTGGCATTTAAAGTCATTCACAATCTTTCCCCTTTTACCTTCTCTATTTAATTTCTCCACCATAAAATCTGCCATTGAGTGGCCTGGGTCTCCTTGCTCTTCCAAAACAAATAAACAAACCAAACAAAATAAAACAAAGGAAAAAACAAACAAACAAAAACAAAAAAACAACAACATTTAAACTATATACCCTGGGCATTTTCACTGACTCTTTCCAATACTTGGGGTCCTCTCCTTACTCATCTCTATTTGTTTGTTTCCTTGATTCCTTCAAGTCCCACCTAAAATCCCATTTTCTACAAGAAGCCTTTCCAGACACCCTTCAAAGTTAGTACCTCTCTCTAATAATTATATCTTTATGCTGTATATATCTGCTTGGTATATAGTCTGTGAGGTTCTCTAGGGCAGGGGCTGTTTTTTGCCTTAATTTGTATTCCCTGTGAATTTATTTTGCTATCCTGGATTTGATAATTTTCTTTAGAAACTAATCTTTCTGGACAGATTCAGTTATTTTTGAAATTTACATGTTCTTGTTAGGACTTTCCCTGGAAACCTTTCCATCCTTCAGATTGGAGTGGGTAGAGGGGAGACTTGGAAAGCTCCTCCCAGATGTTCCATTTAAAAAGGAGGGCTAGGGGCAGCTAGGTGGCACAGTGAATAGAGCACCTCCAAACCTGGCCTCAAACACTTAACACAAAAAGCTAGCCATGTGACCTTGGAAAAGTCACTTAACCCCAATTGCCCTCCCTTCCAACCTCCAAAAAAAAAAAATAAAAGAAGTAGGGCAAGAGTGGCCATTTTATCATTGTCCACAGCAGGAATTTAACAGGCCCCTGGACTAGGTACTATCTCTCCTAACCATGCCCCTCCCTCCAGCTTCTTTGTTTGTGAATATGTGGTATTTTCCTATTAGAGTGTGAGATGCTTGAAGGCAGATATAGTCTTCTGCCTTCTTGATTATCCATCTCCAGGGCTTAGCATAGTGCCTTTCATGTATTAGGTATATAACATATGCTTATTGACTATTTAAGTATATGATAAGGCCCTGAGTTTGTTTCCCATTAAATGATGTATATCAATCCACTTCCTCTACATGATTACCCAAAATGCCCCTCTACCCCTTACACCATCTTTTTTCTTTACATCTTATGGAATTCTACTGTTTCATCTATATGGTCATAAGCAAAATGAGAATCACGTTGGGAAATATCTTCATTGAAGGTATCACCCATTTGGGAAACCAGATGAAGGAATGCATGAACACAAAATTCTGAATACCTTTAGTTCTGGTCTGATGGCACTGTTTCTGTTTTGTTTTAATTTTTCCTAAATTTCCTTCAGTGTTTACTCAAAAATCCTTTCACATAAGATCCCTTTTACCATTTACCTTGACTCCCCCATGCTTTTCTTCTTGATCTGGGGCTCACTTTTTTAAGTCAAAGGAGTTCCTTGCTTGGAAGGAGGGCCCTGTTATATGAAGAGAAAGGCCCTAATCGATCCCAAGAGGGGAAAATGGTGCCTGAAGGGAGGTTCAGCATCAGACAGATGAATTATCTGCCACTACCATATTTTTCACAAAACATTAGAAGAAGAGGGAAGGGGTTGAAAGTTAATGGTTCTTGTCTAGAGAGGCCTTGCCCTTGTCATTTTGAATAATGTCTCCTTGAGGGTTTGCCATCCTTTGAAAGCTGAGAGTGACACAGGAGAGTCACCACTCACATTTTATTGCTGAGTTTTATTTTGTAATTGCTAATTACTCAAGGAAAAAGGATGAGGGAAGACTTTTGGTTTTGTTTTTTTAATTTTAGACGTAGGTTACAGGTTTCCTGAAATTGTTGTACCATAAGAAAAGCGAGACAGAAGATCCCCAAGGTTAAATTTAGAAAGTGGATTTTATTACCACAGAACACCGCGGGACTGTCGGGGTACGTGGTCACGCAAATCAGACAGCACTTTGGCACAGACAGTGTGCCTGTTTTATAGAGGTTCCATAGCCAGGTTATGTAAGCTGAAATTACAGTGATGTAAGCTGAAACTCCAATGATTGGTCAGTGTACACTTGAAACTACAATTAGTGATTGGTCAGTATACATTTGGATTTCCCTCCAGAGCCAAACCCTAGGCTGAGACCCCCACCCACAGATTAATCAAGGGTAAGCAAAGGGTGGGGGTTCTGCCTGTTTACAGATTAAGCAAGGTGGAGTTCTGTTTTACAAATCAATGAAGGAAAGGTTGGGCTGCCTGTTTTACAAATCAAGGAAAGGGTGAGTGGATTTGTGTCTGACATTCAGGAAGGGCAAAGTGACAAATCAAAGAGGGAAGGGCAGAGTGGAGCTGGGTCCAACAAAATAAAGCCCCATTACTTGCAGAGAAGCAAAAGGCACTTTCTTTTTACTCTTAAGCCACCCAAAATAGAAAACCATTCACTATCCCACTGCAGAAAAGTTCACTGAGTGGAGAAATATTAGGTACTTAGCATGTTGTGAGTTTCTTGAGAGGCCTATTTATTGCCTAAGTGGCACTTAAGAAAATGAGACATAATCTAAAACTAAGCCTTATGCTCAATCAATCTATTCACTAATTCCCTCTATGGTTTGCCCTCTATAAGGTCAAACCAATTTTCACAATGCCAGATACAAAGTCAGTGATTCAAAATTACAGAAAGCCAGATAAACCTATCCAAATTTCTGGAAGGATGCTGGTGGGCAATTCTTCAATACTCTGACCTTGAAAAAATCCCATGTCAGCAGTCACGTCAATAGCATGAATAGGGATAAATCTTCTATCTCTGACAATTCTTAGAAAATCTTATTTTCTTTCTTCTCAGAACTTTTTAGAGATAGCAAAACTCAGAAAGCATAGGTGACAGTGAGGCCACAGTTCATCTTTAAAAATGGACAATATAAAGCTCGGTGAAACTTTGTTTTCTTAAGTTATTTTAGGAGGGTGACCCTAGTAGCAATTTTCACAGGAATGCCCTTTTCTGCTCAGCTGAATACTAAAGAGTTTCCCATTCTGAATTATGTATCAGCATCATCTTCATCATCATTATTAACATAATCATTGTTGTTATTTACCATTGTTTTTATTATGTGATAAAACCTTTTTTTTCTTTTTATTTGGTTGCAAAAGGTTCAGTAATCTCATGTTTTCCCCCATCTCCAAATGATACTCTCTAATGACCATTTTTGAATAACGTGATTGTATAGGTAACTTTTTTTTAGTGCGGACTTCTTGTGGAACTGATTCTATCCATACACTTTATTCTAAAATAATTTTGATAGGAACTTTAAGTGCAATTCTGTAAGTTTTGTGGAAGCCCTGATCTGATCACTAAGTTAATCACGAACTGCTGACTGTTAAAACCTTGTATCTCAGAGGCAGCAAGAAGGAAACTAAATTTCATGCCCAAAAAATGCCCATGACAGGACCCCTGTCTACTCAAAGGCAAGTCAATGTTGAAGGAAGAAATAAACAAACTGGAGAATAAGTACATATATAGGCCTTGCTTTGCTGGAAAACAAGATTTCCCTTAAGAACTGTTTCATTAAACTTTTCCATCTTTTCCATGTCCTTGAGAGATTTCCATCCAAAGGCCTTTCATTTTTTCTTTATCAGAGAATTAAACCAGCATGTGTTGCCTTGTAATTCACTTCCTATCTCACTATTTCAAAAACAGATATGTATAAGATTGGCTATGGCATAGCTTCCTCATAGTTGGCCAAAGTTGACCTCTAGATGTGTGATATGGATATAGAGATTGAAGGGACCTTGAAAACAAAGTTGTAAATGATATATGTATGTAGATAATTGAGTCATCATTTTGCATATTTGCAAAACATTACTCATTTTTTTGTTTAAGTGTTTGCTGGACAGTATAAATACCCAAAACTATTCCTAATAATTTTTTTTTTCAGTACAGACTAAAGCTTGAGAAAAGTTTATAGAGTCACAGATCTAGCACTGAAAGGAGCCATAGTTAGCACCTAAGGAGCCTCCCCAGTGATATCAGTGGCTATCTAGCCTTAAGGGCAAAGGATAACCCACCACTAACCTCAAACCAGGAATCACCTAGCCTCCATCTGCATATCTCTATTCTTGAGGGAAGGGAAAAGGCATTATCATTTATAGACTGCCTACCAAGGGCCAGATACTATGCTAAGTACTTTTCCCCATTGCCTCAGGAGGCATCCTACTGCATGTTGAAACAGCTCTAATTGATAGAATATTTTCTCTGACATCGAACTTAAATTTGCCTCTTTCTGACTCCTATCCATTGTTCTTGTTTCTCCCCTTTGTGGCCAATTAAAACAAATCAAATCCCTCTTATGTATAATAAGACTTCATATGCTTGAAAGCAGCAATCATATGCCCCTTGAGTCTTTTACTCTCAAGGCTAAATAGCCCCAGTTCCTTTACCTATCATTTAGATAGCATGTTCTCAAAGTCCTTTAAGTCACACAGGTTGTAAGGGGAAGAGTCTGTATCTGAAGTCTTATCATTTGTCTCCAATTTCAGCACTTGTTTCCATGGTACTGTGTTGTTGTTGTTGTTATTGAGTAATGTTCAACTTTTTGCTTCTCCATTTTGGATTCTCCTGACAAAGATATTGGAGTGGTTTGCCACTTCCTTCTTCAGATCATTTTATAGATGAGGAAACCATAGGATAAAAAGGGTGAAGTGGCTTGCCCAGGCTTAATACAGCTAGTAAGTTTCTGAGGCCAGAATTAAACACACGTCTTCTTAACTCCAGTCCTAGTGGTCTATCCACTGCACCACTTAGCCCCCCCCAATGGTACCATACTACTTCCAAATAAAGGTGGTATGATGGAAGATGGGGCAACTTGGTGCCACAGTGGATAAAGTACTAAGATTGGATTCAGAAAGACCTGAGTTTAGATTCAGCCCCAGAAACTTACTAATTATGTGACCGAGGGCAAATCATTTATCCTTTTTTGCCTCAGTTTCCTCATCTGTAAAATAAGCTAAAAAGGAAATGTCAAACCATTCAAGTAGCTGTGTCATGAAAATCCCAAAAGGGGTCGCAAGGAGTCAGACATGACTGAAACATCAGAAAAATAACAACAATGGAAGATGAAGAATAATAATTACCAGGAGAAGAAAGCAACTGGTCTGTTGTTATCACAATTTGTCCTATCAGTTTGTCATAAAGATGGCATAGAAAAGTCTAGATTTTTCAAAGTTGAACCAGATGATTGGTGTCTCATAGACAAAACCTGAATTTAATTGATGATTTCTCTTCTATCTTTTTTTAAATATTCATGTTTATGCCTCTACTAAAATCCTCCTCTGAGTCCTCATAATACCATGGAAACAATCTTGAGCTCTCAAAACTATATGAGTGAAATATAAACTCCGTCAACATCTTACCAAGTTGAAAAGGTGTCCATTAGAAACCCAGGCTCAAACTATATTTTTGTTATCAGAAGTCTAGCTTACCTAAACTTGAAAGTCCTCATTGCCAGGTTGGTCACAGGGTGATGGACTTTTCAAGTACAGCAGTTCCCAAAAGGTACTGTCCTAGTCATAAAGTGCTTATGATCTTCACTTATAAAGGTAGGCCAATAAATACATTGATCATTAACATCTCAAAATATGCCTACAAATGTTAGGTCATCCTTAAAACACTGTTTTTGTGTTCCTTTTTGTACCAAGTATATAGTTCTCTGTCTATTTTGCCAATATAAGGCTCAAATTATTTAAAGACACATTGCCTGTGTTGATCACAAGTTAAAACAAGAGCAACAACTAGCACTTATGGCATATTTTAATGTTTCAAAGGACTTTATAGAATCTAATTTTTTTTTTCTTTTTGGAAGGCAATTGGGGTTAAGTAAGTTGCCCAAGGTCACATGGCTAGGTTTTTGTTTGTGTGGGTCTGAGGCCAGATCCGAACTCAGGTCCTTCTGACTCACTGAGCCACCTAGCCACCCCTGTAGAATCTAATTTTTATAGGTGTGCTGATAAATGATTAACAACTGATTATCTGGGGTGGGGAGAAGGTACATATAACACACTTTTAAATTTAATCTGCATTATTACACCTTTTCCCATCACTTCTTTTTTTTTTTTTTAAGTCTAGGCGAGCAACAAAACCAGAATTCAAGTCCTAATTCTTTAGCACTTGTCAATATCCAAGGTGTAAATGCTGTGACTAAAAATTTAACAGCTGGCTCTCCAAAGCCAGTATGAACTGGCTCTAACATACTGCTCCAGTCATTTCAAAGATCACAGAATCATAGATTTAGACACTGGAATTAGCCTAGTCAAGCCCTTTTGTTTTATAGATGAGGAAATAGAAGTCTAGAGCAGCTGAGGCATTATGCCCAAAGTCATATCTATATTAAGTAGCAGAGAAGAAATATTGGAATTTAATTTTTATGACTTTCACTCCAGCATTCAGGCCACTCCCTCACAACAATTTTGTGTGATTGGTTCTGACGGTATTACTAGCACCACTTTACAGATGAGGAGAATTTGACTCAGAGGAATCATGTGATTGGCCCACAATTGCCCTATGTTGGAGGTGGATTTCAACCCAGATATTCTTTTTTCTTTTTTAATTTTATTTACTTTATTTTTAGTTTTTAGCATTCATTTTTTGGGGGGGAGGGCAGTTGGGGTTAAGTGACTTGCCCAAGGTCACATGGCTAGTAAGTGTTAAATGTCTGAGGTCAGATTTGAACTCAGGTCCTTCTGACTCCAGGGCTGGTGCTCTATTCACTTCGCCACCTAGCTGCCCCCTGATGCTCCTTTTTCTAATTCCAACATACCATCCAGTAAATACTATGGTGCATATAGAGAGATTTTCATTAGGAAGCTTCTAAAATTAAAACTCCAGTGAGAATTTTCCCTGGAGTTCAGTTATGTGAGTTACATGTGATATAGTGACAGATCTTGATATTCACAATAATCTGTCCTGTTTTACCTATTTCTAACACTTTTCAATGTCTACTACTGTCCCCCCTGGGCTATTACTAATAAATTAATTATTAGAACACAAATTGCCTCAAGGATTGTGTTCTACTAGCTATTACTAGCAATATGCATGGAATAGATATGTTGGCTCTCAGCTGAAATACTAATCAAGCCAAATTAAATGATCAGTGTTCAAGGAACACATAACAAAATTGAAATACAACACTTATATATCCATTTGGGAAACATTTTTTTTTCTATAAATGACACTCATGCAAATAGAATGGAACAGGGCAAGAATTGCTCTGACCAAGTGAGGTCAATTGTCCTAAGAAATTAGGAAAAATTGTTTCACCATATGTTTAGATTTGGAAAAGGCCTTTAGAACAGCTTTTTTTTACTACCTCTGTCTGTGCAGTTGATCCATGAGGATGAATAATTCAAATTAATGGACCTGCTTCTTATTTTTGGACCATTCACAATTACCTTGCTAATTAAGGCTACAAGGTGTGCTTGATTTATGTTACTGAGGCTAAAGCACTTTTTAAAAATTCAAGCCTGAGTTACTTTATAATGAGTGCTGAATAGAGCATACCTACACATGCACACACACATATATGCATGCATACAAACACACACACTGTGAAAAAGCAGAGTTATACCAATTGTGGTAATGCAATGTCACTGAAACATTCAGATTTTGAAGGGAAGGGAATGTCATCAATCTTACTAATGATCCCTGTTATTGTCTCCATTTTAATATGATTAGACTATTTTAATAGCTCAATAGCATGTTTCATGAAATATTTTTGTCAATATGCTTATTTTCTTCTGTATTGGTATAGTGGAAAAAATACAGAATTCAGGAAACTGGGGTTTAATTTTTTACTCTAATTAATTAATTAGGTCATAAAAATGCATACCTATATTAGTGAGAGGTGGTATGTTTATGTGAGTGAAAGTGTATGGGGGGGGGGGTGAGTCGGCTAGGTGGTTCAGTAAATAGAGTACCGGCCCTGGAATCAGGAGGACATGAATTCAAATCTGGCCTCAGACACTTGACACAATACTAGCCATGTGACTTTGGGCAAGTCACTTAACCCCAATTGCCCTCCAAAAAGAAAAAAGAAAAGTGTATGGGGGTGGGGTGGGTAGGTAGGCACAAAGACACAAACAAAATAGTTCTAGAACTCAACGATTTGATTTTGGGAAAATGAAATGTATGTAAAGTGTACATAAAAAGTATACAAAATGAACAAATCAAACAACATATACTTTTGAAGGACTTACTTTGGGAATACAAGCACCACAAACACTCTAAACTCTACGGGGAAAAGAATAGGGGTGTGTATGAGTAAATACATCATAGCCTAGCACGAAAAAGTAGTTAAATACAAGATTGTAAATACCATGCAATATTAGGGAAGTCAAAAATGGAGAAATCAGGCCTGGCTTCATATACTTGGTAACCCTTGATTTGGAACTTCAGGTGAAGTGAGGAGATCATATAAACTCCCTCCAATTACTTAATGTCCCTGAAATCCCAATTGAGAGAATCTAAATGTAAAATAAGGGGATCAGGTGAAGGATCAAAATCCTTCAAATTCTATATTCTCTGATTCTAGGACTTTGCATTTGTTTTAAATCCAGCTATATGTCTATCACCACGTCTTTCTCAGATACTGATTATTCTGTTATCTAAACAATAGAGCTAAAAAGAAATGAGCAGGAATGGAATTAGCTACAAATAATATCTTCTTATATTTATAAACACACACACATATATGTATATATAATATTCCATCTTTTATAACTCAATCACCTTAGTACAATATTTGCAATTTTTAAATAACATATTTACTACAATAAATGTAGTTTAGATCATATATATGAAAAGAGCAGTGTCCAATAAGGGAAGCCTAATATAAATGGTGGGCCTTGAATAGTACTTTCTTCATTTTTATGTCGTTATCTCTGCCAGATGGAAATGGATAGGAATACTATGAATTTATATTTAAGTGATAGTTTCAAAAATTTATAGAGAAACACAACATTATATTTAAGAAAAATAAAAAAGAAAATGCTTCTTTCCTCTCCATTTTCAAAATAAAGTTGTTGAATATAATGGTTAAGGCTATATAAGGGAAATCTTATTAAATCAGTTAAGTATTTATTTACTAAAAAGGGATAGTATTTCAACTCTAACAGACTATAACAATCTAAGATAATTACACCTAATTAAATTGTTGAAAATTTTAAATAACTGTAATTCATTTTAAAGTTGATTTCAAAAAAAAAAAAAACATCAGGGCGGCTAAGTGACACAGTGAGTAGAGCACCAGCCCTGGAGTCAGAGGGACCTGAGTTTGGATCTGGCCTCAGACACTTAGTTCGGATCCGGCCTCAGATACTTAACACACACAAAACAAAAACCTAGCAGTGTGACCTTGGGCAAGTTACTTAACCCCAATTACCCTCCAAAAAAGCAAAAAAAAAAATCATCATATTATATTGTACTTACTAAAACAAATTACACTGAAAAAGATAACAGATTTTATGCTATTTTATAACTTCTACATAGAAATGGTTTAGTTTCATATTTATATAATTCATTTTCAAAATGCAGCTACTAACACAATGAAATAATTTCTTTGTACCCTAAGCAAATGTTGATGGAGACTGTGGCATATCATGCTAGTATTGAGATATACCATGAGATAACTTTACTGCATTTGAATATTCATTATTAAACAATCTCCGTGCTGTATTCATCACTAGTTAGACTGAATATGCCAGGTTAGAGACACTATATTGCCTTTGATTTGAATTTAGTTATCATTGAACAATGTGGCTATATTTACATATGATTTATATTATAGTCTGTTGATGTGTCAATAATCTTGTATAATAATTAGATTATTTTAGAATTTTGGGTCTCTGACTTAATTTATATTTATTTCTATCCCTAGTTAACCCCTAGTATCTTTGTGTTTGAGTCAAAATTCAGCTCACATTTGGGCAAAGGAGAAGAATAGTACATTATTGAAAAAGATAACAAAAACTAGGGAAGTTGTGAAAAAGTAAGTTTTTCAGTCTTTAACAAGGTTGTTACAAATGGTGGCATCAGTCTTTTGCTACAAGGTGCGCATAAGGACAATACTCCTCTTTTTTCTTTCTTTCTTTCTTTCTTTCTTTTTTTTTTTTAAAGCAATTGGGGTTAAGTAACTTGCTCAAGGTTACACGGCTAGTCATTATTTATGTGTGGGTGCTCATTTTCTGAGGCCGGATCTGATTTCGGGTCATCCAAACTCCGAGGCCGGCGCTCTTACTCACTGCACCACCTAGCTGCCCCTTTAGGGCAATTGGGGTTAAGTAACTTGCCCAAGGTTACATGGCTAGGTTTTTGTTTGTATGGATTAAGTGTCGGAGGCCGGCTCCGAACTCAGGTCCTTCTGACTCCAGGGCCGGCACTCTATTCACTGCGCCACCTAGCTGCCCCCCTCTTTTTTCTATGGTAGCTCATTCTATTTTCTCTTTTTCCCTTTCTGATTATCCCTGGGCTAGTAGTTCTTTCTGGGTGAGCTCTGAATAGTCTATTCTTCTTTCAAAAAAAAAAAACAAAAACCCTCAAAGAACTTGCATTTTGAGTTGGTTTTCTATTTTTATATATCATACATAGTGTTTGAGTAAGTTTCTTCAGTCAATTTTTTGGGTAATTTTCTTGACTAAGAGGAATGGAACCTCTTGAAAGAGAAATATGATTGGAGGGAGTTCAATAACTGGTTCAAAGATAGGAGATTAAATTTAAAACAAAGTTATTTATTACTATCCCAAGGAAGACTGATAAATTGCTGATAACAGTTTCAGTTTGTTCAACACTGATTGGGTTTTCAGGTTTCATTAGAATACATTGCCCATTACAAAATTCTGTAGTACCTTAGGATAGAGAAGTAAAACATATCACTGGAAGAGGGATGGATAGGAATAAAAGGGGAATCAGCCAAGGTGGAGAAGGGAAAGATTTTGAATGCAACTGATGAAATTTATAGTAAGGAAACAATCCCTGTTCAAGGGTAAAAGTCATGGGGAATTGACCAAATCCTTTCACAATTCTTAAATGATTTCTTTCAGACATTTAACTGCAGGATTGAGGTGGTCATTTTGACAAGACTTCAAGTGTCTCTTATCTAAGGATAATAAGTTGATTTCACTGTCTGCTTTTCATTGTCCTCACATAATTTAAATGTAATATTTTCAACTAAAGCAGCATTTCAAAAAGTAGAATTGGATACTCAAACAGTATTTATAGAATTTCAATATTGTATTAAAAAGAAAAGGGAGAAAGGGGCAGGAATATATATATATATATATATACATATATATATGTATATATATATGTGTATGTTTGTGTGTGTGTGTGGAGGGGGATAATGTTTCTGCATTCAAATACATTTTATATTCAAGAAATTCAGAAATGCCTTCTTTAACGGTGGTTCTGAACTTGTAATTTCATCATTGTAGGAAAGTACTTGTATGGAAAAAAACCCGACATATACGGTGGGTGTACTATTGCTCAGTACAGCATGTTCACTGACAAAAGACAACTTGGGGTCAGACTGGGCATCTTCCATCTGTTGTAAGTCAACCACTTCTATCTACCAGCACAAAGTATTTTTCAGTTCCTGTTGGCAGCCCAGTCTCCCCACTTGGATGTTGAGAATCTCTTTCAGTACAAAGAAGAATAACTTTCCCTTTGACTTCGAGCCTCCCTTTTCGGGCTGCATTTGTCCTTCAAAGGGAGATGAGTGATGCTCCACTCAATGATGAACATCCTCACACCTGGCCATACCCTACTCAGCTCAGTGACTCTGTACTCATCATCCAAAATTGACTCTACATCCCCAAACACTCAGATGCTCATGCTCATCTCCCTCAAGCCTCCCAAATCTTCTCCTGATTCAGGAAACTGACGTGGGCTTGGTATTATTGTTCATCTTTTTTTCTTAAAGCTGGGAGCCAGAAGTGTTAAGCAAGAGAAACCCAAGAAAATCAGAAGAGAGCAGAGCTCTTCTCACTCTGCTTTCACCAGTTCTGTCCCTCCTCCCATATGTAGGAGCTGAGCGTTAATTTCCACCCATGAGGAGAGAGACTCATATCGATGTCTTTGGGACTTGGTTTTCATTATAGTTTTTTTATCATCATCATCATCACTGTTAGCATTTATATAGCACCTACTGAGTGTCAGGGAATGTGCTAAATGCTATTCAATTATTATGTCCTTTGATCTTCACAACAACCAAACAAAGTGGGCGTCATTTTTATTTCCATTTTAGAGATGAAATAACCATGGCAAACATAAGTTAAGTCATTTGTCCAGTGTCACAAAGCTAGAGTCTTAGGTGGAATTTGAACTCCAGTGCTAAGATTGGACTAGAAGTCCAGTGCTCTATCCACATTGCCTCCTAACAGCAAAAATGCAACAAATGAAACCTAAAAAGCCTGGACTTTAAATGATTCTACAATCTAGTTTCCATCTAACTATTCAGACTTATTTTATATTATTTCTCTTCAATTAATTTCTATTTCAGTCAAATTGTCAATACTAGCTATAACTAAAATTTGTCATTCCAATCTCTCCTTTCACATGGACCATATCATCCATGCCTGGAAGGTACTTCCTTCTCTCTGTGTCCTCTTTCTCCTAAAAGAAAAAAAATGTATTTATTGACTCCGTGTATATGATGTAACACCAAATGTAAGATGTAGACTCTTAGAACACTGACACTATTTATTTTTGGGGTTTGTAGACCCCAATAAAACCTAATCCACAACCTGGCATAAATGCTATTTTTTGGAAAATTGTTTTGTCAATTTTTCCCCTATCACTTCCATTTCCCACATTTCCATTTCCCTCTCAGAAAGTCAATCTTTATTAAAATAAAGTAGGAAAAGAAATGGTCCAGAAAAGAAGTAAAATGCACATATATAACAACAACCAACAAGTAAAACGTATGTATGTATGTGTGTGTGTGTGTGTGTGTGTGTGTGTGTGTGTGTATGTGTGTATTACAGGCTGTGTTCCATACACCATAGCCCTTCATCTCTGCAAATTATACGGGGATTTGGGATTTGTGGGAAAAGACATGCTGGCTTCTCACATCTCTTCTTGGGGCCAAGCTTGGCTAATATACATACATAGCATTTGGTTTTAATTGCTGGATTGTTTTTTTTTCCAATCTACAGTATCTTAGTTCCTGTTTCCTTATTTTGTTTACTTCAATTTTTCATCAGTTCATATACATTTTCCGTTGAATCTCTTCATTATATTCATTACAGCTAAAAAACCACTGATAGTATTAGCCATTCCCCAATTGAGGGACATAGTAGACTTTTAAAAAGTTTTTAAGTAAAATCAATAAATCAATTGACAAGCATTTATTTAGCACCCACTATGTACAAGGCACTGTGCTAAACATTGCAGATACAAAACCAGAAATGAAATGGTCACTGCACTTTCCCCTAGCCCCCCCCCCCCCCAAGCATATATTCTAGCAGGAGAAAAAACATGAACACATCAAAAAAGGAATACTCAAAATCCCTATAAGGTGAATGTGGGGGAAGGGAGGACTTGAAGGTGGAGGAAATAAATCTAATAACAATTCTCACAGATATAATACGGTGTAATCACAACACATTATCTGCATATCACTGGACTTGGTATTCATAACAGCCAAGTGAGGCAAATAGTAAAAGTATCATTCCTTCATCTTACTAAAGAGAATCTAATGTTCAGAAGGGAAGTACCACAACCAAATGTCAAAAGAGATTAAAATGGAGGAAATTGGACTTTAACCCAGTCATCTGATATAATCAAGTAGGAGTTGTCTTTCACTTCTCTACTCTTTCTTTCCTATAGTGCATTCTCCCTATATATGAAAAGAAAGGAAGCTCTCTTTAGAGGCTAATTGTGAAAAGGCATATAGATTTTTTCCTTTTTTCCCCAGAAAAACAGGCAGTGATTTCATTTTAAATCCATCTAAATAGAGGCATTCACAAATTCAGAGCTCCACATTGTGGGCTAAGAACATGATTCTTTATTCTAATCCATTTCAAAATATCCTCCTTGATTTGAGATGGCCCTAGAGAGATTTACTTTCCTGGATTTACAATCTCCTAGAAACTATGAGTTTAACATTAGAAGCAGGAGAGAGCCTTAATTACATACTGTCTTTCTGGCCACTGCAGCAATAATACAAGTTCTCTGGTTTAAAAAAAAAGACAGTGAAATAATGTTAAAACTAACCTGTACAACTTCATCACTGCTCTCTTTCATGATCATCCCCTTTAAGCTAGCCATATTTGTAATTAGACCCTATGTTTGAAAGCCGGAAAAAAGGTTCAAATGGAAATGTTTTATCAGACTCCAGCTTTGCTTCTACAATTTTGAAAAAATTCAATTATTTCTACCCAGCACTGCCAGAGAAACATTTGGCAACTGATTAAAACAATTCTTAAAGCAAATTATAGCACTGTCAGAAAACAGGAAATCAGTGTCAAAACACAGGGACATTTCTATGCAAAGTGTCTTGCAAGAGCCTTAACACAGAAGATTTCTGTCTGCCTATTATATTAGTTTCATTAATTTGGTCCACATCAAGAAAGGGAAAAAAAGAACATTTTGATGCATTTGCCACTTGAAATAAAACATTCCCCAATGAATAATGTCCCAAAGATAACCAAAGAAATGTGGAGAAATTTTATGTTTTAATTTTATCCCAGCTTACTCAGCATTGTAAAAATCTATGTACAGGTTTATAGCCACAGAGATCCCCAAATAACTACATTTTCTGCAGTAAAGCTAGATCTATAAAAATTCAGTCTCTGCTCACATGTATATGCCATTAATACACAGATTTTATATACTGCCCGCTGTGTCTAGCCAAACACAACAACAATATGTAATAGATTCTCGGAACATTAAAAGAAAAAAAGATTGACCCATCAGAGACAACATCCTGTGTTGTGTTTCATGGAATTTGCTTTGATTTCAGTTCCACTCAGATGATACTTGTACTTTGAGCAAATCATGTGAAAGATTTTCCTTCCTCCAAGTTTACCATAGCTGTACACTTCTCATGGAGTGTAACAGAATTGGAATCCACCTGCTAAACATTCAGATAATATTTTCTCTAAGTGCAAGTTCAACTTGTTAACATATTTCCCATCACTTGTCAAAAAACAAACATTGGAATGGTTCCTTTTGAATCTTCAACCAAGTAACTATCAGTTAACTTTCTGTGCATGAATGTATTTTCATTGAGATTTTGTGAAATCACGCCAGCAAGACATTTTTATTGAGCACAGAGTTTGCACTTAGCTGCAAGCTCTGTATATTTACAAGTGCTGATGACAGTTTCCATTGGTTTTGAAAAATGTAATTCCATCTCCCAGCCACTGAGTGCTCCTTCTCCTCCTCCTCAGGTCCACTTTGTAAAAATCCCTGCTTTTCCTTCAAAAGACAATTCACGTGATGAAGCAGGTGGGTGTCACAGTGGAGAGGGCAGGGCCTGTACTCAAAAAGACCTGAGTTCAAATATGACCTGAGACATTTACTAGTTGTGTGACCCTGGGCAAGTCATTTAAACTTTGCTTCTTTATCTGTAAAAATGATAGCATTTACCTGCCAGGGTTATGGTGAGGATCAAATAAGATAACTTTTAAAGCATTTAGCACAGTGCCTGGCACTTAGTAGGCCCTAAATAAATGTTGTTGCTATTAATGCCTATATAAGACCCTTCCAGATTGTCCTCAGGTGATAGTAGTCTTTCCTTCTTGAAATCCTTTTGTGTTGTTTTGTGAATACTGCTCTCTCTCTCTCTCTCTCTCTCTCTCTCTCTCTCTCTCTCTCTCTCTCCCTTCCTTACTTCCTCCTTCACTCCCTCCTCTTTCTATATTCTATTTCTATCTCCATCTCTATTCTTTACTATATTTAACAATGTCTCTCAATCTCTATCTTTTTTTTCTATCATCTATCTTTTTCTGTTACATCCCTCCATACCTCCCAATAAAATCAATTTCTTGTGGTCGAGGGCTTATTTTGTTTTAACTTTGCATCTCCAGAGTCTGGTATATTTCTTTACAAGCAGTAGGTGTTTTATGGATTAAATTTATTTCTGAAATACATGCAGGGACTTTTGGGGAGGATTTTAATTTCATTTAATCTACATGCATGGGAAAATATAAATAGTGTTCAATTAAAAATATGGCTAAAAATAAAATTGTAACTAAAATAGGGACAGTAGGATTGTTTCCATTTGGGAGAATTTGGAAGCTTTAGAACTATTCCAAGTTGAACTCCCTTCAAGCTCCTCTAAAACTTAATCTAAACTCCCACAACAGCAACAGAGGGCCCCATCTGGGACATTTAATTCCCCCCTCCTACCATGTCTACTATCTTTCCCTTAAAACCAATCCTTAAGCAGTAGAGAAATAATATCTGTAATGTATTTGTTCCTCCTGGGACAAAACTCATGATTAGCCTTCCCAAATAACCATCCCTACTGGCCATTGGGAAAAAATACTACTTGCCAAAAGTATAACTTTGATTTAGCTGCTTAACTGAGGCAGACACCATGGCACTCAAATGAATGGAGTTGGAGCCAGGAAGAGTTGGATTCAAATCTAAGTTAAAACATATTAACTGTGATGCCTGCAGACTGTAGGGGGACAAAGCAACAAGGCTGAGGGGTAATGTCTCATGCTTTAATGTTCTTGGATCTGGATTGTGGTCTAGGGTGGAGATCCAGGGGTGTGTGACAAGCTTGCCAGAGTGGGTAGAGGCTTCAGACAGGGCACCCAACTAATAAGTCTGGCAGCTGAGAAAACCTCAGCATCTGGGAAGGAAGATCCCCTGTCTGGTGGCAGAATGCTACTGTGGCAAAAACTCTAAAAGTCAAGTAATTGAGTGGCAACATGACCAGGAAAAGGAATCAAAACAAACAGAAGAATCCAACATTAGAATCCTAGTTTGGGGACAAAAAGGATCAAAGCATGGAAGAGGAGGAAGACAGTGAAGTCAGAACTACTGCATCAAAAGCTTCAAAGGAAAATGCAAGCTCCTTATAGGCCATAGAGAACATTGTGAAGCAGATAAGATAAGTGGAGGAAAAAATTGGGAAGAGAAATGAAAATGATGTAAGAAAATTATGAAATGAGTGTCAACAGCCTGACTGAGAAAAATAACACCTTAAAAAATAGACTAACTCGAATGGCAAAAAAGGCTCAAAAAGGCAATGAGGAGAGGAAAGCCTTAAAAAGCTAAATTTGCCAGATGAAAAAAGAAGCTCAAAAGCTCACTGAGGAGAATCATTACTTCAGATTTAGAATGGAGCAAAGGAGAGCTAGTGACATTATGAGAAATCAAGATGCTGTTAAACAGGTGCAAAGAAATGAAAGAATAGAAGGCAATGTGAAATATCTCATGGGGAAAAAAAAACACTGACCTGGAAAATAGATCCAGGAGAGATAATTAAAATTTTTTTGGACTACCTAAAATCCATGATTAAAGAAAGAACCTAGAAATCATCCTCCAAGAAATTCTCAAGGAAAACTGCCCTGATGTTTTAGAACCAGAAAGCAAAATAGAAGTTGAAAAAATCCACCAATCACCTCCTGAAAAAGATCACAAAAGAAAACCCCTAGGAATATTATAGCCCGATTCTGGAATTCCCAGATCAAGGAGAGAATATTACAAGCAGCCAGGAAGAAACAATTTGAATATTGTGGAAAAACAATCAGGATAACACAGGATCTGGTAGCTTCTACACCGAGGGACCAAAGCGCCTGGAATATGATATTGTGTAGGTCAAAGGAGCTGGGCTTAAAACCAAGAATCACCCACCCAGCAAAACTGAGTATTGTGTTTCAGGGGAAAATATGGTCATTCAGTGGAATGGAGGACTTTCAAGCATTCTTGAGGAAAAAATCAGAGTTGAATAGAAAATTTGACATCCAGACACAAGAAGCAAGAGATGCCTGAGAAGGTAATCAGGGAAAAGAAATCTAAAGGAACTTATCAAATTTGAACTATTTACATTCCTACATGGAAAAATCTATATGTATGTGTGTGTATGTGTGTGTGTTTGTGTATGTGTGTGTATGTATGTATATATACATAGTCTTTATCAGAGGGTATATAGGTGTATGAATACATATGTGAATGTGTATATATATGTTTACAGGTATACATAGATAGAGGGCACAGGACCAATTTAATAGGAAGGGATGATACTTAAAAAGTGAAATTAAGAGATGAGGGATGAATATAATGAGAGGAGATGAAGAGAAACAGAATGGGGCAAACTATCTCATATAGAAGAGGCAAGGGAAAATGGGTACAATGGAGGGGAAGAACAGGAAGGCATAAGGGGGTGGGTCAACCTTATACTCATTGAATTTGGCTTAGGGAGGGAATGACATAAACACTAAATAGGGCATCTCACCCTAGAGGAGAGTAGGAGGGAAGGGGATGAGAGGGAGGATGATGGAAGGGAGGACAGGCTGTGGGGGAGGGAAGTTGGAAGCACACACTTTTGAAAAGGGACAGGACCAAAGTAGAAAATAGATCAAGTCGGATTTGGGATAGGAGGGAGGGAAATATAATCAGTCTTCTACAATATATCTACTATGGTAATGTTTTGCATTGGCTACACATGTACAAAATATATTGAATTGCTTATCTTCCCAGTAAGGGTGGGTGATAAGGGAGGAAGGGAATACATCTGGAATTCAAAGTTTTAAAACCAAATATTTGATTATATAAACTATTATTAATACTATTTTAAATATAATTGGGAAATGAGAGGAGGGGATATCCTGGGGGATGGCTATTTTGAGGAGGTGGGTAGGGGAAAATGGGGAGAAAATGTGTAACCCAAAATCTGGTGGAAAATGAAGTAAACCAGAAGTTAATAAAGCATTTGGGAAAAGAAGAAAGGAATATCTTAAAAATAGACTAATCCAAATGGCAAAAGAGGTCCAAAAACTCAATTAGGAGAAGATTGCCTTAAAAAACAGAATGGACCAAATGGAAAAGGACATCCAAAAGCTCACTGAAAAAAAATAATTCCTTGAAAATTAAAATGGAGCAAATGGAAGCTAATAACTTTATGAGAAATCAAGAATTTTAGAACAGAACAAACATAATAAGAAAAATAGGAAACAATGTGAAATATTTTATTGGACAAACCACTGACCTGAAAAATAGATACAGGAGAGATAATTTAAAAATTATTGGACTATCTTAAAGCCATGATCAAAAAAAGAATTTAGACATCATTTTTTAATAAATTCTCAAGGAAAACTGCTCTGATATTCTAAAACCAGAAGGGAAAAGAGAAATTGAAACAACTCACCAATTGCCCCGTGAAAGAGATCCCAAAAGGAACACTACTAGACATATTGTATCCAAGTTCTAGAGTTCCCAAGTCAAGGAGAAAATATTGCAAGAAGCCAGAAAGAAACAATTAGAGTATTGTGGAAACATGATCAGGATAACACAAAATCTAG
Organism: Gymnobelideus leadbeateri; assembly: GCA_011680675.1. NCBI lineage: Eukaryota > Metazoa > Chordata > Mammalia > Diprotodontia > Petauridae > Gymnobelideus > Gymnobelideus leadbeateri. The sequence goes on from WOXC01000245.1 coordinate 1,036,454, forward strand.
CACCTTCTACATTGACGTATCAGAGGGCTTGGAATATGATATTCCAGAGGTCAAAGGAACTAGGATTAAAACCAAGAATCACCTACTCAGTGAAACTGAGTATAATGCTTTAGGGGAAAAAGAAGATATTCAATGAAATATAGGACTTTCAAGTATTCTTTTTTTTTTTTTTTTTTTTGCTTTTTGGTGGGCAATTGGGATTAAGTAACTTGCCCGAGGTCACAAGGCTAGGTTTTTGTTTGTGTGTGTGTGTTAAGTGTCTGAGGCTGGATCCAAACTCAGGTCCCTCTGACTCCAGGGCCGGCGCTCTACTCACTGTGCCACCTAGCCGCCCCGACTTTCAAGTATTCTCGATTAAAAGACAATAGTTGAATAGAAAATTTGACTTTCAAATATAATTTGTTTGTAGGAGGACTATAACACCTTTTGGTAACTTAACTTAATTAGGTACTAAGTACTAATTCACTAGGGTTGTGGTGCCTTCTTCCTCTTAGCCTATTAGTTGAAAATTATAGTATTGGGAGGCTGGTATTTTACTTTGGGGATTCGCTTATGAGAATAACATTTTGATACCTATATGGGAATTTGATTAGCCATTTGACAAGAGCCCCCTGACTAGGAAGATGAGGAGTTGGTCTTTCAAACCATGACTATTATGGAAGTGTTTTGCATAACTACACATGTATAACTTATATTGAATTGCTTACCCTCAGTGAGGGTGGGTGTGGAGGAAAGAAGGGAAAGAATTTGTAACTCTAAATTCCAGTCTGTGGAATCAAAAGGTTCTTCTCATAAGCAAACCCACAAAGTAAAACATCAACCTCCCAGTGAGTATAGTTTTCAGTGAATAGGCTCAGAGTAAGAAGGCACCACAACCCTGGTGAATGAGTAATTAGTATGTAATTAACTTACTTTACCAAAAGGTTTTAAGGCCTTCCTATAAACAAGCCTCCCTCTTAGCTTGACCCCCAAGGCAAGCTACTCCTTAGGCAAGTTCCTCCCCCAGTGGGCTCTTTGTGGCTCAGGATATATCATATCTGTGACTGAAATACCTGTGTACCTTTAGACCTGGGAACATGATTCTTGTTCCAAGGTGAAAAGGGACACATGAGGTTACATAGGCCTATTAATATACAGGGAAGATTTTCCTATTCCCTTAACATTACACTACCCAAGCATGATAACTAATGATCTGACAGGCATACTGGTCAAACAACACAGTTGACCCCTGAAGGCTTGAGAAGAAGGAAACTCTGACTTGCAATAAGAGAACTACTGACACTTTTATAATATTCTTTTATACATTTTAAAATATCTTCTCAGGGAGACAGCATGGTGCAGCACATAAAGCACTAGCCTTGAAGTCTGGAAGACCAGGGTTAAAACCCTGTGATGGGCACTTACTGATAGAATGACCATGGGGAAATTTTCTTAACTGCTCAGGGACCCCAAGCAATTCTCTAAGTCTCCAAGTTGGTGACCTACATCAAAGGATCATATAGACAGTTTCCACAGCAGCAGTTTTCCACAGAGGTACAAACCTACCCAAACCCTAAAAAATAAACACACAACAAAGCAAACAAAAATCTGCCCTAGGGTTGAGTTTCTCCTGGTACTCTGTAGCTTTCTATGAAAGCAAACTATGATATAAACCTTTGCAGTATAATTCCTAAAGTCCCAAGACAAATTCTTTGGTTTATCTAATCTAGATGATGGATTTCCATCAGCCAAGGTAATCTCTAGGGCCTACCTTCAGGCATTCTAGGAAGATGGTCTGGAATAGATTACTCTGTTTTATTTCCATGCTGAGAGGGACTCATGTGTGGCCCTTTGACTGAATCCAAACTTCACATATCAAATACTTTCATTCAGGGGATTTGTTCTGTAAAATTTGGATTCAGTTAAAGGACCACACTTGAGTGCTAAGAGGGCCACTTGTGATCTCAAGGTCACAGGTTCCCCAGTCTGGACAAGAGCTATTGTGAGCTAAAGAGGAACGCTGGGGACTGGCCCAGTGAATGGGAGTGATTGGTTATGGTTGCTACAACGCTGATTGCAATCATTCGGTCATTTAACTAGCACTTATAAAGTACCTACTATGTTCCAGGCACTGTGTGGAACTCTAATGATAATAATAGCTAACTTTTATATTATTTGCTAAGCACAATATATTCTTTGTACAGAGCATGGATTTTATGCAAGCAAATAGCAGCAGGAACCATAGACTAGAGAGAGGAAATCCTGGTGTTGAAGATCTCTAGACACTACAGCATTCTCAATTTTCAGTGGCTTTAATGGGATGCAGTTTGCTGATTTTCCATTTAGGAGAATAGGGACCATAAAGTGAAGTACCATCTTCCCTTCCCTCTCCTGCCTCTCTACTCAAGTAGGGCAAAAGCTTACTTAAAAGCATACTGTTATTCTTTTGTTGATGAGATAAGTCAGACCTTTCTAAGGCCATTGATACTAGTATTTGTGTGTGTGTGTGTGTGTGTGTGTGTGTGTGTGTGTGTATGTGTGTGTGTATGAAAGGTGAGGCAAGGTTCTGAAGGGAAGAAGAATGTTTCAGTACCTCTGTTATTCTTCAGACAAGACTTTAAGCTCTGACATCCCAAATGACAAGGCTTTCTCCTGCCTGGAGGTTCAAATAAACTGGGCTAGAATCTTATTGTTTAGATTTCTTAGTTTTTAAAAATGAACTTCCTAAAGTTCACAACTAACAAGTCTGATTTAGCATTTTTTTCCCAGATGCTTTATTAACTTTTGGTTTACATCATTCATTTTCGCCAGATTTTGAGTTGCAAATTTTCTCCCTGTTTTTCCCCTACCCATCAACCCAAAATAACAGTCCAACAGGTTGTCCCATCCTCCAATCTGCTCTCTCCCCAATCTTCCCCCATCTTATCACCCAACATTACTGGGAAGATAAGCAATTCAATATAGGTTGTACATGTGTAGCTGATGCAAAACATTACCATAGTAGATATATTGTAAAAGACGGATTATATTTCCCTCCCTCCTATCCCACCTCCCACTTGTTCTATTCTCTAATTTGATCCTGTCCATTTTCAAAAGTGGGTTTCTTCCAACTTCCTATCCCACCAATATTCCCTCCCTTCCATCATCCCCCTTCTCATCCCCTTCCCCCCTACTCTCCTATAGGGTGAGATATACGATTTAGTGTGCATGTCATTCCCTCCTTGAGCCAAATTCAATGAGAATAAAGTTGACCCATTCCCTTATGCCTTCCTGTTCTTCCCCTCCCTTGTACCCATTTTCCCTTGCCTCTTCTATATGAGATAGTTTGCCCCATTCTGTTTCTCTCCATCTCCTCTCATTATATTCCTCTCTCACCTCTTAATTTCACCTTTTAAGTATCATCCCTTCCTATTAAATTGGTCCTGTGCCCTCTGTCTATGAATATCTGTAAACTTATATACACACATTCACATATATATTCATACGCCTATATGATATACACTGTATGTATATATATGCGTATGTGTATATGTGTGTGTGTGTGTGTGTGTGTGTGTGTGTATTTCTATTCCCTTCAACTATTTTCAGAAAAGTTTCATAAGTTGTAATTATTGTTTTTCCATGTAGGGATGTAAATAGTTCAACTTTGATAAGCTCCTTATGATTTCTTTTCCCTGTTTACCTTCTCATGCTTCTCTTGCTTCTTGTATCAGAATGTCAAATTTTCTATTCAACTCTGCATTTTTCTGCAAGAATACTTGAAAGTCCTCTATTCGACTGAATGACCAATTTTCCCCTGAAAAATGATACTCAGTTTTACTGGGTAGGTGATTCTTGGTTTTAAGCCCAGCTCCTTTGACCTCCAGAATATCATATTCTAGGCCCTTCAATCTGTCAGTGTAGAAGCTGCCAGATCCTGTATTATCCTGATTGTGTTTCCACAATATTTGAATTGTTTATTCCTGACTGCTTGTCATATTCTCTCCTTGATCTGGGAATTTCAGAACCTGGCTGCAATATTCCTAGGTGTTTTCTTTTTGAGATCTTTTTCAGGAAGTGATTGGTGGATTCTTTCAACTTCTATTTTGCTCTCTGGTTCTAAAACATCAGAGCAGTTTTCCTTGAGAACTTTTTGGAGGATGATTTCTAGGTTCTTTCTTTGATAAAGGCTTTCAGGTAATCCAATAATTTTAAAATTATCACTCCTGGATCTATTTTCCAGGTCAGTGTTTTTTTTTTCTCATGAGATATTTCACATTGCCTTCTATGCTTTCATTTCTTTGCATCTGTTTAATAGCATCTTGATTTCTCATAAAATCCCCAGCTTCCCTTTGCTCCAATATGAATCTGAAGGAATGATTCTCCTCACTGAGCTTTTAAGCTTCTTTTTCCATCTGGCAAATTTAGCTTTTTAAGGCATTCTTCTCCTCATTGCCTTTTTGAGCCTCTTTTGCCATTTGAGTTAGTCTATTTTTTTTTTTTTTTTTTGCTTTTTGGAAGGCAATTGGGGTTAAGTAACTTGCCCATGGTCACACGGCTAGGTTTTGTTTGTGTGTGCGTTAAGTGTCTGAGGTCGGATCCGAACTCAGGTCCTTTTGACTCCAGGGCCGACGCTCTACTCACTGCGCCACCTAGCCGCCCCAAACTTTATTTATTTTTTTTTTAAGCAATTGGGGTTAAGTAACTTGCTCAAGGTTACACAACTAGTCATTATTTATGCGTGGGTGCTCATTTTCTGAGGCCGGATTTGATCTCGGGTCATCCCAACTCCGAGGCCGGCGCTCTTACTCACTGCGCCACCTAGCCGCCCCTTAATCTATTTTTTAAGGTGTTATTTTTCTCAGTCAGGCTGTTGGCTCATTTCATAATTTTCTTACATCATTCTCATTTCTCTTCCCAATTTCCCCTCCACTTGTCTTATGTGCTTCTTAAGGTCCTCTATGGCCTGTAACCAGCTTGTATTTTCCTTTGAAGCTTTTGGTGTAGGAGTTCTGACTTCATTGTCTTCCTCTTCTCCTATGCTTTGATCTTTTTTGTCCCCAAACTAGGCATTTAATGTTGGATTCTTCTTTTTGTTTTGCTTCCTTTGCCATGTCACATTGTTACTCAATTACTTGACTTTGGGGCTTTTTGCCAAAGTAGGACTCTGCCACAAGGCAGGGGAGCTTCCTTCTGAAATGCTGGGGTTTTCTCACCTGCCAGAGGTATTAATTGTGTGCCCTTTCTGAAGCCTCCACACACTCTGCAAGCTGGTTGCACACCCCAGGATCTCCACCCTAGACTGCAATGCATGAGCTGTATCTGCCACATAGCTGTGGCTGCTCTGCAGCCCTCAGCAGCTTCTCCCTCCATGTGATAGAAGCTGATGCACTCCCACCTACTGGATCCCAAAGTCTACCTTGCATTGACCTCTCACTATGTCTTTGGCATCTATGTGTTGATAATTCTGGAAAATGCTACAGCTGCTGATCCCTCCAACCAGTGGCTGGTCAGACCCACCCTGGGCTAAAACCTCAGGCTCTGACCCAGCCGGGGTTAGCTCCCAGAGCGCTGTGTTGGCTCATTCCTGCCAGGCTGCCTGGCTATCCTCAGTGGGAGCTTAGCTTCTCTGTGTCCTTTTGTGGGTTCTGTATCTCCAAAGTTTTTTCAGAGTCACCTTTAACATAAATTGGGGAAGGTGGAAGCAGTGTCCCGAGGAAGTCCTGTTTCTCCTCCACCATCTTGACTGATTTAGCATTTTCTTATTCAAATACCTTTTCCCAACACTGTGTGGTTAAGAAAATAAAGGCAATTTTGAGACAAAGTATGAAGCCATTGATATGGTAACTTTGGAGAGCCATCTCCTTTTGCTTCCAGAGTGGGGGTGGGACAAGGATACATATTAAAGTACAAGGGAAGGTTCTCAGACTAGTGGGATTCAACAAGCAAGGTATGAAAAGTTCTAAGTACTTATAGGCATTCCAGTAGTAACAGTGATTTAAGAGCCTCAGCATACACTAGTGGAAAACCATTTCTTTTCATCAAAAGGCAGAAAAAAGAATCACAAGGGAATTGTCAAGAAAATATGAGTTATATCCACATAGTGCCAAAAACAAGTAAGCCAATTAAAAATAAGAAAGAATTATTATTGGGGGAAATCAAATAATCTTCAATTGGAAAGAGTCTAAATGGTAATCTAGTTCAACTAATCACCTGAAGTAGAAATCTCTCCAGCATCTCTAAAAAGTGCTAATTCAGACTACATTGGAATACTTCCAATAATAGGATTCTCATTTTCTAAAAAGGTTCTATGAAAACTTATCAAATACACTGTAGGTTTAACTAATGAACTAACTAAATAAACAGGTCCAAACTATACTCAAGTTGCAGGATATAAAATAAATAGATACAAATTATGTAAATTTCAAAATACCTATAAAATGCAGAAAAGAGAAATTCTGTTTATAATAATTACAGAATTTATAAAATACTTGAGAGTATATCTACCAAGAGGTGTGCATGTGTGTGTTTATACATGTGTCTATGTTTGCTTTTGTGGATAAGAACTATATGATTATAATATATAATATTATGTAATATGTAAATCATGTAATAAAGAAAAATAAAATATAAATAATTATTCAGAAATAAGCAATACCAATATAATAAAAATGAAAATGCTATTTAATTTTTACTCTCATTTTCTTTCAGCTATCAAATGCTTAGTGTGTGTGTGTGTGTGTGTGTGTGTGTGTGTGTGTGTGTGTGTGTGTGTAATGAAATTCATTTTGAGGAAAAGATAAAAAATCTAAAGGGAAATTATGAAGAAAAGGGGGGAAGAAGAAAAAAGGGATCTTAGAATTATTAGACCTCAAATGTTATAATAAGCAATCAATAAACATTTATTAAGCACTTACTATGTGGCAGGAAGCCAGTGTCACTGGATCAAAGACTATGTGTTGGGGAGTAAGGTATCAGACACTGGAAAGATAGGAGGGGACTAGGTTACAAAGGATTCTGAATGCCAAATTGAACCCTTTGTATTTGCTTCTGGAGGCAATAGGGAATTACTGGTTTATCTAGTTTGGAGGTAGAGAATGATAGAAAAATTACTTCATTGGTTAAATGGAAGGTGGATTAGAAGAGAAACTTGAGGCAGGCAGACATACTATCATTTACTGTCATAATCAAGGTGGGAACACAGGAATAAGGGAATATCCTAGAGTGATGGTAGTGTCAGAGGAGAGAGCAGGGCAGGTCCATGAGATATTGCAAAGGTGAAGTTGATTGGACTTGGCAATAGCTTGAACATGAGGGATGAGATATAGTGAAAGATCCAGAATGACTCCTTGATTTGGAGGATGGTGTTGCCCTCTACAGTAATAAGGAAGGTAGAAGTGGATGGGAGAGATGGTGGGGGTGGGTGGGAAGATAATGTGTTCTCTTCTGGACATCTTGGGTTTTAGATGTCTATAGGGCATCCATTTTGAAATGTCTGAAAGGCAGTTGAAGATGTGAGATTGGAAGTGAGCAGAGAGGCAGGAAAGGTTCATTTGAGAAAATTCTTAATAGAGATAAAAATTAAGAAAAAACAAAACAAAACCTGGAAACAAAACCGTGGCCATCAACTTGGAAGAGGTTGAACAAAATATTGTATATGAATATTGTTGCAGACCAAATTGAGTAGAACCAGGAAAAAATATACCATAACAAGTATGACAAATGTAAAATTGTACATTTTCGAATTACTGAAGAACTCTGATCAATGCCTTGACCACCTATAAGTCCATACGTTAGTGATGAAGAATGAAACACACCTAGTGAGAGAGATCACATTTTGAAAATGTGCAGGCTGAGAAAAAATGATATGGCCAATATAGCAATTTGTTTTAACTTAACTATGCATGGCTTTGTTTTTTTGTTTTCTAAACAAGGATCATGCTTCTCTTGGGAAAGTGGATTAAGGTGGAGCTTGGAATGGGAAATAGGAGGGAGAAAAAATAAATTCTTGTTAAATAAAAATAAAGCCTGTCTACACACACTAACATGTATACACCCACATATATGTGCACATATACAAATTGCATAAATATATATGCTCATCTAGGTAGATAGATACAGAAATACTCATAAATAAAAAAACTTTTTTAAACACTGGTTGGATTAAAGTAGGAGTTCTGAACCTACTTTCTAAGAACTGTTTAATAATACTTTGATAATTATATTTCTACATAACTGGTTTCCTTTGTAATATGGATACTATATATTATGAATTTTAAAACATTATTTTAAGTAGTCCATAGGCTTCAGCAGACTGCCAAGTGGTCCATGCTTTAGAAAAAAATAAGAATCTCTGAACTAGAACACCTCCAGCTCATTTATCCTGGTGAAGGTGTCGGCTGTAGTAGCAGCAAGAGCAGCCACAACAACCTTGTTATCAGTCTCTTGGGCTAGAGCTGCAACAGGATGGTGGCTATAATACTAATGCAGCAGCCTCCCCATGGAAGCAGAACAAACAGTCTAAGTTTCTCCTTCCTTCTTCTTTCTCCTTTCAGGCATGTTGGCTGACTAAATAGTTGATTGTTGAGTTTAAGGAATCCTTCTCACTATTTGACAAAAATTAAGATTATACCATCCAGACTAAAGTTCTTGGAACGATTGTAAGATCATTGGGTCAAAATCCAACTAAAGGAGAAGGAAAATATATGATAAATGACATAGATGTTGATGATTTTTTGAGCACTCTGTCTAGAAAAAAATGAAAGATACAGTGAAGAAGAAATAGGTGAAGCACTCCAGGTCTCTGACAAAGACAGCAGAGGTTACATCAGTACAGAAGAACTGCTCCATGTAATGAATGACAAGCTTAGGAGAAAAACTAACACGAAGAAGTAGATGAAATGATCAAAGGGCAGATACTGATAGAAATGGATATATCAACTATGAAGAATACAGTAAATGGTTATCACAAGTTAAAGATCTTCTCTCACATTTTTCCATTGCTTTGATGAATTTAATTGAATCTTTAACTCACCTCTTACAAAAAATAAAATGAAATCAATTATTAATTCTGTTTCTGTATAGCAAAACTGAATGGCAAAAGTATTTTCTATACTTTTGTAAAGTACTTTGTACTACAGACACACAGACAGACACACACGACAGACACACACACACACACACACACACACACACACACACAAGATGTATTGATTGGTAATCCTATCTCCAAAAGATGAATTTGCACACCAGCTTTACAATATAAGTACTTGTACTGCCTTCAATGATAAGGAAACTGATTGCGGATTTCTTAAAGTTCCATTTGCTAATGATTATTATGTTGTATGTGCTGGCCAGATTTTCATGCCTGCAACTTGACAGTTTAGCACAGTCAGTAATTTGGTTACAATAAATAAATATGCCATGTGAGTTATTTAGTTATTTAGTTTGATAGCACAAATCATCATAGCTTGTTTATTTTTTTAAGAAAATACCCCCCAAAATTAAAATTGGTTTGCTTCAATATGGTATGGAAAAAGATGCTTGAAGGTTACAAAATTTCAAAATGTATTGTGGTTCTTCTGTACTTAAGTGTTCTCAAAACTCTAATGATGACCTCACACTCTAGATGGCATGTCTATGTTTTGTTTCTATTGTCTTTAGCATTTTCTGCATTGAACTATAGTGAAATTGATGTTAGGCATTTACAATTCACAGAAAATTTTGAAAAGATAACTTTGCCAAGGGAGCATTTTGGAATCTACATTTTTAAAACCATCTATATGTGGCTTGGAGTTGTTAGAGTAAGTTGTGGTCTTCAACAATGTTATCAACTTCCCTGTTCAAGATATTACAATTTTTCTCCATTCCAAGTGTCTTATTTTTTAAAAAAATAAAATTGAATTAAAAATGATTCTTGAACTAGAGAGGTTCCTGAAGTCCTTTAAAATCCTGTCATTCTGTGAAGGCAACCCATTTTACTTTTATATAACTTACGGAATGAATGTTAGATTTGGAGCTGGGGAACTACAGTCAAATATTATTTCTGCCACCTGTGTGACTACGAGGACAGTCACAGAATCTCTCATCAATAAAATGAAGGGATTAAGACTACATGTCTTTTAGGATTACTTCCAGCATTTAATCTATGATCCTATGAAAATTTTCCTTCTATTTAACTAAAATGTTTCCCTGTGGTTTCCACTCATTAGAACTTTGCAAAATAAGCATAATATATCTTCTAAATGACAGCATTTGTGATGTTTGAAGGCAGCCTTCTTGTTAAATTAAGCATTCTGCATAATATAGCCATAGAGTTTCTGATAAAAATTAGTTATGTCAAAGGAAGACTATAACTGCTGTGCTGACTAAGTATGAATGTATATAAAATCAATTTAATGGGCAAACTAAATAATTATAAATCTAGATTGACTGAATTAATTTTACCTCTTGAAAAAATAGAGGAATAAATTTTAAACCACTCAGTTCATATAGGAGACATTAAAAAACATAAGTATAATAATCAAAATGAAAAGAATAAGTAAGATCTATTTTATTTCAAATGACCATAAAATGTTGCATTTGAAAACATGATTTCAGATGAGTCATCAACAACAACCACAAAATGACAATGTCAAGAAAGATAAAAACATTGTGCTTGATGGCACTACTGACAATGGAATACACACATCTATACAAATACATACATTATTTGTGCATATACTTGTATATATATATGTTTTTGTGTGTGTATGTGTGTATAACACTACGTACATATGTCAACAGCATATACATTCATAAAAGAAAATCTAGGCTAAAGAAAAAGGGGACTAATTATATAATGTTTGTTTGGTTTATTTTTCTTTGCTTTTTGGAGGGGGAACAGTAGGGGAATTGGGGTTAAGTGACTTGCCCAAGGACCAAGCACTTCCCTATGAAAATAAGGTGAGCAAGGCCAGTATTGGGTCTATCACTGTGATCATAATGGTAGATTTCCTTAATAACTTGGTTGGATTTACCCAAACCTATATTATGATGGCATGCTTTTTATGTACCCAAATTCATTTCCTTTTTCTTTTCCAGAGAAAATGTGGTTTTATATATTAGCCTGTGTATACAAAATTTTAGTTTCTTGTTTGTAAGGATTTTTTGTTGTTGTCATTTTGTTAATCACGATACATAATTCAAAGATCTCACCAAGTCCTACTATTTCCAGGCACATTCATTGACTTCCCAATCCAATCTCTTTGGCAACAACTGGCACTGTTCCCTTTCCTGCACCAGCACATGAGCTGCTCTCCTGCAAGGACCAGCAGACAGGTAGTGAGTAATGAGGAAATATAGCTCAGACTCAATGGGCAGCTCAGGATGTCTGGAGTCTGAGCGTTCAGCCACAACCAAGCAGTAAGATAAAGGGCTGGTGTAGGCAGTGCCAGGGCCTAACTGAGATATTCACTTCCAGATCCAGCCCCTCACCCTCTTCCAGATGGCAGCTCTTTCCTGCAATCATGCCCCAAATTCATTTTCACACCAAGATGTGACATTGGAGGAAAACTCTTAATGGGAAGTCCATGGCAATATATATAATCTTATTATTTCCCATGAGCTCATTAATAAATTGAGAAGCATTTATTAAGTGTCTACTGTGTGTAAGGGCTTGTGCTAGAGCACATCCAAACAATGAAATAATCCTCATTTGAGATGAGCTTCCTTCCTTATTTTCTGTTTCTGGATAATAAAGGGATTGGACTAGCTATCTATAAGGTCTTTTCCAAATCTAAATCTCTAAACTCTCAATAGAAAGCTCATACAGAACACGTATAATATTCATAAACATTTTTTTAATGAAAAGAAGTTCAATATCTCCAAGAACTTTTTAGTTTTGACACTCATTAATACAAGAATCAGAAGGTGGCAAACATCAGTGCAATAGCATAATACCTATATATAAAATTCAGGTTATCTTTCTAACCACTGCCATTCCAATAGATTTGAATTGACAGGAAATTATTTCAACACCAATTTGAATAAATTATTTCCTTCATTTATGTGTATTATTTTTATTAATTATAGTTTAAAGAAAAATATAAAGTGGCGGACCAGAAGGAGCAGGTAGAGTAGCTCCATGCCTACTTATTTATAACTGCAAGAACACTGGGGAGAGACTTGCTTCAGTTTTTGAACATCTTGCCAGGTTGTGCCTTGATTTCCAACTGTCATTGGTCAAAGATATAACTACTAGCTGTCAATCATAGACTAGCACCTTAGCTGTCGAATAATTCTTTCTATACCTGCACTCTCATTCTGCCTGATGGCTGCCTTTCTAATATGATCATAATTGTTTCTGTAAGCAAAGCCATTGTTACCACAATGCTATGAGTAAAACACTGCTACAGTTTCCCCCTACAATTATTGTTTTGGATGTATTCTCTCTAAAACTTTCCAGGTCTCATAATGGTGACTACCCAGTTTGTGTTTTATTTGACTTCTCTCATAACCATTCTAGATAGGAACCAGAAGCACCCTTCTGATAGATTATCTGAGATACTCCATTAATCTTTTTCAGAAAGTACCTCCATCCTCTAGTTTTATCTCTTTTTAGGACAATGGGCTTTCATTTTACCTTCTAATTTTCAGGAGGAAGGCAGCAAATATTCCAAGACCCAACTGTAATGGCAAGCACAGAAGTAGTTCACACCTACATTGAATTGCTTCTCTTCCCAGTGGGCATGGATGAGGATGGAGGAAGGGAAAAAATCTGGAACTCAAAGTTGTAAAAACAAATTTTTAAAATCATTTTTTACATGCCACTGGGAAATAATATGTACAGGCACTGGGGTATAGAGGTCCATCTTGCCTTGCTAGAAAGCTAGGGGAGTGATGGGGGAGGATAAAGGGGAGAACAGATTGGGGGAATGGGTATGCAGTGGGATTTCTATCTTGGGGTGGGTGGATAGGGGAAAGACAGGGAGAAAAAAAATTGTAACTCAAAATCTCGTGGAAATGAATGTTAAGAGTTGAAATTAATTAATTAAATATTAAAAAATGAAACACAACATGTTAACCCCACAACTTGTGAACCCTAGAACTCATGAACTCCTGCAATAGGAAGGGGAAGAGCTAATTACCATATACATATGCATGTGCATACATATATACACACATACACATATGTATATGTGTATATGTGTGTTTGCATATATATACACACATACACACACACACACACACACACATACACATATGGAGAATTTCCAGGCTTGAGACAGAATATCTGAGAAGAGGACTCTTGTGGTGTCAGAGTCAAGAAGGAGAAAAATTGTTTTGTCCCAGCACTCTGTCTGCTCTGTCTGTGTTGATGTCTGTTTGTGATACTTTGTACAGAAGCCCTGGGACCTTACTGGAAGTCCCGAAAGAGGATTTTCTGGTTGTATGTTAACAGAAGTCCTGGAGGAGGTTTTGGAGGTCCTGGGACTTTACTGATAATTTGGGCCGACCTCTTGGATCTTCTTTGTGTGTCCGTGTTGGTTTCTATGTTAATGATTTGTGTGGAGTTCTCAGACCTTGTTGGTAGATCTGAGTTGATTTCACAGGCAGATAGTGAAATAATGATCGTGTCAGCAATGTGCATGAATAATATTGTGGCTCTGTCAAGCTTTGTCTTCCCAGAAACAGGAACTGTGAAGGACTTGATGTGGATTAGACACTGTGAACTTCAATATGGAACAGTACCTGGATGAAGAACTGGATAAGGAGCTGGAAAAGGAACTGGGAGCTGCCTGCCTTTGAACCCAGGTGACAATTGGAGCTGGGACAATGGAAGAGGAACCATGCAAGCTGAGAGTCAGCCTTGAGTGAAGCCAAAAGAAGACTTTACTTGGCTACTGTGTACTTACTGAGATTATTATTTACTATGACATAGGGGTGGAAAACTTTAACATTTGTACTTTGTGATTGAATTCAGGATTTTGTGATTGACCAAATGAATGTACTTTGTTTAAAACTATGTCACCACTTTGGTGAAAACTATGCGGCAATTTTAGTGATAAGTTTTTGAGTTGTGACATGGTAAATGCTGTACTTTGATTTTCTGTGAATGTTTTGCTCTGAGTTATTATTGAATAAATAGAGAGTTCACAATACTATGTAATCAGAACCTTGAAATTTGTTCACAGCAGCAGTCCTCTGAAAGCTGCTAGTGCATGGCTTTACACCAACTGTACAGCTCTCTTTAGTTGAGAATAAACATAACTATTCCTTTTTGCCCTATCAACTCACACAATGTCTGGACCTGCAAATGTTCCTACAGCTTTGATGTTTCTTCAATTGGGTATGAAATATATCTTACCCTACAGAAATGTAGGAGGAAAGGGGATGATAGAGGGGGGTGATAGAAGGGAAGGCAAAAGGGAGGAGAAGGTAATCAGAAGCAAACACTTTTGAAGAGGGACAGGGTCAAAGGAGAGAATTGAATAAATGGGGGTAAATATACTCTTTTACAACATGACTGTTATGGAAGTGTTTTGCATGACTACACATGTCATACCTATATTGAATTGCTTACCTTCTCAATGATGGTGGGTGGGGAGGGAGGAAGGAAGGGAATGTAGAGCTCAAAGTTTTAAAAATGAAAATTAAAAATTGTTTTTTACATGCAACTGGGAAATAAGATGTACAGGCAACCACTTAGAGAAATCTATCTTGCCTTATAGGAAAATAGAAGGGAAGGGGGTAAGAGAATGTGGGAGGACTGATAAAAGGGAAGATGGATTGAGGAAAGGGGTAATCAGAATGTATATTGTTGGGGTGGGGATAGAGGAAAGAGCAGGAGAAAATTTGGTACTCAAAATTTTGTGGAATTTAATGTTGAAAACTAAAAATAAACTAATTAAAAAAAGCTTTGATGAATTTTAAAGAAGCATTGAGTTCCACATTCTCTCTCTTCCTCCCTCCCCACCTACCTTCATTGAGCCCTTTGCTGATATGTCTCTGTTACAGGTGCTTATTTAATATATTTGAAGGTATATTGTCCCCGCCCATGCCATGGCATGATTTCCCCTCTAGCGAAAAAGCATTCTATAAGGTCCTGCTTTCTGAGTCTTCACAGAGTATAGGTGAATTGGGACATGCCTGCCTTTGTAGGAAACAATGATTAGAAATGGAAGTTGGGAAACAAAAGAAGCGACTATAAATCTCAGTCTTGCTGAGCATTCTGAACATTTCTTGCTCTTCAGATGAAGTGAATTCGTGCCAGCTTAGGGGAAATCAGTACGTGGCTCATTCTGCTTTGGGGGAGAATCTTGGATTTTGTTTCATTTTTAATTTTCTGACCCAGGTCTTTCTAATCAACTCAAATTTTATTCTTTGCACTTGGGCTCCAGATGGAAGGAAATGCAAACAGCTGTCCAAGTAGTGATAGATCCTTTTCCTCTGCTTCCTTGCATGCCATTACAGAAGATATTTACTTTTCCAGCAAATTCAGAAACCTAAAGCTTAGTAATCAAAATTATATTTTCCCTCTCCTTGTGGCTCTCCCATAGTCAATTGCTAACTTTCAACAATAGTTCAGCAATGACGAAGGTGAAAGTATGATGTGAATTCCTGGTCATTAATATATTCACTTTCATCTGTACTATCAGGCAGTCTGTGATTTACAATAGTTGGTTGTCAGAGTCAGTCCTGTAAATATACCAGCATCATGGTCTGGAGGGGAAAGAGCTACCCATTTCCATAAACAGAGTTTAACTGGGCCAAGATAGACAGACAGACACACCATTGCCTGGCTCATTTAGAGACAGGATGGTGGCTAATGACAGAAAATTATTCAGTCCATCCTTACTCAAGATTGCAGTATACTTAAGGGGATAAATATTTCAGGTTATTGGAAATTTTGAAACAAATCAAAGTTGGGAAAAGGTCTTTAGTAATTGGAAGATCTGGAGGACAGACATTTCAAAGTTAAACAATAAGAGACAGAAACAAAGTAATGGGAAGGATATAATGTTTCAAGAAGCAATATACAATTGAGCACACAGTAGCATTTTGCCTTATCTTTGTATGGAGAAATGTGTTTGTGTTTATATGCTTATGCAAAATCACAGTATTTAGAGCTGCAAGTTTCTGTATCTATCATCATCAACTTTATTTATTAATTTATTGCTCAGTGCTTCCAAGGAAATTGTCCTTTTTTTTTTGCCATATTTCAAGCTCCTCAAAAAAGAGGGTTATGTTTATTTATTTATTTATTTTTGTTAATAGCATCTGTGAAATTGCTCAGTTAGGATCTGGACATAACAAACTAGGAAAATAAAACTTTGATTTTAAGGTAATATGGTAGAAACTAATACTATTTTTCCCCTCTTCACTGTAGAGGGCTCTCTAACTCTTTCTTAGTGAATAGAGTAATGGAGTAGGGAGACTTCTAGAAGGATGGCTGAGTGAGAAATTGTATATAAATAAAGATTCTCATAAAAAGAACTCCCCAAAAGCAGGAGAAAGAAAAATATTCTGCACATATATAATTTATACATGTATATATACATATGTGTGCATATATGCACACACGCATACAAATACACATGTATATAAATGCATGTATAAATACATTCATATATACACATACTATATATGCATGTATATATAACTTTAATGTATATAGTCCATATAGTATGTACATGTGTGTATACAGAGACACATATCTATATATATTCATGCATATACATTCTCACATTTGTTGTATATAAGTATAGATGTGGATACTTGTAGCAGTGTCTTTATGCACATACTGTGTATGCACCACACACACACACACACACATACACACACATATATATATATACAAATATGTACACATACACACGCATATGTGTATGTAGTTTAGTGTGCAACATAGTTTATATTATATATATATATATATATATATCTGTATATATGTATGTTAGTAGAGAGAATGACCCTCCAAAATGAAATAATTTTTGAAAAGATGATTAGGTCATAGGAGGAGCTAGAAAAAGGTGGGGTTCTCTCCCCGGTCTTTATTAGGTTATATTTTATACAGTTCATACAAGAGTGTTAAGATATTTGCCCAATGTATTGCACATAGGCTATGGATAGTTTCCAGAAGGGCAGTTTGAGATGTCAAACTAATTTGGTGTATCCCAAATAAGACATGTATAGGATCTAAGCATTCCTTTTAACAATCTGGTTACCCAGAATGATCCACCACTAATAATTACAAACTATAAGACCTCGAGAAATCTATTTATCCTCTCTGAACTTCAAGCAACTTTCAGCTACTTATATCCTAAATTGTAGATGGATTGTGATCTGCTTTGGGGTTTGGAATTCTCACACAGACAAAAACAAATATTATTGAAACACTGATGATTAAATAGTACACTATGAGTTGGGAAAAAAGGATAAAACCTCATGAGAAGGCACAAATTGTTCAATAACTAACCCAAAATATATCTGAAGAATAGAACCTTTGAAATGATAGTAGAATGGTCACAGAGAGCCATAGAGTGCTTGTAAGCTTAATTAAAGAACTGAAAAAAGAAAAAAAAAGTGAAAATAAAATTGTTAATAAAAAGTTCAACAGGAAAAATAGATGTTGTTTAACTTTAGCAAAGTAGTAAAAAGTACACGGGGTAGGGAAGGATGGTTGCCATAGTGGGGATATGTTAGAATAGAGTTAGAATGGAAAAAAAAATTGGAAGAACACAAGATAGATTTCAAGGAAAAGCCTTTACAAATTAAAAAAAAATGGAGAAAGAAAAAAAATTATGAACTATGCAGAAAAAAGACATGGTCAAACAAAATATACCATATCAGGAAATCATTAAAGGAAATTATATAAAGTTATTGGAAACCTTTGGAATATTCAGATTTATGGATCATTTCAAAAAGTAATCCAACTTTTAAGAATATCAGAAAGGTTAAGCTTCAAAGTTCTCTGGAGAAAGAAAATATAAATGGCCCCAAAGAGATAGATCACACACTAAGGAACACTAGTGTATGGCTACTCATCATCATGAGAAAGGAATGTCATGCTTGGAATATGATCTATTGAAAACCAGGGGGAAATGACTTGTGCTGAGGAATAATCTACCTTGAAATTGAGCAAGTTTTTTTAGTAATTAATTAATTTTCATTTTTCAACATTCACTTACATAAGAATTTGAATTTTAAATTTTCTCCCCCTCATTCTCTTCCCCCCTCCCCAAGATGGCATGCAATCTGATATAGGCTCTATTTAGACATAAATATTAAGTATATTTTCACATTGGTCATGATGTAAAAAAGAATTCGAAATGCTGGGAAGAACCACAATAAAGAAAAAAAGAAAAGTAGAGTAAATAGTATGCAACCATCTGTCTTTATATTGCAAAGTCCTTTCTCTGGCCATGGACAGCATTTTCCATCACAAGTCTTTTGGAGTTGTCTTAGCTCCTTGCATTGCTGGGAAGAGCTAAGTCTATCAAAGACAAGAACGATCCAAAAGTAATTTGTTGAAATAAATCGTGAATTTTTCTTTTTTTCTTATTAATTTATTTTTAGTTTTGAATAGTTGCTTCCATAAAATTTTGAGTTTTGAATTTCCCCACCCTCATCCTCTCCTTCCCCTTCTCCAAGATGGCATGTAACCTGATATGGGCTCTGCTTATATATTTATAGCAAACATATACTCACATTAGTCATGATGTAAAGAAGAGTTAGACTTAATGGGAGGAAACATGAGAGAGGATAATGAAAACAATACAGTGAAAGAAACAGAGAGCAAAGAGTATGCTCCTATCAGCATTCAGATTCCAAAGTTCTTTCTCTGGATGTGGATAGCATTTTCCATTGTCAGGCTTTTGGGGTTGTCTTAGATTCTTGGATTGCTGAGAAGGGGTAAGTCTTCCAAAGTCAGTCATCCCACATTGTGGCTGTTACTGTGTACAGTGTTCTCTTGGTTCTGTTCATTTCACTCAGCGTCAATTCATATATGTCTTTCCAGGTTTTCTGAAGTCTGCCTGCTCATCATTTCTTATAGCACAATAGTATTCCATTACATTCACTTACCACAACTTGTTCAGCCATTCCCCAATTGATGGACACTTCCTCGATTTCCATCTCTTTGCTACCACAAAAAGAAGTGCTAAAATTATTTTTGTACATGTCTGCCCTTTTCCCATTTTTGTGATCTCTTTGGGATACAGACCTAGAAATATTGCTAGGTCGAAAGTTATGCATAGTTTGATAGCCCATTAAGTACAGTTCCAAATTGCGCTCCAAAATTGCTGGATCAGTTCAAAATCCCTTAGTGAATTAGTGTTCCAGTTTTCCCACATCTTTTTCAACATTTATCATTTTCCTGTTTTGTCATGTTAGCCAATCTTATAGGTGTGATGTGGTACCTCAGAGTTGTTTTGGTTTGCATTTCTCTAATCAAGTGATTTAGAGTACTTTTATATTGCTATAGTTTTAAATTTTTCCTCCAAAAATTGAGTGTTCATTATCCTTTGACCACTTATCATTTGGGGAGTGATTTATATGCTTATAAATTTGACTCAGTTCCATTACACACACACACACACACACACATTTTAGAATTAAGACCTTTATCAGAGACACTGGCTGAAAAAATTGCTTGCAACCTTTCTGCTTCCCTTCTAATCTTGGTTGCATTGGTTTTGCTTGTGTGAAAAAGTTTTCAAAAATTGAGCATAATTTTATAGGAAAAAAATATAAAGGAATGATTTTTAAACAAGATTAGTTGCGTCTAAGATTCTTTTTGAGAAAACATGGATGGAAACAACCTTTAAAATGCAAAGAAAATAGAGTTAAATGCACATACACTCACATATACATATGTGTGCAAAACACATTATATATTTGATATCATGTATATTGTTAGGATAGAAATGACAAGACTTCAAAAGTGATTGGACAGATTAGACAAGAGCTAGGAATTGGATATCACCATGAGGGACATGTTTAAAATCTCCAGTAGGTCACTGATGGAAACTCAAATGAAAGATTGAGTCTTGATCTATAGATCTCAGAGTCATCAGTGTATGGATACAGTTGAACTAATGAAACTGATGAGGAGAGAGAGAGAGAGAGAGAGAGAGAGAGAGAGAGAGAGAGAGAGAGAGAGAGCGGGGAGACAGATAGAGAGAGAGTGAGCTGAAGCCGCTGTGTGGCTGTGGCTGCATGGCCACAGCACCTCAGCGGCTTCTCCCTCCAGGAGATAAAGGCCGTACCTCACTCCAAACTACCAGATCCCAAAGTCCGTACTGCACTGACCTCTCACTTTGTCTTTGGCATCTATGGGTTGATAATTCTGAAAACTGCCACAGCTGCTGGCAATCTGAAGTCCCTCCAACTGGGAGCTGGTTATACAAAAGAAAGAAAGAAGGGAGGAAAGAAAGATAGAAAGGAAGAAAGAAAAAAAGAAGGAAAGAAAGAAAGGAAGGAAGAAAGAAAGAAAAAAAGAAAGAAAGGAAGAAAGAAAGGAAATGAGCATGAATTAACATTAGTTGTCAGTTACATGATGGGAGATGTCCTTTTCCATCTACTTTGAAAGGTGATTAATTCCAAATTTATGAACTGAAGCTATACACTGATTTGTTGAATTGCCAATAAGTATTTAATAAGTATGTATGTATTACATATAAGATGCTATTCTAGGTTCACAGGGTTATACTGAGAAAGAGAAGACATCCAGGACTTCTGGGACCTTATAATCTTGTTGGAAGAGAAAATTTCTAAATGAGAAATAATAAAAACAAAAGGCAACAAAAGAATCAAAGACATGTCCTTATTTTACTGTCTTACTATAGTATTCATTAAGTGACAGAGAAACACACACACACAGACACACATAATTACATGGTGTTCCAAAAATTTAGGGCAATTTTCTGCTTCAAGATTAAAAAAAATGAATGTTTTATTTCAAGAACTAAAAAATTCCAACATCCCAAATATACAAATAAATTAAAAGTCTATTATCATATAGCTAATAAAGTTCATTTAAATAGAAAAAATATTTATAAAACATTAATCCATATTCACATTGTTGATACTGAAATAATAAACTTTTTCCCTCAAAAGAAATAAATTGTGCTTTGTCAAGGAAACTACAAGAAGGAATTTATCTTTCCAAATAGATATTGTATGACAGCATTTGAATACATATATCTGCATTGTTATTTGCAAAGTTCTGGCAAGATCATGCATAAAATTCCCATAGATTCACTTTGATCGACTGGACACTTGTAAGGGAAATTAAAATAAAAGGTAACACTTAAGATAAAAACAACAAACAAAAAAAACCTAGTAATTTTTGTTTGAAGCTACTAAAACTTTACACTAAGATTTTAGGAGCATCATGTATATCTTTAATAATGACTAATTTTATTTAAGCTTTTAAATTTTTCAAAGCACCTTTTGTGTTTTTTTTTTTATTTGAGATTACAAATATCTCATTTATTCCTCATAACAATCATCACTGGCAGGTACTATTATGATAAAACTGAGGCTGAAAGGATTTATATGAGTTCAGATAGCTATTCAGTCAATGTTGGACGTAGGATTTTAAATAGTGTCTTCTTATTTCCAAGTACAATATTCTTTTCCCTATGCCTTCCTAGCTATAATCACTTTAGATTTCCCTCACCCTCTATACAGTGGACAAAGTGATCCAGTGACCATTTAGTTGCCATAGAGTTCAGCCCTGCCCATTCTCTGTCATTGCCACCATCCAATTGTACTTTCATTTCTCTGGGGAAAGTCTTAGGATAGTACAATCATAGATGTAGGGAAGCAAGGGACATTAGAGTTAATCTTATTCAACCTTCTCCTTTCAAATACCGTGAAATTGAAGCCCAATTGTTAAATGGCTTGCCCAAGATTGCACAGGATTTAATTGGTAAAGCCGACATATAAATCCAGTTCCAGAGATACAATTTCAGCACTTCTAATACAACACTCTTTCCACTTCTCTATGATTTCTTGATAGTTAATTTGAGATGTTAGCTACTTAACTGATAATCACTTCAGTCATTTGTATTAGGAACAACAACTTCTAAGTCCAGATGCATGGACTGTTCTGTAAAAACATATTTATTTCTAAGAAAAATACCCTTGAGAGTTATATATTTGTGGATAAAAAATAAGTATAAACATAATAGGTGAAATGATTCAAAATATCCTGAACCTGGAGATGACAAATAACACATTTATTATTATTTATGCAAAACTGAGATGTCATACAAGATAGTAGAACTGACCCAAAGGTGCAGTGGGGTGCCATTTGGTCAGGGGAGTAAAACACAAAATAGACTGAGAGGTGGTTCTTTCCCCAGGTTTGTGGTTTTGTTTTTTTTTTAAGAACTTCCCTCTCCAATTATCTCTAATCAGGCTAGGTTAAGGACCTGGCAATTCTATTATAGATAAGCTCAGAGTATTGATTCCAACCTTTTCTTTCACAGGGGCTGAGATATCAGGGGAGGGATGAACATTTTCAAATTGGAAGCTCTGTAGCAGAAGGAGAATAGTTGTAGAAGATTGTGACTCAGGGTGAGGAAGAGGGAGACAAGAGAAAGCTGTTACAGTGGAGGGGAAGAGCAGGGAAGTGAAAGGGAATGAGTCAAATTTACTCTCATTACATTTGACTTAAGGAGGGAATTACATACATACTCAACTACAGGAAAGCAGGAGGGAAAGGGATAAAGGTGGGGAATGATAGAAGGGAGGGCAGATTGGTGGAGGGGTAGTCAGAAGCAAACACTTTTGAAAAGGGACAGGGTCAAAGGAAAAAATAGAATAAATGGGGGGGGGGGCAGGATAGGATGGAGGGAAAAAGAGTTGTTTGTTCAATATATGAAAAATATGGAAATGTTTTACATGGTTGCACATGTATGGACTATATCGAATTGCTTGTCTTCTCAGAGGGAGTGGGTGGGAAGAATCTGGAGCTCAAAGTTTTAAAAACAAATGTTGAAAAAATGTTTTTACATACCACAAGGAAGTAAGATATACAGGCAATGGGCTATAGAAATCCATTTTGTCCTATAAAAATGTACGATGGAAGGGGGAAAGAGGTATGGGGGATAGAAGAGAAGGTAGACTAGGGGAAGAGATAATCAACATGCTTGCCATCTTGGGGTGAGAGGTAGGGAAGAGATCAGGAGAAAAGTTGGAACTCAAAATCTTGTGGAAATGAATGTTGAAAACTAAAAATAAAAAAAAAATTCTGGAATGAAAAAAAAGGAAGATGTTTTAAAATGAAGAGGAAAATGAAGTTGACAGGCAATGATTAAACCTTAATCCCATAGGAATTATCTCAAAGAAAGTACAGTATATACATCCAGTTGGGTATAGAAATCTAAGTTACTCTACAGGGAAATAGAAGAAGGGAATAAGAGAATGAGAGGGGGATGATATAAGGGAAGGTGGATTAAGGGAGGTTGTGGTCAAAGGCAAAAAAACAAACAAACAACAAACTATAGAGGTGGGAGGAGAGGGAAGCAGAGGGAGGGAGAGGGAGAGGGAATAAATAGGAAAACACACTGTTTATAATTATAACTGTGAATGTGACAAACACACCCATAAAACAGAAATGGATAGCAGAATGGATTGAAAACCAGAATCCACCAAAATGTTATTTACAAGAAACATACTTGAAATGGTGGAAATCACACAGAGCAAAATAAGGGGCTAGAGCAGAATGTATTATGCTTCAGCTGAGGTTTAAAAAAATGCCATGAAAAGTAGAAAGCAACTTGGCAGAAACTAGGTATGGAACAGCATCTAACACATATATTAAGTCAAAGTCAAATTGGTTACATAAAGATGCACCATAAAGGGTTATATCATAAGCAAATTAGGGAAGGATGGAATATTTGTACCAGTCAGATGTTTGGCTAAAGAAAGAACTATGACTAAATAAGAGATACAATTATGAGATATAAAATTGAGAATTTTGAGTATATTAAATGTAAATTTTTTTGCACAAACAGAACTGATGTAGCCAAGATTAAAAGGGAAGAAGGAAACTGAGGGGAAATTTCTCAGATAAAATATTTATAGCAGCTCTTTTTGTGGTAGCAAAGAATTGGAAATTGAGGGCATGTCCATAAACTGGGGAATGGCTAAGCAAGTTGTGGTAAATAAATGTAATGGCATACCATTATTCTATAAGAAATGATGAGCAAGCAGACTTCAGAAAAAACCTGGAAACACATATATGAACTGATGCTGAGTGAAATGAGCAGAACCAAGAGAACACTGTACACAGTAACAGCCACAATGTGGGATGACTGACTTTGGAAGACTTACCTCTTCTCAGCAATCCAAGAATCTAAGACAACTCCAAAAGCCTGACAATGGAAAATGCTATCCACATCCAGGAAAAGAACTTTGGAGTCTGAATGCAGATAGGAGCATAATATTTGCTCTCTGCTTCTTTCATTGTATTGTTTTGATTATTCTCTGTCATGGTTCCTCCCATTAGTTCTAACTCTTCTTTACATCAGGATTAATGTGAAAATATGTTTGATATGAATATATAAGTAGAGCCCATATCAGATTACATGCCATCTTGGAGAACGGGGAGGAGAGGATGGGGAGAAAATTCAAAACACAAAATTTTATGGAAGCAAATATTCAAAACTAAAAATAAATTAGTAAGAAAAAAGAAAAGTTCCCTATTTGTTTCAAGAAATTACTTTTGGATCTTTCTTTTCTCTGATTCCTTATGAACTCTGTTTACTTAAAATATTTTTCAATTGCCCCTCTCTCTCTCTCTCCCTCTGTCTCTCTCTGTCTCTGTCTCTCTCTCTCTCTCTCTGTCTCTGTTTCTGTCTCTCTGTCTCTCTGTCTCTCTCTTTCTCTCTCTCTCTCTGTTTCTCTGTCTCTCTCTCTCACACACACACATATCATAGTCCATAAATTTTATATTCATTTCAGCAACTCCCCCTCTAGTGTTATCTTCCCTTTTAACTCATCCCCAATCCCTACATTTTTTCTAGATTAAGTCTGACATTCTACATTATTCTTTGTGTTTTCTACCTTCCTATTTGTTTCAGAAGGGACTGAGATTCATTTGATACCTGTTCTCCCTCCTCCCCTAATTATGAAAACCAGCAGATTTTACCCACTTCTTTTCAATATTAGTATATTGCTTTTAATCTTTCTTCTCTTTCCCCTCTTGGAAATATCAGAACAAAACCTATTCAACCCCTAAGATCTTCCTTAATTAACTCCCTCCAAACACTTAGAAAAATTAGGTTTCTGAAGGAAAACATATTTCTTCCCTTCATTTTAGAATATTAGATATTAATCATTATGCAGCTACTTACAACTAATCCAATAAATTTGCCCTTCTAGGTTTTTAATCTTTTTTTTTTATTTCAAAGTTCCTATTCAGCTCTGATATTTCATCAGGAATGTTTGGAAGACATATTCCATCAATATTCTGTTTATTTTTTCCTACTGGATTATAACCAACTTTGGTGGGTAAATATTCTTGGTTGTAAAGCTATACATTTGACATTAAGAATATGCTATTGAGGTTTTCTCTCATTTATGGTAGAAGGTTCCAGATCTTTCTTGAGCCTAGACTTTGGATCTTCAATAATAACTTTTTCCTCTGTATGATTGAAAAAGATATTTTCTTTGATGTGGAATTTCTCGATTTGTCAAGAAGTGGAAGATCTGTTTTATTATCATTTAAAAAATCATTATTGTTTGCAGTTCTAATCAGATATCTGAAAACTTCTATAATAGCTATTTCCCCCTTTCTATTATTATATAGACATAAATTTTTGTCCTGGTATTTCTCATTTCATTCTGTATCAGTCAATGGAAGTCTTCTCATAATTCTCTACATTGGTCATATTTCTTTTGTTATAATAGAATCCCATTACATTCATACATCACTATGTGTAGCCATTCCCCAAATGATGGGCCTACTGTTTTTCTAATCAAAATTAATTGCTATTGGAATACTCTTGAACAGAAGCATACTATCTAGAGGAATTTAGTGACCAGGTGAAAGAGATCCAATAAGTCAATCTTTATCATACAATGACCCCTTCATTTTCGACCCAGGAAGTCAATAAACATTTATTAATTGCTTATCTCTGTGCCAGTTACTGTAATAAGAACTAGAGATACAAAGAAAGGCAAAAGACAAACCTTGCTTTTAAGGAGTTCATAGTTTAATGGGGAAAACAAATTGGAAGCATTCCCAAAAAAGATACAGACACGATAAATTGAAAACAATTAAGAGAGGAAAGGGACTAGAATTAAGGTGGATGTACTAAGGCTTCCTGTGGAAGGTGGAATTTTACCCGGGAATTGAAAGAAGGCAGGAAACCTCGGAGTCAAAACATGAGATGGAAAGCTATTCTAAGTGTGTGGTACACATAAAGTAAGAGTGCCAAGTGTCAGAACATGTTTCCTGTACAAGAAGGAGCAAAAGGCCCAGTGTTACCTAGTTGCAAAATATGGCAGGAAGAGGTGGGTAGAGATATAAGAAGCCTGAAAAGGTGTATGTGTGAGATCAGGTTATCAAGAGGTAGGGACATGTGAATAGGCAATTGTTAAATGCCTTGTTTGTGCCAGGCACTGTTCAGAGTGCTTAAAAAATCTATTTTGATCCTTAGAATAAGCTTGTGAGGGAGGTATTATTACTCCTATTTTACAGTTAGATAAACGGAGGCAGTCAAAGGTTAAGTGACTTGCCCAGGGTCATACAGCTAGCAAATATCTGAGCTTTTATTTGAACTTGTCTTCCTTACTCAAGGCCCAATCTACTCCACCACCTAGCTATCTTGAACTGCTTAGAATGATTTAACCACAAAATAGAGGAATTAACATAGCATTCCAGAGGTGATAGAAAGCTACTGAAGTTTATTGAGTAGGGCATGACAGGTTAGACCTGGCTTTAGAAAAAATCACTTTGTCAGTTGAGTAAAGGATAGAATGTGGTTAGATTTGTGGCATGGAGTTCAAACAGCAGGTTTTTGCAATAACACAGGTATGAAGTGTTGTGAACCTGCCCATTAGTGACATGTAATGGAGGGAAAGACATGTAATGGACGGAAAATCAACAAGCATTGGCAACCATATACGATCATTGCAATAATTCTGATAATGGTATTATAATCAAACAGGGAAATATTTCATTTTTGGACAAAATTCTTATCACAGTAACTCAAAAACATAGATGTAACTAGGTTGGGGTCATTGTAGCTTTTTTATTGAAATGCTTCTCTTCTATAGCTTATGGGGGGAAAATGAACTTACCATCAACTTACCAAAACAATTTGGTAAACTGGTAAATATATGTATGTGTGTATGTATGTATGTATGTATATATATGTGGGTGTATATATGTATGTGTATTTATATATCTGAGTGGGTTTGTATATGTATGTATATGTAATATATAAACACATGTACATACATATACTTGTGTATATATGCAAATATACAAATGCTTATACATATAAATACACACATATGTATACACACATATGTGTTTTTATACACACACACACACACACACACACACACACTTGTTCTCCCTCTCCCTCATTCCTCATTAGCTCTCCAACAACCCATCCTATCCCATTTTCTCAAGCTATTTGATCTCAAAGTGTCATCCTCAGAAAAGTCCTTTGGCATCCTGGGATGTCTAACTCCCTGAACCACTATGGGTCATTCCTTGGATAATCCATACCCTTGTCCCAATGGCACTGTCTGTGGTCCCAAACTTGCTAGTTAATGCGCTGCTCATAAAGACATGTTTGTGCTCCTGCCTATCCCACTACAGTTTGGAGTGAGGGTAAGGCAGTGGTTTAAATAACTAAGCTTCTTGATAAATACCCAGGATTTTGATTTTATATTCTTTTGACCTCCAGGTTTCATCTAGAAAACATTGTACAAATCATCATCATTATGCATGGCATTTCTTTCCAGCTACAGGGTCGAAAAGATTAGAGTGGAGGAACAACAATCTGTGAACACATTCATTTTCACTGTTGCTCAAGCAATTACCATGTGATTTAGAAAGATCACTATGGGTCTTTCAGTAAATAAAGCTCTGAGAACAGAGCTTTGAGTGTCTTGCACAGCAATTGGTCATGGTTAAAATGTATTGTCAAAAGCAGCAGGATATACTACCATGAAATACTGAAATTGTGTTACTCCTTGGGGTATGGGTGAAAATCACAAAATTATTCTAGTTCATTTAAATCGCCAGTTGTGAATCAGTTCACTTATGTAGTACCTCATACATTTTCATTATTATTATTATTATTTTAATATTAGAGGAAGGGCAGAGTCAAAATGGTGGAGTAGCAGGAAGAAGTATAGCCTGGCTCTCCCATCAAACCTTTTCAACAACGATCTAGAAAATGTTCCAAATGAAAGTTCATTGAGAAATCTGAGCAAAACTGATAGATAGTCATTTTTTCTAGTCCCGGGTAGCTGTTGTTTGGTCAGGAGCATGTTGCTTGCAGAAAATCTTAATGCCCCAGGAATGACAATAAGCTGAAAGAGACATTAGGTCAGGTAGCAAGTAGGTTGAAAGAGATTCTAGGAGGTCCCTGAACTAGTGAAGGGTATAGGAATGAGTGCCACCTGGCAGTTCTATCACCCACTACCCAACTCTACGTTATACTGAGGAGGTGAGTGTTCTGCATAAAGGGGTAAAACAGAGATCTGACCACTAGCAGCTCCCAACAATGTCCCAGACTATGACCAAGATGAAAAGCAAGAAATAGCTATATGGTTCTGATCCTGGGAGCCAGAACAATGTCTCAATTCTATTTTCCTGTCCAGAGTAGAATTTTACAGTGGAAAATTCAGAGAAGCCACATAATAAAAAGCGAGTCTGTAGCTCAACAATTCTGAACTCCTAGCATTCTAATAGTGCTTGAGTCTAATAGCAGTCTACTGAAACTTCCAACTTCAGAGAAATTGACAGATGCAAGTGTAGGGCAGGAACTTAGGGAGTTCAGACTAGGATGGCAGTGAGTAGAGTTCATGCCAGATCATATCAGTTTAGGTAGCAGACTCCCAGAATGTGCAATTAAAACAAGTAAACTAGAATTTTAGGTCAGACATTTCCCTAAGAAATATGCAGGGCACAACGCTAACATAAAGCCCAAAGTCAAGAAGTAGGATGGAAGAGTAAGCCAAAAAGAATATAAAGATCTTTATGGTGACAGAGAAACTGGAGGTAGAAACCTAGAAGAGAATGACTCAAAATTATCTCCAAAAAATGAAGTTCAGGTGCAGGTCCAATAAGAATTCCTGGAAGAATTAAAGTAACAACTAAAGAAATACAAAATAAGTAAATGGAAAAGTTTGATGTATTTTTAAAAATAAGAATAGTGGAGAAATGGGAATTGAAATGAGGATTAGAAGAAATATATGAAAAGAAAATTACCAACTTATGAGAAGTACAAAACTATACCAAAAGTAATAACATTCTGAAAACCAGAATTGACAAAGTATTAATGACTCCATTAAGAAATTCACCATGTAAAGAAAATATATAAAAAGATATGATAAAATATTTCACAAAATAGCAAAACAAAATAAAAAATAGAAGAAAATTATAATATTTCATAGTAAAAACAAGTGAGGTGCAAAACAGATCAAGGAGAGATGATTTAAGAATGATAGCAATATTTGATAAAAAAAAGCCATGAAAAAATATAGATATCATATTTCAAGAAACTGTAAAATAACACTGCCCATATATCTTAACAACTAGAGAGCAAAGGAGAAACTGAAAGAATCCACTGACAACATCTTGAAGGATACTCTAAAGCAAAAACTCCCAGGACTCAAAGCCAAATTTAGAACTCTGAGGTCAAATACAAATAACACTAATAGTTAGGGAAAAAAAAGTAACAAACAGGATTCAAGTGTCAAAGAGCTAGAGTTAGAGTCATACAACTTTTTCTCAAACTACTACTCTATAGGAGTAGGACGTTTGGAACATAAAATTTCAGAATGCAAAATATCCAAGCTAACATAATAATTTACCCAGAAAAATAATAAAAAACAACCTAATTATTATTCTATATGAGGAAAAATGGTTGAAAATGAAGTCTGAGCATTCCAAATAAAAAGACAAGGGATAATTAGAAAGTTAGCCATACGAGTGAGATTAGTCAAGAGAAGCAGGAAGAAATAAAAAAAAAATAAGCGTCCAATAATATGGAACTAACCTGTTCAAATTTTTATATGAGAAGATGATACATGTTGTCCCTCAGAACTCTTTTATTATCAAAGGTCTTAGAAGGATTTCAATTAGACAGCAGGTCTGGGAATGGTTCAATTATATTTTGATGACATTAAAACAGGATTAACATGGTAGAGAAGAGGAATATAGTGAGAGAAGAAAGGAAGGGGAAGGAATAAAGGTGAAAATTATCACCCATAAATAAGGTGGACATATATAATAAGGAGAAGGGAGTGGGACAGAGTGAGCAATATTTGAACCTGAAGTTGTGTAACCTGGTTACATGAAGAAAGAATACACAAATATGTATAGATATACATCTTATACCAAAGGGAAACAGATGACAAATTTAAGAGGAAGGGTGTGGGAAATAAGGAGGCAATTTTAAGGGTGGAGTTATTCAGAGGCAAAATACATAAGTGTATCCATAATATACATATATGTATATGTGTTTGTGTGTACACATATTATAGGAATGTAAATTTTTTAGATCTTCCCTGCCCCTAGGTTAAGTGCATCTGGAGCCTGTGGTGGGAGGCTTGTTTTTCAAGAGATACTTTGTGGGAGTGGTCAGGTGGTGCAGTGAGTAAGAGCTCTGGCCCCAGAGTTGGGGGGACCTGGGATCAGTTCCAGCCTCAGAAAATTAGCACCCACACATAAAAATGATTAGCCATGTAACCTTAAGCAAGTTACTTAACCCCAATTGCTTAAAAAAAAAAAAAAGAGGTACTTTGTGATTGGGCAGTGGATCAAGAGGGTTGTTACATTCTCAGACCCAAAAGAAGGCTATATGGGACTCACTTTGAGAAGTGTTGTGTAATTTGACCAGATGAGACTCTAGGGGGCAGTTGAGAGGCCCCTGGCTTTGAAAAACCTAGATGTTGATGCTTCCCTCCCTGGTAACTGACTAGGTATGGATGTAATGGTCAAGGCAGTTAGAGGCCTGTCTACTTGATATGTTTTTCTGTTTTCTTGTAACTTCTACTTTGTAACTTCTGTCTGTATACTCTGAAGTTCGGGGTGCTGACTTTTTCCCCTGAACAAGGTAAATGATACATTTGATTGATTAAAGCAAGATGTTTAACTCATTTTGAGTTGCTTTCCTTTAGAAAAGCAGATCTAAGAACCTGTGCTGGCAGCCACCCTGGGGATTCTGGGGTGCTTGCTGCTACAGCTTGTATTAAAGAATAGGTAGGGAAAAGTGAAATAAAGGTGTAAGGAAATAATATGGATAGAAATACGCAGTTAGCAAATAATCACTGTTAATGTGAATGGAATAAATCATCTCATAAAATAGAAAATGATAGGAGAATGGATTAGAAACCAGAATTCAATAACACATTGGTTATAAGAACCACATGTGAAATAGGAAAATAAATGCATTTTTAAAATAAGGGCCTGGATCATATAATATTATGTTTGAACTGAAAGGAAAAGAGGCAGTGGTAACTATCATGATCTCAAACAAAGCAATAGCAAAAATACACCTAATTAAAAGAGATACAATTACAAAATACTCTTTCCAAAATAGATCTAAGTAACTGGATAAATGTTAACTGTTCAAGGATAGGTTGATTGAGAGTATAAATAGATTTCTCAGAGCCAGAGGGCATCACAACCCTCTTGACTCAGTGCCTAATTAGAAAATAGCAAATGGTATGAGTCTTCTTACTCCATAAGCCTCCCCTAGTCAATCTTCCCTTAATGGGCTCCTTTTGAGACTTATTAAATAGCAGGGGAGATCTTCAACTCACATTAATATTACATCCATATATGCAAAACTTTTTGTGGTAGATATTTTCTTGGTGTCAAAGAATTAGAAAATTAGGGACTAATTACAATATAACATATGACAATATGTTAAAAATGGTAGAATTCCCTATATTAATTTACTCATTCAGTGCCATATCAAACCACCAAATTACAAAGTGCATACCAAAACAAATTTGACATGCTACCTCATGCCCTTCAGCATGGAAAAGTTGACCAAAACAAAAAAAAAAAGAGAGAAAAAAAAATAGAGAGAGAATGATAAGTTGCTGGAAAGGCTATGGAAAAAGCAGAAACACTAGTGCATTGTTCATAGAGCTACATATTGGTCTGGTCATTCTAGAAAGCAATTTAGAACTGCATTTAAAATATTAAATTGTGCATACCCTTTGATGCAGCAATAGAGTAACTAGATAGCTGTGTAAAGGGTCAGCAAAATTTTAAAATAATATTCACTAAATTCATGGGAAAAATTAGCACCCTGTACTTCAGAGAAAATACAGAAATTATAAGCAGAAATTATAGTAGAGAATATAGAATAGATCAACAGACAGGGCTTCTAACTATCTGAGAAATTAATACAGTTCAAAAGACACATCCAACTGTCTGACCATAGCAATGCATACATACCAAGAAAGAGAAGCACCAACATCTTGGTTTTCTTTCTTTCTTTTTTTTTTTTTAAAGTACAAGATCAATTAGTTTGCTTCCATCAGGATTCAATCTCAGCTCTTTCTAGTTATATCACTGGATGTCGCACTTCTCTCCTTCATGAGTCTTTCGGGATTGACTTATATCACTGCATTGCTGAAAAGAGTCCAGTCTGTCATAGTTGGTCATCACACATATGATGTGTCAGTGATTGTATACAAATTTCTTCTGATTCTACACTTCTCGATCAGCATCAGTTTGTATAAGCCTCTCCAGGTAAATATGAAATCCATCTCCTCCTCAATTCTTATAGCACAATAATATTCCATTACATTCATATACCACAACTTGTTTAGCCATTCCCCAATTGATGGGCACCCTTTTAATTTCCAATTCTTTGAAACCATGAAAAGAGTTGCTATAAATATTTTTGTACATTTAGGTCTTCCTCCCTCTTCTATGATCTCTTTGGGATATAACCCTAGAAGTGGTATTGCTGGGTCAAAGGGTATGAAATTATTTATAGTCCTTTGGGAATAATTCCAGATTGCTCTCCAGAATGGTTGGATAAGTTCAGAATTCCACCAGCAATGCATTAGTGTTCCAATTTGCCCACATCCTCTCCAGCATTTGTCATTTTCTTGTTTTGTCATCTTAGCCAATCCGACTGGAGAGATGTAGTATCTCAGAGTTGTTTTGATTTGCATTTCTCTAATCAATAGTGATTTAGGGCATTTCTTCATATGCTTATAGATATCTTTAATTTCTTTCTCTGAAAACTTCCTGTTCATATCCTTTGACCATTTATCAATTGGGGAATGACTTGTAGTCTTATAGATTTGACTCAATTCTCCGTAAATTTTAGAAATGAGTCCTTTATCATAGACGTAGGTTGTAAAAATTCTTTCCCAATTTCCCACCTCCCTCTTGATCTTGATTACATTGGCTTTGTTTGTACAGAAGCTTTTCAATTTAATGTAATCAAAATTATCCATTTTTCCTTTTGTAATGCTTTCTAATTCTTGTTTGGTCCTAAAGTCTTACCATCTCCACAAATCTGTCAGGTAAACTATTCCTTGCTTTCCCAGATTGCTTACAGTAACATCCTTTATACCTAGATCATGCACTCATTTAGACTTGATTTTTGTATGTGGTGTTAGATAATGATCTATGCCCAGTTTCTGCCATACTGTATTCCAGTTTTCCCAGCAGTTTTTGTCAAATAGTGTATTCTTATCCCCAAAACTGGGGTCTTTGGGTTTATCGAACAATAGATTGCTATAATCACTAACTGCTGGGTCTCCTGCACCTAATCTATTCCATTGATCCACTACTCTACACCTCTGCCAGTACCAAGCAGTTTTGATAACTGCTGCTGTATAATACAGAATAAAATCTGGCATAGCTAGTCCACCTTCCCTAGCATTTCGTTTCATTAATTCCCTTGATATTCTAGACCGTTTGTTTTTCCAAATAAATTTTGTTATTATTGTGTCTAACTATAAAAAGTAGTTTTTTTTTGTAAATTGATTGGTATGGCACTAAATATATAGTTTAGTTTGGTTAAAATTGTCATTTTTATTATATTAGCTAGACCCAGCCTCAAGCAATAGATATTTTATAATTAGTTAGATCTGATTTTATTTGTGTGAGAAATGTTTTGTAGTTGTGATCACAAATTGGGGATTTTCAATTTGTTCTTTTTCTAGCTTTTTCAATTGCATGTCCAATTCATTGACCTCCCTTCTCTCTGTTTTAATTAAGCATGCACTCAGGGATATAAAACTTCTCCTGAGAACTGCCTTTAGTGCATCCCACAAATTTTGGTATGTTGTTTCATTATTATCATTTTCTTCAATGAAATTATTGATTGTTTCTATAATTCCTTGTTTGACCCACCAAATTTTTAAGATTAAATTGTTTAATTTCCAATTAGTTTTTAGTCTATCTTTCCATGGCCCTTTATTGCATATACTTTTTATTGCATCATGATCTGAGAATGATGCGCTTAATATTTCTGCCTTTCTGCACTGGATTGTGAGGTTTTTATGCCCTAGTACGTGGTCTATTTTTGAGTATATACCATGCACTGCTGAGAAGAAAGTAAATTCCTTTTTATCCCCATTCAGTTTTCTCCAGAGATCCATCATATCTAGTCTCTTTTAGATTCTATTCACCTCCTTAACTTCTTTCTTGTTTATTTTGAGGTTAGATTTATCGAGTTCAGAGAGGGGAAGATTAAGGTCCCCCACTAGTATAGTTTTGCTATCTATTTCTTCCTCTAATTCCTTTAACTTCTCCTCTAGGAATTGAGATGCTATACCACTTGGTGCATATATATTAAGTAGTGATATTGCTTCATTCTCGATGGTGCCTTTTAGTAGGATATAGTTTCCTTCCTTATCTCTTTTAATTAGATATATTTTTGTTTTTGCTTTATCTGAGATAAGTATTGCTACCCCTGCTTTTTTTACTTTAGCTGAGGCATAATAAATTCTACTCCAACCTTTTACCTTTACCCTGTGGGTATCCCTTTGTTTCAAATGTGGTTCTTGTAGACAGCATCTTGTAGGATTATGGTTTTTAATCCATTCTGCTATCCGCCTCTGTTTTATGGGAGAGTTCATCCCATTCACATTCACAGTAATGATGACTATCTGTCTCTTCCCCTCCATCCTATTCCCTCCCCTGTTTATGTTTTTGTTTATTCCTTCTCCCTTCCCATCCTTGAAGTTTTCCCTTTTGACTGCCCCCTCCCTCAGTGTTCCCACCCAGTGACCCCCCTTCTTAGCCTACCCTCTCCCCTTACTACTATTTCCCTCCCCTCTAATCCCCCACTTGAGTCTCTTCTTTTTCAACCCTCCCCTTCCCCTTCCACTACCTATAGGACACAATAAATTTTTATACTTATCAGAGTAAGTTACTTCCCATTTGACTCCAAACCAATGAGAGTAAATTTTAAACAGTGCTCCTCTCCCTCCCTCCTTTTCCTCCATTTAATGAATTTATGTGTCTATTCACATTAGAATCTTAAACTTCACTGATTAAGTTGATCTCTCTTTGAACTAGAACCAGTGAGAATAGTTTTTAAATGATGTTCTTCTCCCTCTTTCTTTCCCCTCTACCATCGTGTGTTTTAATGCCTCGTCGAATGGTATATTTTACCTTTTCCTATCTCATCCTTTCCTTTTTCCCATTACAGTCCCTTTGATCCCCTTAATAGTTTTTTTTTTTAAGTCTTCAGGTTAGTGCATTCATATCCACACCCTCTGTCTATGTATAACCCTTTCGAAGGTGATGATAATCATGAAAATTTCGATATTGATAGTTATCAGCTCCACATATAGGGATGTGAACATTTTGTTCTTGTTGCATCCCAAGTAATGAGCATGTGTGTATGAGTGTGGGTGTGTGCATGTATGCATGTGTGAGTCTGTGTTTTCCTTGTTTACCTTTTTATGTCTTTCTTGAGTCTTGTAATTGGAGATCAAATTTTCCATTGAGCTCTGGCTTTTTCATCAGGAAAGACTGGAAGTCCCTTATTTCATTAAACGAACATCTCCTTGCCTGAAAGATTATGCTCTGTTTTTCTGGGTAGTTAATCCTTGGTTGTAGTCCTAGCTCTCTTGCCCTACGAAATATCAAATTCCAGTCCCACACACTTTTAAGGTAGAAGCTGCTAGGTCCTGTGTGATCCTAACTGTAGTTACTTGATATTTGAATTGTTTCTTTTTGGCTGCTTGCACAATTTTCTCCTTAATCTTGTAATTCTGGAATTTGGCTACTATATTTCTTGGAGTTTTCAATTTGGGATCTCTTTCAGGAGGAGTCTAGTGAATTCTTTCGTTAACTATTTTATCTTCTGGTTCCAGGACCTCAGGACAGTTTTCTTTTACAATCTTTTGGAGGATGTTGTCTAGGCTGCTTTTATTATCATGGCTTTCTGGTAGACCAATAATTCTTAGGTTGTCTGTCCTGGATCCGTTCTCTCGGTCAGTTGTTTTTCCAGTGAGATATTTTACATTTTCTTCAAATTTTTCAATCGTGTTGTTTTGTTTGGTTGATTCTTGGTGCATCATAGAGTTCTGAGTTTCAATTTGATTGAATCTAATTTTTAGGAAGTTATAGTCTTCACTTAGTTTTTGAAGGTCCTTTTTTAGGGAGATATTTTCTCCAATTACTTCACTAATTTTACTTTTTAAGGATTTGTTTTCTTCACTGAGACTTTTTTTCCAAGTTGGTCACTGCCTCCCTGATTTGGTCTTTAAAATCTTTCTTAAGCCCCTCCAAGTATGCTCTTTGGGCTTGAGACCAGTTCATATTTCTTACTGTGGTCTCAGGTGTGGGTAGAGAGTCCAAATTATCCTGTGTATTTGGTTGTTTTTGACCTACATAGTAAGCTCAGATCGACTTTCTTGCCTTCCCCTTCTTCTCAGCTTCCTTCCTTCCCATTGTGATTTCCTATTTCTTAATTTCTCAGGCTATGAGCTAGGGGCCTGGTCATTGACTTTGAATGCTGTAGCCTCTGGGTGTCTAGTTTGTGGCTAAGGCAGGAATGTCAGAGAGGAATGTAGATGCATAGGAGTAGTCTGTGGAGGTGAATCACTTTCTGCCTCTATACCCCTGGGCTATAAGCAGGCTTTTGTTGCTGAGGTGAGGTGGGCCTTATTGGGACCCCTCCCACTCTTCTCTTCAGACTCCTGGCTGTCTCAGTTACACCCCTTCTTGGAGACTCCCAAGCCTGAGGCTCCAATGAATGAGCCCCGAAGCAAAATGTTAACCTCAGAGTATATATAGACTTTTCAGAGCCAGAGGGCATCACAACCCTCATGAACCTAATTAGAAATTAGGAAAAGGTATGGGCCTTCTTACTCAATAATCCTTCCCTAATCAGTTTTCCCTTAAGGGGCTCCATTTGAGACCTATTAATGGGCAAGGGAGATCTTCAACTCACATTAATATTACATTCATATATACAAAACTATTAATGGTAGCTATTTTCTTGGTGTGAAAGAATTAGAAAATTAGGGACTATCCATAGATTAGAGAAGGGTAAAACAAGTATTGATATATGAATATGATGGAATACTATTGCGCTATAATAAATTATGAAGAGAATGATTCAGAGAAAACTAGTAAGATTTATATGGACTGAGAACAGTGAAAAGAGGAGAAACAAATACAATATCAATATTGTAAAGACAAACAATTTTGAAAAAAAAAAAACTTGGTTACTCTGTTTAACACAATGACAAATCATAAGTCCCAAAGCCCTCATGATTGGACATGTGTTTGCTTGTTTGTTTGTTTGTTTGTTTGTTTTGCCAAAGGACAGCCATGTGACTCAGTGGATAGGGCACTGGACCTGAAGTCAGAAGGACCTAAATACAAATATAGTCTCAGACTGCTGCTGTGTGAACCGAGGGGAGCCACTTAACATCTGTTTGTCTCTATTTTCTCAACTATAAAATGAGAATAATAATAGCAAATACCTCCCAGGATTGTTGTGATGATAAAATGAGATAATAATGGTAAAGTGCTTAGCGTAATGCCCGACATATAGTATTAACTATATTAATGTTAGTTATCTTTATTGCTGTTGTTACTTCCAAATAGAGAGTTGATGGTTTCACACACACACACACACACACACACACACACACACACACACACACTATATTTATAGGCCAGATGCAGGAGGGCTAACTTTGAAATTTATTTTGCTCAAATGTACATATTTGTAATGTCTTTTGTTTTTCCTGTTTTCATAATGAGTGGGAAGGAGAAGGGGAATGGAAACTCTTCAGAGGTAAACATAAAATTTTTATTATTATAGCTATATACACACACACACACACACACACACACACACACACACATGCATTTACATATGTGTACCATAAGCCTAGGGTGGTTTTATTTCTTTTTGAAATCAAATGCTTTATTAACTTCTGGTTTAAATCACTCATTTCCACCAATTTTTGGATTACAAAATTTCTCCCCATTTTCCTATTACCCACAACCCCCAAATAGTGATTCCCCTGTATATCCCCTACTTCAGTATGCTCTCTCCCATATCTTCTCCCATACACCCTCTGACTTTCCAGTAGGGCATGGTGGATCTCTAAGCCCCAGTGCCTTTGTATCTTACTTCTCAGTTACATGTAATATACTATTTGTTAATAATAGTATATATTAGTATATATAATAGTATATATATATTTTCTTGCATTGTTCTCATTTCTCTTCCTAATTTTTCCTCCACTTCTCTTATTTGGTTTTCAAAATCTTTCTTAAGGTCCTCTATGGCCTGTAACTAGCTTGCATTTTTCTTTGAAGCTTTAGATTAAGGAGTTCTGGCTTCACTGTCTTCCTCCTGTTCCATGCTTTGATCCTTTTTGTCCCCAAAACAGGAGTGTAAAGTTGGGTTGCTCTGCTTGTTTTGCTTCCTTTGCCTGCTCATGTTGCCACTCAGTTACTTGACTTTTGGGCTTTTTGCCACAGTAGTACTCTTACACCAGACAGGGGAGCTTCATCCCAAATGCTGGGGTTTTCTCAGTTGCTGAAGGTATTAGTTGGGTGCCCTCTCTGAAGCCTCCATATGCTCTGGCAAGCTGGTTGCACACCCCAGGACCTCCATCCTAGACCGCAATCCAGATCCAAGTATGTTGAAGCAAGAGCAATTACCTGTCAGACTGTTTGCTTGGTCCCCCTACAATCTGCTTGCCAGGAGCTGAATCTCCCACTTAACCTTGGCTGTACTGCCACAGCATTTCAGCTGCTTCTCTCCCTAGAGCCAACACACTCCCAATTACTGAATCCCAAATTCCACATTGCTCTGATATCTCACTTTGTCTTTATCATCTATGAGTTGATAATTCTGGAAACAGCCACAGCTGCTGGTGATGTGAAGTCCCTCCATCCAGTGGCTGCTCAGGCCTGCCCTGGGGCCAAGACTTCTGGCTCACTTGGGGCTGGGCTCTGCTCCCAGAGAACTGAGCTGGCCACATCCTCCTTGCTTGCCGGGATGTCCTCAGTGGGAGGTTAGCTTCTCTGTGTAATTTTGTGTGTTCTGTATCTCCAAAGTTTCTTCAGAGTCACCTTTTACATGAATTGGGGGAGGTGGAAGCTGGAGCCAAGCAGAAGTCTTGTTTCTACTCTGCCAACTTGACTCCACTACCCACCTTGGGTGGTCTTAAGCTCTAATAGTTCAATTTTATAAAGTTTGAACTGCACTGATACTTTTTTTTTTACATTATTTCTCTCTTTATTTACATCACTTACATTTTCCACTTCTCATCATTTCTTATCTCTGCTACTTTGGTAGTCACAAATTAAAATCTCTGAATTTATTTTATTTGAATTTCTCTTTATATTATTCATTTGAAGACATCTTTCCTGAGGTTGTT
Source organism: Gymnobelideus leadbeateri (assembly GCA_011680675.1). Taxonomy (NCBI): domain Eukaryota; kingdom Metazoa; phylum Chordata; class Mammalia; order Diprotodontia; family Petauridae; genus Gymnobelideus; species Gymnobelideus leadbeateri. The sequence continues at coordinate 1,076,495 of WOXC01000245.1, forward strand.
AATGGTTTCCTATTCTTCTTTTGAGAGAATAGCCATTTATCTATTGGAAAACATTTCTATTCATCCAAAAGAGCATGTTTGAAATACTGTTAGTTATTAGCATTTAGTAATAGAAGTAACCATAGGGATCCTTCAGTATAATTTTACTGATAAGGTAACTGAGGGTTAGTAAAGTGTGACTTAGCTTGCCCAAGTGTACACATCGAGTTAATGGTAAACCTCTGGATACATGAAATCAGATGTCTTGACTGCTTGACCTCTTGGCATTATTGGTATAGAACACAATTTTATTTTTAAATATAGGTGTGTTCTTATGTTTGTATATGCATGTCTGCATATGTACACATACAAATACACATAATACAATATATACATATACACATTTATTTATTTAAATGGCAAAAATTAGATGTAGAAGAAATTAATTTCATGCTCTTGAGATTGTCCCAAATAGAAAGTTATAATTTTCATGTACAAAGTTTGCTATTTTCAAAGTAAATAAATAATAATTTGATTTTATATTAAAATAATATATGTTATGTATGTATATAATAGCTATATGCACAATACATCACACATGTTTATATAAATATATATGCACATCCATGTACATGATCTAATACAAGCATATTCTTTATCCTATGTGTACTTTTTTCTGGACTAAAATAAAATTGATATTGCAAACTGATATTCCTATGTGATCTACCACAAACCCTCCTTCAAAAATGAAGAAAACAAAGGAGTTCTTATTTCAACTAGCTATTTTTTTTTCAAAATTGAGACAAACCTTTATATTCAAATCTGGAAATCACTTCTATGTTAAATATTTGAAATAAATTCATTTTGCAATTTCTTTTGAGTTATCTGAATAGTTGATATTAAGAATATAAATATAGAAAGAATATAAATATATATTATTACATTATACCTTAAAACCTATTTTTAATTGGTTATCTTTTATTATTGCTTAGAAGAGTGTTAGGTGGATGGAGTTGGTCTTGGAGTCAAGAAAACTTAGCTTTCTGAATTGAAATGTGGCTATAGACATTTACCTGCTACCCTAGGCAAAACACATAAACCTGTTTGCCTCAGATTTCTCACATGTAAAGGGAGTTGGAGAAAGAAATGACAAACCAATCCACTATCTTTTCAAAGAAAACCTTCAGTGAACCTCATGTAGACCAGGACAAGAAAAAAAAATACTACACAAAAATAATAGAAGAGGCAATGCCTTAGGAAAGGTGATAACCCTGGGGAAAAGAGGAAAGGGTAGGGCTGGTCAGAAAAGCCATAATCAAATCAGCAATGCTTGAATCACTGAAATATTGGTTCTAAACCACAGAGAATGATGACTAATGAATGATTCCTTACTTCTTCTCCTTAGAAGCACTAAGGAAAATGGAATGGAGAATTAGAGTGATTATTGGGATGATTTATGTTGGTGATGTTAAGGAGAGAAAAAAATGCTTTTCAGTTTCTTTTCCCTTTTGAATTATCCCAAACAATTGTCTGTGTTCATCATATTGTCCCAGTGGTATTGGTCTCTATTTTCTGTGTCTTTTCAAATGGTGTGTCAAAAACAAACAAGTAAACTTTGACCACATATAGCATTCCCCTAAGCTAAAGATATTTCATTAGAAGCTTTCTCCAAAATAAGAATGACATATTAATAATGAATAGCAAATGTTTTCCAAAGCAAATGATAAGCAGATTTCTCTTGGTTAGATTTCTTTGAAATTCTCTCAAAGTCTGGGAAATTCATTCTTTTTCAACTGTTTATTCTGTCCAGAAGACAGTTTTGTTATAGCTTCCATGAATCTTTCTTTTAGTTAATTAAACCCTCATCTTATGCCCAGAGTTTCCTCCCTTTTCTATTTTGTCCAGTGACAGAGGTTGAATCTTTATTATCCAGTGAGTCAGGATAATAGAACTTGTTCACATTCATTCATTAATCCTATTTCCTATATTAATCAATATGTTAATATGCATACATGTATATGAAATGTTTTCATGCACTTACATATACAAACATTTATTAAGTTCTCACTATGTGTAAGACACTGAATCAGGCAGTAGGATAATAAAAGAAAATTAAAAAAAATATCCTAACCCTAAAAGAACTTATATTTTACTGGTAGAATGCAATCATTAAACAATTGTGTGTGTATGTGTATGTGTGTGTGTGTGTGTGTGTGTTTGTGTGTGTGTGTGTGTGTGTGTTTGTGTAGAGGGTGAATAAGAAAGTCTGAATAAGAAAGTCTCTAATAAACTTGAATTCTCCAAATATTTATTGAGGTCACAAGGTGTAGCTTTTTGTTTGGATGTATTTGTGTGGCCACTCCCAATGGAGAGTAAGCACGAGCACTGGCACCTTGTGTCAACAAGAATTCCCCGAATTAGTTTCTGTTGGATGGACCTGCCTTCAGCATGATATGCTGCTGAAAGTGAGGGAGATGTTCTCTTGAAAGTACAGCCTCTCCCTTTGTCTCAGTTAAAGATTGCTGTCTAAGTTTCACCTGGTCTTCCTAACTTCTTGCATTTCAGGAGAAATCCTATGCTCCAAAATAGTCTTCTCCTCCCTACCCCCAACCCTGTCATTCTGCCAGAAGAAACTAAAGATGACATGAAGGAAAAGCAAAGTAGGCCCAGTGGTCTGAAATTCTTGAACTGATGCTTTCCTATTACCTTTTGCCTTTCTCTTTTTTATTTTTGCTTAGGTAAGAAGCTAGTAATGTATATAGGAAATGCCTAATAAATGTCTGATATGGATTGTTTGGGTCACCTGCACGACTCATGAGCGTGTTTTCTGCCTTCTCCTGAGTCACTGATGAAAGTATTGAAGAGGAAGGAGCTAAGGACATCTCACTAGCCTAGAAAACAATAAAGATTGATAATATGTTGGACAAAATTGGGCCCTCAGAAAACTCCCAACTTTAAGATTCTGTGGTTAAAAAAAAAAGTTCAACATTTGACCTAATTGTTAAATTGTATTATCTCACAATTTTCATTCTGTGGATTATTCATAAGGAATTTTGGAAAGATTTTGGCAAATACTTTACTGAAACTAGAATTCAGTCCTTTGATATCATTTAACATAGCTACTGGTAAAAATAAGCCCATAATGTCTAGTTTGGTATAAATGAGGAAATTGTTCTTAGTGAACCCATGCTGGCACCTAGTGAGTTACCATTCTATTTCTTTACATGGTAGAGCAATCATTTGTAGTTAGCATCATTTTCATACTAATGAGGTAATTAAGTGCTTTAAAAGAGGTTATTTTCTTTACTGGGTTAATTATCATTTTCAACAATCCTGTTAATACTATTAATTTGGTTAATGAGCTTTTTCCCACATAGGTAAACTATCCCTATATCAAGCAGAAAAATTCCAACTGAACAGAATTTAAAAGAATTTTTACTCACACACACACACTCATCTGTGTGTGTGTGTGTGTGTGTGTGTGTGTGTGTGTGTTTGGTATAGGAAACATTTTTTATTAAGGTAAAAATACATCAATTATAATTTTATAATACATCAAACTAATATTATAGCTATAAACTACATTCAAATGAGTATAAAAATTATCAGTTTTAAGATGGTGGTGACCTGCATTGGTAGAGAGAATTTCCTTACCTAACTGCTCCTTAAACCATGAAGTCACAGGTCTAGTTTCCAGCAATATTAAAATTTAAAAGAAATCCAAACTTTATATGAATGCATGACAACCAAACAAAATTATTTCTTTTAGGGAGTCAGAATTTCTTCTGCCTAGAATGAGTATTTGTATCCTTGAATTGCTGAATCAAAAATAAAGTAAGGGATTACAAAAGTCCATATGGAAGGATTAAGTCAAAAAACAATTACTTATGATGAATTGGTTAGGGAATGCACTAGAGATCAGTGGGGGAAACAGATGAGAGAGAGAGAGATAAAGAAAGGGAGAGAGGGAGAGAGAGAGAAATACAAGAGTTGGAAATGGAACTTTGAGTTCTGAATGAAGCCAGGGAGGCATAAAGATGGATTTAAGATGGAGCATCCCAGCCATGAGGGATAACCAGTGAAAAGGCTTAGCATTGAAACTTGGAGTGTCCTGTGGGAGGAACAACTATATGGCTAAGGTAGGTGAACTGTAACATGTGCAAGGGAAAGTAAAATGAATAAAACTGGAAAGATAGGAGAGCAACAGGTTGTTAAGGGATTTTATCTGCCAAAGACAGGACTTTATATTTAATTGCAGAAAAAGTAAGGATCCACATGAATTTATTGAGAAATAGGAGGGATATCATATTTATGCTTTACAAATATGGTGGTCAGTTGAGTGGAGGATAGAGTACAGTGTGGAAAACCATGCCAGAGAGACCAATTATAAGGCTATTTCAATAATTCAGGCAAGAAATGAAGAGGGGCTGAACTTAGGATATTACTGTGTGCATAGAGGGAAGAGGACATGAATTAGAGGAAATTTGAAGGCAGGAATGGTTTGATTTGAAAAAAAGGATTGGATGTGAAGCTTAAGTGAGAGTGAAGAGTCAAAGGTCACTATTAAGTTGTGATATTCTCACTACTGGGATCATAACTGTCGAGCCCTCTTTAAACATAGAGATGTTTAAAAGAGAGGAGAGCTTGGGTGTAAACATGATTTCTTCTCCAGATATGAGTGGTTTGAGAAATTTATGGAATATCTTATATGAGGCATCCAAAAGGCAATTAGTGATTTAAAACTAGAGTTATAGAGAGATTAGGACTTGAACCCATGACAGCTGATGAGATCACCAAGAGAGACGATATAGAAGAAGAGACAAGAACCCAGAACAGAACATTGTATGTAAAATATTCTGAACCTAGAAGAAATGTGGTATATTAAAAAAAAAAAACCTTTTTTCTCCAGTACTGAGCTTAAAGTGATTAATTTAATTTTTTACCATTTCTTTTTAATTTCTGTTATCATTATATATGCATCCTGGTTTTTTAATTGTGTTTTTTACATGGAAGTAATTTTGAGTAACATTATAACATATTCCTCCCTTCAATGGGTTAATTGTCAGATTATGATTAAGTTGAAGAAACACCTATTAAATATCTACTGAGCATTAAATATACAATGCTAGTCACTACGGAAGAAAAAATTAGTTTAGGTACAACAGTGTTCTTGCTCCAAGCAGAAGTCATTTCCTAGAATTGAAGTAAGATACACAATCATTTGTGAGCTCTATGTTAGACAAGTAGGTTCACAATAAAGTGTCATGTGAATTCCTAAGGGAAGATGGTGGAGACTGAGTACTAAAACATAGTAATATGTAGCCATACAGTATCATTGAGATGACATACAATTGAAGAATTTTGGAGTGTCTATTATGTGTAAAGTATTGTCCTACACTCTGGAATCACATACATGAAAAAAGGGAAAAAATATTATTTCAAGGCATTTATCACCCACTTGGAGGGATCCAGATAAAGGCATGTGGGAAGAATGGAAGCAAGAATTATACCTCTTAGTTTGGATGCATCAAAGAAGTCATCATGGGGGATGGGGCACCCTAGCTTTGCTCTTAATGAAGAGAAAAATTCCAAAGGAAATAGAGAGAGGATGCATTATAGTCATGGGGGTCATCTGGAACAAATTTCTGAAGGCAGGAGAGCTCAGGAAGAAATTGTGGAAAAAGTTAATTGTCCAAACTAGTTAAAAAATAGTATGTGTGCATGGTTTCAATGGAAAATAATGTTGAAATCAGTAAGTTAACAAATATTGATAAATAATTATGTGTTTAACAATGTAATGATGTAAGTCAATTCCAAAAGACCTATGATGGAATATGCTATTCACATCTAGAGAAAGAACTATGTAGTCTGAATGCAGATTGAAACATATTATTTTTCCCCTTTTTTTGATTCTCATGTTTTTTTCCCTTTTGTTCTTATTTTTTCCTTCACATCATGCCTAATGTGGAAATATATTTCATATTATTTTACATGTATAACCGATATCAGATTGGATGCCCTCTTAGGGAGAGGGAAGAAAAGGGAGGGCAGAAATTAGAACTCAAAATCTTATAAAATGAATGTTGAAAACAAAAAATTAATTAATTAAGACTTGTACTTATTAAAGCATTCGTAGTTATTGACTGACACACTGACTATTATATGATGATACAAAGGATACAAAGAGAAAAAAGAAAAAAAAACCTTGAGGAGTATATGTTTTTTTTTAATCAAATGCTTTATTAATTTCTGGTTTACACCATTTATTTCCACCAGATTTTGAATTACAAATTCTCTCCCCATTTTCCCCCTACCCACCACCCCAAAATAGCTTTCCCACTGGATATCCCCTCCTCCAATCTGCTCTCTAGGAGTATATGTTTTATCATGAGAAACAACAACATGCTTGTTGAACAACTGTTTAGAGTCAGGTTGTACATTATCCTGTAAGCAGCAGGGAGCAAATGATGTTTTTGAGTAAGAGAGTGACATATTTAGAGTAGATTGTTTTGTCAGCTGTGTGAAGGATATCCCAGAGAAGGGAGAGGAGAAGAAACAGCAAAACACATTTTTAGGCTATTACAGAAGTTCAGATCAGATAACATCACAGTCTGAACTAATGTGTTGACAACATAAGTGGTAAAGAAAGCACAGATATCAGAGATAATTGTGAAAGCTGAATGGACAAGATGATGGAAAATGATTGGACATTGGGAGGAGTGAGGGAGAGGGAGAGGGAATAGTCAAAGATGTTTTCAAAGTTGGTGTTCTACTTGAATTTGAGAGTGACAGTATCATCAACAGCAATAGGGATATTGGGGGGGGAGTACAACTTTGGGCAGAGGCTGAGAAAAGTTGTTTTAGACATTTATTTTAAATTTTGGCAGAGAATTCAAAGAGACATTCAGCAGAGGGTTGAAAATATGAGATGGAAGCTTCTCAAGAGGAGATTGGATATAGAGTTTTAGATCTGGAAATTCTCTACAAAAATGTGATTATTAAACCATTGACACTGGAAGAGATCAGCAAGGGAGAAAAAGTAGAGAAGAGGGGAGGAAAGGAAAGAAAAGAGAGGGAAAGGAAGGGAAAGGAAGCAAAAGAGATAGAAGGGAAAGGAAAGAAAACAGGGAAAGGAAGATAATGGGAGATGAGCAAGAGGATAAGGGGAGAGGGGAAGAAAAAAAGAAAGAGAATGTAGGGAAGTGTGGAAAGATCAAATATTTATGTAAAAAGGTTGCTTTTTGTGGCAGCAGAGAATTTGGCATCACTGAAAGTACTGTGAAGTCTACCAACTGAAATTAAACTCCTTCTCCTCCTCCCATACTGTTCTGGACCTTGTTTATAATCAATGTGTATCACATGACTAAAATGTGCACATTGATGCATAGTGATTTCAATGGATTACTGTTCCAACTGTAGGTGAGCAACTGGCCCATATGTTTTGTTTTCTTTTTCAGCCCTTTAGATATTAGCATCTACATTGGAGAAATAATCACAAAATATTAAGGATTGCATTGAAGAAGCTTTGAACTATTTTAGGGCTTAATACATTTAGTAAAATTTCCTCTGTGAATAGGACATTTTGGAAGCCTTAACCATCGACTGGAGATTCTCCTTTGGTTTCATTTTTTCACAGAACACCTTCTAGGATATAAATAAACAATTATGACAGTATGACTTTAGTACCTACCACAAGAGTTTGTTATGATATCAAATGAGATAATGTAGGTAAATTATATGCAAATTAAATACCTGAAAATGCTTCATATATGTACATTTGAAATAGATATTTGCACATGCATACAATTCGCCCACAGATAAGTATATACATATGTGTATATGCACATGCATATTTGTACATGCATATTGTATACATATATATATACCTATTTACAAAAACCTTATATAAAGATCCACTATAATTACCATTATTACAATTTTCAAAATATGAACATCATAGAGGGGATAAAAATAAGAAATAGCTGCTGCTCACATGAAGTTTAGAGTCTAAGAGTTTGGTCAGTGAGTGTTAAGACATTGATCTGAGGGACAACTACCACGCAGTAAAGAGTCAATGGGAAATAGAAACAAAAGTTACAAAGTGTCAGCAGTCCAGTACTTGAATGACTATTAAATTTTTGTTATAGTTGACTAGTGATGAGATTGTGGGGAGAGGAGGCTGGAGGGCTATATTAAGATAAATAGTGGAACTCTTTCATCAAAGATGGCAGCTGAGTAATTGATTTTCCTCTTTGAAGCTCCAGGTAATGGTATCCCTTATAGCAGCAGAAGGACTGCATCATGTTGAATTAGAACAACACTCCATTTGGATTTTGGAGTTCTGAATTTGAATCCTAATTCTGCAATTTACTAGGTATATAAATCTGTCCAGACACAACTGTTGTATTTCTTTGTTTTCTTATCATTAACGATGTAGTTCCATGGTATTCTACCATGATCCAATCAAATTTGGGGTATTATTGATAAGCAAGAAAATATACAGAGGAAAGCAAATACAATAATGAAGAGCTTCCATGCTATGAATTTGAAGGTATGATTGAGAGTACAGAAGGTTGAGTTGTTAAGTAAAGTGAAAGTTCAAGAAGGCCATGATAACCATGTTCAAGTGTCTAATGGGTGGTGATGTTTCCAGTGGATTAGAATTGTTATGGTTGGCCACACAGAAAAGGACAAACAACAGTGAATGAAAATTACAAAAAAATAAAAATAAATTTAGTCTTCATGTAAGAAGAAACTCCCTCACAATTACTGGAACTACTCAAAAGCAGAATGAGACATCTTAGAAGCAGTAGGTTCCTTCTCATTTAAGTTTTTTAAGTAAAAAACCTGACAACTTTTTGGTGATGTTATATACAGGATTCTTTTTCAGCTATAGGTTAAACACATAGCTGCTATGGTTTTTGCAACTTTGAAATCCTATAATTCCATCGATCTAGATCCCCATTGCTATGGCAGAAATGATTCATTATTATTTATCTGATGGCAATTTGATCATAGTAGTATTATATAAAACTTACAAGCAAATATTATATATTACCGATAAGATATGACTGGGAGAAATGAGATAACCTTAGAGATATAAGAAGTTGCTTGGTTTACCTTTAATTTTACCAGGTAATTTAATTATTAATTAGAATTAAGTTTATTTATTGAAGGAGGCCATGTAAATGCCATCTTTTTTCAGTTGTTATGAAAATGGAAATAATTCCAACATATCCAAAATGATTTTTTCCTTAATTTACAGATAAGTGCTTTTCCATACTTCCTATATTCTGTTTCCTATTATCCCAATGGATAATTCCTTTAAAACCAGTGATTAAGAAGTTCAAACAAGCAAGACAGCTTTGAAAGCTAAAAATTAAGCTTATTATAAACTTAGAAAAAACTTAAGCTGTTCATAAAAAAGATTTAACAGTTACATGTCTAATATTTATTTTCTTTTCTACTATATATTACATATGTGAAATTATACACACATATACACATATGTGACTAGGGTTTTTATTTAGTGGTTAAGTTCAAAATAAGAATAGACTAATAAATAAAATAATACCAATGATATTATTTTGATCACAAAGAATCACAAATGGCCACAACTCAAAGTTTTTACATTTTTGAATGTTAGAAGAAATATTTTCTAAACTACAACAATACTTTTCTAGAGTCTCCTGGGTATGTGAATTTATGCTCCTTCTAAGTAGATAGAGTCCCTTGGTCCTGTGTGCTGCTTCGACCTCTTTTTCCTCAGTAGCACATGCCACAAGAGTAATAGAGAAATGGTCAGAGCATAATTAAAAGCAGATTTAAGAACAGGGAAGAAGGGTCTTTGTTGTTGTTGTTGTTATCTTCAAGAGATTTACTGGAATGTTTCAATAAGAACCTACATTAAAATAAAGTATAAGCCTGGAAAGATTCCATTCTGGCTGAATCTCTGTTGTGAATGGTATTATTAAGAAACCAAAGGTTAAAAAAAGGAACTTATCCCCCTTTCCCTTTTGAAACCTTCTAACTAGTTATCATGTCTTCCCCCTTTTATAAAGAGCTTTCTGATGACCCATGGCAGAGTGCCTATCTAGAAAAAGAATGAAGGGAAAAATCATTTAAATCTGACATAGCCCTGGTATGGAAGCTGTTTTGTCGCCCTTCAGCCTGCATGAAGGCTGATGGAGATGGAGCTAATTTCTAAATGGGAAGGAGAATTTCAAGTCCGATTATTTCTGACCGGAGCATGCCTGGATGCTCCCTCCACTAATTGTGTGGGTCCCGTCAGGAATGCAGCAGGCTGGCAGTGTGTTTCCCTAGTAAAGACCAGGGAAGGACCACGCGATGCTCAGTGGATAAAAGGCTTGTAATCCCAGCTGGGGAAAGAGTTCCATTATCTCCCAGCTGCATAGACATTCCAGACGGCTTGGTTCTGCCTGGATGAACAGCAAGGCTTACTGAGAGCTGAAAACAGAGTTCTGCAGAGAATTGTAAAGATCCTGAGACATTCCCCCTGTTCAGATCTGTAAGTACAAAATTGTGCTGTCTGCTGCAATGTGAATAATGCTGGCCAAGCTGTCTTTGCTTTACCTTTCAGTGCTGTTGTATTAGCATAACAGGTAGAGGATAAAAAAAAAAAATAAGGCACTGCTTTATTTATGCTGTTTCTAGGAATTCCTCAGATTTAAAATGCATTTATTCCTTGAGAGGAAAAAAAATATATATTTATATATTGAATCTGTATTCAAAGGAGGTGAGGTTAAAACCAGAACAAGAGGCGCTTCAGTTATATATCATTTTCCAGTATATTCCCCGCTCTTAGTTGCAGTGAAACTAATGGTTAAAACAGGAGATGACAGTGCTAATTCCGGAATTTGCCTATGGTTTAGTACACTATCTCTAATGGGAGAGGAGGGGGTGGAACGAAACACCAACTTCTTTTATAAGAGCTTATGGGTGGGGAATGGATGATTTAGAGGAGCATTAAGAAGCGTGAGTGCAGTGGGAGGGTACTGAAGGCCTAGGTGAAGGGAAGAAAATAAACTCTGAGAAAAAAATGGCTTCATTCCTTGGGCGTCTTACCTAGCAAGGGTTCTTATGCATCTGGAGGTGCCTTTGCCATTTATTGCTTTTAAGAACATCCACATTTAGGAACAAATTTTACTTTATGAAAAGTTTCTGAAGTTTATGGCATGAGACATAAACTTTTTCAAACTCTCTAATAAACCCCATACAGTCCGACACATTACTGGTGCTCTCTGTCACCATTCTGCATTTTTAGAAGATTGGATTACATATGTCTTGAATATCTAAGTTGAAACTGCTGATGTTCAAATTATTAGCATCCAGAATCTGTCCTCTCAAAAACAGCCATGGAATAATTAAATAGATATGATGGCTGGCTGGGGTGGGGGTGGGGTGGAGGGGAGAGAGAGAGAGAGAGAGAGAGAGAGAGAGAGAGAGAGAGACAGAGACAGAGACAGAGAGAGAGACAGAGAGAGAGACAGAGAGAGACAGAGAGAGACAGAGAGAGACAGAGAGACAGAGACAGAGACAGAGAGAGACAGAGAGAGAGAGAGAGAGAGACAGAGACAGAGACAGAGACAGACAGAGAGAGACAGAGAGAGAGAGAGAGAGAGAGAGAGAGAGAGAGAGAGAGAGAGAGAGAAAGAGAGAGAGGGAGGGAGGGGGAGAGAGAGAGAGAGTCAAATTACATAGAATTCAGGAAATGATGTATTCATCATTTTATCTTTGGTAGCAGTGCTTTCAAAGATATTTGTTCAAAGGAAGAACCATATGTTGAATATGGAATTGCTATTTCCCTGCAATTTCTATTTATCTGATGGTTTTGTTTATCATCTTTTGTCCTCAAAGATTTCACAAAGTTGGCCTGCTATGAATTTTTTTCATGGAGAATGTTAAGCATTGCATACACACACACACACACACACACACACACACACACACACACAAATACCAACTCTGAATACCCAGTGACAAGAGTAGTATACTGTATCATCATCCATTCAAAGTCACTTTGCCTTTGATATTTCAATAACTTGTTAGCAATTCTTCATGGCAGCTTGTTCTAGGGATTTTCAATGGCTAAGCCTACAAACTTTTATATAAGGTTATATAAATGCATAACATATCAAATCCTAATAGAAAGGCACATCATTTATGGAGTACTATAATACATTGCTATCTCTTTTCATTTCTAGTGAAGTGTGAAAGGTTTTTTTTTATTTACAGCTCCCATTATGATTTTTTTAATGAAAAGTAGTTTATGCTACTCTTTTGTCAATGTGTTGAACTGTGCAACTTAGCTCTAATTTTAGATTGAGTCTAAAGTCTTAAGAGAAAGATAAAATTGCATTGAAAAGGAACTATATACAGTTACTAACTGCATTTCTAATGAAAGTGGTGGCAGTAATTTACGTACCAAACTAGTAATTTGGCAGGGCATGGGGAGAGAGAATTATAACATTCTCCATAGTCAGAAAGGATTTTAATGTACATCCAGTTCAATGTACATCTATTTTATTTTAGCAAAAAAGATGCTAAAAATGTCTTACAAAAAAAGAATTGTATTATCTCAGACTACTACTCTTTGTTTTTATCTTGTGGGTATCAACACTATTAAAGCTATTTTCATATCCATGCTACAAAATTTGTATTTCATGATCTAAAATTGTCATAGTTGGAAGGAATCTCAAAAATATTAAAATCAGGTTAGTCAAATTCATGGATGAAAATAATCTCCTCTGTGTATGTTTGAGAAGTGTTCTTCAAGGCTTGGTTGAAGACTTCCAATGTGGATAAATTGCTTACCTTCTGAAACAGTATGGATAGCTCTAAGTGCTAGGAATTTCTTCCCATTGGTTGTGGCTCTTCCCTCTGAAGAATACAGGAAAAAGAAAAATCTCGTTTCAGGTGGCAAATCCAAAAATAGTTGAAATCATCATGGACATAATTTATTTTTAATCAGAATTTTAGGTTCAAATCGCACCTTTTCCACTTATTAGTCGTGTCTCACTGTAAGTTACTTTAATTCTCAAGATCTTATTTTCTTCTAAAGTACTATAAAGCTCTAAATCTGTGGTCCTTTGGTCATGTTTGATTGTTATCATGTTACTCTCAGTGTTCTTGTCCTAGTGTGAATTCCAAGTACTTATTTATAGCAATACATAATTTGCACGGTGTCTATTGTAGATGCTCCTCATGCTAAATCTGGTGATAGGTAGAAACATTATAGCAAGACTCCAGTACATTTCAAATTACATCAGCCTGCTGAATAATTGTAATAATCCATTTATATAGGTTCCAGAATTAATAAATTAGATTCCCTTTAAAATTGTGCTAAGATTGGCAGGGAAAATTATTATCTGTACTGTTATTATTTATACTGTACTGTTGAAGAAAATTAAAACCTAAAGAGATTGGGGGGTGGAGCCAAGATGGCAGAGTAGAAACAGCAAGTCCAAGCCACTCTACCCCCAGATTACCTCCAAACTATGTAAAAGTGGACTCTGAAAAAATTCTGTAGCCCCAGCACCCACAGAATGACACAGAGAAGCTAACCTCCCGCAGAGGACAGCCCAGAAGCCCTGCAGGAAGGACCAGTGCAGCTCTCTGGGAACAGCACAGCCGCAGTGCACGGGGAGCCAAGCACAGGTCTGCCTGAGTCGCAGTTTTAGCCCCAGGTTGGCAGGGCCAGCAGCCAGCTGTAGGGACCCCAGAACACCAGCAGCTGTGGCAATTCCAGAATTATCAACATAGACATGCCTAGGACAAAGTGAGAGGTTAGTGCCCTATGGACTTGGGGACCAGTATTTGGGGAACACTTTGGCTTCCTCCCCTGGGGGCTAGAAGCTGCTGAGGAGACATGCCATTTTGGAGTTTTGAGAGTCAGCTCCAGCTCCTGGCCTGCGAACTGTAGGGAGATCCAGCGATCAGTCTTGGGGGGTAATCACTCTTGCTTTAACCTCCCTGGATCTGGATTGTGATCTGGGGTGGAGGTCGTGGGTGGGTTTCCAGCTTGCCAGAAACGGAAGTTGCCCCCCCCCACACACACACATTCAGGACGAAAGTTCCGTCTGGTGCCAGAGCCATACTGTGACAACAAGCCCAAAAGTCAAGTAATTAAGTGGCAACATGCCAAGGCAAAGGAAACAAATTAAACAGAAAAATGCAACCTTAGACTCCTACTTTGGGGGCAAAGAGGATTGAAGCATAGAGCGAGAGGAGGACTGTGAGGTCAGAAGTCCTGCTCCAAAAGCCCCAAAGGAAAACATGAGCAGGTTACAGGCCACAGAGGACCTTAAGAAGGACTTTAAAAATCAAATAAGAGAAGTGGAGGAAAAATTGGAAAAAGAAATGAGAAGGAAGCAGGAAAAGTATGAAATGAGGTCAACAGCCTGACTGAGGAAAACAACACCTTAAAAAATAGACTAACTCAAATGGCAAAGGAGGCCCAAAAAGGGCAATGAGGAGAAGAATGCCTTAAAAAGTCGAATTTGCCAAATGGAAAAAGAATCTCAAAAGTTCACTGAGGAGATTCATTCCTTCAGAGTTAGACTGGAGCAAATGGAAGCTAATGACTTTATGAGAAATCAAGATGCTGTTAAGCAGATCCAAACAAACAAAAGATTAGAAGGCAATGTGACATATCTCATGGGAAAAACCACTGACCTGGAGAATAGATCCAGGAGAGACAATTTAAAAATTATTGGACTACCTGAAAGCCATGATCAAAGAAAGAACCTAGAAATCACCCTTCAAGAAATTCTCAAGAAAAATTGCCCTGATGTTTTGGATCCAGAGGGCAAAATAGAGGTTGAAAGAATCCACTGATCACTTCCTGAAAAATATCCCAAAAAGAAAACTCCCATGAATATTATAGCCAGGTTCCAGAATCCCCAGATCAAGGAGAAAATACTACAAACGGCCAGGAAGAAACAATTTCAATATTGTGGAAACACAATCAGAATAGCCCAGGACCTGGCAGCTTCTACACTGAGGGATCGAAGGGCATGGAATATGATATTCCAGAGGGCAAAAGAACTGGGAATGAACCCAAGGGTCACCTACCCAGCAAAACTGAGTATTTTGTTTCAGGGAAAATATGGTCATTCAGTGGAATAGAGGACTTTCAAGCATTCTTGAGGAAAAAACCAGAATTGAATAGAAAATTTGACATCCAGACACAAGAAGCAAGAGATGCCTGAGAAGGTAATCAGGGAAAAGAAATCAAAAGGAACTTATCAAAGTTGAACTATTTACATTCCTATATGGAAAAAACAATAACTGTGACTGATGAAATCTTTCTTACTATGAAAATAATGGAAGAAGGGTGTATGGTCATATGAATACATATGTGAATGTGTGTATATATGTTTACAGTTATATATGGATAGAGGGCATAGGTTGAATTTGTTGGGAAGGGAAGATACTCAAGGGGTGAAATTATGAGGTGAGAGAGGAAAGTGGCAAGAGGAGATGGGGAGAGACAGGGTAGGGTAAACTATCTCATGTAGAAGAAGCAAGGGGAAGTGGCTGCAGGGGAGGGGAAGAATAGGAAGGCAAAAAGGCAAAACCACATTCTTATTGAATTTGGTTCAGGGAGAGAATGACATACATACTAAATGGGATATCTCAACCTACAGCAGAATAGGGGGAAGGGGGATGAGAGAAGGGATGATGGATGGGAGGGCATCCTTGGGGGGAGGGGAGGTTGGAAGTACCCACTATAGAAGAGGGACAGGATCATGTAGGGAATGGACCAGGTGGGGGGTGGGATGAGTGGGAGGGAAATATAAGCAGCCTTGTACAATATATCTACTATGATAATGTTTTGCATAGCTAGACATGTACAACATATACTCAATTACTTATCTTCCCAGAGGGAATGGGTGACAAGGGAGGAAGGAAATGGATCTGAAATTCGAGGTCTTAAGATTAAATGTTTCAAATATATATATATATATATATACTATTATTAATACTCTTTTGCTTGTAATTGTGAGATAAGTGCAGACATTGGGACACGAAGATTCACCTTCCTCTAATGGAAAAGTCGAAGGGGGTATGGGAGAAGATATGGCAGAGAGCAGATTGGAGGAAGCGATATCTTGTGGGACTGCTATTCTGGGAGGGTGGGTAGGGGAAAAACAGGGGGGAAAATAATTGTAACTCAAAATCTGGCGGAAATGAATGATGTAAAACAGAAGTTAATAAAACGTTTGTTAAAAAAAAAAAACCTAAAGAGATTAAATGACATGACAACAGCAAATGGAGTGTATTTCAATGACTTGAAACCTATTGTTATGACTTGAATTTCATAGCTCTTTCCAGTATTCCATTTGGTTATTAGGATCTTTAAAAGAAGAAACAATGTCAAAACGATCCTTATGGGAATTAAGGTAGCAGGTGGAATGTCCCTTGGGTGGGAGGTGGGCGGGGGGACAGGATACAGGACAATTTGGCTACAATGCAGAATTCATGTGAGGGAGTAATGTGTAGTAAACCTGCAAAGCTAGTCTATAGTTAGTTTGTGGAGAGTTGTAAATGTCACATAGAGGAGTTGGACTTTAAAAGTAATAGGGAGCTAATTCATCTTGAACAACACAGTGATATGATCGTATCTGAACTTTAAGAGTTCCAACTGATTAATGTAAGATATATTGAAGAGGACAGAGGTTCTATGCAAAGAGCCAAATTAGGAAGGTATTGTTTCAGTTCAGTTGATGTGGATTTGAACCAGAGTGGTGAGAGTGAAAAGGGAAGAATGGAGATATGTGAGAGATAACGAGGAGTAAAATCAACAAAACCTAGGAACAGATTGGTCATGGCCATGAGGAGCCACCATGGCCATGATGTTGAGGATGACTCTGCTATTCTCAAACTTGGTGACTGAAAGAATAATGGTGTACTAGTGGTAGAGAAGCCAGGATAAGTTGACATATTTATGGGGGAAGATAAGGAGTTACTTTTTGGACATGTGGATCTTGAAATCCTCAAAGTACATTCATTTGGATATAGCAAGCATTTGGAGATATAGTATTGAGCTCAGTTGTGCATCTGAGGTCATGTATTTTAATTTGGAAGTTACTTGCGTTAAAGATAATAGTTAAATACAGGAAAGAAGAAAAGAATGCCCAGGACATAATACTGAGGTAAACATCAAATCCAAGAGGAAAAACTTTGATAGTCCTGGGTGAATCAATTAACTTGTCTGAGTCTTATTTTCCTCATCTATAAAAAGGGTTAATAAAGAACCTACTTCAAAGTAATTTTGTGAACATCACATAAGGGAACATATGTAAAGAATTTTATGAATCATAAAATACTTTATAAATTTTGATTATTTGTGGTGTGGCTCAAATTATTCTATACTTGAAAATAGATTTGTTTAAACTGGAAAAATAGAAAAGGTAGAAGTTGTATTTTTTTTCTTTTGAAAAAAATATTATATGGTAGTGTCCAGATAGACAGGGCAGTTGGTGGCACAGTAGATAGAATACCCAGACTGAAATCAAGAAGATTTATCGTTGTGAGTTGAAATCTGGCCTTAACATACTAGTTTTGTGTCCCTGGGCAAGTAACTTACACCTATTTGCTTTGGTTCTTCATCTGTAAAATGAGTTGAAGAAAGAAATGGCAAACCACTCTAGAATCTCTGATAGAAAACTCCAAATAGGATTACAAAGAGTTGGGGATGACTGGAACCATTGACCCCCAGAGTCCATATATACACAAGCCATTTGAAATATAATTTTAAGGAATTATAAAATTTAATATAAATGTCTAATCTGGAAGGTTAAATAAAATAAAATGTTTTTCATAGCCCCATGAAACCACATAGTTAAAGAGATATGAGCCATAAATATTTAGTCAGAAGTCTTTAGAATTGATCTAGATTGATAATTCTACTTATAAGTGATTTAAAAATATAAGGGTGTGCTATAGCCAGTTTATACCAGCTCAAGAAAGCTAATTTCTAAATTTTGTTTTTTTAATATTATTCATTTATTTTTACCTTATTTTTTAAAAAGAAAATTCTGAGTTCCAAATTATCTCCCTCCCTCCAACCTTTTCTCCATACACTGAGAAAGCAAGCAATATGATAACCATTATACATGTGAATTCATCTGAAACATATTTCTATTTTAGCCATGTTAGCAACAAAAATTTTAAAAGTGAAAAAAAGTATTTGTACTCAGAGTTCATAAATTTTCTTTTTCTAAAGCTGATAAGAAATTTTCATCATACGTCCTTTGAAATTATCTTTTATCATTGTACTAATCAAAGTAAAGAAATCTTTCAGTGTCAATCATCAGTACAATATTGTGGTTTTGTGTGCTATGTTATTCTGGTTTTGGTCACTCCATTTTGCATCAGTTAATATAATTCTTCTCAGTTTTTTCTGAAATCATCCCCCTCATCATTTATCATAGTATACTAGCTTTCCCCTCACAATCATAAACCACAACTTGTTATCCATTCCCCAATTGATGAGTGTCCACACAATTTCCATTTCCTTACCCCCACAAAAAGCTACTATAAATATTTTTGTATATATAAGTCATTTCCATGTTTCTTTTAGATCTTTGGGATCCAGACAGAGTTGTGTTATTTCTGAGTTCAAGGGTCTGCGTTGTTTTATAGTTCTTTGTGTATAGTTTCAAATTGTTTTCCAGAAAGGTTGGACCAATTCACAATTCCATCAAAAGTTCATTAGTGTAGCTATTTTCCCTCATCTCTTCCTGCATTTGTCATTTCTGAAGTTTAAGTTGGTACCTCAGAGTTGTTTTATTTTGCATTTCTCTAATCAATATTGACTGAGAGTATTTTTCAAATTAATATATAGCATTGTTTCTTTTTATGAAAATTCCCTGTTTATATCCTTTGACAACTTATCAATTGGGAAATGGTGCGTATTTTTAGAAATTTGAGTCATTCCTCTACATATTTAAAAGAAATGAGGACTTTCACTGGGAAAATTGTAAAATCTGTTGTCACTACTTCATTCTCTATGATACCTTTCATCAAAATGTCATTTCCCTGATTATCAACTCTAGTTAAATTTATTTTTGCTTTGCTCTGAGATCATGAGTGCTGTCACTGCATTTTTCACTTCAGGAAAAGCATAAGATATTCTGCTTCAGTCCCTTGTTTTAAAACTGTGTGTATTTCTGTTTTAAGTATTTCTCTTACAAAGAATATATTATTGGATTCTAATTTCTAATTCATTCTTGCTATCTCCTTGCATTTTATAGATAAGTTCATGACATTCACATTCAATTTTGTTTTCCAATTGGCTATTACCCTCCATTTTATTTTGTTACATTAATCTCTCTCTCTCTTTTTTTTTACCTTTTCCCATCTCAAGAGTCAGTTTTGCTTCTTACCATTGCCTTCTTAATCTACTCTCTCCTTTATCATCCCTTCCCCCTTCTCTTACTTCCCTGTTGGGTAAGATAGATTTCTATACGAAATTATTTGTGTGTATATATGTGGGTATTCTTTCATCTTTAAACTCATTTTAAAATAGTATTTCATTTTTCAAATTACACATGTAGAAAGTTTTTAACATTCTTTTTTGAGTAAAATGTTGAGTTCCAAATCTTTAGCTTTGTTTCCCTCCCTCTTCCTAGTAGTGTAAACAATTTGATATAGGTTATATCTGTGCAATCATGTAAAACATATTTCTAAATTAGTCATCTTGTGAAAGATGAAACAGAACAAAATGGGAAAAAGATAAGAAAAAAAAAGAAGTGAAAATAGCGTGCTATGATCTGCATTCAGACTCCATCTGTTTTTTCTCTGGAGGTATATAGAATTTTCCATCACGTGTTATTTTTTTAATTTGTCTTGGATCATTATATTTCTGTTAAGAGCTACGTCAATCATAGTTTATCAACACAGTGCTGCTGTTGCTGTGTACAATGTCCTCCTTGTTCTGCTCACTTCACTTTGTATCAGTTCATGTAAATCTTCCCAGGTTTAAAAAAAAATCCTCCTACTCATCATTTGTTAAAGCACAACAGTATTACATTACATTCATATACCACAATTTGTCCAGTCATTCCATAATTGATGGGTATTCCTTCATTTTCCTATCTTTGTTGCCACAAAAAGGGCCATTACACAGTTTGATTGCCCTTTTTTGCATAGTTCCAAATTGCTCCCCAGAATGGTTAGAGTGGTTCACAATTACACCAACAATGCATTAGTGTTCCAATTTTTGCACATGTTCTCCAACATTTATCATTTTCCTTTCTCTCATATTAGCCAACCTGATAAGTGTAAGGTGGTACCTCAGAGTGGTGTTAATTCACATTCCTATTATCAAAAGTGAGTTATGACTTTTTTATATTACTCTAGATCACTTTGATTGCTTCATTTGAAAACTTCCTGTTCATATAATTTGTACATTTATCAATTGATAAATGGCTAATATTCTTATAAATCTAAGTCATTTCTCTATGTTTTGAGAAATGGTCTTTATCAGAAACACTAATGGTAAAAACAGCTTCCCAATTTTCTGCTTTCCATTTAGTCTTAGTTGCATTAAACACTTTTTAAAAATTTAATGTAATCAAAATTATCCACTTAGCACTTGTAATGCTTTCTGTCTCTTGTTTTGACATAACTTCTTCCAGTCTTTGGACGGGTAGACTATTCCTTGCTCTTCTAATTTGCCTATGGCATCACCATTTATGTCTAAATCATCTACCCATTTTGACCTTATCTTGATATTGTTGGTCTATATCTAGTTTCTCCCATACTATTTCCCAGTTTTCCCAGAAATTTTTGTGAAATAGTGAGTTCTTTTCCCAGAAGTTGGGATTTTTTAGTTTATCACTCTTTTGTTATCACTGTCATATTAATGATAAAAATTCTTAGCAGTAACATGGATCATCTTCTCATAAAAGAATGTAAGCTATTTAATCTTATTGAATCTTTTGTTTCACGGTCAATGTTCTATTCAGCTCTGGTTAGGAATTCTTGAAAATGGTTCATTTCATTGAATATACATTTTACCCTGAAAAAATATCCTCAAATTTTCTGAGAAGGTTGATCATAATTCTTGCTCTTTCACTTATTTGAATATCACATTGCAATTTCCTTTAACGTGGTAGCTCTTAAATATTGGTCACAGAAGATCCTGACTGTGACTCCATGATATTTGAATCATATCTTTGCTGCTTGCACTATTTTTTCTTGGACCTGGGAGTTCAGGAATTTGCTTATAATATTACAGGGAATTTTTATTTTGGGATGTCTTTCTGGTAGTGATTGGTGGATTATTCCAATTTCTATTTTACTCTCTGAATCTAAAATATTGGGATAATTTTATTTTATAATTTCTTGAAATAAGTTGTCCAGGCACCCTTTTTCAGTCATGACCTTGAGGTAGTCAATGATTTTTAACTTATCTCTCCTCAATCTATACTTCAGGTCAGTTATTTTTCCAATGAGATAGTTAATATTTTTCCTCATTTTTCATTCTTTTGACTTCATTTATTTCCTAATGTCTCATGGAGGTATTAGTTATTTGCCCAAATCTATTTTTTTAATTTTAAACAATTTTATTACACAAAGGTCATCACATTGCATATTTCTTGACTTTGTACACAATTTTAATTAATCATCTGCATAGAAAGGCTGCTTCTTAACTTTCCTTCTAGTGACACCAAATACTAAAATTCTGATTTAACAGAATAAGAGTAAAAATGCCTATTGTTAAGAAATTACTGTTTTCAGTATATTTTTGTCTCTTTAACCAAGCTAATAATTTTCTTTTTATAATTTTCTTGCATCACTCCAATTTTTTTTCCCACATTTTTTCTTCTACCACTCATATCTCTTTCTTTAACTCTTCCAGGAATTCTTGTTATTCTTGGGTCTAATTAGCATTTTTCTTCAAGGATTTCCTTGTAGCTATTCACATACTGTTGTCTTCTTCTGAGTTTTTGTCTTGTTCTTCCCTGCCATGATAGTATCTTTTTAGGTTCAAGCTCTTTTCTTTTTTACTCATTTTTCCAAACTATTTCTTGATTTTGAACTTTATGTTAAAATTGGGCTCTCCTCACCTGGGGTAGGGGAAGCAGTGTCTAAGATTAGGCTATTTCATGTTGCTCTTTTCAAAGCTACTTCAAGAGTTCTATAAGATTTGGTGCTTCCAAAGTGGTATGATCTGGGAAGAAGTTTGGTCACAGCTCCACTGATATGAGACTGATTTTTATGCAGAAAGGGCTCCTGTTCTATTGCAGCCAAAAGTGCTAGTGCTCCTCTCCACATTAGAACTACAACTAGGCCTCCTACTGCCTTGTGACTGGCCACACGCATTGTTTTGTTTTGTTTTTTTATGACACTAAAACAAAGAACTGCTTATGAGCAATAGAATTAAAAAAGGAGCTCCAGACAATGCATCCGGTGCCAGTAAGCAGTCCTCTTTAATCCCTTTCTGATCAGTTGTCTGACATATGTACTGTCTCTGGGCTGAGAGCTCCTGAAACTACTAGTGCTGCTATCACAGACTCTTCCAAGAGCCATGTTTGGTGGCACACTGTGCCAGAGACTAGCCTGGTGTCACAGATCTCTCCTGTGAAGCAGCTGAGTTGCCTTAGACTGCAAAATGTTTATTTTGACCTCTTATTGGTTTGCCACTCTATAATTTGAGTTGAGGCATTATTTTAGGGTAGTTTGGAGGGAAATGTTGGGAGATTTCTGCTGCATTACTGACTCTACTCTGCCTCTAAATTTCTAAAATTTTAGTGTGATGATTTATGCTTTGGGGATCAATACATTATGAAAATAATGGTTTGACTTAGTGTTTTATTTATCTAAATTAAAGAAAGTAATGGAGAAATGTTAGTAATATAGATTAAACATAAATGTGTTTCATGGGAATACATTTTAGTTGTGTTTCAGAAAGCCAGTGTTAGGGGCAGTTAGGCCCTAGAGTCAGGAAGACCAGAGTTCAAATCCAGCCTCACACACTTAACATAAAACTAGCTGTGTGACCTTGGGAAAGTCACTTAACCCCAATTTCCCTACATTCCTCCCTCCAAAAAAAAAGGGGGGAAGAAAGAAAGCCAGTATTAACATTTATCAGGACACCTCTGAAATTATTTCTGAGACAGTTAAAATAAAGACATCAAGGGTCAGACTCCTCCTAAATAGAAGAGCCATGAATAAAAGTCATGCTCTTTGATATTAATCTGGCATAATTGCCTCTGTACTATTCTTGTTTGCTGTTTTGTTTTCCCCTACACTCCCTACTCCACCCACTCCCAACACACATATAAAAATACTTTTTTTTTTTGCTTTTTTTTGGGAGGCGGGAAGACAGGGCATTTGGGGTGAAATGACTTGCCCAATGTCACACGGCTACTATGTGTTAAGTGTCTGAGGTCAGATTTGAACTCAGGTCTTCTTGACTCCAGGGCCAGTGTTCTATTCACTGCACCACCCATCTGCCACAACATATTCAAATTCTTGAGGTCAGTGTTCCCTTGATTCATTCACTTGCTATTCACTTATGCCACTCCTTTGAAACTGCATTGTTTTCTAGTTCATTAATGTATTATTTATAGATTAGTGATGAAAGAAGCCTGTAACTGCTCTAAATAATACAGTTATGGCCTAAAAACTTTAATACAAAATATTAAAGTGCTTGACTTATTCCAAAAGAAACTTATACTCTGGGAGAATTATTCTCATTTTAAATATAGTAGGTACCCTGGGAATAGGCTCCTGCAGTCACTTTTTTTTTGTTTACTTTTAGTTTTCAACATTCATTTCCACAAGATTTTTAGTTACAAATTTTCTCTCCACCTTTCCACTACCCACCACCCCCAAAATAGCAATCCTACTAAATCCCCCTTCTCCCAATCAGCTTTCTCTTATATCCACCCCCATTCCCCCTCTGACTTTCTAGTAGAGCAAGATGGATTTCTATAACCCAGTGTCTGTATATCTTATTTCCCAGTTGCATATAAAAATAATAATAAAAATAATTTTTAATATTTGATTTAAAAATTTTGATTTCCAGATTCTTCCCCTTCTTCCCTCATCACCCACACCTACTGGGAAGATAACCAACTCAATAATGGTTGTACATGTGCAGTTATGCAAAATATTTCCATAGTAGATATATTTGTGAAAGACTGACTATATTACCCTCCAGCTTATCCCGCCCCCCCACTTATTATATTTTATACTTTGACCCTGTCACTTTTCAAAAGTGTGTTCTTCTAAGTACCCTCCCCCCAATCTGCCCTCCCTTCTCTCATCCCCCCTCTCATCCCCTTCTCCCCTACTTTCCTGTAGGGTAAAATACCCAGTTTAGTGTGTATGTTATTCCCTCTTTAAGCCAAACTCAATGAGAGTCAGTTTGACCCATTCCATTTTGCTTTCCTGTTCTTTTGCTCCATTGTAAGAGTTGTCTCTTGCCTTTTTTATGAGATAATTTACACTATTCTGTCTCCACCTTTCTCCTTCTCCCAATAAATTCCTCTCACCTCTTAATTTTATTTTTAAGATATCACCCCTTCCTATTCAATTGATCCTGTGCCCTCTGTTTATGTATGTGTGTGTGTGTATACACACACACACACACACACACACACACACTCACATATGTATTTATCTGCATATATATCCTTCTATATACACATACATATGTATGTATACAAATATATTCCCTTCAACTATCCTCATACTGAGATAAGTCTCATGAGTTACAATGGTCATTTTTCCATGTAGGAATGTAAATAGTTCAACTCTAATAACTTTCTTTTGATTTCTTTTCCCTGTTTACCTTCTCATTCTTCTCTTGCTTCTTGTATTTGATTGTCAAATTTTCTATTCAACTCTGTTTTTTTTTCCTTCAAGAAAGCTTGAACGTCCTCTATTTCATTGAATGACCATAATTTCCCCTTAAACATTATACTCAGTTTGCTGGATAGGTGATTCTTGGTTTTAATTCTAACTCCTTTGACCTCTGGAATATCATATTCCAAGCCCTTCAATCCCTCAATGTAGAAGCTGCCAGATCCTGTGTTATCCTAATTGTGTTTACACAATATTAAAATTGTTTCTTCATGGCTGCTTGTAATATTTTCTCTTTGACCTGAGAACTCTGGAATTTGGCTGCAATATCCCTAGGAGTTTTCTGTTGGGTATCTTTTCCAAGAGATGATTGGTGAATTCTTTCAATTTCTATTTTACCCTCTGATTCTAGAATATAAGGGCAATTTTCCCTGAGAATTTCTTGGAAGATGGTGTCTAGGCTCTTTTTTTTGATCTTGGCTTTCAGGTAGGCTAATGTTTTTTAAATGATCTCTCCTGGATCTATTTTCCAGGTCAGTGGTTTTTCCAATGAGGTGTTTCACATTGCCTTCTATTTTTTCATTTGTTTGGATCTGTTATATTATATCTTGATTTCTCATAAAGTTATTAGCTTCCATTTGCTCCAGTCTAATTCTGAAGGAATTGTTCTCTTCAGTGAGCTTTTGAAATTCCTTTTCCATCTGGCAAATTTGGCTTTTTAATGCATTCTTTTCCTCATTGGCTTTTTGGGTCTCTTTTTGCCATTTGAGTTAGTTTTTTTTTTTTTTTTGCTTTTTGAAGGGCAATTGGGGTTAAGTAACTTGCCCAAGGTCACATGGCTAGGTTTTTGTTTGTGTGTGCGTTAAGTGTCTGAGGCCGGATCTGAACTCAGGTCCTCTGACTCCAGGGCCGACGCTCTACTCACTGCACCACCTAGCCGCCCCTGAGTTGGTCTATTTTTAAGGTGTTGTTTTCTTCAGTCAGGTTGTTGACTCTCTTTTCATGATTTTCATTTTCATTTCTCTTCCCAATTTTTCCTCCACTTCTCTTACCTGATTTTCAAAATCCTTTTTGTACTCCTCCATGGCCTGTTAACAAGTTCATATTTTTCTTGGAAGCTTTTGATGCAGGAGTTCTGACTTCATTGTCTTCTGACTCCCATTCCATGCTTTGATCCTTTTTGTCCCCAAAAAAGGAATCTAAGGCTTGATTTTTCTGTTTGCTTTGCTTCCTCTGCTTACTCATATTGCCAGCCAATTACTTGACTTTTGAATTTTTTGCCATGGTAGAACTATGTTTCCAGAGAGGAGAGCTTTGTCCCAAATTGCTGGGGTATTTGCAGGTGCTGGAGCTATTAGGAGGGCACCCTTTCTGCAGCCCTTACAAGCCCTGTCCTAGTGGCCACACACCCCAGGACTTCCACCCAATACAATGATCCAGATTTAAGAAGGTTAAAGAAAGAGAGATTTCCCTCTGAATGGTTATTTGGCCCCCCTGCAATCTGTAGGCCAGGAGCTCTGGAGACAGCTAAGTGGGGCAACAGCTGGAGCTCCTGCAACTCTAACACCTCTTGCTCTAGAGGAAGTGGCCAGATTGTGGTCCTTCTTTCCTTTTTATTTGCTATTCTGTTTTGATGGGTTGCAGGGGAGGGTGGTGGTGGTGGTGGTGGTGGTGGTGGTGGTGTGGAAACTGCCACAGCTGTTGCTGATTCATTCTCCTCAAGGCTGCTCCAGCCACTCCTTGTTTGGGGCTGCTCTGAGGCCATAACTGCAAGTCTCATGCAGGACTCTGCTCTGTTCCCAATGTGCTATAATAGACATTTCCTGTAGACCTGCCAGTCTGCAGTGGAAGATTTGTTTCTCTCTGTTACTCTGAGTTCTGTAGCTCTAAAATTTATTTAGAGTTAAATTTTAGAGGTATTTGAGGTGGTTGTTGGGGGAACTCATGGAATTTCATGATTCTATTCTGCCATCTTGGCTCTGCCTCTATAGTCACTCTTTAGAATAAAAAGAAAGAGGGGAGGAGGGGAACTGTTCTGTAAATTTACTGCAAATAAGTTAGATGCTTTGGAAAATTCTATGGATTCCTTCTTGTAAATAGTATGGAATTTATATAATCCACAATGTGTGTGTGTGTGTGTGGGGGGGGGTATTATACATGCATCAAGATAAGGAACAATTAAAAAGCTTGTTAATGATTATAGCATAGGTGTATGGAACATTTCTCCAAATTACGTGGAGTGTCTTCCCTTTCATTCGTTGGTTTAACCAAACAAAAGAATGGTAGAAGACCCTAAAAAGATGGCCTCCTCTAAGACAAACATGGAGAAATCAAATACAACTATTTTAATCAGATTAATCATGGCATTTCCTGAACAGAAATTCTCTGATAATTTTTCATTATAGTATGTAAGTGACCTGTGATTCTCAAAAGCTACGTCAGTGAAGCACAACCTCTGGTATTTGTATTGGGCTAGAATGGTTAGTGGTCCAGGCTTCCTGATGAGCTATGAGGGAATCATCTGAAAAAAAAAAAACATATCTAATAATCACTTATTCAATCAAGAAACATTTTTGAAGTATCTATCATTTCTTAGGTGTTATAAGGATTAGAGTTTTAAAAAGAAAAGAAAGGAAAAGAAAAGCAAGAAGAAGAGATTATTTCCTCCCTGTAGAAGTTTACATTTTAAATTGTTAAGAAGGCAACATATCCATGAATATGTGAATATTTAAAAACAAACAAACAACAACAACAAAACACTCTCAAAACATATTTTCTAGAAGTCAAAGGAAGATTTAGCCTTTGGGAATATTGAAAAAGAAGTCTCAAATTTGGTATAGGAGTGATGGTTGCTACCTGTGTTGGATTATACATATATGCACACATATGTATATATGTAAATACACATGCACTTGTTGAGATGCATGCATATATACAATGTGCATGCCTATATCCAATCTGATTGTATACATCAATCAATAAATCAACATTTATTAAATACCAGTATGTGTCATCCATTGTATTAAATGCTAGGGATACAAAAAAAGGCCAAAGACAGTCTGCAGGAACTGACAATCCACTTTGACACACAGACATAAACACACACACATACATATGTCTGTGTGTATATATATATATATATATATATATATACATGCATATACTACATACATGCATATACTACACACATGTAAATGACAGATAGTATGCATATATCAAATGTGGATAGATATACCCTCACACATAAACACACATGCACTCACACATATACATGTAAACAAACAGCTTAAATGGAGTGCCTAGAGTCAGGAGGAAGACCTAAGACCTAACTTCAAATGTCTCTGTCTCTCTATTTCTTTCTCTGTCTCTGTCTCTCTCCTTGTCTCTGTCTCTCTGTCTCTTCTTTGTGTGTGTGTCTGTTTCTCTCATCTACACATGCACACACACACACACACACACACACACAGAGTATGGTGGCACAATTTCTGAAGTGCCTAGCCCAGGTTTCCATATAGTTGATGCTTACTCAAAACTTATTGATTGGATTTGAAATAAAATGGAATCCTATTCCCTTGAAGTAAAGTTATCTTAACAATGGAAACACCCCAGCCTCAGGAGTCAGATGGCAATCAATTTTCCCTGGGCTCAGTTTTTTTTTTTCTTCAAGAATAAGTGAATCAAGACAGGTAGTATTATGGATAAAGCCTGGGACTTAGTTTCAGGAAGATCTGAGGTTGAATTCTGGCTTGAGCACATTGGAGCTGTGTGTGATCTCTGGCAAGTCAGTTAATCTCTCTTAGTCTTAATTTCCTCAGCTCCAAATTGAGGATAAAAGTAGCACCAAATTTACAGAGTTGTTAAGAGAATCAAATGATATATAAAATTCTTTGCAAACTATAAAACACTATACAAAGGCTAATTATCATTATTATTAAATGCTTTCAAAGGCCTTTTCTAGTATTCTATTATTCTATGAGAATAGCAAATAAACATCAGTGATGGTATTCAAAGCCTGTATATATACAATGTTCTCCATTCAGTAGGTTGTCATTTAAAAAAAAAAAAACCCACAACTTTTCGAAGAGACTTCCTGAATGGCTCTCACGTTTCTAAGTGTGAGTTGTCAGAGTGCAGAAATGTGGAAGGTAGCTTTCTGGGGTTAATTTAGCAAAGGACATGGATTTATTTCACCTGTTTTGAATAGAGCTCTTAGCAAGAGAAGATAATTCCCCTCATTTATCTTGACTTTCTACCTCCAATCTGCAAATTGAGCAAGAGATGAGATGATTAGAAACCAAGTTCACTCTCCTAATTTTCTGAACAGTGTCTGCTGGGATGTTTTTCAGTTTAAAAAAATAGCTAAAGGAAAGAAAAGTTCACAGAACACCATTGTATAAAACCATGAACTTGGTGTGACCAGAAAAAGAGGGGGGGGTTTGTAACACCAGAAAACTTGATGGGGCTCTCTGTTCAAGTTTGCAAATAAACAGACACTATTTGCCTCAACAAAACTAGATGAAAATCAACTCTAAGTCAGAAATGTGAACATGTCTGAACCTCACAGCATTACTTGACCATTTCTATGCAAATTATCCATATTTAGTTTTATGTAGATTAGAAGCAGCTTCCTTGAAATGACAAAAGTGGCTATAAAAATGTCCAGTTGTAGACAATTTCTGTGCTTTTCAGTAGAGCAGATTGTGCCTGCTGAAGCTGTGAAAAGAATTATGATCTCCCTAGCTCTTTCTTCCTGTTAAGATATTGGACACTTGTAATGAAAACTTTACCTTGTTTGTGGCTTCATTCTTGTTTGATCTTCTCTCATGTAGATATTCAGAGGTGATTATGAAACGAAACACACTCCTGTGTTAGGGAAAACTCAAGAAGACTGCTGGATTCAAATGAAAGGATCCTCACTTATTTTATGGATAGCTCAGAAAGAAAAGCTTAATGGGACATTTCATCCACAGTCCCAGCACCATGAAAGTATTTGTTTCACTGGTAGGAACGTATGTGACTGGAGTTGACAAGAATCATTCACCACATTCACAACAAAGCAACATCCAACGAAGGGAAAGCATTTCATGCCAGTGAAAATATGACACTCATTAACATCATAAGATATACTGGGAGGAAAAAAATTGTTACTTAGAAATTATATTTGTACCAAATTTTCATGTATCCAGAATGTTTGAATGAGGATACAGATTTTAGAAGCATTTGTCCATTTGGGAGGCCCACCCCAACCGTGCAACCCAAATTCCAACCTCTCCATCTGTGACTTATTAAACCCCAAGGCATTGTTTTCATTGCAGAGAGGTTAAAGTGATTTACCTTGCGTCACATAGATAGTAAGTCTGAAAGATAGAATTTGAACCCAACTCTTCCTGTTTCCAAACCTAATTTTCTATTCACTAGGCTGCCTCCATTCATTTAATTTAAAATAAGTCCATATGTTTTGATTTAGTGTTTTCCTGTATATCAGTTCCCCATTATTTGGGGGAAAACAATTCTAAATACAAAAAAAAAAAAAAGAATTGACTCACCTATTTTGAACAAGTTAACTTTAATGATTCAGTACACCCTAAAGTATCTACAGTCTTAAGGAAAACACAGACTAACACAGATCCTTCAAGTTTTGATATCAATCTAAAATTGAAATAGGGCAATCCAAAACAAATCTAGTTTGAATTGTCTCCTTTTGGTTCAGAGTAAATGTCTCTTTACTGTAAGTATCATATATTCTTACAAAGGTGTCTTAAACAGGCGTTCCTTGATTCCAGTTAACTTTTACCTGTGCTCATTTTTATCTTTTGCTTATATAACTCTCTATACGATTCAATCAGTTATAGTAATTGATTGTTAGATGACAATATCACAATCTTTGTGGGTGTCTAGGATTGATAAATTTAGTCTTTATATGAAGAATAAGAAATGGAATTTGTAAATTCTTTCACTGAGATGTATATTGCCACAAAAAGACTCATTTCTAGTTGTAAATACTAAGGAATACCATTGGTAAGAGGAATAAAACTATTAATGAACTTTGAGGAGTTTAATTTCCATACCTTGGGGGGGATTTTTTGAACAATCTGGAATTCCTAAAGTTCAGTTCTGTAGGAACTTCTGTTATTCTCATTATTTCTAGGACACAGATTCTTCACCTTTTGGAAATCAGGGACCCCTTTGAAAGTCTGGTGAAACATATGGACCCCTTCACAGAACAGTATTTTAAAATTCATCAAATAATAGCAAATTATTACAAATATGTCAAAGGAAATCAATTGTAGTGAAACATATGCATACATATGTGTATATATTTATACATGAATGCATGCATGTATGTCTTCAGAGACAGCTAGATGGCTCAGTGGATACAACATTGGTTCTGGAGTCAGGAAGTCCGAAATTTGTAATACAACCATTCTGAAGAGCAATTTGGAATAGCCAAAGGGCTATAAAAATGTTCATATACTTGGACCAGTAATATAACTACTAGGTCTGTTATCCCAAAGATATTTTTTTACAAAGGGAAAAGGACCAATTTGTATTGAAATAGTTATATCAGCTCTTTTGGTGGTGGCAAAGAATTGATATTGAAAGGATGCTCATTAATTGGGAAATGACTGAGCAAGTTGTGGTCTGTGAATTTGATGGTATACTATTGTGTTATAAAAATTACAAGCAGAATTATTTCAGAAAAACCAGGAAAACTTACAAAAACGATTCAAAGTGAAATGAGCAGAACCAGGAGATCATTGTACACAGAAATAGCTATATTGTATGATAACAGCTGTTAATGACTTAGTTATTCTCAACAATATGATAGCATAACACACTTCAACAGGACTCATGATGAAATATACTATCTACCTCCAGAGAAAGAACTGATGGAGTCTGAATGTGAATTACAGCATGGTGTTTTTCACTTTCTTAATTTTCTTTTTTTTTTCTCTCTGGTTTCTTTCATAATATGACTAATATGGCAATGTTTTATATGATCCCACACATATAACATTTATCTAATGGCTTGCCTTCTCAAAGAATGAGGAGGAGAGAAAAGAAGGAGTAGAAATTGGAACTCAAATTTAAAAAATGTTAAAATTTTTCTTACATGTTATCAAAAATAAAATATTATTTTAAAAGGAAGAGTTCAAATTTGGCCTCAGACATCTATTAGCAGTGTGACCCTGGGCAATTCACTTAATATGTTTGCTTTAATCCACTGGAGAAGGAAAACACTCCATTATCTTTGACAATAAGACCCATGAACAGGACTGGCATTCTGTGGTCCATGGGGTTATGAAGAATCTGACACAACTGAATCACTGACCAATACCAACAGAGTATGTATTTTACCGGTCAAGTTCCTAATTTTAATGAAATGTATCCACAGGTCTCTTGGGGGTTCCACAAACTCCAAATTAAGGATAGTCTAGAGTAAAACAGACTCCTTGGAAGGATATGTAAATGCTGTGCAATCTGGTTCCAGTCTATCTATCCAAATTGAGTTAACATTATTTTTTCTTGAATGAACTCTGTACACTAGCCAAAATGGTCTCCTTACATAACCTAGGCACAGCATTTCATTTCTGATGTGTGCATTTTTTCACAGACTATGCCCCATTAAAAAAAAAAAATAACACCCTCATCACTCTGTAAAGTGAGCTTTAAGGCTCAGCTCATGCGTTTTCTTCTCCTTGGTCTTTTGTGACTAGCCATCCCGTTCTCTTTTGTTATTTTTTCTGTAATTGCTTTATATTTTCCTTATATATACTTTTTTATATGTAAGTGATGTCCTCTCAGTGGACAATAAGCTCCTCGATGACAGTATTTGTCATTTTGTCTTTGTATGCCCAAAGCCAACCTATCATTTCTTATTACTTCTGGGAACAAATAAAACTCCTCTCTTTGGTATTTACTTCACAATTGTGCCTCAATCTAACTGTAAAGTTATAATAAACAATAAATACTCATAGAGCTAACAACTGTAAAATAACTTGGTTATTAAAGAAAATGAAGAAGAAATATTGCATCAAAGACATACCAAAGGCATTTAAAACATAGGACTTAAACTTAAATATATTTGGGTTTATATTCATAATAAAATAGCTCACATTGGTTTAAACCAGGCTTTTCAAGGAGCTTTCTCATATAATAACTCATTTTACCTTTACAATGTCCTGGTGAAATAAGTAGTATAGTTATTATCACTTTGGTTCACTGGTTCAGAGTGGGAGGGGGAAGATAAGGACAAAGAAGGTCAGAGGGCTTAAATAACTCGTCCAGAGTTGCAACACTAATAAAGGGCAGATCTGGGATTCAAACTCATATCCTCTGTCTCCAAGTCTACATCCCTTTCTAACACATGATGCCTTTTCTGGTGTACTCCTTCCCAAAGTTCCACTGTAACATTTTCAAAGTCTAGTGGATTTTAAAAGGAAAGAAGCATCTATTAAGTGCCTACTGTGTGTCAGGAATTGTACAAAGCAATTTCAAATATTATCAAATATTAGCATAGCCAAGCAAAGCAAATCCCTACGTTTAACATGTTGAAAATCATTTTATTTTGAATATGTGACTATTGTCTCTTTTCTTTCTCTTCCTATCTCTCTCATATGTGCATGTATGCATGTATGTATGTATGTATATATGTATGTATGTATAGATGTGTATTGGTATGTATGTGTGTATAGAGAAAGCAATAGATAGATATAGATATCTACCTCTATATCTCTGTCTTCATTTATCTATATACATACACAATACACATATATACATGCAAAAGTATACACATACACATATATGTATGTTTGTATGTATGAACACATACATGCATCTCTTGTTTGTACCATTGGCAGTAGTGGTCAATGGCCAGCTGTTAAGAGCTAACTATGAGTCAGCAAAATGCTAGAAAATTAATCTACTATCACTGCTAGCATGTTTGATTCTTTTTCCTTAGTATTAAACTATACCTTGGTCCTTTCCCACAAAAGATACTTACATATACATACTCTTTCTCAAAATCTCTTGCTAATCAGGACTGCCTAAATAGTAGATGACCATGCAGACTGGTACTAAGGATTCACAGAATATTTCTTTAAGAAAATTCTGTACTTTAGAATCATTGTGAAAGAAGACAAAAGAGGGAAATACAAGGGGTTAGTATTTTCCTCTCTAAGAATAAGTCAAGAAATAAATTACTTTTGGACGATTTTGTTAGGTATTCATACGATAAAAATATGGCCCAAATATCAGGACTTAACCCCAAGTCAGTTACATTTAAGGAACACGATAATTTAAAGCATTTATAAGCATACAGTTATCATTATGTATAAGTGATATGTAATGTTAATGGGGATTTGAAGATCTTCTCTGCCCCTTGTATTGGCAATCAAACAGGTATTTAGCATCTTGTTTAAAGTTCCTGAATATATAAAGTATTAATATCCAGAACTTGTGGATCCCACAGTGTGAGGAAGTTGCTGATAGAACAGGAAGGGGTGGAAAAAGGAGGAGCTAATACAAAATATAAGGAAAGGCCCAAGATAGAGAGCCAGAATTGCTGAGAGAGAACTGCCAGGATCCCGAGAACTTCTGAGAACTGCTATGAATTGAGAACAGAATGGAGAAAAGAACTTGTGGTGGCAGAACAGAGAACTGAGAACTGAAACCAGAGAATTGAGAAGAATTGAGAAATGAGAAGAGAGGAGACCTGGGAGGAAGTATGACTGTGGTGCTGGTACTTTGTCTGTCTGTCTTGATGTGACTTTGTCAGATTTGTCTGTTGATAGAGGATGTTGTTGTTGTTTCATCAGCCCTGGGACCTTACTGCTAGTTTAGAAGCCCCCAAAGAGGACTGTCTTGTTGTATATTTACAGAAATCCTGGAGGAGAGTCTTACTGACATTTTCAGAAGTCTTGGGAATATACCAATGATTTATGTTGATTCCTCAGACCTTGTTGTTGGGTCTATGTTGATTTCACAGGCAGAAAGTGAATTGATGAGGATGCAGGCAATGTTTTTGCATATTACTGTGGCTTTGTTGAGCTTTGTCTTCCCAGGAAGAAAAACTGTGAAGGACTTGAGGTGGACTAGACACTTTGAGTTTCAATATGAAACAGGCCTTGCACAAGGTGCTGGACAAGGAACTGAGAGCTCTCTGCCTTTGAACTCAGGTGACAATTGGATAGATTTGGGCAGGAGCTGGAAACATGGAAGAGAAACCATGGAAGCTGAAAGTCTGCCTTAAGTCAAGATGAAAACACCTCTTGTTGGGTATTTAATGCAAACAGAGAAGATCATGATTTACTGTTGCCTAGGGGTGGAGAACTATGACCTTTACATCTAGATGATTGAGTTAAGTACTTTTCCAATTGAAAAGAAAGAAGACTTTTTGATTGAAGAAATTAAGACAATATGAACTAAAGAGAGAACTTTGACCTTTGTACTTTGTGACTGAATGACTAAATGATTGAGTTACTAAATGGCTAAGTTACTACATGAATGTACTTTGTTTAAAATTATGTGACCACTTTGGTGAAAACTATGTGGCCATTTTAGTGATAAGTTGCTATGCCATAACATTGTGAATGCTGTACTTTGATTTCTGTCAATGTTTTTTCTTAGTTTGTTACTGAATAAATAGAGAGTTCTCTATACCGTGTAATTAGAACACTGAAGCTTTTCATAGCAGCAGTCTTCTGGAAAGCTGCTCGTGCTTGGCTTTCCATATCATAACTCAATCAATAAACTTGGAACTTTTTACTTTATTATCAAGATTCTTTACTATGGTCCATATTTATGGTTTCACTTGTATGAGTAGCTAGCCCATGAGGAAACACTCTATCAATGAACATTGGTGAGCCTTCCACAATATATAGTGACTGTGTGTGTCTGTGTGTCTTTCTAAGAAGTTTAGTGAGTTGCTAAAGGTCACATATTGTGTATTTGACAGCATATTAAAAGTATAGCACATTAAAGATTGCAAAGCATTCTATGCATTCTATCTTATTTTTTCTTTATAACAATCTTATGAAGAAGGCACTTTTATCTCCATTGTATAGAGGAGGAAACTGAAGCAGAAAGGAGTTAAATAACTCACCCAGTGTTCCAAAGATAGGGAGCATCTGAAGGAAGATTTAAATTCTGTTATTCCTGACTCCAAGCCCAGTGTTCCATCCACTACACACTCTAATTGCCTGGCTGGTTGTCTTAAGTCCAATATAGTTCTCTGTTTTCTCATAATGCCAGAAAATATAGTTATATTCCTCCTATAATTATAATAAGATCAATTAGTTAAAATATGAAGCTACCAAAGAATTAGAAATTGAGGGGATGTCCACCAATTGGGGAATGGCTGAGCAAATTGTGGCATATGAATGTAATGGAATACTATTTTTCTATAAGAAATGGTGAGGTGGTAGATTTCAGGGAAAAAAAAAACCTAGAAAGTCTTAAATAAACTGATGCTGAGTGAAGTGAGCAAAACCAGTAGACCACCATATAGAGGAATGGTAACATTGTGCTATGATTCATTATGATTGACTTATTTCTTCTCAGCAATACAATGATTAAAGAGAATTCCAAAAGACTCATAATGGAAAATGTTAGTCACATCCAGAGAAAGAACTATCTAGTCTGAATATAGATTTAAGCACACTTTCTTTTTTTCTGATTTAATATTTTAGTTTTCCCCAATTGCACATAAAATTAATTTTAAATATTTTTTTTAAAGCAATTGGGGTTAGGTAAATTGCTCGAGGTTACACGGCTAGTCATTATTTATGTGTGGGTGCTCATTTTCTGAGGCCAGATCTGATCTCCGGTCATCCCAACTTCGAGGCCGGAGCTCTTACTCACTGCGCCACCTAGCTGCCCCTTTAGGGCAATTGGGGTTAAGTAACTTGCCCAAGGTTACATGGCTAGGTTTTTTTTGTTTGTGTGGATTAAGTGTCAGAGGCCGGCTCTGAACTCAGGTCCTTCTGATTCCAGGGCCGGCGCTCTATTCACTGCGCCACCTAGCCGCCCCTAATTTTTAATATTTTAAAAATAATTTATTTTTTGTTTTCACAATTCACTTCCACAGGATTTTAAGTTCCAAATTTTCTCCCCATCTCTCCCCTCCCTCCACCCAAAGACAAGTAGGCAGTGTAATAAACCCTTTCCCCCAATCTGTCCTCCTTCCTCTCACATCCCCACTTGTCATATCCCATTAGCCTCTATTTTCTTGTAGGGCAAGATAGATTTCTATACCCCATTGCCTGTACATCTTATTATCCAGTTGTATGTAAAAACAATTTTTTAACATTTGATTTTAAAACTGAGTTCCACATTCTCTCTCTTCCTCCCTGCCCATCAACCCCCATTGAGAAGGCAAGCAATTCAATAAAGGCTATATGTGTGTACTCTTGCAAAACACTTCCATAACAGTCATGTTGTGAAAAACTAACAACATTACCCTCCATCCTATTCACCCCATTCTATTCTCTCTTTTGACCATGTCCATCCTCAAAATTGTTAGCTTCTGATTACTCCCTCCTCCCACCTACCCTCTCTTCTATCATACTCTCCTTATCCCCTTCCAACCTACTTTACTGTAGGGTAAGATAGATTTTCATACCCAATTGAGTGTGCATAATATTCCCTCCTTAAGCAAAATCTGATGAGAGTAAGGTTCACTCATTCCCTCTCACCTCTCCCCTCTTCCACTCTATTGTAAAAGTTTTTTCTTGCCTCTTTTATGTGGTAATTACCCCCATTCTATCTCTCCCTTTATCCTTCTCCTAATATATTCTTCTCTCACCCTTTACTTTTATTTTTAGATACCACCCCTTCATATTCAACTCACCCTATTCTCTCTCTCTCTCTCTCTCTCTCTCTCTCTCTCTCTCTCTCTCTCTCTGTCTTTCTCTCTCTCTGTCTGTCTTTCTCTCTCTCTCTCTGTCTTTCTCTTTGTATATGTGTATATACATATATGTGTGTATATATGTATATGTATATATTTGTATATATATGTATATACATATATGTGTGTATATATGTATATGTATATATTTGTATATATATATGTGTGTATATATATATATATATATATATATATATATATATTCATCTTTCCATGTAGGAATATAAAGACTTCAACTTTAGTAAGTCCCTTATGATTTCTCTTTCTTTGGATTCTTGTATTTGAAAATCAAATTTTCTATTCAGCTCTGTTGTTTTCCTTAATAATGCTTGAAAGTCCTCTATTACATTGGATGTCCATTTTCACCAGAAGGAATATACTCATTTTTGCTTGGTAGGTGATCCTTGATTTTAATCCTTGCTCCTTTGACCTTTGGAATATCATATTCCAAGTCCTCAATGCAGAAAATGCTCAATCATGTGTTATACTAGCTTTGTTTCCATAATACTTGAATCGTCTCTTTCTTACTGCTTGCAATATTTTCTCCAAAACATGGGAACTCTGGAATTTGGCTAATATTCCTAGCAGTTTTTCTTTTGGGATCTCTTTCAGGAGGCAGATTCTTTCAATTTCTGTTTTATCCTATGGTTATAGAATACCAGGGCAGTTTTCTTGATAATTTCTTGAAAGATTATGTCTATGCTCTTTTTTTTATCATGGCTTTCAGGTAATCCAATAATTTTAAAATTATCTCTCCGGTATCTTTTTTCCAAGTCAGTCGTTTTTCCAATAAAATATTTCACATTGCCTTCTGTTTTTTCATTCTTTTGCTTTTGTTTACTCCTCTCCTGGCCTGTGCTTTTGTCTGTGACTGACCACAAGCACTCTTTTCTGACTCGGAAATACCTTGGAGGATTCCCTCTCCACTGCCACCACAAGCTCCACCATGGTAGTGTTTATACTCACCCTGGAACTGCCATCCAGAACTGTAACCCAAATCAAAGCACAGACAAAGCAAGAGAATCTAGCCTCGGTGCCAGCAAAGAGATCTCTGCGATCCCTTGTGATCAGTCACTTGATCCTGGCTCCCCACTCTTTGTGGGCCAAGAGCTCCAGAAGCACCAATGCCTCTGCCTCCACCATTCCTATCATTTCAGGGTTGACACAGGTCCATTTTCCTCTCTCACATAGGTCTCACAAACCTTTCCTATTGACTTTCTAAGTTGTCTTTGGCATTTTGAGGTTGAGAATTCTGGAAACCACTGGAGCTGCCAGTGATTCAGTTTCCTGAGGTCTGCTTTAACCATCTGTGCTGCTGTGTCCCATGCTGGACTCCTCTTCTCTGAGACTGTTGCAAAAGACCTTTCCTCTTGACCTTCCTGATTGTCTTGGGCTGAAAATTTATTTCACTCTGTCATTTTGTGGGTTCTGCTGCTCTAGAATTTATTTAGAGACATTTTACAGTATTTGGAGGCAAGCTCAAGCAAATCCTTGCTTTTATTCTGCCATCTTGGCTCCTCCCAAAACACAGTACTTTCCCTTTTTTGTTTTTGGTCTCTATTTTGTTCCTATTCTTCTTTCACAACATGACCAATGTGGAAATATGTTTAACATGATTGTAGATGTATAACCTATATTAGTTTTATTGCTATCTTGGGGATGGGTGAGGGAGGAGAGGAAGGGAAAAAAAGTGGAACTCAAAATTTTATGAAAAAAATTATATTTGAATCTCTCTTTATAAGTAATTGGGAGAAATAAAATACTATTATGGAAAAATAAATAAATAGGAGGCTACCATATCCAGTTCATTGCATGTAGTACTCATTGTGAAGCACTATACCTAACCTCCTCTCTTACTCCACCCCTCAAACTGAATTTGTTGTATATGCTTCTTACAGTATTTTTAAAAATTTAGTTGCTCAGCCGATTTTAGACTGTTGGAGATGCTATTTTTCCAGAGTGTCAAAACCACCTTCTGCCTCTGACTACTTACATACCACAATCTCTGTCTTCAACTTTGTTCCTGAGAGGTAGTAGAATCAGTGGAAGGAAAAGGGTAGAAGACTTTCCTTAGCTAGCAGAGTCCTTGGACCATAGTTAAGAAAGGGATATTGATCATGGAATCACATCTTCAATGTGGTCTTTTGATATTCTACAAAACTGTATCATCTCCTAATATAGCAGTTGATAGTCTAAATTTGTATCAATAAAATTGACCATCTAGGTGGAAAAGAAAATTCACACTTTACTTAGTGGACAGAATGCTGGATGTGAAATCAGAAAGATCTGGTTTTGTATCTCTCCTTAGGAACTAAAGCACTGTGACCACCAGCTAGTTATTGAACTTTTTGTAGGAATAAAACTAATCACAAAGGATTATTTTAAGACCAAATGAGGTAATCTACTGAATGCAAGGTGCTTTCCACACATCACAGTGTTATTTGTAAGTCCTTAAATTCCTTGTTAGCTCTGACAGTCTGAAATTCTAAGCAGTAATTCATATCTCTAGATATTCAAATATTTGGCTGCAGGAAGGAACCTAGGATAATTTCAGACAAGCCACAAATTAACTATTTAAGTATAATACAATTGTCTATATGAAACAGCTATAGACATAGAAGCAAGGAGGTCTTTTTTAAAATTAATTTGGTGAAGGTCAGATCTTTGACATTTGTACAGTCTATAAGAAAGTGACAAAGTGACTTAACCAAACCTAGAATTCTAGAAATTTAAGTAAATCATTTATTATCTACTTAGATAAATTAGAAACAAAGAATGTTAGAGCTAGAAGGGTACTAGGTTGAACTGGAGAAAACAAAGAATTTGATGAGGCTCAAAAGAATTATCCCTTTAAAAACAAACTGTCATGACAAAGCACTCTTGCAATTCCTCATTTTCATGAATA
The DNA here is from genome assembly GCA_011680675.1 of Gymnobelideus leadbeateri. Lineage (NCBI taxonomy): Eukaryota > Metazoa > Chordata > Mammalia > Diprotodontia > Petauridae > Gymnobelideus > Gymnobelideus leadbeateri. Next base: position 1,117,129 of record WOXC01000245.1, read on the forward strand.
GTCCAGCTCATCTACCTCTTTCATTTTCCTGGATTCATTTTTCATTTTAAGTTTCTAAGCATGAGCTGTATCTTTGCTTTTTCCCTTTTTCCCCTTAAAATAATCATTCTGAATATTACCCAGGCTTCTTTCATTCCCTCACTTTCCCGCCCCCTACAAGGGAAACAAACCATTTTCCCCCAAAATCATCAATGGTTTATACTATCACAGACTAATTTTTTTAGAAAGAAATGAACCTAGTGAGAAAAATTTAATACTCCTTGTTTTTTTGGCCCTTATGTGGAAAAATTTTAACTTTCAAAAATAAAAAAGAGAAAGCAAACTATTCAACAAGTATGATAGAATATAAATGCAGAATTACTGAATTTAACTGTAGATAAGCTGTTCAGTGCCATGAAAAGATGTTAGCCAGAACCTACTGAAATACTGATAATAGAAAAATGGTCCTACAGATGATGGATTGTTCAGACCAGCCTCCCATTACTTTTCTCATTTGGTCTTCACAACATCCCTGTGAGGTAGACAGTGACAGTATTACTATCTTCCCTACTTTGAAGATGAAGATATACAGAGTGATTCAGCAACATGCCTAAGCTAATGCAGGAAATACATAAGGCCAGGACTAGAATTCAATTCTTTTGGGCTCTAGTTCTGTGTTCTTTTCATTATAACTCATTGCCTTAAATGATTTGTCATAATACTCTTCCATATTTTTGTGAATATTGTGTTTCTTTGTTAGTTTCCCACATGTATATTGTCAATATCCCTGCAGGTTTTCAAGTCTAGACTAAATTACCATTGTTATAAAGATATGTTTTAGTAGAGATCACTCTTTTATATACATTAGACTAGATGGTCTTTGATTTCCCTTCAAGATCTCAAATCCTGTGATTTTAGTGCAACTAATTTAGATAAAATATTGTTCATTTCTCCTCTTTTTTCCCCACATAACTCTCATAATTACTAGTTTGTGACATTCCTAATATCAGATTTAGAATTGGAATGAATTGGGGAGCTCACTCAGCCCCCCAAAAAATCTTGTTTTATGACATAGAAAATTAAGTAGAGTTTAAGTGATTAACAGAGAGGCATAGCTCACAAATGTTTCACGTAGGATTCAAAACCTGATCCTCCTGACTTCAAGTCTAGCATTCTGTCCACTAAGGCAGGTCATTTCCTAACTTTTCCAGCTAATTCATAGGATCACAAATCTAGAAATGGAAGGTAGCTTGGAGGTTATCTGGTACAAATACATCATTTCACAATTGAGGAAACCATAACTGAGAAATGACATTGAGGGGTCCTAGTTATTTATTCCAGGAATAGGGAGCAGAGGTAGGATTCAAGTCTAGCTTTTTGAATCTAATTTTAGTTTGTTTGTTTTTTCCCTGAAACACTCATTCTGCAGATAGGGCATAGTCAATACATTCTTATTAACTAAATTTAATGACCATAATGAGCCTGAATTCAATGTGGAAGGCGGAAGTGATAGGAATTTTAAATAGAAGAATTACCATTGCTCTTTAAAAAAATAGGTTGGGTCGGTGAGATATTGGGGTGTAGGCTTAAATATCCTACTGGTCAGATCAAGGGTTCTTAACTTTCTAAACATGTATGTCATGGAATTTTTTTTGTCAATCTGGTGAATTTTATGAATTCTTCAGAATGTTTTTTAAATGCTTAAAATAAAATTCATGGGATAACAAAAGAAATATTGTATTAAAATGAAGTTATCTGTATAGCTCCCTGTCATCTATCTATTTATCTATCTTCTGTTTTAAATTAAAAAACTTAAGGTCAAGAACTCCTTAGCTAGATTGATGAACTTACCAAGTCATTTCACCAGACTATTTTATTGATTAAATAGTAAATATTTATAGTCTTTTATAGTCTTGTTTTATGTTATCATATTAATTATATTGTTTTATATTATTATGTTACATTATAATATATTATATTGTTATATTGATTTTATAGTCTTGTTTCATAAAAAGTTTTTGAGACTTCTAATTTCCCTGCTATATTCCTCATTTATATGTTATTGGAACATAATTATCTGGCAAATCTCCTGGGTAAAAACACATAGGATACCTAGGGTCAAAAGAACAATCCAATTTTCAGATTAACAGAAACGGAGACTGTGTGATGTAGCGTATGACCCTAGAGGTAGCATCAGAGATTAAAGATCAGATTTGAAATTGCACTTACATATAGTGCCTAGATGAACCTAAGCATGGTCCTTAACTTCTCAGTGACCCACACAATGCTTTAGAAGGTCTGAAGAGTTAGCAAGTACTGATCTAAATTGTTTGAAGGTACTTCCTCAATAAGAATTCTCCATACCAATGAAATCACAGATCTTGTTCATCAAGAAAAAAGAAGGGATAGAGAGAAGACTCATAGCAGAGGCCATAGAAGATAATGGTGATCTTACTGGAGTTTCTATTCACTTCTGCCCCCTAGATTTGGGTTAGTATATTGTTAAAATACACTAAAAGTTCCTCATTAGAATTAAAAATTCAGGGTGAGTACCCCAGTATCTCATCAGTTATTTGTATGGGCTGCTTGGTGAGGCTGTTCTGATTATGTAAATCTACTTATGGAAATATATTTAGGAAAGAAAATTAATGGCATACCCCTCCCCAAATCACCTACACAACAGGGAAGTGAAAATTCTTAATCCCTACCCTATTGTATACAAATATTTGATGATTTTTTCTTTCCATATAAATGTGTTTATGTGCATATCTATGCATATATTATGAGTGACAGCTATAAAGGGACATACACAAGTACTAAAATATTGCCAGTCTTTGTAACAACTCAAACTAATTTTAAATCTTTCTTGAAAGGAAATTAAAATACTATAGAGTACAAGATCCTCATATGAGGTATTACAGAGTCCATAATCCTTTTATCACTGTGAAAAATGAACATAAACTTAAATACCATGGACATGCTATTGGAGTGCTTTTGAAGAATTTCTACTTTTAAACACATTAAGATTCGGGGAATTAAAAAAAAGACATTTGATTGAGCATAAAGGACTAATACATAGATAAGAAAGACTTGAAAACATGATTCACTGCATTGTGAATAGTGTTTTGTGTTCTGTAAGTAGGAAAGGTAAGCTTTTAAGGGTTAGATTTAAGATCCCTATAGTGCTTTTTGGAATGGCAGAGAAGGGGGAAATGAAAGGTAAAGTAAACTTAGAGATAATCATGCATTTAGTAACAGGAAAATGGAAGCCTTCCTTTCAATCTAAAGAAATTTCATGATTTTTAAACAATTCTTAAAAATACTTTTAAGGACAAAATTTGAGTACTAACATTTTATCATCTATACATTTTATTGCCTTCTAGACTCTTTATATTTCTGGATACTCTTGGTGAAACAGAATACCTCAAAGGTTAAAATGGGATAAGTGATTCAATGATGATGATGATTCTGATGATCAATGATTGATCATGATCATGATGAACTTTAGTTTCCAAATACAAATGCCTAATGGACTTGTGGTTCATAGATTTATTTCTTTATTTGGCTAACATAAATGCTTCTTCTTGGTTGTCAAAATCAATCAGTCCATGTGTGTCTCAGATATGTTACCAAGATTACCTTGTAAGCAACCACCTATTGGTTACAAAGGAAATGTAGAAATGACTGATTGTTCTAATTGGTATAGAGAGATAGATACAGGCATAGATAGATATCAAGATGGATAAATATAGATTGATAGAATCATAATTAGTTCTTTCCTCAAAAGAACCCTGTGGAGGCAGACAGATATGAATGCTTGCTCTTTTTTAAGATGATTTAATTGAAGCTCAAAGAGGTTATATAATTAAGCCAAGATCACTGAGCTAAGAGCTATAGGAAGCAGAAATAATCTCAGGATATCTGTGCTACAAATCTTGGGTCTTTCTCCTGTATTGTATTATCCCTTATAGTCATTAGAGCATCACCCCCCATTAAATAACTTAATGATATCTTAGTGTATGAAATCTAAATCAGTTTTGGCTACTTATATACACCTGATGGGATTTCACAGATCTCTCACTCTAGCTATCAAGCAGGCACTTTCTGTTGTTAACACATCACCAATGTCAAAAGTGTCTTTTTTTTTAAGTTTCATTGGACTCATTCTGATCAGGGCAAAGTAAATAACCTTTCCTACTGCAAATTAAATTCCTCTTTAAGTAAGTCATTAATCATTGTTTCAGAATCCCAGAGATCAAATGGAAGTGACACAAGCTTTCAATTCCAAGTCTTTTTTTCCAGGAAAAGAAGAGCTGCGCACAGTTTTAAATAGACATGCTTGACCCTAAACCAGGAATTACAGGAGGAAGAGTGGGGATGATGCTATCAGGGCCTCTTTCACAGTTCTGTTTAGTCAAAATCTGGTTTTACACTTAGAATTACAAGACCTTCTCACTCCAAGTAGTCAGTCATCTGGTCCAAATCACAGTTGGTTGTCTATGATGAAAAGGTTTAAGAAAAGTGAGTTGAAGGATGTTTGTAATAGGAAGGAAGGTCTCTAACACTTATGTCATGGACATTTTTTTAGCAATTCAGTATTATTCAAATACAGTGTGTAAGTAACTTGTGGCTTAATGGACTAAGTCCTAGAATGGGAGACAAGAAGCCTGGAGTCCAAATCTAGACTCAGACATTAATTAGCTGTGTGGCCCTAGCTAGTCATTTATTCTATGTTAGCCTTGGCATACTTATCCATATAATGAGAATAATAATAGCTCTTCCCTAGAAGGGTTGCTGTGAACATCAAATGAGATTATTTATGTAAAGTGCTTAGTAAACCTTAAAGCAATATATAAATGCTAGTTATTATTATATTATTGACTTTCTTTGGTTCAAAGAATTCCGTTTCATTAGTGTGCTTACTTCTTCCCCTAATGAGGATAATAAGCCCTCTATAATCAACTGCCATTCATAAGGACAAGTGCCACAGACCAAGGTATTTGCTAAATAAAACTAACAAGGATGTAAGGAGGGAGGGAGAGAGGAGGGATGAAGGAGGGAAATATAAAAAGAAGGAGGGGAGAAGGGAATGAATTAAGGAAGAAAATGAGTCAGGAAAAAGGAAAAGAGGGAGGAAGAAAAGAAGGGAGGGAGGGAGGAAGAAAGAGGAAGGAATGATGGGAGGAAGGAAGAGATGGAGGGAAGGGGGAAAACAGGAACAAAGGGAAGAAGGAAGAAAGGAAGGAATGAAAGGAGGAAGAAGGGAAGGAAAATTTGACTTTTTAAAAAAGTATACTTAATTTCAATCTGTATGCATCATGCCAGTGTCCTTTTCTAGAAAACTAATAACCAACCAGATTTTGTCTAGATGTATGGTTTCATCAGTATCAGGAGCTCTCAGCAACAAATTCACTATTAAGGAAAGTTCCCTGGGGCGTGAAGAGGCTAACTGACTTATGAAGAATCACACACGGCTTGTGCATTTCAAAGATATGAACAGATGTCTCCTTGACTCTTAGAACAGCTCTATTGATACTATCCCTCCTTTTTCTCATGAGCAACTTAATTTTAATCAATTCATCCTTAAGCAGCATGATATGGTAGATAGTATTCTAGGCCTGGAGAAAGGAAGACTTGGTATCAAATCTTACCTCTGACATTCTCTGGCTGTGTAAATATGGATAAGCAATTTAACCTCTAGAGACTTTTTTATGTCTTTCTTGGATTAATCTAATAATTATTAAACAATTCTGCTCTGCCTCTAAGGCAATTCACCACTCCTATAAATCATAGATCTTTGTTAAACTGATTCAGTAATACAACAATATTTATGAGCAGGTACCCTATAAGCTTCTAAAGTGATGCAGGTATAAATAAGGGAAAACCTGGTTAAAGGAAACTTAGGGAAATCAGATGCAGATATGCATATAAGCAATTATATGCAATAGTTTTGGGGATATATAAGAAAAGTAAAAGGGACCAACTCTTCTACGGAATTTGAAAAAGAGGAAATGAGTGTTATATTTAAGAATTCTATAGCATTACACCCCTTACATACAAATTACACATGAGGCTCTTCTCTAAAGGGTTAAATGCTATGGCCTGGGACAAAAAGGGGATGAGAGAATGAAAAACAATGTTTTCAGCGAATTTGACTGATAAATAAATATAAACGATCTTCGTATATTTGTATGTCTGATTACACAGCCATGTTTTTTCAGAGTTTGGGGATGTAATTTATTATTATTTTTTCTTTCTTTCCTTCTTTTGCTTTTTCTTTTTTACAAGATATCCTATCTCTAGACACCCCCCCTGCCTGACTCAGTTTCTTTCTTTTTTTTTTTAAAGCAATTGGGGTTAAGTAACTTGCTCAAGGTTACACGGCTAGTCATTATTTATGCGTGGGTGCTCATTTTCTGAGGCCGGATCTGATCTCGGGTCATTCCAACTCCGAGGCCGGGACTCTTACTCACTGCGCCACCTAGCCGCCCCTTTAGGGGCAATTGGGGTTAAGTAACTTGCCCAAGGTTACATGGCTAGGTTTTTGTTTGTGTGGATTAAGTGTCGGAGGCCGGCTCCGAACTCAGGTCCTTCTGATTCCAGGGCCGGCGCTCTATTCACTGCGCCACCTAGCCGCCCCCTGACTCAGTTTCTTTATCATTAAGGCAAGACTAGTTGGCCCCTGAGATTTCATTCAGTTCTACCTCCATGAAGCAATCTGCTAAAATAATGTATATCAAGGGGAAATTACACAAGTAAATCAGAGTTTACTCCACTGTCCTCATTTTGTTTCCTTCTCATTCATTTATCTTAACCTAGTGGAATTAAATGTTGTTCCCAATATTCATTTATAAAACTAGTTCATAATTCCAAAGTTATTTTAACTTTATCTTATCCTAGAAGACTGATAATTAAAGTAGTCAGTATTTAGTTTAGCAGAGATACACCTGCTTCTGATACAGAACACATACCCTTCGTATTTTGAAATCATATAGTCACCCACATCTAATTTTGTAAATGGGGAAATTGAGGTCCAGAGTAATTGTGTACAGTAGTGGGACTTTCACTGGACTTTCACTTTAAAACATATAAAGTCAAGCTCCACTACCTGTACCTCAACAGGTTTGTGACCACATAGCTTAAACATAACATATCCAAGTCTCAGGTCCCTCATACACAAAATTCAGAGGAATAATGAATAAAAATAATAATACTGTTTGGTACAAGGATTTGTAATGAGGGTCAAATGAGAGAGTGTTTGTAAAGTGGTTTGTTCATCTTAAAAATACTAGACAATGCAGCTCTCATCATTATCACTGTTATGGCATTTCATTCACTGCTGTGACACTTGTTATAATTAGCCTCCACAAACTTGATAATTGGTCCTCAGAGGAAAGAAACACAGTCCCATAATTTATATCTTTCACATTCTCTGGGCCTGGCCTCTGCTGGCCTGGCCTCTTAATAATTCCAGGTCATTTCTATAAGACATCAGAGGACTTTATAGGAAGGTCCTTCAATGTGTTGTGTTTATCTATTGACTATCCCCATAACTCCATGATATAACCTCATGTTTGAATATGTAAGACAGGAGTAGTCAAAGTCAGCAAATGTGCTTTATGTTCTACATCTCTAATATTTACATTGGGAATACCAAGCAACAACAGGCCTAGTCATATAAAGAGAGATGGAAGAATCACATCTTTTCATAATAATGTCAAAAGAACAAAATTGCTTTTTGATTTAGGATATGTAAATATTCCCTCTTATTAAAAGATTGACTTTAAAACATACCCAATTCAGCTAAACAACACTAGAACCTTTTTGTTAAATTGAAGATACAGTTTAAAGCAGGTGTGCTATCATGGGGGATGTAGGTACTTCCTATATCATTGTCAGAAGACCAAAATTGCTTCTTGATTTGTGTGACTATTAAGCAGTGCAGAGATGTGAATGGCTTGAAGAAATCAATGAAGCCATTGTTCCATGGATGGTGAGTTAGACACATATCCTGCCATCTGCAAGAGTGGTGTGGAACTGGGTTCACTTAAATGTTGCAGCCCTATGAAAAACTTTCTTTTTTGCTCTAGCTGAATCCTGAAGCAAAGTTATACATGTTATTCTTAGTTAAGATTTAGTCTTAAACTTTGGCAAACTTGAGGGATCATTCTAAGATTTATGGACTTAGGAAAATGATGAGTCAGCTTCACATTGTGCCTAGGTGCATAGACATGAAACTTGGCAGTCAACTTACTCATTTGATTTCATTTGATTCCTCTCCAGTTTATATTCACTTCTGAGTCTACCATATGTTCTTTACAATGCCCCAGAATCCTCTTTCCACTGGAAGCTTATATCCCAGCTTCAAATATGAGAAGCAGCTGACATCTCTATGTTTTTTTTTCCTTCTGATTGGCTTATTCCTTCAAGAATTTCCATTGTAAGGAGGATGGCCAATACAGTCACATCTTCATTTCCTTCCAAGCTGTACTTTGGATTCTTCCAGACTTTCTTGAGAATGCCCATTTCTACCGCCCTCCTCTTTGCCTTTTCAATTTTATTTTTGTTGTTGTTAAAGTCTGCCTTAACTAAAATGTAAGCAATTCAAGAGCAGGGATTGACTATCTTTCTGTTTGTATTTGCCTTTCCAGTGTTTAACACAATTCCTAGCAAAGAGCAAATTCTTAGTAAATGTTGGTTGAGTTCGCTTGACTGGATAAATGGGAAAACTGACTTGAAGTGACTTACCCAAAGTGATAGAGGAAGTAAATGTGAAATTAGAGATATGAAGCTTGTCTTCTGACTTCTAACCTAATACATTTATTACTAAGCCATGATCTTTCCCTTAATATATAAAAATTTAAATAAAGGCAAATTTTTATTTGGAGAAGGATGCTACCATAAGTAAATTATGGAAGACAGGAATATTAAACCTGTCTGATCTATGGAGAAGGGAAGAGTTTGTGACCAAATGAGAGAGAGAGAGAGAGAGAGAGAGAGAGAGAGAGAGAGAGAGAGAGAGAATTAGGAGATGCTAAATGGATAATTTTGATTACATTGAATTAAAAGGTTTTTGTTCAAACAAAAAGCAAACAAAATTATAAGAAAAACAGAAACCTGGGAAATGATTTTACAGCAACTATCTATGATAAAGGTCTCATTTCTCGAATATAAAGAGAACTGAGTCAAATTCACAAGAATACAAGTCATTCCCCAAATGATAAATGGTCAAAGGTTATGAACAGGCCATTTTCAGATGAAAAAATCAAAGCTATCTATAATCATATGAAAAGTGTTCTCAGTCACTATTGATTAGAGAAATAAAAATTAAAACAACTATGAGATACCACCTCATATTTATAGTATTGGCTAATATGATAGAAAAGAAAAATGATGAATGTTGGAGAAGATGTGGGAAAATTGGGACACTAATGCACCATTGGTGGATTTTTGAACTAATTCAAACTTTTGAAGAGGAATTTAGAACTATGCCCAAAGGACAAACAAACTGTATATAACCTTTGATCCAACAATAGCATTACTAGGCATGTCTACCATAGAGATTACTAATAAGGAGAAAGGGTCTACATATAAAAAAACCATTATAGTAGCTCTTTTTATGATGGCAATGAATTGGAAATTTAACAGTTGTCTGTCAGTTGAGGAATGGCTGAACAAGTTGTGGTATACGAATTTAATGGAATGACATTGTGCTATAAGAAATGATGAGCAGGATGGAACATAAAATCCTCAAAAGACATAAGTCTTTTGAACCCATGATGAACTGATGCTGAGTGAAGTCAGTGGAACCAAGAGAACACTGTATACAATAAGAGCAACCTTGTGTGATGATGAACTAAGTTTGATCTTGCTCTTCTCAACAATACAATAATGCAAGAGAATTCAGAAAAAAATACGAAACAACAGTAACTATTGATAGAAAATGTCATCTACCTCCAGAAAAAAGAACTGATGGAGTCTGAATGTATATCAAAGCATATGATTGCCACTTTAAAATTTTTGCTCTAGTTTTTCCTTTTGGCTCTTTCTTCTTTCACAACATGACTCTAATGGAAATATGTTTTACATTATTACACATATATAACCTTTATAAAACTGTTTAGTATCTTGAGGAAGGGAGGGAGAAGGGCAGGAGAAAACTTTGGAACTCAAAGTCTTGAAAACAAATGAGTGTTTAAAGTATCTTTAACTACCAAAAAATTATAGAGCTAGAAAAAATAGTAACAAAATGAATCTGGAAGAACAAAAGGTCCAGAATATCAAGGGAATTAATCAAAAGAAATGCTAGGGAATGTAACCTATCCATACCAGATTTTAAACTGTATTATAAATAAACAGTCATCAAAACTACTTGGTACTGGTTGAGGAATAGAGTGGTACATCAGTGGAACAGAACAGGTACTCAAGACACAGTAGTCAATGATTTTAGTAATCTACTGTTTGATAAACCCAAAGACTCCAGTTTTTGAGATAGGCACTCACAATTTGACAAAAGCTGCAGGGAAAACTGGATAATAGTATGGCAGAAACTGGGCATAGATCAATATCTTATACCATATATTAAAACAAAATCTAAATGGGTTCACAATTTAGAAATAAAGGCTGATACTGTAACAAACTGGGAGAAAATGGAATAGTTTACCTGTCAGATTTATGGAAAAGGGAAGATTTATGACCAAACAAAAGATAGCAAGCATTACAAAATGCAAAATTGATAATTTTCATTGCATTAAATTGAAAAGTTTTTGTACAAAATAAATATAACAAAGATTAGGAGGTAAGCAGAAAAATCTGGAAATAATTTTTACATTCAGTGTCCTTGATAAAGGTCTCATATCTAAAATATACAAAGAACAGAGTCAAATAAGACTACATGTCATTCCCCAATTGGCAAATGGTCAAAGTAACAGGCAGTTTTCAGAGGAAGAAAAAGCACATGAAAAAATGTTCAAAGTCACTATTGATAAGAGAAATGAAAATCAAACCTCACTGGTCAGATTGGCTAACATGAAAAAAATAGGAAAATGATAAATAATGGAGAAGATGTGGGAAAATTGGAACACTAATGCATTATTGATGGAGTTGTGAACTGATACAAACATTCTGGAGAGCAATTTGGAACTATGCTTAAAGGCCTATAAAATTGTCCTTTGACCTAGTAATACCACTTCTAGGACTGTATCAGAAAGAGATCATAGAAGTGGGAAAAGGACCCATAGCAGCTCTTTTTATGGTGGCAAATAATTGGAAATCAAGGAGATGCCCATTAATTGGGGAATGGCTAACTAACTTTTGGTATATGAATGTAATAGATTACTATTGTGCTATAGGAAATGAGGAGCAGATGGATTTCATAATTACCTGGAGATAATTATAAGAACTGATACTGAGTGAGAGGAGCAGAACCAGGAGAACATTTTACATAATTACAGACACATCCTATCTATGATGACTGACTTTGATAGACTGGGCTCCCCTCAGTAATGCAAGGTTATAAGACAACTCCAAAGGACTCATAATGGAAAAGGCTATCTATATCCAGAGAAAGAATTATGGAGTCTATATGTGTATTGAAGCAAACTACTTACTCTCTTTCTCTTTTTAATTTTGTCTTGTTTTTTTTTCTTCTTTGTTGCTATTCATTCCATTGGTTATAACTCTTCTTTATAATTTGACTAATGTTTAATGTGAAGGCAAAACCTATGTCAGGTTGCATGCCACTATGAGGGGGAAGGAGGGAGGGGAGGGAGAAAACTGGGAAGTTAAAAAATCATGGAACTGAATGTTGTAAACTAATAGTAAATATTTTCTTAAAGGGGGGGGAGTATTTTTACATGTAATTGGAAAATGAAATTCCAGTTAAAATAAAAGCTAAGTTAGTGAATCAAAAATTTTAATCACTTTTGGTACATTATCACTAGGTTTATACCCATGGCAATGGAGGAAGGAGGGAAAGATAAGGAAGGATTTCGAAGGAAAACTCCTATTCATTAGAAACTTAAAGGATTCCAAACCAGTGGAGTTAGGGGAAGTTGATGGACAGAAACATTCCTTCCCCCCGCACCCCGCACCCTATACTCAATGTGGCACCCAAAGCAAAATAAAACAAAAGTGAAAACAACTTCTATTCTATTCTATGATATATGATATACACATATAAATGCACACAGCTGTATATACACATCTATTCATATATAATATGTATGTTTATGAGAGCATGGAATTCTCTATATGTGCATGTGTGTGTATATATATTATAAAGATATATGCATATATATTATATACAGTGTAACATATAGATGTTTATATATGTAGAGAGAGAGAAAGAAGGAGAGGGGAGACAGAGAGAGGGAGAGGGAGAAGGAAGAGAAAGAGGGAGAAGTCTTTTTCTATACATATACAAAACAAAGGACAAAAACATATGCATGTGTATGTGTGTGTGTGTGTGTGTGTGTGTGTGTGTGTGTGTGTGTGTGTGTGTGTCTACGTTACAGGATGAACCTATCCTTTGATCCAATTTGTTTATTTAAGTCTTTTTGTCTGGACGAGGAAAAGAATAGGTTTCTTGCCTAGTTTAAATGCATCAAATATTTTCTATAAATTAGTCATGGACTTTTTCTTCATTCCCAAATGATCTTCTGCTTTGACATTCTTAATAACACCTGAAGGTTGCCCTGTAGAAAGTTAATAAGGAGGTCAAAATATCTCCAAATATTTTCATTCACTCTCACCTTGATGCTTATGTCCCAGAATCCAAAGGCATTATTTGGCCATGACAAATTCCATGATTCCTGGTATGGTAACATTTCCTATTCTTTTGCCACACTATAAGACATGGCAATGCAAATGAGGACAGAAATCTAGTTCAAGGGGAAAGCAAATCATAAAAATGTATGTGTGTATGATCCCATACTAAGGGGAGGCAAATAATAGTTTTAATATAGAAGTTCCTTTAATAAATATATTGCCTTTTTCTATTAAAGTGGTAAAACACTTGTAGCAGAATTATTGTAAGTAGCAATCTCCTTGGTATAAGTAGTAACTACAGATATTCACAAATACTGATGATTATTCAAGCTAATAAGCTCTGATTGGAAAAAATATTTTAAATCCACATATTTTCCATTGAATAAATAAGCATACATATGCATTTCCCCTCAAAATCATGACTTATTATAATCTGATTATTGGTTAGAGGATCAGTAAATAACAAATTATTTTTTCTTATGAAGTTTTTGAGCCTGGGAGTAGTTGATGTCACAAAATAGATTATGTATTAAATAATTCCTTTGTAAAGTATAAGAAACAAATTTGGTTTCTGAATAAAATGAACCAGTATCAAAAAATCTTGAGGACTCGATTATTAGACAGATTTATTGCATTTTGGAACATTGTATTCAAGCTCACATAACAGAAAATTGTAAGCAACTGAATTGTTGATTCCATTGGACTCTGTCCAATGGAAATGACACAGAGCATGGGTCATGGTGTCGTCATTTCTCTAATTCATCTACCTTCAATTATATGAGGGTTCTTAATGCAAAGCAATAAACAGTTATTTCATAGAGATGCCTTTTGTTTTTCATCATGAGCCAGAAGAAAAAAAGCACAGAAATGTTTTAAAGGTATGGATCAACAACATTTACTATCTTATCTTTTCTGTATGCCTACATCCTATCCTATGTGTAACACCTACTCTGTACCAGTCGCTGTGCTTAAAACAACAACAAAAATAACAATGATAACATGTCTTAGTCTGACAGCATTTCACAGGGTAATAGTAACAGCTGATAATAGACATACACTATATGACCTACCTAATCAAGTGACCATTGCTTTACCATTTGAAAGAGCCTATGAAACAGTTAACAATCCATGATGGAACCGAAGAGTTTTGCATTGTGGTATCCATATGAACTCAGACAAAAATATGTGAACAAAAGAAATTTTGAAAAGGTGGTTCAGTTAAGCAGATTAATTTAAAGAAATTGGGGAGGGGGAGGTTCATTAAAAAAATAATATTGAATCATTGCTACCAGAAACAGCAGAAGGATTATTCTTAAAAAGTCCCAGTGTATAGACTAATAGAAATTCAAAGGAGTGATAGCAATTGCAGAACAAATCATTTTAATAAAAATGTAGCATTTGATAAATACCAAAGAATGCATCATTAAGTAGTCACAATTAAACATCAGAGCTTGTTCTTCAAAGTCTTTCTTTTAAGCTTATTTTCAGTTTGTCCTATATACATCTTATCTTTACATATGTATTTATCCCATTAGATTATGAGCTCCTTGAGGGCTGAGACTGTTATTTACTTTTGTTGTATACCCAGCACTCAGTATAGTGCTTGATAAATAGTAAGTAATTAAACAGTGTTTATTGGCATGGCACCTTCAAAAAATCACAAACAGGGGCAGCTAGGTGGTGCAGTGAATAGAGCGCCGGCCCTGGAATCAGAAGGACCTGAGTTCGGAGCCGGCCTCTGACACTTAAGCCATACAAACAAAAACCTAGCCGTGTAACCTTGGGCAAGTTACTTAACCCCAATTGCCCTAAAGGGGCGGCTAGGTGGCGCAGTGAGTAAGAGCGCCGGCCTCGGAGTTTGGATGACCCGAGATCAGATCCGGCCTCAGAAAATGAGCACCCACACATAAATAATGACTAGCCGTGTAACCTTGAGCAAGTTACTTAACCCCAATTGCTTTAAAAAAAAAAATAACAAACAAAAGATTTCTGTACAGCAAACAGAAGCTGAGAAATATCCTAAAGGATTGAACATACAAACTATTGAAATAGAAACATTGTTAGAGATGATTGTCTCTTACAATAGCAGGGATAGAACATTGATCCAGAAAGATTTGAGAACCATGTTTCAGATAGATGTCACCAATCCCTACAATTATAATTACTATGCTATATGAAACTTGAGGTTTTCAAAATATAGATAAGTTGTACAAAAAATGAAAACCACAGGGCAACAGGAGAACAAAGTTTATATCATTTCTCTTGGAGTTGCTACTGGAATTATGCTAAACATAGTTGCAGAAAGGACATTCTTATTCTGTACTTAATATTACTTCCCCAGTTTTTTAGGTGGGTAAATGTTAGACAGTTGATTACATTTTTTTAATCATCACAGTTCATAAATATAGAGTATATATTGGATATGGAGTAGAATTGTGTAAGGGTACTATGTTCATAAGGACTGATAAAAGAGAAAGTACATTGCTGTAACCAATTTTTAAAAATCTCTTTTCTTTTTTAGTTTTCCCAAATACTTGCCTATTTCACCTATCATTTGGTTTGAAGACAATTATGACACAGTAAGGCATTCAGCTTTTGGCCAAAGAAAATAAGGATCACATAAATAAGGGTTGGAAACATATATCAGAAGAGGGAGTGTATACACCCATGGATTACAGATAATTGAAATATCTCTCACTTGTATGACCATGTACAAATAAATTACTTTCTCTGAACTTCAGTTTCTTCATCAGTTAAATAAAGAAAACAACTCTTGCATTGGTTATTTTCTGGAATTTTTGTGGGAATCAAATATTATTATGTGAGTAAAACACATTAAAATCTCTAATTGTCAATACAAATGGGATGTAAATATATTCTGCTAATGGTTCCTTATTTTTGCTTCCAGCCAATAAATCAGTGGTTATCCTAATATTGTGTGTGTGAGTGTGTGTGTGTGTGTGTGTGTGCACCTGCGTTTGTGTTTGGGATTAGAAAGGGGGAGTAAAGAAGACCAGGAAATAAAATGAAGGCAGAATGGCTGGATAGTAAAGATGTTAGATTTTTTTTTTTAGATCAAATATCTATCCATTTAATTTCTAACATACCCAAAGTTAGTACTTTGTACATTCTTTAATTTTGTGTCTTGCCTTTCTCCAGGTTATGGTTGATCTTGAGTAGGGGGACAGATGGGTAATCCAGTTTATTTTGATTTAATTTAATTCAAATCAATTCATTAAGCTTCTCCCTGGCTTGGTGATAGTTAGGTTCAAATAATACAAAGACAAAAAATAAATTGTCCTGCCTCCAAAGTATTTATGTTCTATTGAAATTATCATAAGTAATCTTGAGAAGGAGAGGAAAGAGAATTGCAAGTGTAAAAGAGTTGCAAATGGCTTATTTCCCACCTCATTCTAGCTAGGAGATATTTTAAGATGCAGTTCAAACAGCAGTTGGTTTTTGTCAGAGAATCTGGATTCACACCCAAACCCTGATACTTACTATTGTGTCAACCTTCATTGAATATCACCTTTCTGGGTGTCAGGCTATTAAACCAAAAAATAAGATTGTTGGGTGAGATCTTCATTCTAATTCTAAATCTATGTTGGGTTTTTTCCAATTTGTCATTTTTTTTTACTTAACTGGGTGTAGCAGCAAGCACCCCAATATCCCCAGGGTGACTGCCAATATAGGTTCTTAGATCTGCTTTTCAAAAGGAAAGCAACTCAAAATCAGTTAACAAGCTTAATTTAATCAAACACACATTACCTAGTTCAGGGGAAAAAGGTCAGCACCCCAAACTTCAGAGTTACAGAACTTACAGATCAAACAGACAGGCTTCCAAACTGTCCAACCATTATATCAATACCAAATCACAGTTACCAGAGAGGAAAGCATCAACATCTGGGTTTTCAAAGCCGGGGGGCTCTCAACAACGGCTTCCCAGAGTCTCACCTGGTCAAGTCACACAACACTTCTCAAAGTGAGCCCCAAAGCAAAGCCTCTCCTAAGGGTTTATATAGCCTCCTCCTGGCTCAGAGAATGTAACAACCTTCTGGACCCACTGCCCAATCACAAAGTATCAAGGTATGGGCTTTCCTGAAAAACAAGCCTCCCACCACAGACTCCAGGTGCACTTAAGCTAGGGGCAGGGAAGATCTTTAAATTTGCATTTCCATTACACTGGGTCATGTCTATGCATAGAACTAAATAGTGCTAGGGAAATGGAGCTTCATCCTAGTGCACTAATATGGGAATGCTTAGGGGTGGGGAATATGGAAAAATCATTTCCCCCCTAAAAAAGGAATAGCAACCATAATTCTTGTAGTTGTCAGTAGTATGGCAGTCACCAGTTCTATCTGGTTGTTACTTTGACCACAATTGAATTGCGCTCTGAATTTATAAAACCACTCCCCCAGTCCATCAAAGAACCATTTAATAAAGAATCATTTTAATAAATATTAGTAGCACAGTATGCATAATCCTTGGAGGTTGAGTTTCAAAGACAAAAATAAAGTAGTCTGTACCCTTAAGGAGATTGCATTCTATAAAGGAAAAAAAAAACATATACATGAGTAAGTAGAAACCATATCGATCATTTCAAGGGAAATTGATAGAGGGGAGATAGCTGCAGGATCAGTAAAAGCTGCAAAGCAGAGGTTTGAAAGAAGTAGGGGGTCCTAAGAGCCTAAGAGGTGGAAGTAAGGTAGGAATTAACTTTAGTCATGGGGGACAGTCTTTCAATTGTCCTAGAAATAAATGCCTTGTGGAATTTTGGCATCAAAAATACACCGAAAGTACAGCTTGGACTAAGCTGCTTAAATAAAGAGTCAGGGATGAGGAATTGTGTATAATAAAGTTAGAAAAGCAGGATAGAGACAGGTTATGAAAGAGAATCTATATAATACACTATATGATATCTCTGATTCTTTACTTTTTTTCTTGGAAATCAGTGTGACATTTGGTTCTTATTTTCATTACATGATAACTCCTACTATTTCTATGAATATAAATGTCCTTGGTTTTGTCTGTTATAGATTTCCATTGATAGGTAATATTTAATCATTTTTGGTGTTGTTTAGGTGTTTTTTCAGTCTTCATGATCTCATTCATGTGCTGTCACCTGCCTTTACATTCCCTGCAATTCTTCCTGTGACTTTTCACAAATCTTACATATAGCATGTGTACAATA
This sequence comes from Gymnobelideus leadbeateri, assembly GCA_011680675.1. NCBI lineage: Eukaryota > Metazoa > Chordata > Mammalia > Diprotodontia > Petauridae > Gymnobelideus > Gymnobelideus leadbeateri. Next base: position 1,135,067 of record WOXC01000245.1, read on the forward strand.
CATTGAAAATTATCCTTTATTTTTAAAAAATGTGCCATGCATATACATACAATGTCTTTCCCTCTTGCTATATGTCTGGTTTATATTTCATAGCTCTATGTATAGTTGATGGTATATTATGTTTCACTTCTTGAATTTCTATATTAGAATATTATCTCAAAGAATTAAGTTTCTCTATCATGAAGTTAATTGGGATCATTGAAAATATAGCCCAGTTTCTCAAATGTGATCCAGCATATTCACCTCATCAGATCTTCACTTAATTGCAGTGCCTGGGATGCTAAATCCATGGGCTATCCATCCCACTTCATCTTATTATCTTGTTCAATATTCATTTTTATTACATTGAGGGTTTTTTCTTCTTTATATGATTTCTAGCATAATAATGTCCCTTGAAATATCTTAAATATTATCTACAAGACCACCTTTATTGCCCCAATGATTTAAGCCCTCAGCACAAGGTCATTAACAAATGGAAGCATCTGCAAAATTAATTAGGACATCATCTGCACAGGATATTCTTCATATTAATGGTGAGGGCCTTTAAGGAGGAGATGTCTCCCTATTTTCTTCATTGTTTGATAATCATAAGCAAAGGTTCATTTAATGGTGTTGTCTCAATATGGAGAGTAGACACCAGGACAAAGTCATTCTGAGCTGGGCAAGGCTACTAAGTCACCATCTTGCTTTCTGCTGGCCTCTTGTGTCTAATGCTGGTTGCTGTTCTCTTAGCCTGGGTTTCAGACTTATTTCTTCCACTGGTCTCATGGTTCCTTCTCATCATTGCTAGGTGCCATTTCATGGGGCAAGAGTTTAGATAACTTCTCTCTCTTCCCAGCTTCTTGGTAATTTGCTGGAGTTCTTAACATTGACTTCAAGGAAGTCAGGGAAGCTAGGAGGCAGACCCAAGGAGAAAGATAATTCCAGATTTGAGGGGCAGCTTGTGAAACTCTCAGCTAAGAGATATAACATACAGCCTAGCAGGAAAGGTCTATCTACCTGAGATAGGAGGGGAGCAATGTCCAAGAGCAGCAGCAGCAGCCAAAGTCACCCTCATATCAGGGGGCCTACTACAAGGCTCCTGAAGAAAAGTCTTTAAAAATAAAATTAGTTAAATGGAAAAGGAGATTAACGAGCTCAGTAAAGAAAATAATTATTTAAAAATTAGAATTGGGCAAGTGAAAACGAATAATCCCAGGAGACATAAAAGAAGAGTAAAACAAATTTAAAATAAAAATATAGGAAAATGTGAAATATCTCAGTGAAAAAACAAATGACCTAGAAAATAGATCTAGTGAAAATAAATTAAGAATTGCTGGGTTACATGAAAATCATGATAAAACAATAAAACTCTTCATCATATTTAAAGAAAGTATTAAGAAAAACTGCTCTGATGTTCTATAACCAGACAATTAAACAGAAATGGAAAGAATCCATATATTACCCCCTGAAAAAGATCCCCAAATCTAAACTTCCAGGAATATTATAGACAAATTCCAGGGGTCCCAAGTCAAGAAGAAAATGTTGGAAAGAGCCAGAGAGAAACAATTCAAAATACATGGAGGTACAGTTAGGGTAACAAAATATTTAGCAACTTCTACATTAAAAAATAATAGAATTTGGAATATAATATTCAGGAGAGCAAAGGAACTTGGATTACAACCAAGAATCACCTACCCAGCAAAACTAAATATAATTTTCAGGGGAAAATGAACATTTAATGATAAAGAGAATTTTCAGTTATTTTTGATGCAAAGACCAGAGCTGAATTGAAGATTTGATTTTCAAATATAAGAGTCATGAAAAGCATAAAAAGGTAAACAGGAAAGGAAAATTATAAGACATTAAATAAAGTTGAACAGTTTACAATCCTATATGGGAAAATAATAATTCTAACTCCTAAGATCTTTCTCCCATTATTGGGGCAGTTAGAGAGAGTATAAATAGAGAGAGGACACAGGTGTAAGTTAACTATGATGGGTTTATATTTAAAAACAAAATTAAGGGGTAAGACAAAAGGATGATTATGTCTGGATTAAATTAAGGGATGAGAAAAAGAGATGCACTGGGAGAATGAGAAAGGGAGAGATAGAACAGAATAAATTAACTCACATAAAAGAGGTGCCAAAAAGCTTTTACAATGGAGATTAAGATGGGAGCATTTGTGAACAAGGCAGAACTTACTCTCATTGTAATTGCCTCAAAGATTTAATAACATACACCTTCAGATGAATATAGAAATCGTATTTTACCCTACAGAAAAGAAGGTGCTGAGAGAATGGAAAGCGGATTAGGCAGCATGGTGGTCAGAAGCAAAACACTTTTTAGAATGGAGTGAAAGGACAGAGAGAAAAAGATGAATGTGAAATAGTATAATGGAGTATAATAGTTATCATAACTGAAAGAAAATTAATATAAGGTTCTTTTATAAAGCCCTTATTACTCAAATATGCAGAGAACTGAGTCAAATTTAAAAGGACACAAGTCATCCCATCACCCCATTGTCAAAGAAATGAACAGTCTGTTTTCAGACAAAGAAATCAAAACTATCTTTAGTCTTTAAAAAAAAAATCCAAATCCCTATAAATTAGAGAAATATTAATTAACACAGCCCTGAGGTACCAAGTTATACCTATTAGATTGGCTAATATGAGTGAAAAGGAATATGGCAGATGTTCAAAGGGATATGGGAAAGCTGGAACACTTGTTGATTTCTGATGGAGTTGTAAACTGTTTCAACCATGCTGGAGAGCAATTTGCAACAGTGCCCAAAGGGCAATCAAACTGTGCATACCCTTTGACTTAGTGATACTACTATTAGGTCTGTATGACAAAAAGATTAAAAAAAAAAGAAAAGTGAATAAATGTATAAAAATATTTATAGCAGCTTCTTTTGTAGTTAGAAACAATTGGAAATCAAGGGCATGCCCATCATTAGGGAATGGTTAAATAAGTCATTGTGCATGCTTGTGATGGAATACAATTGTCTTACAAGATATGACAAGGAACATGTTTTCAGAAAAACCTGGAAAGCTTTACATGAACTGAAGCAAAGTAAAATCAGCATAACCTGTAGTATATCTGTAGTAACAACAATGTTGTATGGTGATCAATTGTTAATAGCTCATGTTTTCCCAGCAATATAATAATCCAAGACAATTCTGAATGTCTCCAGAGAAAGAACTGATAGAGTCTGAATGTTGATTGAAGCAAATATTTTTAAATTTATTTTTCTTAGTTTTTTCCTTCTTTTTTTCACAATATGGCTAACATGTAAATATGTTTTGCATGACTGCAAATGTATAACCACTATAAAATTGCTTGCCTTCTCCATTGAAGTCAGGGGAAGGAAAGAGGGAGAAAATTTAGAACTCCAAATTTAAAACAAAATATTAAAATTTATTGTTACATGTAATTGGGAAAAAAATAAAAAAAAATAAAGAGTGTAAAAAATCACTTCAGGAACTGTGGATTGAATGGGGGGGCATAATTAACTTAGGTTTGTTTGTTTTTTAATAATATTTTCTGCCAGGCTGAAGATTTTGTTGTTGATAAAACAACTGTGTTCTAGAATTTTCCCATCCAGTATCATTCCCTTTTCATTTATGGTATTTTTTTACAAATCAAATCTACAGTGCATAAATACACATATAACTGTACTAAGTGGAAAGCTTCTTATAACAAGCTCTGTAAGGAACTATTTCAAAGGAACTGATAAAAGACTGAGTTCATTCATTTGTTAGAACTACCTTCCCACCTCATTTAGAAAGGGAGTTAAAAATGTTCCATACATTCTAAGTGGCAAAACTGAAGACTTCAGTCTACTTTAAAATACAAAAGAGATGCTTTACTTTAGATTGAAAAGTGAGATATTTAAAGCATTTATAATTGGGGGTGGGGGAGAGGGAGAGGTCACCAGGGGTCACCCTTACCAGGGTAATGTTAGAAAGTATACTGGTCTATATGAAGAAACTCTTCTGTCTGGCATTTGAAACACTTCACAAATTGCCACCAACGTACCTTTTCAGTTTTGGTATACATTATTCCCCTGCATAATCTCTGATCATAATGGGTTTCTTAGTGTTATTTACATAAAACTTTAGAATTAAGGAAACTTGGGCATACAGAATTTAAGTGAAATGTCCAATGTCATACAACGAGTAAGTGATTGAGGTCAGATTTGAGCCCATATCTTCCTGACTGCAGGCTTAATGTTCTACACAGTTGCTTTTATAAAAATGAATGATTTGACAATTCAACTTTTCTTAGATGTGGGATTTGGTTCAATAAATTCCATTTTAAATTAAAGAGAAAAAATGGAAATAGTCAATGTAAGTAATGACTCCAGAACCTTGTCATAAGGACGAAGGTAGGGGGCGGGGTTTAGAGAATGTAAAATTGAGTACTCCACTGGGCTTGAAATTTGAACAGGGTAGCCACTAGGATGAGTCAGAATAAGCAGAGAAAGCCTCTTCATAACCTGGGCTAAATAGTTCTCATCAAATTCTTTGCAGAAAGAAACTTAGATCACATGTTCTCCATCAGTTATTCAAGAATTATATATATTTTAAATTATTACTACTGTGCCAAGCACTGGAAACTAAAAACCACTATTCCTGTTCACAACAAGGGCACACCTGAATGTATTTAGCAGGATATAAATAGCTAAATACAGAGAAGATTGAAGGTAACCTCAGGTGGGAGAGCCAGGAAAAGTCTCTTGGAGAAGGTTGCATTGAAATTGCTTCTTGAAAAAAAGTCAAGGAAAGAAAGAGACAGAGGTAAGGGGGCAGAACTTTCTTACAAGGGGGGCAGTTGTGCAAAGGATAGAGATTGTAATTGTATGTTGTGTCTCAGGAAATTCAGACATTGGAGAAAATTGTTATAGGGTTGAATGGAACAAAGAATTTTGGAAACCAGGAGGATTTGGAGGTAGAGAGAATTTCTGTTTTGGATATAGTGAATTTGACATGCTTAGACATACAGTTGAAGATTCCCAAGAGGGAGTTGTATATATATGACTATATCTCAGAAAAGTATGAGAATGACTCTATAAATCTGGCAATCATCAGCATGGAAAGAACAATTGAGAAACACTCATGCATTATCAGTGGAGTTGTGAATAGATCAAACTATTCTGGAGAGCAATTTGAGGACTGTGCAAATGGCTATAACACTGTACATGACATTTAACCCAGCAAAATCATTACTAGGTTTGTATCCCAAAGAGATCATAAAACAGGGAAAGTGACTCACATGTATAAAAATATTTATAGCAGGGGCGGCTAGGTGGCACAGTGAGTAGAGCGCCGGCCCTGGAGTCAGAAGGACCTGAGTTCGGATCCGGCCTCAGACACTTAACCCACACAAACAAAAACCTAGCCGTGTGACCTTGGGCAAGTTACTTAACCCCAATTGCCCTAAAAGGGGCGACTAGGTGGCGCAGTGAGTAAGAGTGCTGGCCTTGGAGTTGGGATGACCCGAGATCAAATCCAGCCTCAGAAAATGAGCACCCACACACAAATAATGACTAGCTGTGTAACCTTGAGCAAGTTACTTAACCCCAATTGCTTAAAAAAATATTTATAGCAGCTCTTTTTTGGTGGCTAGGAATTAGAATTTGACAGAATGCCCATCAATTGGGGAATGACTGAACAAGTCGGGGTATATGAATGGAATGGAATATTATTGTGCTAAAACACAGTGAGCAGTGTGTTAAAACACAGTGAGCAGGAAGATGGAGCAGAAAAACCTGGAAAGACTTTCATGAACTGATGATGAGTGAAGTGAGCAGAAGGAGAACACTGTACATGGTAATAGCAACACTGTGTTATGATCAAATTTGATAAACTTAGTTCTTTTCAGTAAATATAAGGCAATTTCAAAAGACTTGTTATGGAAAATGCCATTGATCTCCAGAGAAAGAACTCTGGCATCAGAATGTAGATCAAATCATACTATTTTCACTTTTTTTCTTTCTCATGGTTTTTCCCTTTTGTTCAGATTCTTCTTTCACAATGGAAACATATTGAATATGATTCTGTCTCTCTTTATCTCTCTTTCTACACACACACACACACACACACACACACACACACACACGCACATATACCTATATCAGATTGCTTGCTGTCTGAGGGGAGGAGGAAGGCGAGGGAGAGAGGGAGGAAGGGATTTTTTTTTCGAAATCAAAAGCTTATAAAACTGAATATTGAAAACTATCTTTATATGTAATTGGAGAAAAATGCTAAGAAGGTGGGGAGAGAGCAATTGAGCCCATGGGAAGTGATGTGATCATCAAGAAAATGTTGAGCAAAATTAAAAGGGGGGCCAGGCCTGTGCCCTGAAGGATACCCTGAGTTGTTGTCCTTTGTAACCTGTGTCTTTCCTAGTATGCACTAAGAAAATTAAATGGATTGTGGTATTTATCCAGAGATTTCAACCTCAAAATATAAATCAGTATTAGATGAAATCATTCCTTTTAGTCACCTCAGATACTTCTTTATGTATTGTATGTTACAAGTTTGCATGTTTCCTTCATTTATTATGTATATATACATACATATATGTGTATATATGTATGTCATGTCTGTCTAGAAGAATAATTGGCTCAGAAAATAGTCAAACTGATTATTTCAGACATTTTAATGGACCCTTAGAATCACCAGTCAGTTCTATTGATTACTTTGAAACTGACTGTTAATGTGACTAGCAACAAAATCAACTCTCTCTCTCTCTCTCTCTCTCTCTCTCTCTCTCTCTCTCTCTCTCTCTCTCTCTCTCTCTCTCTCTCTCTCTCTCTCTCTCTCTCTCTGTCTCTCTCTCTCTCTGTCTCTCTCTGTCTCCAAATGGTTGCTTCAGTGACTAAGAAATGATTTGGATACATCATCAAATTCCTACCTCACTCAGTTTCAAAGACTGAATCTCAAATAAATAATTACAAATCTACAAGGGCTTTGGGGTATGATTTTCAGCCAACAGAAAGGTTTCACTCAGGCTTTTAAGTCAATGCATTCAGAGCAGAGTTTCCTAAGGGCTGTTACTTGTGTTTAGACATTGTCCAATTTTTGTAGAAAGAAAGCAAATGCAGTCTGGGCATGGCCAAGAGCCACAAGCAATATGAGCATTGGTGGAGGTTCAGAAAGGGCAGAATAAAGATGATGTTTAACCTAACCAGGAATTGAACGTGTAAAGTGACAGAAAAGCTAATTTCCATGGATTGCCCTTTAAGTAATATAACATAATAAGTCATATTATCAATAGCAACAGGCACCAAGTCCCAGGTCAAGCATCCCAAACCTCATGAAATACGTATGTTCCAATAATGACTGCTTAGAAAATGAATTTCTATAAATCAAAGCTCATTTTCCTACTGACATGCTCTGTGCCATTGGTGATAGACTCCCATAAGGTTACGATAAATTGTTCAATAAAACAAATTGAAATATTAACTGGAGTAAGGAGTCAGAATGACCACCAATCCCAGGACACTGTGGCTTGCAAATAGAGGTCTATTTCTGCAACTTTAGTTTTCAGTTTTCTTTGGAAGCATTTCTGGAACTCTGATTTTACTGCTAATATTGACCACAGTTCTAAATATTAAGATCTTAGGCATTTCTCTAGGACTGAGGAAGCTCCAAATACTCTATGGAAACTCCAATAATTTTTGTAATGGCTTAAGGCCAGGAAACTTGGATTCAAATCCTCATTCCTGTAGGTTCCCCATGGTCCTTGGAGAAGGTATCTAAGTGTTCTGTGACATAATTTCCTTAGCTGTAAAATGAAAACCAAAACTTTCATTTGTGAAAAAAAGCATCTTATAGAAACGATTTACTTAACATACGGATTCTTCTTATTTATCTATTTTATTGATTGAGGTATTTTTTGCTCATTTGCAAAAAGAAACCTTTCCAATTGCAATATTATTATGCACTGTTTGGTATTTAAAGACTTTTCTAACTTCCTTCCCCCCCAAACAAACTTTTCTAAGCTTCACTCAGAAAACATCCCCCACCTCTGCCTCCATGTTCTTCAATTCATTTACACTGACCTCTTTGTGGTTACATTAATAAGGCACTGAGATAAATGGAAAGCCTAAGAGATAGAGTTTTGGGCTCATTAATAATCAATGTATTAATTAGGCTAAGTGATATTCAATAAATTGATAGTCAATTTTTTTTTGTTTTTTGGGGTTTTTTTGGTAATCAAAGACACCTCTAATAGAGTTACTGAATGCTTTAAACATTTTTCGAAAAGGGAATGTTCCCTGACAATAAAAATCCATCTTGACTGGTGAGCAATTAATGGACGGGTGGAGATATTAATGAGAAAGTAGACTAAAAGTCTTCACTCCTCTTGCTGAGAACATACTTTGATCATGAGATTCAGCCCCTCCAGCAATCTGGGCAAAGAATCCATCTCTGGTTAATTTTCTCCTTATTTAACTGGGTTAGCGTAAACTGCAATGAAGGGGTACGAGGACATGGGCTCAATGATTTTGAATTGTAATTACCTAGATTATATTCTATTTACGCTCTAACAAAAGTAAGGTCTTCTAGTTGAGTGGGGTCCTGCCAAAGATCCAGGATGACATTCCTGGGGGATAGATCTCATCTATCAGCAATATCCTTCAGAGACTGACTGACTGACCTACAGGGGCTTGTCCCTGAATGAAGAAATAGAGATGATAATCCTTAATGATAATTTAATGATTGATTATTAATATAATAGAAAAGCAATAATTTCAGCACTCTGTCTTTTGACTCTGGATGTTTTCTCTGATTGTCCCCAGTCCTGGAATGTTCCCCTTTATCTAAGTGTAGTAAATAGAGCACTGGGTTTGGATTCAGGAAGACTCATCTTCATAAGTTCAAATCTGGCCTCACACACTTACTAGCTGTGTGACGCTGGGCTGGTCATCCATATTTGGTATCTACCTGGCACTTAACTCTCAGTTCTGGATCCATGCAGCTGTAACATGTACAACAGTTATACCCCCAGGAAAACTATCTTGGCAGGTGGGCTAAACTAGCTTGAAGGTAACTGAAAGGTCTCAGACTCATTGATTAGTCGGGATGTTTACCCCAAGCAGGTGAAGTCTTCCCCTACCAATATGAGTGGGTGTTATCAATTTTTTGCAACAGCCATGAAGGTGGCTGAATCAGGTGCTGTGGAGCATGTAGAGTTTGGTCAGTCATGGAAGATACCAAGTTCATCCACTGCATCCTAGGTCATAACCAGTTGTCTTGACTTTTATCTGGAAGAGAGAGGGAGGCTAATGATTTTGTGCAACTTTGCCTCATTTAAATCCAACTCATACATGAATCAAGACAGGACCATCATGATGCCATTGGTTCTCTTGATAATGAAGGATGAACAACTATATAGACATAGATACAATTATTTTACAAGGGATTATTTTCTGGGGGAAAGTGAGTAGAGGGAAATAGAGAATTCTAGGTAATGTAAAGATAAGAGATACTGATGCTATAGATATTATTGTATAGAATAGAAATCTTTAAGTCTTTTGATTCAATGTTTAGTATTCTTTAAATTGTACTCTGAAAAGAAATGTGACATGATAGTTACTAGGTTATACCTGGAGCCAGGAGGTTGTGAGTCTGTACTCCTAGAGTGCAATGATAAGTAAGCTACTTAATGGCTACAGTACTGTTTCCACTTTTATAAAAGGGGATTATCATAGCACCTACCTCTCAGGGTGATATTTAGAATTGAATCAGAATGTATATAAATGTATATAAATCATTTAGTTGATAATATCATGTTTTCTTAGTCTGATCTACCTTCAAATGCATAATAAATTCCACCATAAACAATTCTTAAATTAAAATGCATGATAACATGGAAACTTATGTACACAAATTCTATACAGACACACACATACACACATACACACATATACACATACACACATACACACACATACACACATACACACATATATGGAGAGAATATATATACAAAGATACTATATGTGTTTATAGTGTTTGAATGCATAAGTTCTTTGTAATATATATGAGTACATAAAGCACTTATTTATGTATTTTTGACTGAAATCACTAGATACAATGAAATTCATGTATCAATAATACCTTAATATTAGATGATTTATTTAACTCAGAAAATATATATATAGTGCATTGTTTCGTGAAGAACAGTTATCTCTGTGTTGAGAGTCCTGGATTCCTATGCAGTGTTCTGGTACTGGGACTGTCACTGATTAGTGTATGGTACCAATAGGATGTGGTAAACTCCTTGAGAACAGGGAATGTTTTTGTTTTGTTATTGATTTTCCCAGTGTCCAAGCATAGTACTTGCCACAAAGCTGCCGCTAAATAAATTCTCGTTGATCAATTGAGTGATTTATCACCCCCCCCACACATCTCTGATTGATTTAAATGTGTGGGGAGCTCCAGGTGTGGGTTCATCTTCCACCAATTCAGGAAAGTACTTCATTTATGATTGATGTTGTTGGAGAGTTTCCAGGAGAGTGAGAAAATAAATGAATTTCCTACAGTCACAAAGTTACTGTTATTCCAATCTCTAAAATATAACAACAGGTAAAATGAATTCTTTGCAACTTAAAAAACACAATTTACAACAAACCTTAGTGAGCAATTGAGTCATGGCTATAGCCTCTCTACTTAATGATACCACAGTAAGTTCTGAGGTAAAAGGTAGATAAAATAAACAGCTACCTGACTATAATTTTCACTTTTCAACTGACTCTTGTCCTCAAGTACCCATAGACTGGGAATTCTATACAGCCTTTTCTATTAATGGCTTATTTCAACATTTCTCAGTTATTTAGAAGATGAATCCATGTGAACTTTTTATTTCTTCAAAAACAAAAGGAATCTTCCCCAAGTAAAATGATCCCTAATGATATGTATTCTAGTCCTTATGCCTTCCTGTGGGATAATGAAACTTTCCATATTTATTGAGTTGGGGAATGGGCATTATTCTGCTTTTCTGAATTTCCTTCTCTGTACTATGTTGGATCTATTCCCAGTTATTCAAAATACTCATGTAAATAACCATAAGTGAATAGAGGATAAAATAAATCCCAGGAACAGACTGTTCATTTAATTAATTCCATGATCTCAGTAGCACATACAGAAAGGGTGGGCTGATAAAAATACAATTTATAGATCAATGTTGTTTCTGCATATTAGTAATAATAATAGCTTACAGATTTTCAAAGAATTCACAGTAACATTTTTGAATCTCACAAAAACCTTAAGAAATATGGGGTTTTATTATTCCCATTTTATAGATAAGGAAACACCATGAAAGATGTTAAGGAATATGTCATGTCCAGCATAACAAAGCCAGGAAGTAGCTAATATGGGAACCCAAACTAAATCTTTCTGTCTCCAAATTCAGTGTTCTGTCTCTCAGTTCTACAGATGAGAAAGCTAAGACTGAAAGACTGAAGTGAATGCTATATTACAGTAGTTGTGACTCTACCAGAAACAAGTCAAATGACCTTGGTGGAGTATTTATTGAGTTACAACTGGTATAACATTCAGATTTATAAAAGCAGAGAATTATTAATATATTCTTGGAAGAGGCTTTAGAAAGCAAATTGTCTAACCTCCTCCCCTTGTAGAAAAAAGGAAAAGAAGCTCTGAAGTGATTAAATAACTTACTTCAGGTCAAATAGATATTAAATTCAAGAATTTTCCTGGGATTTGAACCCAGGACCTCTAAATTGACCCATTATTTTTTCCTTCCCATTCTTTATTGTAAAGTTTTAAAATATCCATAGACATTTAAAACACACACACATATACACACATATTTCTCCTACTTTATATTTCTTCCTATCACCCCATCTATCCAGCTATCCTTATACCCTTGCACTCAGACATTCACTTTTTGATCCAGTGACACAGACTTCCTTTGGGGTTACATGAAAAAGACACTCATCTCCTGACTCTGGTCATTTTGCACTTGGTATTCCATATGCCTGAAATGGTCTCCCTCCATTATTGCCTGACTTCCTTTAAGTGCCATTTAATATCCCATCTTTTACAAAAAGCCTTAATCCCTCTTACTTCAGGTCACTGCCATCTGTTGATCATTTGTAATTTTTCCCTGCATACATACACACACACACACACACACACACACACACACACACACACACACAGAGTCATTTGCATATTCTCTCCCTTATTTGACTGTAAGTTCTTTGAAAAGAGGGCCTATCTTTCATCTTTCTCAGTATCCCCACTACTTAGCTCAGTGTCTGGAATATATTGACTGACCAGTTGACTACAATTTACCTTCAAGGTACCATTTCTATGTTACTTCAACTTTTTTTTTTTGCTTTTTGGAGGTCAATTGGGGTTGTAACATGCCCAAGGTCACACAGCTAGTTTTTGTGTGTGAGTCCAGATTTGAACTCAAGTCCTTCTGACTCCGGATGGTGCTCTATTCATTGCGCCACTTAGCCAGCCCTCTTCAACTTTGTTTTCTTAAAAAATATATGTGAAAATAAAGAAATGGATCATTAGTAATGATAACAATAACAGTAGGGTTTTTTTACATGCTAATAAGTCATTGAAATGTCATCAGAAGTCTTTTACTATAAGGATGCTGTAACACCATGCATGAGCAGCTTTCCAGAAGAATGCTACTGTGAACAGCTTTTAAGATTCTCATTACACAGTATAGCGAACCCTCTATTATTCCATAACAAATCAAAGCAAAACATTCACAGAAAATCAAGGTACAGCATTCACAATATTACAACTTATCACAGAAAATCACAATATAGTATTCATAATATCTTGCCATTAAAATGGCCACACAGTTCCCATCACAGTGGCCACAAAATTTTGAACAAAGAATAATCATCTCAAAGTACTGTAGTCAAACTCATGAGGCACACTAAGTTAATTCAGTCACTTATTCTCAATCAATTACTAAGTATCATTAAGCACTAAGTACAATCATTAGAAAATACATAGACCCTCCACCCCTAGGTCACTAGTAAGCTACAATTTCATCACTACTCAATACCCACAGAGAGGTCTTTTCATTTTGACTCTAGGCAGACAACTTCTACCTGAATCCACCAAACAATCTCCTGGATTCAAAGGCAGACAGCTTCCAGTTCCTTGTCCAGCTCTCCATGAAAGTCCTGCTCCAAATTGAAGTTCACAGGGTCCTTTCCACCTCAAATCCTTCACAATTTCTGTTCCTAGAAATTCAAGTCTCAACCAAGCCACAAACTGACAGTCTTAGCATCCTGGTTGGACTTCCTCAGTCTTCTGCAGCTCAGTCAAAAAATCAGAATCACCTTATCTAGCCTGGGGGGGTGGGGGTGGGAGTGGGGCACAAGCTCCACCACCACAAGTTCTCAGGAAATTCTGACTCAGTTCTTGATTTTCATTTCTCTTCTGTACCTCTCTGCCTCCAGATGCTGGTCTCAAGACATTCTGACCTTCCTCTCTGGGGCTTTTCCTTACATACACACAGCATTAGTTACTTCCTGTTTCAGCCAGCCCCTTCTTGTCACATCAGGAACAGGGGTTCATACCTTCTGTTTCTTTCCCAGATGTCTGATTAGTTAGTAAGTGCTAAGTACCTGCTTACTTGGCAATACAAAAAGGGGTATTCAAATTCAAATTGAATTACCATTACAGATGCTTATTGTACTTTTACTAATGTTTAATGGGAAAAAGCAAGCAAATGTAGATGCATTTTTTTTTTGGAAGGGGAAAACAAGGCAATTGGGGTTAAGTGACTTGCCCAAGGTCACACAGCTAGTAAGTGTGTCAAGTGTCTGGGGCCGAATTTCAGAAATCAGTCATAAATGATACATAAATCTAGTTAAAGATTCTCAGAACCAATAAAAATGCTTTTATGAATTCAGATTCTGAATTCTGACCTCCTAACTCCAGAGCTGGTGCTCTATTCACTACATCGCCTAGCTGCCCTCCTCTCTCTTTTTTTACCTACTAATTTTCAGCTGGCACTGAAACAGGAAGGTGGGGGAAGAGGAATCCATTCCTAATTGAGATGGAAAATATTATTTTACTTCATCTCCAGAGGTCTTTAGAATTCCAGTAATAAAGCACAAATTACACTGTGTGCATAAATATATGCTGTACCAATTTCCAGGACTAAGTATGAGAATGGTGACTCAGGCCTGATGGCCTGATAGGCTGTGGGGAGGCTGGTGTGATATGGGCCAAAGGCTGCTCCTGACTTTGACCACTGAGAGTAAACTTTTGACACTTAGCATGGTTTGAGTCCATGCTATTCGCCATGGAAATTGTGGGTCTGCAAGGAAAGGGGGAGGAGGAAGGGGTTCTGTGCCTCCATTATACATTCTGCCTATGCAGGATCAAGCCCTTCAGAAGTCAAGCATGTATTAAATATTCCCCACTGCTCCCATAAAGTTAACAGTATGATGGCCCTGTTCAATGCCAAATTCTGCCCTGGGATATAGGCTACACATAGGGGAGTCCACTGGTGCCAATGGGAGCCATACACAAACCTCTAAAGGAGCAATTTGGCCTTCAGTGCCTATTTCAAAGGCTACTAAAGGGCCTGTTCTCCTTGAGCTAATGGAAGTTTGAATGTACATTGAAGGGAGATGAGCCCCCAAAGACTCGAAGGCAGATTAAAGCTTTTATTTTGAATTTGAATTGGGTTGAGGATAATATGTTCAACCTTCACACTCCCTCTGTACTTGGGGCAGCTGGACCACTTGAGGAAGGCAAAGGTTCCCAGTGTTAGCTGCTTGCAAACAAAAACATTTCCAGGGCCACTGCCCTCCCACAAGTAAGGGGGGGCCTTTTTAGACTCATGTGAGCATTGTCCCTCTTGAATGACAGAGTCATTTGGGAAATCAGTCATGAATGACACATAGATGTAGTTAAAGCTTCTCAGAACCAATAAAAATGCCCTTTGCCTCTCCTGCCTTCAGTTACAAGCTATTGCTATTCATCTCGTTATGGATATCTTGGAAGTAGTCACACAGCACAGAGTGCCTAGGGGATGAAAAGTTTGAAAGAAAAATGTAGCTGTATATCATTGACATTCATGAGAAAATTCACATTAGATGCCTGCAAAGCAGGTCCCCAGGTGGCCATTGAGAGATCAGCAGCAATACAGTGCCAAAAATCTAACCTAAGCTGGGTCCTAGCATAGCGTATGTCAGGGCAGCTGAGCAAAAGTGATTTGGAAAGCAAGAGAAAAAAAAAAAAAGACAATTTTGGTATATGTTCATTTCATTTCTATGTGCCCATCCCTGCTGAAATAACAGCCATTGTCATGCTATTCTATCTCTAAATAAATTTGAAAACAGAAAAGCACTGCAAATAAGTTATGCCTAAGTTTCCCTTTTCATTCAGGAGTCCACACATGTGAGAAAACCATATATTTCTAAAGAATTTAGATGTTTCAGAGTTGTACTTCTATGGGATTAAGAAGGCCGTTCTGATTGTCTTCATTCACCCTTGGCAGCAGTAAACAAATCTGAAAGAATAAGATGAGAGGAGCCAATGATCTTTTCTCTCACTTTGGGGAGGGGAGGAGAACTATGTAGCCAAATGAGGCAGCTAGGTGGCACAGTGAATAGAGCATCTGACCTAGGGTCAGGAGGAACTGAGTTCAGATATGACCTCAGACATTTAACACAAAAACTAGCCATGTGACTTTGGGCAAGTCACTTAACTCCAATTGCACTGCAAAAACAAAAAAAGTAAAGAAATATGTAGCCAAAGAAATTTACTTCTTTTGGTTATTTCCCCTACCAGTCTCTTTGTATAGCAATGACCTGAATAAATGGTTTCTGATTAGGTCTATTTATCCTCTCTACCCTTTGGGACCTCTAATTCCCTTTAAGGCTAAGATCCAGGGTCACCTCTATCTTGAGACCTTTTATTCCTCTGTTGAAAATTATGTTGACTCATTTTCCACATTGTTCTCAATCTTGCTTATCAGTCAGCACTGGGGGAGGCTGTCATGATGAATGAGGCACTAAGTCTGCAGCTTTTTTTATTACCTGATCTTTGCTATTAACCCCTCCCTGCCAATTGTCATGTTTTTGCTACCTTAGGGAAGAACTGAGATGAAAGGGTTCAGCCTCTCCTCCTGAGCTGGACCTACCTGAATTGTCTTAATTACCTAGAAAAGCTGGTTCCATCTTGAATCCATTGCTGATCTTCTGTGTTCAGCCAGCTAGATATTGCTACCTTGACATAATAAAATATTTTGAATTTTCTTTATCCTGAGTTTTGCCTCATTAATCAGGGTACAAAAATAAATGAAGAAATGTTGCTTTCTACACTTGCCACACCCTCTTTCTCCAAAAAAAATTTTTTTAATTTCTTATGTATATATTCTTACATTTAGTGATCTGTTAATATTTTGTACTCCCCTAATAAAGAGTAAGAACTTCAGAAGGCAGGGACTTAGTATTTTTGCCTCTATATTCCCAGTGCCGAACACATAATAGACACTCTACTTGATTCTCTCCACCTTCATAGATCTAGAGCTGAAGAGGCTTGTAGACAATCCAACCTAGCCTGTTTGCTTTACAGATAAGGAAACTTGGTGTCAAAGAGGTTCTATGATTTGCTAATATCCAGTTAATAAGCATCAGAGACAGACTTTGATTATAGGCCCTCTAAGCACAGGAAGCAATGCTATTTTCAATGAATCAGCCTCCCCAACTTTGAAGAGGTTGGTAGTACAGGCCACTGCTGGGCTTGCTCCCATAAACACGAAGAAATAGACTATAGGATTCTAGTAATGAATTCATAAGCTGATTGGTCATTCTCACACTACCCATAGCCATGACAATGCCTTCCCCTCCAATATCCCACCAAATCAGAAGTCCATAAAAGCAGCATGGTTGATTTTCAGAAGCAGAAGTAAGGAGGGAATCTAGCTGAAACCCCAAAGAGGTAGAAACAAAGTTTAATATTACATTCAAAACTCTCCTTCCCAACGATCCATGCAGGTATTATTCCTGCCAGCTCCTTTTCATACCAACCCTCTGTCTATCCTCCATGCAACACCTCCTGATGCCTTTTCAGAATTCAAACCCCTCTACTGGGTATTAGTGCTCTCTCCCTCTGGAAAGTACTTTGTATTGAGTTATCTGTTTGCAAGCTATATTCTCCAAATAGAATAGAAGTTCCTTAATGGTAGAGAATTTTTTCTCAAAACTTGACCCAGATTACTAATAACCAATTTCTCAAATTTTGTCATATCCTTTATTCTCCTAAAGTTTGGAGATGGGAAAACAGTTCACAAATCTTGTCTTCCTTAACCTAGCAAGTGTACTATCAGTTTTTTAATTTGGACATGAGCTAATTATTGCTCAGGGCTGCATTATTCATTTTGATTTTAAAGTCTATTTTAACCCCTTGGTTACCATAGCACTGGGATAAGATGATTTAAGGGAAGAGATTTTACAGATATATTTTTGCTAATTCTTACAGAGGTACATAGGTGATAGAACATTTCAAGCAAACTATGCCCCAAATCCAGACTCTAATTTTGGCAATATAGAGCTTTGCATTTCTTACCTTTCCTCCATTAACATGCCTGAGACTTATGCAAAACAGGCTTAATACATTTCAAAATGATGCATATAGTAGTTTTACCTTCCCTTCCCCCAATTCAGATGTGGATACATATCTTCCAAAATAGTATTTCTTTTCTTCCTCATACTTGGATAAGTTTTTGGGTCCACAGAGTCACTGAGTATTGATTCTTCCTTTTCTTTTCCCCTATAAACAGAGAGTGAAAATCCTATTCTAATGTGGAAAGTCAAAGTAATCTGGAATATATAAGAAGAGACAGTATATTTTATATTTATAGAGATATTAAGTCATAATAGTGACACTTAGGCTAGCCAGAGTCAAGTGAGTATAAGAAACATTTACCAAAAATGTTTGTGAAAAACACTATACCAGGCACTAGGCCTCCAAAAATGACTAAGTCATAGACACTGTTCTCAAGTAGGTTTTATTTAAGCAAATAATAGCAATCATAATGAGACAAATATATTTTAGCTATTTGTTCATAATATTATCACTACAATTTAGGGTAAAGACATGTATAAATAAACTATGAAACAAGGGAGAGAGTAATAATCCCAAAGGAAGGGTCTAGTAAACTGTGAAGGGAAAAAAATTGAGGTAGGAGGAATCACCATTAACTGGGGGTTGTGAGAGGGAGAAGTAAATAATGTTTAATAATGTGGACTTTGAATGGAGAAATTTCAATCCAGAGAAAGGGTGTGGAGAGTTAAAAGGCATGGTCTAGTCTATGGAGAATGATAAGAGGATGGGAGAAGTAAATAATACAGAATATTCAAATTGCACTAGAATGGTGAATGGAAGAAGGAAGTGAATAGTATAAGGTGTGGGTAGTCTCCTGAAGGATCTTTAAGGGTAAGGAGCTCGTATCATATTCAGAAAGATTCAGTTCAGAAGTCAATAGGAAACATAAATACTTTTAAACTAAAGAAGTAGGGTAGTTAGGTGGTGCAGTGAATAGAGCACTGTCCCTGAAGTCAGGAGAACCTGAGTTCAAATCCAGCCTCAGACACTTAACTATGTGACCTTGGGCAGGTCACTTAACCTAAATTGTCTTGCCTCCTCAAAACAAAACAAACAAAAAAAAAAAACTGAAGGAGTGACCTAAGCGATCACTTTATAAGATCTAGACTTACTTTATTGAATCAAAAAATTAAAGCAATAATAATAATGGAAAAATGATGATAATAACAGTATACACTAGGAACTATTTTCTTCATCATAATTTATAGGTGAGGAAATTGAGGCAAACATAGATAAATTGATTTGCCCAAGGTCACACAGTTAGTAATAGTCTGAGGAAGGATTTAAATTATTTTTTTCCTGGTTCCAAGTGCATTACACAAGTTAACTCAGTTTTTGGAGACTTTACATAGCAACAGAAATGACAAAAGAAGCCAGTTCAACAAGAGAGAAGAGGAGGAATTAAACATTAACAAGCACCTTGCAGAGATAGACTGTTGTACTTATGCCAGAGGGATCCAAGGTAGGGTAGGTGGTGAGTTCAGAGGGAGTATTACCTTTTCCCTCTCTAGCACCCACAGTTAACATGTTGTCAAAGAGACTAAACAAGTTAGGAGAGGGGAAAGAAACTTTTATATAACAAGTACTGTGTGACAGTTACTAGGCTAACATTTTACAAACATCTCTTTTGTTCCTCACAACACCCAAGCAATGTAGGTCCTGTTGTCACCCTTGTTTTATAGTTGAGGAAACTGAGGTAATTAGCAATTAGGTGATTTGTATGATGCAGAAGATAGAGCTCTGGGCCTGGGGTTAGGAAGCCCTGAATTCAAATCTGGCTTTGGCCTCAGACATTTACTACCTGTGTGATATGGGGAAAGTCATTTAACCTTGTTTGCCTCACTTAACTCATATGTTAAATGAACTGGAGAAGAAAATGACAAACTATTCAACTATCATTGCCAAAAAACCCCAAACAGGGCCACCAAGTTACATACTACTGAAAGTACTGAATTAACAGCTACTATTTGCCTAGAATCACAGAAATACCAAGTATCTGAGGCTGAATATGAACTATGATCTTCATGACTCAAGGCTAGCAGTCTATCCAATGTGCCATCTAGGTGCCAGTAGCAACAGACAATATGTGTGTGTATGTGTGCAAATATATGTGTGTGTATACATATATGCAAGTATATGTGTGTATGTATATATATATATGTGTGTGTGTGTATACATATATGCAAGTATATGTGTGTGTATGTATATATATATATATATATAGAGAGAGAGAGAGAGAGAGAGAGAGAGAAAGAGAGAGAGAGAGACAGACAGAGAGACAGAGAGAGACAGAGAGACAGAGACAGAGAGAGGGAGACAGAGAGAGAGAGAGAACAAACAGACAATTGTGCATACAGAAAAAGAAAGATTGTTACTTAAGAGAGAAAGGAGTATAAAAATTGTGAATCTTTTGTGGCAGTATCTTCACCAATCTTCAGAGATTGGAATAGTGTTACATGAGGATTATACAAAGGATGTCAAGAAAGGCCTTCCAGAAACATTCATTGTGATTTACCCTTTGGTCATATGTATTCTATCTAGAAGTAGCTCAAATCATTTATACTTTAAGTTTGAGCCCACTTTCCCCAGCATCTGTGTGTATGCAATGGAAGAGTATATCTCTCATTTGGGGGGAATTCTTTTTGAGATAACTATCCTTGCTACATTACTCTAGTATAATGGTATTTGTTAAAAGGTTAATTAATCTTGCTTGATTATCATTTGGAAGCACAAAATTGGGAATTCATGATGAAGAAGATTGGGAACTCAACTTCTCATAGTTATACATGTAACCCAGAGTACAAATAGCATCTGCTCTCTGGGGTACCCACCACTGTAAGTCATTGCTTAGAAAGTAGAATGTTAATTTGCTATTTATTTTTGTTGCTAGAATACAAAGTCAATAAAGTTATACTTTGCTCTCTGATTCAAATATTTCTGAAAAAATTTAATTATATTTTTAATAAAATTGGTTGTTTTAACTTGAATTTCTAGGAGCCCAAAGTTTCCTAATTTAACTTAAATCTGCTCCATTTTTCATGTTTCTGAAAAACCTCATGTGTTCTTCCATGTTTGCTATTTTTTTTAATTTGTTTTGGTAAATTTTATCAATGTCATTGCAATTTTATTTGCTTCCTTGTTTTCCCCTCCCCCTCAAAAGCTATTTTTTTCCTAAGATTCTCTAGCTTCTGCTCAAAGCAATCTATTCTCTTTTCAGGTTTTTCATTAAGAGCTATAATTTTACACTTTATCTGATTCTTCATTTCTTTTATGAGACTTTCTAACCATTACTTTTGGAATCCTAGTGACCAATTTATTCCCTTATCTGGAATTTCTAGTAATAGCTATAGCTGAGATGTTCTCTTATTCTGGAGCTTTATACAGACATTCTTTTACATCACTGTGTTTTTGAGGATGATATTTAGTGTTCCTGTGCTCATCAATTCTCTCAGTTTTTTGCTGTTGCCTTCACATGGCCATACACACAACAAAACCCTCTCTCATCATTTACCTCTACCTCCCTAAGCCTTATGGAATTTGAACTTTCCCTGATTAAGGGTTGAAAGTCTCTGACCGACATTTTGCTGAATCTTTATTACATTAGAGATAAAACATAAAGGGTGATTCCACCTCTTATTTCCAGAGTTCTTGAAAAACTCTAATAGTTCTAGCCATTGTCAATTGGCTCATCTCATTCCTGAGATCATTCTTAGGAAGACGGTAGGGATGGCAAGCAGGTATCCAATAACTACCATTTTAAAACCTCTGACTGTAGCCTACAACTATCAAAATTCATCAATAGGCCACAGTCAAGGATCAATGCTCCCTGCTTCCAAAGCAGAATCTCAGACCTTTAAAGGGAGCCACCAGATTTTAGGAGTGGGTTGAGAACTGTATGCTGAAAACAACGTAGGTCTTAACTTTTCCTCACACCCTGCTGCACATTTTGAGGGGGTATTTCCTTCCTAACTACTCCATAGAATTTTCCCAGGAGTTCTGCCTCTTCTTTCCTTAGGGATTCTCCTTAATACTTGGGAGTCCCTGCTGACTTCCTATTTCGGAGAGGCATTCCCTACACAGAGTTCAAATTTGTCAAATGGAACCTCATTCCTAGTGATAATTGTGATTAAATTATGGGTATGGCACTGAGAAGAACATAGGAGTTTAAAGATTCATGAGTCAGGTAGTTTATTACTCACACACACACACATATATGCAAATATGTTGCCCCTGGCAATCCCACAGGCATTCAAGTTTGGGTGTACAGTAGACTGTGTACCCCAATTAAGAACCCAGGTCTATGTGTCTCTACCCTTTTATCATGTTATTGCTGTACAGATCCACAGGGATAGGGAGAGAAGGGAATCTTACTGTCAGTCAAGCAGCAAGTGCTCTGGATTTCTGTTCTCCACAATGGCTCTGTGATTAGGAAAGTTTGCTAAACTTTAGTATGTAGATTAAATTTTTGATCAAGTGATAATTTGTTAACATTGCAATCCTTGCCTAAATATATAGCAGACCAAGACAACTCTTGGCTACATTGGGAATTTCCTGTACATAAGTAAATCAATCAGTGGTCAAATATGGAATCAATTCTGTCAGGCCAATCATCACAAAAATTCGAAGTATGAGAAGGATGAAGATGGTGATATTGCATGAGAGTCTGCTTGCTATTGCGTAATAAGTTGAAGCAAAGTACAATGGGTAGAGTCCCAAAGTGAAAGACAGGTGAGAAGCATGTTCTCACTTTGGTCTTTGTTCCTAGGCTCCTTGGCCTGATGCCTTCAATAATAATACAATGGTGTAGAACCCTAAGGTAGGTATAGGGTGTGTATGTTGTGGGGTGGGGGTGCTATATTGGGAGTGGTGGCCGGGAAATGAGTTATAGGGCAAATGACATTAGACTGGAAGTCAGAGTATCCTTATTTTAAGTTTGCCTCTATTACTTGCTGACAGTTAGGTGGAACAGTGAATGGATAGAGCACAAAACCTGAAATCAGCAAGACCTGAATTCAAATGAGACCTTAGACCCTGTGTGACACTGTGTAGCTGTGTGACCCTGGCCAAGTCATTGAACTTTGCTTGTCTCAGTTTCCTTATCTGTAAAATGAACTGGAGACAAAACGATAAACCATTCCAGTATCTTTGCCAAGAAAAACTCAGATGGGATGCCAAAGAATCGAGCACAATTGAAAGGACCCAACAACAACCACTACTGGATAGTTAAGTGACCTGGGGCCAGTGTCTTTACCTATCTCAGTCTCAGCTTCATCTCTAAAATTAGGTGCTTGGGCTAAGGCTTCTTTTCAGGTAAAAAACTTTTGATGCTTATGTGATTTGGGGTGAATCAATTGCACTTACCTGAATTTCTTCATTTATAAATTATGGGCTAGATATTTTGATCTCTAGAGTCCATTTAATCATTCAAAAATATTTAGAAGTATTTGTCAAGAAACTATACTTCTGTTATGTACACTGGATTGTTCTAGAAATCCAGGAAATAGATTTATAAAAGTACAGTTTTAGCTCTAATTTAACCGGGCATTTTTTTCCAGGCAGGTTTGTGGAGGGCAATAAATATGACATGTGCCCACAATATGTTTGTGTGTGTGTGTGTGTGTGTGTGTGTGTGTACACATACATAGATATAGATATATACATAAACAAATGAGAGAGAGAGAGAGAGAGAATGGGATAGAGGAAAAAGTACCAAACCTGCAGCCATAAGTTTTAAACCCAGAATCTATCTCAGCCACTTCTTTAAGTCCTTGGACAAGTCGTTGAACCTCCTTGGCCTTAAGCATCTTCATCTGGAAAATGGGGAATTACAACAGATAAACTCTCTGGTTCCTGCCAACTCTGGATATAGGAAGTATTCTATTATCCTGAGGATCAAGAACTATGAGGTTGGGGCGGCTAGGTGGCGCAGTGAGTAGAGGGTCGGCCCTGGAGTCAGAAGGACCTGAGTTCCGATCCGGCCTCAGACACAACGCACACCCAAACGAAAAAACCTAGCCGTGTGACCTTGGGCAAGTTAACAAGACCAAAGAAATGCTTCATGGGTGAAGTTGCATCCAAGTGGTGCCTTAGATGTTGGGTAAATTGTTATGTGACTGAATAACAGTTTTGAACCATCTGACCTCAGGAATGAGATTGCTGTCATCAAAATGTTAAGAAGCTGAAATGAAATACAGCTAAATATATAGATAGGCAAATGAATAAATGAATGCATGGATGAATAATGTGTTTATATATATGTATGTATACATGTATATGCATATGTATATACCTGCATGCCTATATATGTATATATCCATGTGTGTATATGTGTGTATATATACATAATGTTGTTCCTGGGGAACAAGTGCCCTATTAGGTTAGGGGGTACAGGCTTCAGGCTTCTTGACCCTTTATTTTCTCCCAAGATCAATGACTTCATTATTCCTGTGTATTAGTCATAAGTAACTTATTCTCCATTAAACAAAGTCTAAAGCATGTGATTTAAATTTGACTAAAAATAAAGGACATTTAAAGACTGAAGTGAAATGAAATTCTCCATTCCTGAATGCCTCTCCTCCTTCGTCTAGTCACCTCCCTGATGTCATAGTCCTCTTCCAGAATGAAGGACAAACAACAACAACTTCTTTAACAGTGGAATGAAGCCCAGTTGCATGGTACCGGTGTTGACAACCAACAAAATTTCACTCCTGAGGCAACTTCTATTTTGCTAGGGTCAGCATTGCCAATGGGGAGTGTGTATCAGGGGACAGATTGATGGAAGAGGGGGTGAGAGGTACAATTACTCAGGACATGGCAACAATGGACTTCAGCCAAGGGGAACAGAATAGAGTCAGTGAACTTCCTGCTTCTGTATTTGCTCTTTTTTCTCTGCTATTTAACTTGTATCCTTAGATAAAAAATGTACTTTCTAACAGTGTTAGCTGCTGCATTTTCTGATAGGATTATTCCTACATCAATATTAACTTTAAAATGTGCTTTCTAATGTTCTTTGGACATAGTTAAATATTTCAGGTTCACAAATGATAAACTTCAAGGTGCTTTACACAAGAGAATCAATAATAGATAAGCAAACATTTCCAATTGTGTTATTAGGTGGCACAGTGGACAGTGCTGGACCTTGATTCAGAAAGACCTGATTTCAATTCCCACCTCAGACACTAGCTGGGTGACCCTAGGCAAGTAATTTAACCTCTATTGTCTGTTTCTTCATTTATAAAAATGGGGTTAATAATAGCACTAACCTTTTAGAGTTGCTCTGAGGATCAAATGAGATAACATAAAGCACTTAGCATTAGGATATTATATAAATGCTATTACTGTTGTTATAATATTGTTATCATTATTTCTACAGGGGACAAGAATATCACCTATTGTAGGGTCACAGATTTAAAGCTGCAAATGACCTTGGGGTTATCTAGCCCAATTCTCTCATTTTAAAGATGAGGAAAACAGGGACCAGGGAGTTGATTTGCCCACTGTCATACAGCTCATTTTTGAAATAGAATGTGAACTGAGGGTTCATGGCTCAGAATGTGAATTTCTTAGCATAGGGTGGGAAAAAAATATTTTGTTTCTTTTGCCTAGGCATGTTGCCACTTAATTACTTGACTTTTGGGCTTGTTGCCACAGTAGGACTCTGCCACCAGACAGGGGAGCTTCCGTCCCAAACATTGGGGTATTTTCAACTTCTGGAAGTATTAGTTGGGTGCCCTCTCTGAAGCCCCCATACACTCTGGCAATCTGGTCATACTCCCCAAGACCTCCTTCCCAGACTGCAATCCAGATCCAGGGAGGTTAAAGCAAGAGCGATTACTCCCAGACTGATCACCGGATCCCCCTACAGTCTGCAGGCCAGTAACTGCAGCTACAACTGAAGCTGCAAAATGGCGGCTGTGCCAAGGCTCCTCAGAGGCTTCTAGCCCCCAGGGGAAGAAGCTGATGCACCCCCCAAATACTGGTCCCAAGTCTATAGGGCACTAACCTCTCACTTTGTCCTAGGCATCTAGGTATTGGTAATTCTGGAAAAGTCACGGCAGCTGGTGTTCTGGGATCCCTCCAGCCAGCTGCTGGTCCATCTGCCCTGGGGCTAAAACCTCAGACTCAAGTGGTCCTGGGCTTGGCTCCCAGAGCGCTCTGCTGGCCACTCCCTGCTGGCCATTCCCTGCCAGGCTGCCAGGCTGTCCTCAGCGGGAGGTTAGCTTCTCTGTGTCATTCTGTGGGTTTTGGAGCTCCAGAGGTTGTTCAGAGTCCCCTTTTACATGATTTTGAAGTGGTGTGGGTTGGGGTGCAGTGGAAGTGCTGTTTCTACTCAGCCATGTTGGCTCCACCCCCTCAACCATTGTTTTCAAGGAGCTTCCATTCCAGTGTGGGAGACAGAGGGAGAGAGACAGATACAGAGACACAGAGAGAGACAAACATGGTGGTGACCGTATGAGTGAAGATCAACAGAGGAAGAATGAGGAGCAATATGGCCATGAGGCTGTAGTATACGTCCCCTACTGAGGAGGATTAGAGTATTAGATCTGGAGACAGATAACAGACCTGTCCAGGCGGCGTGATATACTAGTTAAGGGGACTACAACTATTTGGAAATCTTTAGAATTCTTTCTGCTAAGGGCAGAGTATCTGACACACTATTAACTTTCCTTAATAATGATTTCATTCCTTAAAAGTTTAGCCAAAAAGGTAAATTGCTTGTTGAGATAAATGGATACCTAGACCTAATCATGCCAATTAAAAAAAGTTTCTGGCAGAGGTATGGTAGGAACTCTTGAAGGACTGCAATCTCATTATGAGTCAGTGGTATAATATGGTGGCTTTAATAGTTTTATACACTGCTACTTTTGAATCTCTCTCTCTCTCTCTCTCTCTCTCTCTCTCTCTCTCTCTCTCTCTCTTTCTCTTTCTCTCTCTCTCCCTCCATCTCTGTCTCTGTCTCTGTCTCTCTGTCTCTCTCTCCTTCCCTCTCTCCCTCCCTCCCTCTCCTCTGCCTCTCTGTCTCTGCCTTTCTCTGTGTCTCTCTCCTTCCCCCTCTCCCTCCCTCTTTCCCTTCCTCTCTCCCTCCCTCTCTGTCTCCCACATTGGCATGTAAGCTCCTTGAAATCAATGGTTGGTTATTTTGTCTTTTGTTTTATGCCTAGAGCAAGACTGCAGTCATCAGAGTTCCCCTATACTCTGTACTCTTGAAACCACATCAAGATCAGTTTGTTCTGCTGATTTTTTTTTCATTTTAGGAAAGATATTGAGAAGAAGTTACATTGAGAATGGCTAGCTAATATTAGAGTGAGGAAGACTTGACTCCTTATCCAGCTTCAGATAAATACTAGTTGGGTGACCCTGATCAAGTCCCTTCGCTTATCAGTGCTTAGAAAACTCTGGAGGACTCTAAATTTCAGGACAGTAACATAGGTTGAACAAGTTTTCTCAGACCTATACTACACAAAATAAAACAAAACTAATAATCTGGAGAGTATTCAGAGGAGTTCACCCATGGTGGTGAAGGTCCTCAAGATCATGACATAGAAAGAGTATTGGAAAGAACTTGGACTATTAGACTGAAGAGTAAGGCCCAAACATGGTAGTTTAATTGAAGTACTTAAAAGAATATTTCATGGAATAAGTATGTGATTGGTTCTGATCACTTCAAAGGACAGAACTAGGAATAAAGGGAAGAAAATATGTAAACATTACCCTCACAATTCAAGAAAAGAAAATGAGGCCGTTATTGGAGAAATCCCCATTCACTCCTCATATTATTCACAAATCTTCCCCCACTACTTCCTTCTTCACTCCATTCTTAGTTAAAGCAGAAGCCCATCTCGCCAAGGCAAAACACTCTCCACAGCTAACATGGATCCCATCCTCTCCTTCTTTCTCTAGAAGATGGGCCTATCAAATGCCCCTTTTCTCTAAGCATCAGATTTCTCCTTTCTGTTGGCTCCTTCCCTGCAGTCTATAAACATGCTTAACCATGTTTTTTCCCCCAGAATAAAATGAAATGTAGTGAAACCAAAACATGACCCCAACATAGCTGCTAGCTCTTATCCTATGTTTTTCCTCTTCCCTGCCCTCTTTTTTAAAAAACTAAATTATATAGGAAACTTTCTATCATTTATGTCTCTCATTCTTCTCCTTTCACCTGATTTTAAACCCTCTGCAGTGGAGTTTCTGAGCTTTCTATATAACTGAAAACTGCCTTCTTCAAATTTATTGATGATTAGATTGTCTAAACCAATATCCTCTTCTCTATCCTCATGCCTTTTAACCTCTTAGCAGCCTTCAGCAGTCAGTAATTTTCTCCTAGAGGATATTCTTTTGTCTCTAGATTTTCATTCCCTTGCTCAACTGGTTCTCTTAGTATACACCTGACTGATCCTCCCCAATATCTTTTGCTAGTTCTTCATCCATGCAGTTGTCAATCATGGTTGTCCTACCAAGTTCAATCCTGGACCTTCATCTTTTTTTTCCTCTAAACTGTCTCACTTGGAGATTTCATCATCTCTTCTGGGCTCAAGTATCATCATTACACAAATGATTCCTAGGTATTTTTAGCCATAGCTTTTCTCCAGAACTTTCCCAAACAACCACCTGTCATTTGTATAACTCGATCTGCATGTCCCACAGGGATTTTAAATTCAGTATGTCCAAAAAAGGACTTACAGTCTTTCATCAAAACTTTTCACCTCTTCCAAACTTCCATATTAGTACCGAGGGCACCACCATCCCCCTAATCACTTCAGTCCACACTCATAGTGTTATTTTCAGTAACTTTCATTCACTTTCACTTTCATTCTCAGTAACTTTCACTTTCACTAACCTTACACATTTAATTATTTTTATGCCCACTGTATCTCTCATGTATATCTTCTTGTCTTCCTTCACAAAGTCAAAACCCTAGGCTACCATCCCTTTCTTCATAGACAGCTACCATGAAAGCCTTCTATCTAATCTCCTTACCTCCTGGAGTCTATTTATACTCCAATTCATCCATCATTAAGTAGGTTGCCAAGGTGATCTTTCTAAAGCAGTTACTCTTAATCAGGAATTAAAAAAAATCAATATAATTCATTTCCTTTTAAATCCTACCTATAATGTTTTGTGTGTATAAAAACATTATTTTAATAATGAGGCCAAATAGTTTGCCTGATCGTTAAAGGGATTCATTGCATAGAAAAAGGTTCAGAATCTTAGCACATGAGGTTTGATCATGTCAACTTGCTATTCAGCAAAGCTCTGATTGTTAGTTTGAGGTTATATTTCTGTTATTATTATTTCTAATATTATTAATTTATTAGTTTGAGGATCAAGTATAATTTCCTTCTTTTTACATATAAACATCTTTATAATCTGGACAAGGAGGGGGGAACCTGCAGACACAAGGTCACAAGTGTGACCCTTTGACTGAATTCAAACTTCACAGCACAAAATCCCTTAAGGATTTGTTCTGTAAAACTTGGACTCAGTCAAAAGGCTGCACACAAGGACCTAGAGGGCTACATTTGACCCTAAGGTCACAAATTCCCCACCCCTGAGGTACCCTCCCTTTCTTTCTGTCTTCTCTTCTAGTCTTACACTTTACTCACCTGTGGCACTGCTTCCACACCCACACATACAAATGACATATGTATCGATATACATAGACACACATACACATATGTATATGGGTGAGTCAATCTATCCATTTAATTATCTAATCTCTCCTATTGGAATGTATAGAATGTAAGCATATAAGTTCCTTGAAAAAGTGATTGGCCTTTTTTTTATGCTTAGTGTTTGGTAGAGCTTTTGACACATGGTAAGTACTCAGTTATTTATCCATGCATAACTGGCTGGCTGATATCAGGGGAAAGAAATTTGAGCTTTCCCAAAGTGTAATAAACAAATAAACTGCCTCAGGAGGGAGAAAGTTCTCTTAAACTGGAGATCTTCAGTTCAAGGCTAGATGACCAGTTTCAGTTGTGAAGAGAAATGGAATCTTGTCCAGGTAGAGATAGAACCATATTGACTGGCTAGACTAGATTCTGTGAGGTTTCATCCCACAAAAGTGGATAAATTACTGAGTTTAGAGTCAGAAATACCTCAGTTCAAATCGAGCCTCAAACACTTCATAATTATTTGATATTGGGCACGTCTCAACCCTTGTTTACCTCAATTTCCTCATCTCTGAAATGGGGATAATATAGTACTTACTTTTCAGGATTTTTGTGAGGATGAAATTAGATTAAAAAGTTGGAAAAAAAACTCAGCATAGTATCTGGTCCATCGTTAAGCACTATATAAATGTTCATTGCTATTGATATTATTGTTATTGGTATTATTATTGTTATAAAATTAGAGAGTGTGGACCATACATTACTTTTTACAGGAACAGATTCATCAGAATTTAGGGAAAAAAAGGATAAATAGGAATCAATAACTTAAATTTCTTCAGAAAATTGAGTTTGAGAGCTATGAGATGCTTTGAAGGGCAAATGAATATTAAAAAAAAGAATTTATTTTAATGTTAAGTCTATAACCATTTATGTTCCAGACTATGTTAAATACTATGGATATAAGAAAAGTAAAAAGCAAGCAAACAAAAATAAGTAGTCCATGATATCCAGTGAGGCAGAAAATGGAGAGCTATAAAATGATGTGACTGGTCATGGAAGTCATCAATCCCATTCGGATTTTTAAATTGTATGTATAAGTGGTGGCATAGGAGATAGCCAGGTGGCTCAGTAGATAAAGTACTGGGGCTGGAGTCAGAAAGACCTGAATTCAAATTTGGCTTCAGACAGTTACTAACTCTATGACCCTGGGCAAATCATATAACTGGAGAAGGAAATGGCAAAACACACTAGTATCTTTGCCAAGAAAAACCCATGGACAGTATGGTAAAGAGGTAAAGAGGTAAAGAGTCGGGCCCAACTAAACAACAGAATAACCACATGGATGGTGGAAACAGGGATAGGGCACTGTGGACATGGTCTAAATAAGAACAGTATCTAAAACATTAAACTTCAAAATACACCAAAAATTGCTGATTAATATGGGCAACAGGACTTTATTTTGTAGCTAGGCTGGTTGCAAGAAGAAGAACCAAGAAGCATGGGCCTGGATCTTAAGGATGATGGAGGGAAACAATTCATCATTCAAATGTTTTCTTAATAAGGCAAATCATCTGGGGCTGGAATCAGGAAGATCTGAGTTCAAGTCCATCCTCAGATGCTTAATAGCTGCGTGGTCCTTCATGAATCCCTTAACCTTTGTTTGTCTCAGTTTCCTCATCTACAAAATAAGGATAATAATAGCATCTACATCCCAGGACTGTTGTGATGATTAAATGAGATAAGAAATGAAGCTCAAAATCAAATAACATTTGTAAATAATTTGCAAAATGTAAAGCATTATAAAAATGCTAGCTATTATTATTATTAGCAGAATATTGGAGTGAAAGCTTCAGGTCCAGTCAAAATTCTACCAAAATCATGAATCTTATTGACAACATCCTGACAAGTAGTTATACAACCTCCTCTTGGAAAAAAACAAACAAACAATTTTTCCTCTTGGAAAAAATCCTCTAGTGATGAAGAACTCATTAGCCCCATAAACATGACAGTGATTAAGGGCATTTAACAGGAGATGAAGGAAATGAAATGTTTGGGGCAGAAAAAGGTATATTCAATCAGAATTCTGTGCTGCAATTGAGCAAAATAATTCAACTGTGTCAGCAATTTCTAGAGGATTAGGAAAAAGCCAGGAGAAAAAGACCAGAATAGTGGTAAAGCTAGAGAGGGAGACAGGGTAACAGAAAAAAACAAAACAAAACAGCACAAGGTGCCCACAGATAACAGTGTGCATTACTCAAAAGCTGTGTCTGAGACATTTATTTTTAGTGGTAATGAACTTAGGCATGCCACATCTTTGCTTAGCTATGTTTACAAGCTCAGTATCTCTCCCAATAACTAACACAGTCACAAGAAGTATAGAATATATTTTTGACAAGGAATTGAGACCCAGAGTAAGTAGAGGTTAAAAATATTATCTGCCAATATCAATAAGTTCAAGTTACTAGGATCTAGTTAAACTATATCTGGAAGAACTATAAAGTGTGATTACCAAATTGCTTTTTCTGATCTTCAGAATTCATGAATGGGTGGAGAGGTGCTACAGCATTCATCATGGGTAAATGCAGATTTTCTTGTGTAATTTTAAAAATAAATTTTCAATATAATGGAAACAGGAATTTCAAAATCATAAAACCATTAATTATAAATTAACCAATTTGTTTAAATAGCATTTCAATTAAAACAAAATAAAAAAACTACATTTGTGTCAACATTGTCTTTTGATATATTTTTCCTCTTTATATTTTCTTTCTGTTATCATTTCTATCATCATCATCTGTATAGTTAACATATATGATACACTATTTCTGTTTTTTTTTGCTTTTGTTTTTTTACTATTTCTTCGTATTCTTCACCTTTGTAATTTTTATTTTTTTATTTTCTTAGGGGTGAGGGGAATTTTGAACCTATGATTCAATCTGGGTGGAGGCTTTCAAATATATAAATAATGATGATTAACAATTCATCTCTGGTTTCCAGGTTTTCAAAGTGGCCTCAAAAACATATTATATGACTTGAAATTGATTACATTGCTTAGTATGTGTCAAAGGCAAGCCGTGAATCCACATATTACTCCTGTTTCTTCCAAGTTCTACCATACTTCTTCCATCTAGTCTAGAACTGTACAATCTAGGATCTTGTATATTGCCATCTAACCTGCAATTTTACCCTGAAATCTCCTGGGCCATGCTGTCCATGGCTGATGCTGAGCCCTAATGATCTTTTTCCATCCTAATGGCTTTTCTGTCTTCATTACAACTGACTCCCACTAGAAGAATTGTCTTAGCAATTAAAATATTAAATCCATTAGAGCATGGACTGTCTTACTTTTCTGTTTATATACCATTGCACAGTGGTGGGTACTTAACTGATGCTTTTCCATTTATTCTGTCATTTGTGAAACTGGTCTACTATGCCATACTCCCTCTCATTGTGGCTCTTTTTCCATTATTTAATAACTCATTTACCAATCATTTTGTAAATGGATTGTTTCTGGTTACTTGCTAATACTATCAAAGATAAAAATTGTTATAATTATTTTTGTTTAAAAAGTCACCACTCCATACTACCACCCCCTGCTACACACTAATATCCAATGAGCAAAGTCCTAATGGGAAGAGATAAGGGAATAAGCATTTATATTGGTCATAATA
Organism: Gymnobelideus leadbeateri; assembly: GCA_011680675.1. NCBI lineage: Eukaryota > Metazoa > Chordata > Mammalia > Diprotodontia > Petauridae > Gymnobelideus > Gymnobelideus leadbeateri. The sequence goes on from WOXC01000245.1 coordinate 1,167,965, forward strand.
TATCCCAGTCACTAAACATAGTAGTTTATAAATAGAGCCTCATTTTGTTCTCATAACAACCCTGAAACTTAGGTACCTGCTTATTTTTTCAGTTGAAGAACTGAGGAAAAGAGGCTAAATGACTTGTCTAGGGTCTCAAAAGTATTGAGTATTTGAGGTAGCATGTGAACTTGGGTCTTCCTGATTCCAGCCCCAACACTACTCATTGTACTATCAGCAGTTTTGCTGCTAGTTGTCATTATTTTCTTAATTCATTTGAAACTACTATTTTAACATTCCAAGGCTCTTTCAGGTTCTTCCAAATTATTTGATTTCAATAAGCCCCAATCTTACTGTAAAAATCTTTAACAGTAAGAGTAAACCATGTGACATAAATTAAAAGGACATTAGTTAAAACAATGTAAGGTAAACCAACACAAATTGGCATGAAAGGGTAAATAAAGCAGAAATTTGCCAAGTTCTTCACCTTACTTATCAATTTTTCTCTTCTGTTTTTTCTTTGTTTTTCTCTATGTATTGTCAGTCTCTGCCAATAAGACTTTTCATAGTCATTAATTTCAAAATATGGATACTTCTAAGTCTATACAAAACGTTCTGAGAAGGCTAGCTCAAAGATTACTCAGGCATGAACTAACTCCAGATGCTTGTTTCCCCATTGGGTGAGGCTCTGAATACCTGTAACATAATATTAACATGAAGGTTTTGCTCATAATCACAACTGAAATTGCATTGTAACAGCTTTGATCAAATGTGTGACATTATTTATGTTTCTCCACAATATCATCAACATAAACAGTAATGATTTTAAAACATCATTTTAATTACTGTGTATTTTAAATCCGGTAGGTTTAACATGCATTTCTTAAATAGTTGGAAAATTTGAGAAGATTTTCTTATTTCTTCTTTCAAAAACACCTAGTTCATGTTCTCATAATATGATATTCTGAAAGGAAAGAGAAATGGTTCATGTCCCACAGACCATCTCTAGCAACACTGAGGTTAATCATCAATGATCAAAGATATCTTAACTACTGGGTAGGATTGTCTATTCTTAATTTTCATCTTTTTAAAAGAAGTTCTCAGGAGCGGCTAGGTGGCGCAGTGAGTAAGAGCACCGGCCTTGGAGTTGGGATGACCCGAGATCGAAACCGACCTCAGAAAATGAGCACCCACACACAAATAATGACTGGCCATGTAACCTTGAGCAAGTTACTTAACCCCAATTGCTTTAAATAAAAAAAAAGTTCTCAACTGCATTTGATATGATTTCTTATGGATTCTCTCTGTTCTCTTGGTTTTTATGACACTACCCTCTCTTACTTTTCCTTCCACCTTCCTTCTGACCCATTATTCCTTAAGCCAATGTGCATTTATTAAACACATAGCATAGACCAGATATGTTCTAAGCCCTGAGGATAGAAAGAAAAGGGGAAAAATCACCTTCACAATGCTTATACTCAGTTGGAGGACAGAACATGTAAATAACAAAGAAAAAAAAAATATATATATATGGAGGAATAAGTGGAAGGTACTCTAAAAGGAAAGGCAATAACAGCTGGTGGAGTTTGGAAAGGTGTCTCAAAGAAAGTGGGTTTTGAACTTAGAAAAATAAAGCAGCTGAACTGAGTGGGCAGAACTTTCCAGAAAATTCATAACCAGTGAAAAGGTACCTAGAGGATTCTGGGAAGATGGTGGAGTAGGTAAGAAAATTCCAAGCTCCCAAGATTCCTCCCACAAAAGAGTAAAAAATAGCACCTTAGGGCAAATAAATTGTGGGTGGAGGTAAATAAGAATAGGAGCATAACCTAGGTCCTCCAGGGATAATCTGAGAAGATCAGAAGAGAAATCTCAGGATAAGATTTAGTCCCTTGGAAGAGAAAACACTTCCAGGTTAGTGCCCACTTTAACAACAAGTAGAAAACCTCTTAAACAATAAAGGGCAAGCCCTGAGGTTTGTTGGTTTTAGACTATGCCTTGGCCCCTGCCACTAGAACTTTTACCCCTGGGATAGTGAGGGGAGTTGGACATTTGAGCCTGGGGAGACTGAGGAAACCTATACTGACTAGGAATGCCAGAGCCAGCTGTGCAGTGAAGAGCAGCAGGGGCAAGAAGGAACTAGCACATGTCAGATGAGTGCAGAAGAGTGAGTCAGAAAGCCCCTGGCTGTAGGCACTTACAGGGGGTTGGAGGTTTGGCTTTGGTTTCAGGGTAGAGGGAAGAACTGAAGAACTGGGGCAAGAGGCACCATTTTCCATACCTAAGGGCTAGAGGTGACTACAAATAATTGAGCTATCCCCACAAAATGAGGGATATATAGGCAGGTTTTTAGGCAGCAAAGAAGGGACCAGCAGATAGGGAGAGACCCAAGATGAGAGCTGTGAAGATCTTGTGGAAAAGAAGAGGGTAGGGAAAAAGGGAGATGAAAAGAAGCTGCATCTTCATGTGAACACAGAAAAGAGGAAGTTAGAGTAGTCGAAGATGTCTGAATATTATAAGGAGGGTGATAATAGGGATTTCTGGAGAATAATCTTTATTTCCTGTTATTGTTAAAATATGATGTGAAGGAGGTATTCAGGTAACATGGATTATATTAGAAGGCTTGGGGAGAAATTGGATTTTGAAATAGTCTTTGTGGTGATTGGATAAGGAAAGGTACGTAGTTTGCCTTGCTCCATTGAGGTTCCACTTGACATTGAATAAGATAAAGTTGCAGGAGGGAGGTTTGATCAGCAAGGTGTTATGACTTTACCTTCACTCATATCACATGATACATTTAAAATAATGAATCACGTATTAAGGCATAAAGAAATCGGAACAAAACAGGAAAGCTGAAATATTAGATGGATAATCTACATATTATCACAATACAATCAATATTTTTAAAAATATGAGTAAAAGATAAAGGCCTAAAGAGAGTATAGACAACAGTACAAAATAATGGATAAGTCAACAAACAATAGAAAAATATAATTATTTGAAACATTGGGATAATAATCAGTTTAGAATACTATCATACAGAAGATACAGTAAAATAAATCCAAATAGGAAAATTTCTGTCTGAAAAAATACATGTGAAATAAGTTATTCAGTTTGAATTGATATGTAGCTTCATATATATATATATATATATATATATATATATATATATATATATATATATATATGTGTGTGTGTGTGTGTGTGTGTGTGTGTGTGTGTGTGTGTGTGTATGTGTATAAAATTTGTGTGTGCATGTGTATGTGTTTAGAGATAAAATTCCTATGTTGACAATTTTCTGCTGTAACAGCTTCTACTCAGACAGTTTGACATCTATGTGTGGGTTAGTAGGGATTCTTCTGATTTTGTGGAATGGGCCCCTAGATATCCATGGAGGGACCTTTCTTTAGCAACTCTAGAATTAAAACAAAACAAAACAAAACTGCTCTTGGTAGCCTTTCCTATTTATTTCAATACTAAATTTCTATGAAATTTTATGCAGTTAGAAGCCATCTTGAATCACAGTCACGGGCTCTTTCTTTAAGATTCCAGTGCCCCAAAAGAAATGGCACAGGAGCAGGAGTCTGTTCATAACTTAGTATAGCTCCATAGCTTTTCAGATTGTTGGGAAAACTGCAAGAATAAATAAAGCTATTTTAAATAACAAACATATTTGCTTTGATTTCATGGTGTTACAAACTTGACATATAACCATAATCTCTCCTTTACAAAGTATATTTTATTTTTTATATTCATATTAAATATCTGTGGTAGTTACCTAATTATGTCTCATCTATTATGACTGCCTATTTTGAAAACTGGCAACTCACAATGGAGAGTATTAGCCCCAATTCAAGGAATGTGATTTTGCTCTGTACCTCACTTGTTGTCTAATTTAATGGCAGCTGAAGATGTCTAAGTTAAATCAGGTTTCATCAGCATGTAAAGACTTAACTTTTAATATTTCTTCTTTATTTAATTTCCCAGTAAATATTTCCATGGAAGCCACTTTTAGGAAAATATTAAACTAGATGGTGGAGTAAGCAGCAAATCATTCTCATTCCCCCATTTTTTAAGCAATTGGGGTTAAGTAACTTGCTCAAGGTTACAGGGCCAGTCATTGTTTATGTGTGGGTGCTCATTTTCTGAGGCCAGGGTGGATCCTGGGTCATCCTGACTCCAGGGCCCACGGTCTTACACACTGTGCTACCTAGCCGCCCTTCACTCCCCCATTTTTGACTTCTAAAAAAAACCCAGAAAATGGGACTCTAGGAAAAACCCTGGAAGAGTAGAGACAGTGGAAAGATGGGGTGAAGTAGACTTTTAGCCTGGAAAACTTGGAGGATCATGAAGAAAAGCCTGTCTCAATTAGGTAAAAGGGAAGGGAAGTTCGTTACAGTAGACATCCCAAGAAGGCAGCAGCAAGTGACACCTCAGCAAACTGGTAGGAAATAGTGAACCCCAGGGTGGTGAATAGGTAAATGCCAATACGAGGTGTCGCTTAATCACTTAGAACACCCAGAGGAGCCAGCAGACTCCAGCTCACAGGACAACCATATGCTTCCATGCTGCCCTGGGCAGGTAGGCATCCTCCAGTGGCCAGAAATTCACATGCTTCAGTGTAGCTCTGGGCAAATGCAGAAAAATCCCACCTGGCCTCAGCAAACACCAGACACCACCACTATGACTCCAGATCAGTCCCAGGTAAATTGCTGGATCCCTACAACCTCCAGTTACCAGCACCTGAAGCCTCAGCACACAAAGCCAGTGACCAAGCCTCTGTTCTCCAGCACAAGAAGATTGGATCAGCATCCCTATTCTGCAGCAGAAGAGCTCAACTTTAATCACCAGGAAATAGGTGAACAAGATAAGCAAAAAGTGAAAACACACACTGACTATAGACTCTTTTTACTGGGAAAATGAAGATCAAAAGACAAACTCAAAACAGGACAACATTGTCAATATGCTAACATACAACATCTCAGGAAGAATGTGAAATGTTGTCAAGATAAAAACAAAACAACAGTCTTGAAAAGCTCAAGAAGAATTTCCAAAGTTAAATAAGAGAGGTAGAAGAAAAATCAGAAAAAAAAAATGAGAGGTATACCAGGGATAATCCAATAGCTTGGAAAAGGAAGGACAAAAATTGACTATAGAAAACATGTCCTCCAAAATTATAGTTGGCTAAATGGAAGAAAAAGTCCACTGAAGAAAACCCCTCCTTAAAAAGTTAAATCGGCCAAATGGAAAAGGAGGTACAAAAGCTAACTGAAGAAAACAATTCATTAAAAATTAGAATTAAGCAAGTAGAAGCTAATGACTCTATGAGACATTGAGAATCAGTAAAACAATATAAAAAGGATGGAAATATAGAAGTAAAATACCTCATTGGAAAAACAACTGAGCTAGAAATTAGATCCAGGAGAGATAATTTAAGAATTATTGGTCTACCTGAAAGTCATGATAAAAGAAAAAAAAAAACAACAGCCTGAACAGCATTGTTCAAGAAATTATCAAGGAAAATTGACCAGAGGGGAAAAGTCATTGAAAGAATTCAGACAGTGAATAGAGCAACAGCCCTGGCGGCAGTAGGATCTGAGTTCAAATCAAGCCTCAGACACTTGACATAATTACAAGCTTTTTGACTTTGGGAAAGTTGCTTAACCCCAATTGCCCTCCAAAAAGCAAAAACAAAAACAAAAACAAAAACAAAAATCAGAGATCCTCCTGAAAAAATTTCAAAATGAAAACTCCAAGGAATGCCTTAGCCAGACCCCCAAATTATCAGGTCAAGGAGAAAATACTGCAACCAGTTAGAAAGAAATGATTTAAATATCATGGAACAACAATCAGGATTGTGCATGACCTAGCAGCTTTTACTTTAAAGGGTAGGAGGAATGGCAATGTGGTATTCTGGAAGGCAAAGGAGTTTGGATTACAACCAAGAATCAACTACCCAACAAAACTGACCTTGATCTTTCCAGGGAGTAGATGGACATTCAGCGGAATAAGAGACTTCTAAATTTTTCAGAAGTAAAATCCAGAGTTTAAAAGATAATTTGAGCTTTGATTACCATATTCAAGAGAAATATGAAAAGGCAAACAGGAAAGAAAAAAAAAAACATGTTATTGAATGTTGTTAAACTATTTACATCTCTACATGGGAAGATGATACCTGTAACTCTTGAGAGCTGTATCTCTATTACAACATTTAGAAGCAGTAGACAGAAAGTGTGGGTATAAGTTTACTTTGATGTGATGACAAAAAAATTAATTGAGGGTTGGGAAAAATGTTGTATTGGGATAAGAGGAAACCAGGCCGCAAACATTAATTATATCACATGAAATGGCAAAAAGACCTATTACAGTAGAGGGAAGGAAGGGAGGGGGAAGAGCATTCTTTGAACCTTACTTTCATCAGATTTGCCTCAAAGAGAGGATATTATACAGCTCAATTTGCTATAGAAATCTATCTTACCCAATAGGAAGTAGGAGGGGAATAAAAAGGGAGAGTAGTGGATAGAAGAAAGAGCAGAAGAGAGGGAGTAATAGGGGAAAAGGGAAAAAAAGGAGGGGGATTAATAGAAGGGAGGGCAGATTGAGGGATGAGGTGGCCAGAACCAAAACACTGGTGAGGAGGGAAAGGGTGAAAGGAAAAGGAAAAGCAGGGAAGGGGAATATAGGATGGAGAGAAAGACATAGTTAGTAATCACAAATGTGAATGGGATGAACTCTCCCATAAAATGGAATCAGATATCAGCCATAATCTTTTAATATGTTGTTTATAAGAAACACATTTGAAGAGAAGGGATGCACAGAGAGTAAAGGTAAAAGGCTAGAGCAGAATATATTATGCTTCAGCTGAAGAAAAAAAAAAAGCAGAGGTAGCTGTCCTCCTCTCAGTTAAAGCAAAAGCAAAAATATCTCTACTTAAAAGGGAAAAGGAAAAAAAAACTACATTCTACTGAAATGTACCTTAGACAATGAAGTAATATCAGTTCTAAGCATATATGCGCCAAGTGGCATAGCATTCAAATTCTTATAGAAGAAGTTAAGCGAGTTACAGGAAAAAAATAGATGGTAAAGTTATTCTAGTGGAGGACGGGGACATCCACTTGGTCCTCTCAAAACTAACTAAATCTAACCACAAAATAAAGAAGAAAGAAGTTAAGGAGTTGAATAGAATCTTTAAAAAGTTAGATACTGTAGACCTCTGGAGAAAATTGAATGGGGATAGAAAGTAATATACCTTTTTACCAGTGGTACATGACACCTAAACAAAAGTTGACCATGTATTGGGGCATAAAAACCTCACAAACCCATGCAGAAGGGCAGAAATATTAAACGCATTTCTTTCAGATCATGATGAAATAAAAATTACATATAATTAAGGGTCATGGAAAGATAGATTAAAAATTAATTGGAAACTAAATAATCTAATCGTAAAGAATGAATGGGTCAAAGAACAAATAACAGAATCAATCAATAACTTCAGCCTAGAGAATGACAATAATGAGACAACATGCCAAAATTATGGGATGCAGCTAAAGCAGTTCTTAGGGGAAATTGTATATCAAGAGATGCTTACATGAATAAAACAGAGAAAGAAGAGCTCAATGAGTTGGTTACACAACTAAAAAAAATTCCTGATTAAATACCAAATTATATATTCTGAAAATCAAGGGAGACATTAATAAAATTGAAATTAAGAAAACTGAATTCAGATTGAAGAATACTATTTTTTTTTCTTTTTTATGATATTAAACAGTAAAGTATCCTCCTTTTAGTCTTGTAATCCTGTTTGACACATAAAGAAAAGAGCATGGCTTCTGAGAGAAACAAAGGACTTTGCATCTATACTTCTGTGTATCTACTTAATGAAAAGGTCAATTAAAATTGAGAAAAAATGAGTAATAAAAGCATTTGTTTAAAGAGAGCCATGATATTTTGAAGTGTGTTTTGGGCCTTGACTTCTAAAGGTTCTATGTTACTTGTTGCAAAGGTGAAGGCATTTTCATTTAAGAAAAAGTCTATTAATACTAATTTAGCAGGAATTATAGTTTCCTCTGATATAGATTTACCATTGAAATGAAAAAAGAACAATCCTTATTAAGGAGAAAATACAGCTAATATATTAAAATAATGTCATGTTGCTGCTGGATATTTCTTTTGCCTATATTTTAGAGTTAATCAAATGCGTTTTGCGGGACTACATTGCTGTGTTTATTTCTATTGACAAATTGGAAAGGTATCCACAGATAACGAATACAAACACAGCTATGTCTCCATGATTAAATTTCTGGCTTATATGCAGTGGCATGTTTCACCAATTCTTGCTTGAAAGCATTATTCATGGCATGGATTCTCAAAAGTATGTCAGCAATATGTAATTCTGGGAGATTATTGCATGTTGGAGAGAGTTCAAGTATAATCCTGGTGACAGAGTGTATCTGCCTTCTGAGAACCAGCATAACCAAATAGAGAGGATCGAGTATGCTGGACACATGGGGATGAATTATTTGGTGATAACACACCATGAATCAAAGAAGTATAAAATGGCTCTTCATCTCCTGCACCACTTCTCCACCCTTACTTCTTTCATGTCTGTGTGTTGATTTTGGAAAATGGGACAGAGAGTACTTAGAATCACACATTTTTTTAAATGAGCTACTAACATTGACTCATCTTTTGGAAATCTAAATGTAAAATCTGAGTCTATTTAACAGGTAACATTACCTATGGAATAGAATTGTTTCCATCTTGATAATCTCGGGAATCTATGGATAAAAATAGAAAATGACAAACTGAGAAGATAAAAATGAATTTTAAATTGTTTCATTTAAAAACCCCTCTCTTCCTGCAATGACTTTGTAGGTAATATATACATATATATATATATATATATATATGTATATATATATATATATATTTTTTTAATTTTAAAAATAAAGTCACTGGTATCTTTCTCAGGAAGTTCTGCTTCTGTTTATGAACTGGTAGGAATTCTTCCGATTTTTGCCCCTAGACTCCTATTCTTTAACCTTTCTTTAACAGGATATGATTTAAATTTCATTATCTGTAGAAGCTTCTGATCAAAAAGAGCATATAATGTGTTTTGGACTCTCTAATGAGAACCTGGCCCTTTAAAAGTTCACCCTGACCAGTCAGCATTGTTTTGTCTATTTGGATAAATTTCGGTGATCCAATAGTTTTAATTTTGTGATTCAGTCTATACTTATGCAAATGCAGTTTGTGTGAAAGAGTAATTGATTCCAGATGAAACCCATTCTCTTTTATTCATTTTTCCAACAGTCAATCAACAGGAATCAAATGCACTATAAAAGTAGTATTTTTGTGGTTATTCCATGGAATGTTTAACACTAAGTCAAATGAATTTAAGACTTATTGAGAACTCACCACTGTAGATTGTGAAAGAATGACAGCATGTCATTTGGGGAATATACACTTAATGTTGATGTTTCATTATTTATGGTGGTTTTTAGCACAATACAATTTCCTTACTTGTCTTTTTCAACCTCATCTGTTTTTGTTCTGGTTTCTCTGAGGTCAAGGTTGCTACTTTTGATTTTTTTTTTGTGAACTGAAGTATATTATATCCTACTCTATCCCTCATTCTAAAATTCTTTGAATGTTTGTATTTCAGTGTATTTTACATAAACAACAAATTATGGGCTTCTATTTCAAACCCACATTGTTCTCCTTAACCATTTTATGGATAACCTTGTTCCATTCATACTTCAGAGTGAGGATTTGTTTTCTTCTGCAGCAAATTCATTTGTAATATTTTTCTTCTGAGTCTACAACCAGTTCTCTAATATGCAAATAAAAAGAAAGAAAAATATAATTAATACATTCGTTATCTATATCATCTATTGCTTTGGAAAATCAAACCCTACTAATTTCCCTTCCTCACAGGTTGCCTTCATTTTTTAAGAGGACCACGGTATCCAGGGATCAATATCTGATCACTGGATCCAGATGGCTCTGGAGGAAAGTGAGTCTGGTGACCTTGCATAACCCTCCCTCACTCAAATCAAAGTCAGCTTCAAGTTATGTCATCATTTCCCTGATGCCATGGTCATCTTTGAAAATGAAGGACAAGCACAACAACATCAAAATTTGCTCATCACTAAATATGAATAATCTTTCTCTATAATGATTCAATCATAAGAAATGCCATCTTTATTTTTTCCTCTCTTTTGAAGAGAAAATAGTGCTTTTGTTCTCAGCCTTTATAAGTTATTTAATGGTTATCTTTATTCTGTTCCTTTCTGAAATTTCTTTTCTGTCTTGTCACAGTGTTCAGAGGAGTCTCCCCCTCTTTTTCCTTTCTCAAGAAGAATGCTTGGAAGTTGTTGTTTATATTACAAAGTTCCTTTTTTCTGTTCAGCTTTTGAGGATTAAGAAAAACAATTTTTACTACATGTGGCATGGAATGGTTTCTTCACCTGCCGAAACTTAAACTTCTCACATGAGTATTTGGACACCTATGTATTCTTTTATTTGGCTTGCTCGCTCTATTAAACCTTTATAATGGGCATGCCTTAGGTTCACATAGAAGGACCATAACATTGCAACTGAATCCAAACTTTCCCATAGTCCAACTCTGTTGTAAGGGATCTCTTATCTATCTCTTATCTCTTATCTGTACTTTAATTCTTTGGCTCTTCCACTACATATCCATTTGCACTAAGTCACAATCATTATTCTTTTAGATCTTAAACATAATCACTTAAGAGCAATAAAACAAAATAAATAATATCATCACAGATATTCATATATTAAAATGAATGCAAAATAATAATACCAGATTATATTCTCCCATCAATTAAATTAATTGTTGTGGGAGAAACCAACATCTATAATTCAACAAAGCTAGACTGCAGACTTTGATGTAATTGATTCGCTCAAGAGCAGCTATACAAATATAGTCATTTTTTTCTAGCAACTGCTTATTTTCCAATCCTCACTCTACTTTGATATTATTGAATCCACAAACCATTTATGCATTCCTTTTATTTACAGTCTCCCTTAAAAGAACATTAAGAAAGTGTTCATTATGACTATCTCTATGCCATACTCTTCAGTTCAGAAAGTTATTTATTCACAAAACTTCTGCGTCTAGTAATAGTTCACCAAAAGAACTCACAAAAGGATAGATTAGTTGACTCTGTGTATGACAAAAAGAGCCTAATCACTTCTCCACTCAAAAGTGTCCTTTACCATCCTTTCAGATCTTAGCATCTCTTCCTTTACAGGAAAGTAGCTGCAAAACATCTTTTTTTTTTCTTCCATTGTCTTTCCTCTGATATTAGAGGGAGGCAGAAAAGGGAAACAGTCAATTCTGAGAATGTATTCCTCTTAATTTCAAGGGGATGTTAAAAGATAAATTGAATACCCAGTCTTTATTCAGCCAATCAGAAACTCATAAGTATCCCAAGTCTTGTCAACTAGAGGCTCTTCTTGCTGGTTTCTTTGAAAAGTTCCAACAAAGCTGCTTTTTGACTTCCTAATGATTCTTCCTCTTATAGCATTTTTTAGCCACATCAAATCAGCAGCAGCCTCAGATTCTCTAACCAATTCTATTCTTAAATTTTTTTTTATTTTAGCAATTTCCTCGTGACACTCAATGGCTCACCTTTCACTAATGTGGTAACATGTAAGGCAAATTCCTTTATGAAATCAAATCACTTTACTTAATCAACCCCATAGTCTCTAAATAATTATTTTGTAATCTATTAAAAAGTTTTGCATCTTAAATGTTAAAACAAGAATGGAAATTAGTTGAGGGCACATAATTCCCTTAAGTTGTCAGTTCTCCAAAGAGTCCTTCATCTCAGTTTGAGTTCTTGAAACTGTTCTTGAATACTTCCATATTATCATTTTTTAATAAGTAAAATTCATTCTCTGTCCCCTTTGAACCATCCAACTGCTTACATACAAATGAGACATCACTCCATATCTTTTACAAAGTGATTCAAGACCACATTTAAACCATAACTTATTTCACTAAAATTACATTTGAAATCTTGACTTGCACACATTCTTTAAAAAATTTATTTATTATGCCCATTTTTGAATTACATAGAAATTTTAAAAAATCTTTTATTGAATAAACTGAGGTTTTTATTACTTCCAGTCACCAAATTCTCCATCTATAAAAGAGCATTCCATAGATCTTTTAACAACTGATATAACTATTTCTCTTTATTCAAAAGTACTTTTTTCCCCTAAATATTTCAGTATTAAACTGCTCCATATGAAAAGATGGTATCTTAAAGGGATAGTACCTTTTATTTTGTTTGGATGTAAGCAGTTTTCTTCTGACCTTTATTAAATCATATTCTAAGGTTTTCATTTTCTTTGCATGGAAGTATTGTAATGAATAAATTTTGTTGAGATTATTTAGCATATGGTGGAAACTTTTTCTAATAGCTTACTATAATAGCACGTGGGTGAAAATATATAAGAATATATTGAATATATTAAAATTCATTATATTAAATTATATAATATATAACATATAATATATCATAAAATACATTATATTAAATATATTAAAATGCATTAAGTATATTTTAATAATATATTCATGTATTAAATATTATATTAAATACATTAAATAAAATGTATTAAATGTATTAAAATGCATTATTATTAAATGTATTAAATATAAAATATATTAAAATATATAAATTATATATATATATATATTTATATTTTACAGATCAGGAAACTGAGGCAAACAGATATTAAATAACCCAGTATCACAGAGCTAGTAAATGTCTGAGGGCAGATTTGAACTCAAAACTTCCAGATTCTAGGACCTAACCCTATCTCTAACTACCCCTATCTCTATCCATTTTACCACCTAGCTGATCTAGAAATAATTTAATTGAAACATAAAGACAGACAGAAATTCTGAAGGGCCAGAATGAGGATGAAGCCAAAGAGGGTCCAAGTCAGGAAGAACATTCATTGTAGGATTTCTTTTTCCTGGAACATGGGGAACATGAAAGGGAATAATATGAAAAGAATAGAAAGTAACTTTTGCTGAATGCAGATTAAGGAGGGCCTTAAATTCCAGGCTGAGAAATGTATATTGTAGTCAGGAGATCTGCAATTATTCTTGCATGAGGGGCTCAAGTTTGGTGGTGACAGAGCTTTGATGGATACAACATTCAGAATGATACATATGTTTTTATGGCCATTGGGAGGATTTGCTTTGCTTGACTATGCAAATACGTAACATGAATTTTATTTATTCCCATGTACGTTTTTTCTTAATAAAGAAGTGGTAAAAATGGCAGCAAGAGAAAAACAATTACTTGTTAATTAAAAATAGCATTTAACTAATGAATCATTTGGCAGTGGAGTCAATAACAATGGGGAAATGAGGACAAAAGCAAGAGGAGCTCATCAATTGGAGAAGGGAGCTGCAGTGCTAGAGGCATGTTCCAAGGTGAGAAGACTCATAGTTCTGTGTCAAGTTCCAAGGAGCACACAAGCAGAGGAACTAACCTGTGTGTTAAGAGAAAAAAAAAAAAACATTTACTTGTCTACTATTTGTCAGTTTTTCCCCTGCGTTAAATGTTTTTAATATAATCCTATCATTTGATACATCCATTTTATCAAATGAAATACCCTTTGAACTTATTCTGTTTTTTTTTTTTTTGGATGAGATTATTAGTTTCCTTATGAGCTTAGTATTAGTTTTCCTTTTAGAAGTAAAGGCCAAACTGGCACACTTTTTCTGGATTTCATTCATCATATGATAGCTGAAATGTCAAAGAAAATTAGACAAAATTGTTATGTAATCCCTTGGGAAAGCATGTTTCATAGCTGTAGGATAATACTACCAAAATGGATTTTGTAACAATTTCATAGTGGCATATTATTAATTTCAGTTCTACTAGGATTAGAAAGGATAATATTTCCAAATTAGTATTTTTCAATAATATTGATTTAAGTTACTCAAAAGGCCTGTAAAATATTTAAATGTATTTGTATTAACATAGCTATAAAAGGGTCATATCCTGTTCTCACCCAAGTGACCAAAAATGAAAAATGGAAGCCAATAATAAAAGTGTTCAGAGTTGATTCAATGCATTATTATTTCTTCTTTATATTCTAGGTGAAAAAGTGGCTCTAAACATGTATTATGGGGAGCATTATCTTTTTTTCAAATGTATTCTTTTTCATCTATATTATGAATTATCAAGTATAAGAATGAATTTTACAGTAAACACCTAACCAAAAGTCTATAGATGTCTGAGGAATATTTGATTGTTTCAAACCAATAAGCTGAATGCATAAACACATACACAGATATACACAAATTCATGTATATATGTGTGTATATATGTATATATATATATACACACACACATATATATGTGTGTATGTATGTATGTATGTATGTATATATTTTTTCCACTGGGTCACCTAGCTTCTATATGTATATATATAATCTCTCTCTCTCTCTCTCTCTCTCTCTCTCTCTCTCTCTCTCTCTCTCACACACACACACACACACACACACACACACACACACACACACGCAGAGGCACACAAATATATAGCTGCTAGATTACACAGTGACTAGATTCCTGGACCTGAAGTCAGAAAGACTCATTTTCCTGATTTCAAATTTCACTTAGTAGCTATGTGACCTTGGGCAAGTCATTTAACCCTATTTATTTCAATTCTTCACCAGTAAAAGGAGCTGGATAAGGAAATGCCAAACCACTCTGGTTTTTTTTTTTTGCCAAGAAAACCCCAAATGGGGTCATGAAGAGTCAGGCATGACAAAACTACACAACAGCAACAAACATGCACAAATGTGTCTATTTAGACATATATGTATGTATATTTATATATAAATGTAATGGAAATGTAAATTTAAAGATCTTCCTTGCCCCTAGGTTAAGTGCACATGGAGCCTGTAGTAGGAGGCTTGTTTTTCAGGAAAGCCCACACCTTGAAATTTTGTGATTGGGCAGTGGGTCCAGAAGGTTTTTATATTCTCTGAGCCAGGAGAAGGCTGTATAAACCCTGATGGGAGGCTCTGCTTTGGGGCTCACTCTGAGAAGGGTTGTGTGATTTGACCAGAAGAGACTCTGGGCAGCCGTTGAGAGACCACTGGCTTTGAAAACCCAGATGTTGATGCTTCCCTCTGTGGTAACTGTGATTTTGGTATTGATAATGGTTGGACAATTTGGAAGCATGTTTGTTTGATTTGTCTGTATACTCTGAAGTTTGGAGTGCTGACCTTTTTCCCCTGAACTAGGTAATACTATGTTTGTTTGATTAAAGTAAGCTTGTTAACTGATTTTGAGTTGCTTTCCTTTAGAAAAGCAGATCTAAGAACCTGTGTTGGCAGCCACCCTGGGGATGCTGGGGTGCTTGCTGCTACAATAACAGATATATTAAAATATTTAGTGTCAATTAAAATAAGGATATTTCAATACTTGAAATAAGATTTCCAATTTTGTTGGTAAGTCTGGGTCTGATATCATCATTCCCTTATAGTCAACTTGATGATAAATGTATCTGTGCTTCACCAAGCTAATCTTCAGATGACTAACTCATAGTATAATACAGAGTAAGACCTGTGAAACAACAAACACCCAGGATGGCTTCTAGCACGGGTTATTTGATCTGCTTTTCTAAAGGAAAGCAGCTTTAAAGGGGTCAATGATCTTACTTTAATTACATATATATATATATATATATATATATATACATATATATATATATACATGTATATATATATATATATATCATGTTACATATGTATTCATTTAGTTCAGGGGAAAAAGTCAGCACCCTGTACTTCAGAGAAAATACAAACAGAAATTACCAGCAGAAAAAAAAATACAGACAGAAGAAAATAACCCAATCAACAGACAGGGCTTATAGTTTTCTGACAAAAGCCAAACATACATAGTTACCATAGAGAGAAGTACCAACATTTGGGTTTTCAAAGCTGGGGTCTCCTTACTGTCCACCCAAAGTCTTGTCCAGTCAAATTGCAGGAACATTCTTCCAATGAGTGAGCCCCAAATTAAAATGCTAACCTCAGAGTATATACAGACTTGTCAGAGCCAGAGGGCATCACGACCCTCATGACCCACTGACTAATTACAAAGTAACAAAAGGTGCTGGGCCTTCCTACAAAACAAAGCAAAACAAAAACAAAAAAACCTCCCCTAATCAAGCCTCTCTTTTTGGGTTCAACCTGAGGCCTGTTAATCAGCAGGAAAGATCTTCAACTCCCATTAACATTACAACCTGTCACAAGGATTGATGTTTCGTATTTGGTACAACTTCCAGAGCTTCTCTGCCACCAGTATAACCATTAACTCTATTATCCATCTTGAAACAATGGAGAACTTTTGTACTGAAAGAAAATAAAATGGGTTTATGCATCAAAAAGACATCATGGAAAGATGATTCTGCGATATGGTGGAGGAGGTCAGAGAATTTCAAGCTCTCAAGATTTTCCTCCACAAAAAAGGTAAAATAGCACCTCTGGATGAACATGGAGCCCTGACAACAAATAAGTGTAGGAGAAAACAGGGCTTTTCTTGAGACACTCAGAGAAGACGGGAAGAAAAAGCCCAGGATGAGACTTCCTCCCTGTGAAGAGTAAACCCCTGCAGGCTAGGGTCCACTTCAGCAAGCTGCAAGCTCTGGGGTTAGTTGGTTTGAGAGGCTGCTTGGGCTCCAACCACAGAAACTTTTACCCCCCCAGGACAGTGATGGGAGCTGAGCATCTGAACTGAGGAAGATCTAGGGAACCTCTGATGACAAGGAATGGCAGACACAGCTGTGCTACAGAGAGTGAAGGGGGTAGGGGGGTAGTGGGGGAAAAGGAAGAAGCACAGACCCAGTGAGGGCAGAAGCGCTAAGCCTGGGTCACAGCAGATGTGGACACTTACAGGAGACTGGAGGTCTTGGTTTGAGTTCAAGGTCAGAGGGGAGAACTGAAAACGATCAGAAGTCAGAGGCACCATCCTCCATACCCCACAAGTAGAGGTGATTATAAAAACTTAATTATTGCCCCCCAAAAATAAACAGGCAAAGGAGAACTAATCCAGTAAATAGAAAGCTATCATGGGAATAGAGAAGACTGGGGTTCATATTCAGAGGAGGATCCTGAAGCAAAGAAACCCTCTTCTACTCCAAAAAGCAATGTCAAATGGTCACATCCCCCAAAAGAAGTAATTGAAGAACTTAAAAGAAAAGATTTTAAAAATCAAACGAGAGAGGTGTAATAAAAATTAAGAAGTAAATAAGAATAATACAAGAAAAAAAAAGATGATGACAAGAAAGTCAACCAATTAGAAAAGGAGATCCAGAATCTTAAGGAAGAAATCAACTACTTGAAAATTAGAATTAGGCAAGGAGAAGTCAGCAAAGTTATAAGAGATTAAAAAATTTTATAAAAGATATAAAGAATTAAAAAAATAGAAGACAATGTGAAACATTTCATGAGAAAAATAAGAGATCTAGAGAACACATCAAGAAAACATGAGAATAATTGGACTACCTGTAAGTTCTGATAAAAAAAGAATCTTGATACAGTAATACAAGAAATAATTAAAGACAATTGTTCTGAAACATTAGAACAAGAGGGGAAAGCAGTAAAAGAGAAAAGTTGATCTATTACCACCTGAAAGAGATTCAGAAGGAAAACTCACAGGAATATTGTAGTTATTTTCCAGATCAAGGACAAAATACTATGAGCAACAAGAAAAACAATTGCATATGATGGTAACACAATTTGAATTGCACAAGACCTAGCATTGGTGACAGGACATTAAAATACTGTATATTGTAGAGCAAAACAACTTGGCCTTTGGCCAAAAATATCATATACAGCAAAGTTAAGCATAATCTTGAATGAAAATAAAACGATCATCTGTCACACTTTTAGGATTCTGTTTAAAACAACAATAACAACAGCACAAAGAAAATTAAAAACAAACAAATAAACAAAAACCTTGAACTCAACAGAAGATTTGACATACAAGAGCTAAGAGAAATATTAGGTACCTACCAATGACCAATTACAAGGATAAAATGTTTATCTTTAAGTATGGAAAATGGAAGACCTATGTCTAAAATTATTAGTAGTAATTAGGTAGCTTATAAGAAATATTGGGGTATACCTGAGTATGAAATTACTCCAGAAAGTAAACCGTTGAATACCACATAAAAGACTAATTATCTTATACAAATGAAGTGCAAAAGGAAGAACAGATATGGAGGAATTAGATGGGGGAAAGGGCTGTTAGTTCTGTAAACCTACTTTCATCAGGAATGGGTTTAAGAGGGGAACATGAATATACATCTTGAAGAATATAAAAGTCTTCTAAATTTAGAAAGAAATAACACTCTAAGGGAATAGGGATGGAGAGAAGATAAAGGAGGGATGTTTATGGGAGAGAGTGAGTGAATAGGTTAAAAGTGGGATATAGGGTGGAGTTAAGATGGCAGATAAGAAACAGCACTTCTGCAGAGTGCTCACCCATACCACTTCAGAATTATGTAAAAGGAGTACTCTGAATGACCTCTGGAGCTCCAGAACCCACAAAATGACGCAGAGAAACTAACCTCCCGCTGAGGACAGTCCAGCAGCCCATCAGGGAGCTGCCAACACAGCGCTCTCGCTGGGAGTTGAGCCCAGGACCACATGTGTCTAAGGTTGTAGCCCCAGGGCTGCCGGAGCAGCAGCTGGGTGTAGGGACCCCAGAACACCAGGAGCTGTAGCTTTTCCAGAATTATCAACACATATATGCCTAGGACAAAGTGAGAGTTCAGTGCCATATGGACTTTGGGACTGGCTGGGAGAGCATGTGGCCTCTTTCCCCTGGGAGCAAGAAGCCGCTGAGGAGTCAGAGCAGCTTTCCCCACAAAGCCAAGTTACAGCTTCAGCTCCTGGCCTGTGAATTGTAGGGGGACCCAGCAATCAGTCTTGGGGGTAATCATGCTTGCTTTACCCTTCTAGGATCTGGATTGTGCTCTGGGGTGTAGGTCTTGGGGTGTGTCACCAGTTTGCCAGAGTATGTGGAGGCTTTAGAGAGGCCACCCACCTAATACCTCTGGAGGTTGGGAGAGCCCCATCTTTGGCACAGAGGCTCCCCTGGCTGGTGGCAGCGTCCTACTTTGGCAACAAGCAGAAAAGTCAAGTAATCGACTGGCAACATGTCTAGGCAAAGGAAACAAAATAAACATAAAAATTCAACATTAGACTTCTATTTGGGGGGCAAAGAGGATTAAAGTGTGGAACAGGAGGATGACTGTGAGGTCAGAAATCCTGCACCAAAAGCTCCAAATGAAAATACTAGCTAGTTACAAGCCAAAGAGGACCTTAAGAAGCAGATAAGAGAAGTGGGGGAAAATTGGGTAGAGAAATGATAAAGATGCAAGAAAAATATGAAATGAGAGTCAACAGCCTGACTGAGGAAAATAACACCTTAAAACAGACTAACTCAAATGGCAAAAGAGGCTCAAAAAGGCAATGAGGAGGAGAATGCCTTAAAAAGCCAACTTTGCCAGATGGAAAAAGAATCTCAAAAGCTCACTGAGGAGAGGCAGAGCCAAGATGGCGGAAAGGAAGCAGTAACCTCGCTGAGCTCCTCTGTCACTAAGTCCAAAAGGGTAAATCTGAGCAGATTCCGGAGTGATGGAGCCCAGTGGAAGACAGAGTGTGGCAGAATCCAGCCCAGGAGGTTGCCCAGAGTGTCTGCACAGGTCGAGCGCAGAGCGTGTGGGGTCTGCACAGCTCAGACCTAAGAGCGGGCAAGCAGACTACACCAGAGAGAGAAAAAGCCCCAGCCTGCAGACTTACCAAGGACAAATCGCAGTCATCTCCCAGAGGGAACGGATCATTGGAGCCAGGTAGGAGAGTTGGGCCCCCAGTGGAGAGAGTGGCTTCTCAGGCTGCATTCAGCCCCCAGCCTGGAAGTTTAGAAACTGCCTGCCTGTATAATACAGGGGCTGGAATGGCAAAGTAAATTCTAGCTGCTCAGATCCTCCCATCCCTCCTTCATGAAGCAGAAAACCCAAAGATAAGTCTCCCACCCAGATTGAAATCCCAAGTTAATGGAAATAGCCTCAGGCTTGAGAATCTCCAAGAAAGGGTGTAACTGAGACAGCCAGGAATCTGAAGAGAAGAGAGGGAGGGGACCCAACAAGCCCCACCTCACCTCACCAACAAAAGCCTACTTATAGCCCAGGGGTATAGAGGCAGAAATCTGAAGTGGTCAGACTCATCCCCACCTACACATCTACATTCCTCACTGACTTCCCTGACTTAGCCATAAACTAGCCACCCAGAGGTATTCAAAGTCAAGGATCAGGCCCCAAACTCATAGCCTGAGACACTAAGAAACAGGAAGTCACAATGGGAAGGAAGGAAGCTGAAAAGGAGAAGGGGAAGGCAAGAAAGTCTATTCGAGCATACTATGCAGGGCAAGAACAACAAAACACACAGGACAATATAGACTCTCTGCCCACACCAGAGACCACAGAAGGAAACATGATCTAGTCTCAAGCCCAAATAGCATTCCTGGAGGAGCTTAAGAAAAATTTTAAAGACCAAATCAGGGAGGCAATGACCAACTTGGAAAAAGAAAATACCTCCCTAAAAAAGGAACTTCAAAAACTCACTGAAGACCATAATTCACTAAAAATTAGATACAATCAAACTGAAACTCAGAACTCTATGATGCAGCAGGAGTCAATCGAAAAAAACAAGATGATCGAAAAATTGCAAGAAAATGTAAAATATCTCACTGGAAAAATAACTGACCTAGTGAACAGATCCAGGAGAGACAACCTAAGAATTATTGGTCTACCAGAAAGCCATGATGAGAAAAGCAGTCTAGACAACATCCTCCAAGAGATTGTCAAAGAAAACTGTCCTGAGGTCCTGGAATCAGAAGATAAAATAGCTATTGATAGAAGTCACCGGACTCCTCCTGAAAGAGATCCCAAACTGAAAACTCCAAGAAATATAGTAGCCAAATTCCAGAATTATAAGATTAAAGAAAAAATTCTACAAGCAGCCAAAAAGAAACAATTCAAATATCGAGGAACTACAGTTAGGATCACACAGGACCTAGCAGCTTCTACATTAAAAGAGCGGAGGGACTGGAATTTGATATTTCGTAGGGCAAGAGAGCTAGGACTACAACCAAGGATTAACTACCCGGCAAAACTGAGCATAATCTTTCAGGCAAGGAGATGGACGTTTAATGAAGTAAGGGACTTCCAGACTTTCCTAATGAAAAAGCCAGAGCCCAATGGAAAATTTGATCTCCAATTACAAGACTCCAGAAGAACATAAAAAGGTAAACAAGGGTAACATAGACTCACACATGCAGAAGTGCACACACCCACACCCACAAACACAAGCTCATTACCTGGGATGCAACAAGAGCAAAATGTTCACATCCCTATATGTGGAGCTGATAACTGTCAATATTTGAAATCTCTATGATTATCATGACCTGCAAAAGGGTTATACTTAGAGGGTGTGGGTATGAATGCACTAACATGGAGTCTAAAAAAAAAAAAGACTATTAAGGGGATCAATGGTTCTGTAATGGGAAAAAGGAAAGGATGAGCTAGGAAAAGGTAAAATATGCCATCTGAAGAGGCATCAAAACACACTATAGAAGAAGAGAAAGTAAGAGGGAGAGGAACATCATTTAAACGCTATTCTCACTGGTTCTGGTTCAAAGAAGGATCAAATTAATCAGTGAAGTTTAAGAATCTAACGTGAATAGACACATAAATTCATTAAATAGAGGAATTGGAGGGAGGGAGAGGAGCACTGTTTGAAATTTACTCTCATTGGTTTGGAATCAAACGGGGAGTAATTTACTCTGATAAGTATAAAAATTTATTGTGTCCTATAGATAGTGGGAGGGTAAGGGGGGGGTGAAAAGGAGGAGACTAAAGGGAGGGATTATAAGGGAGGGAAATAGTAGTAAGGGGAGAGGGTAGGTTAAGAAGGGGGGTCACTGGGTGGGAACACTGAGGGAGGGGGCGGTCAAAAGGGAAAACTTCAAGGAGGGGAAGGGAGAAGGAATAAACAAAAACATAAACAGGGGAGGGAATAGGATGGAAGGGAAGAGACAGATAGTCATCATTACTGTGAATGTGAATGGGATGAACTCTCCCATAAAACAGAGGCGGATAGCAGAATGGATTAAAAACCATAATCCTACAATATGCTGTCTTCAAGAAACACATTTGAAACAAAGGGATACCCACAGGGTAAAGGTAAAAGGTTGGAGTAAAATTTATTATGCCTCAGCTAAAGTAAAAAAAGCAGGGGTAGCAATACTTATCTCAGATAAAGCAAAAGCAAAAATAAAAAAATAAAGTCACTGTAGACATTATAAAATATTTGGGAATCTACTTGCCAAAACAAACCCAGAATCTATATGATCACAACTAAAAAACACTTCTCACACAAATAAAAACAGATCTAAATAGTTGGAAAAATATCAATTGCTCATGGCTGGGTCGAGCTAATATAATAAAAATGACAATTTTACCCAAACTAAATTATATATTTAGTGCCATTCCAATCAATTTACCAAAAAACTACTTTGTAGAGTTAGACAAAATAATAACAAAATTTATTTGGAAAAACAAACGGTCTAGAATATCAAGGGAATTAATGAAAAGAAATGCTAGGGAAGGTGGACTAGCTATGCCAGATCTTAATCTGTATTATACAGCAGCAGTCATCAAAACTGCTTGGTACTGGCAGAGGTGTAGAGTAGTGGATCAATGGAATAGATTAGGTGCAGGAGACCCAGCAGTTAATGAATATAGCAATCTATTGTTCGATAAACCCAAAGACCCCAGTTTTTGGGATAAGAATGCACTATTTGACAAAAACTGCTGGGAAAACTGGAATACAGTATGGCAGAAACTGGGCATAGATCACTATCTAACACCATATACCAAAATCAAGTCTAAATGGGTGCATGATCTAGGTGTAAAGGATGATACTGTAAGCAATTTGGGAAAGCACGGAATAGTTTACCTGACAGATCTGTGGAGAGGGGAAGATTTTAAGACCAAACAAGAATTAGAGAGCATTATAAAATGCAAAATGGATAATTTTGATTACATTAAATTGAAAAGCTTCTGCACAAACAAAGCCAATGTAACCAAGATCAAGAGGGAGGTGGGAAATTGGGAAAGAATTTTTACAACTTGTGTCTCTGATAAAGGACTCATTTCTAAAATTTATAGAGAATTGAGCCAAATCTATATGAATACAAGTCATTCCCCAATTGAGAAATGGTCAAAGGATATGAATAGGAAGTTTTCAGAGAAAGAAATTAAAGACATCTATAAGCATATGAAGAAATGCTCTAAATCACTATTAATTAGAGAAATGCAAATCAAAACAACTCTGAGATACCACATCTCTCCAGTCAGATTGGCTAAGATGACAAAACAAGAAAGTGACAAATGCTGGAGAGGATGTGGGCAAATTGGAACGCTAATACATTGCTGGTGGAGTTGTGAACTCATCCAACCATTCTGGAGAGCAATCTGGAATTATGCCCAAAGGATTATAAATAATTTCATACCCTTTGACCCAGCCATACCACTTCTAGGGATATATCCCAAAGAGATCATAGAAGTGGGAGGAAGAACCGTATGTACAAAAATATTTTTAGCAGCCCTTTTTGTGGTTCCAAAGAATTGGAAACTAAAGGGGTGCCCATCAATTGGGGAATGGCTAAACAAGTTGTGGTATATGAATGTAATGGAATTTTATTGTGCTATAAGAAACGAGGAGGTGACGGATTTCATAATTACCTGGAGAGACTTATACAAACTGATGCTGAGCGAGAAGAGTAGAATCAGAAGAAATTTGTATACAATCACAGACATACCATATCTGTGATGACCAACTATGACAGACTGGACTCTTTTCAGCAATGCAGTGATATAAGTTAATCCCGAATGACTCAAGAAAGTGAGAAATGCGCCATCCAGAGATATAACTAGAAAGAACTGAGCCTGAATCCTGATGGAAGCAAACTAAATGATCTTGTTCTTCTCATTGTTTGGTTTTACTTCTTCCTTACCATCTTTCATCCCACCTAGTACAATATGCCTTTGTAATTAGAATAATGTTTAATATGAATGCATTTGCAGACCCTATACTGTACTATATGCTGTCATGAGGGGAGGGAGGAGGGAAGTAAAGGAAATTTGAAAATCAAGGAACTATGGAATTGAATCTTGTTAACTGAAACTAAACTAATAAATTAATTAAAAAAAAAAGCTCACTGAGGAGAATCATTCTGTCAGAATTAGACTGGAGCAAATGCAAGCTAGTGACTTTATGAGAAATCAAGATGCTATTAAGCAGATCCAAACAAATGAAAGAATAGAAGGCAATGTGAAATATCTCTTGGGAAAAACCACGGACCTGGAAAATAGATCCAGGAGAGACAATCTAAAAATTATTGGACTACCTGAAAACCATGATCAAAGAAAGAATCTAGAAATCATCCTTCAAGAAATTCTCAAGGAAAATTGCCTGATGTTTTAAAACCAGAGGGCAAAATAGAGGTTGAAAGAATCCACTGATCACTTCCTGAAAAAGATCCCAAAAAGAAAACTCCTAGGAATATTGTAGCCAGGTTCCAGAATTCCCAGATCAAGGAGAGAATATTACAAGTGGCCAGGAAGAAACAGTTTCAATATTGTGGAAACACAATCAGGATAGCACAAGATCTGGCAGTTTCTACATTAAGGGGCCAAAGGGCATGGAATATGATATTCCACAGGGCAATGGAGCTGGGATTAAAACCAAGAATCACCTACCCAGCAAAACTGAATATCATGTTTCAGGGGAAAACATGGCAATTCAGTGTAATAGAGGACTTTCAAGCATTCTTGAGGAAAAAAACAGAGTTGAATAGAAAATTTGACATTCAGATACAAGAAGCAAGAGATGCTTGAGAAGGTAAACGGGGAAAAGAAATCATTATGAATTTATCAAAGTTCAACTATTTACATTCCTACAGGGAAAAACGATAACTGTAACTGATGAAACATTTCTCAGTCTGAAAATAGTTGAAGAATGTTATATGGGCATATGAATACATATGTGAATGTGTGTATATATGTTTTTAGGTCTACATAGATAGAGGGTACAGGTTGAATTTAATTGGAAGGGATGATACTTAAAAGGTGAAATTAAGAGGTGAGAGAGGAATATATTGAGAGGAGATGGGGAGAGACAGAATGGGGTGAACTATCTCATATAGAAGAAGCTAGGGAAAATGGTTACAAGGGAGGGGAAGAACAGGAAGGCAAAAAGGCAAAACTTTATCCTCATTGTAAGTGGATCAGGGAGAGAATAACATACATACTAAATAAGGTTTCTCACCCTACAGGAGAGTAGGGTAGAAAGGGATGAAAGGGGGTCAATGGAAGGGAGGGCAGGCTGGGTGGGGGAAGTTGGAAGCACCCACTTTTGAAAAGGGACAGGATCAAACTGGGGAGTGGACCAGGTGGGAGGTGGGATGGGAGGGAGGGAAATATAGTCAGTCTTTTACAATATATCCATTATGGTAATGTTTTGCATAGCTACACATGTACAGTATACACTGAGTTGCTTATTTCCCTTTTAAAACCAAATTTTAAAATATATATAAATACTATGATAACTACTATTATTCATATATTTGGGAGATAAGATGTGCAGGCATTGGGACACGAGGATTCACCTTGCCCTACTGGAAAAGTTGAAGGGGGTATGGGAGAAGAGATGGGAGCGAGCAGACTGCATGAGGGGATATCCTGTGGGACTATTCTGGGGTGGTGGGTAGGGGAAAAATGGGGAAAAATTGTAACTCAAAATCTGGTGGAAATGAATGTTGTAAACCATAAGTTAATATAGCATCGGGAAAAAAAAGTGGGATATAGAAGGCTCTTTAGATTTATGGGAATGGGAGGATAATGGAGGGGTTTTTTAGAGGGGAGGAGGATGGAATAGATCAAAATGGTGTATAAAAGGGTGTTTATATTTAGAGAAATGTTAGGGTAAGGCATGGGTACCTGAAGTGGGGTTAGGTTAAGTAATTGGAGGAAAAGGTAGTAATAGAAGTAAGGTAGAAGAGTTAGGAGAAATAAGAAAAAAAAGATCTAAGCAGAAACATAAAGCAAGATTAGGAGGATAATATTTTAGGATAAGTTCATCTGTGTGTGTGTGTGTGTGTGTGTGTGTGTGTGTGTGTGTGTGTGCCCACGTGTGCATGTATCTATCTATCTATATCTATCTATCTATCTATCTATCTATCTATCTATCTATCTATCTATCTATCTATCTATATATATATATATATATATATATATATATATCCATGCTCATTTGTAGCCTTGGGGTAGTGGGTAGGGGGGGGAGGTAGTTGAAAAAAGAACAAATTAAAAAAGTATAAGCAGAGAATAAAAGAAAATCTACAAGGAAGCAAAGAAAAGAGGGATAACTTTCAAAATAATACATGATGTTTAATATATAGGCTTTCTTAAATGCTAAGTTATTGCTATATATTCTTAATCCTCTTCTATATCCTGTTGTGTACATGGCATGTTTTTTTTCTTTTTTTCTTTTATACTTAAGTTTCTAATGTTTCTTTTTCTTTTCTTAGTGTGTATTTAAGTTTTCATATTTGTCTAAAATAAAGCAAAAGATTGTGTGTGGCGGGGGAGAGATATACTGTCACAAGTGGAAAACTAGAATTGAAGTCAAGAATCCCTGACTTCATATTACAAGTCAGCCTCTAGTTTTGTGACCCTCAATAAGTTACTTAATATCTTTGAATCTCAGTCAGTCCACTAGTAATTAGCAACTAAGAGATATCCTAGGACTTTTCTAGAAATTCTTAGTAATGGATATAAGAAATTCCATTAGCAAAAGAGTCCCACACTGAAGAAAAATCATGTAAATGACTTTATTCTTATATATTACCAAAATTCCATTCAGCAGGCATTAATAAAATGCCAACGGTTTTTTAAAAATGTCTCTAAGCAGTAGGAATAATAAAGAGATAAAAAGCCATTTTTGTCTATTGAATGTATTTTAACTTAATCAGATCAGCATATTATGAAATGGGATGCTTACATATATTTATAAAATTAATGTTTATAGTCTTTTTATTTATTTTTTTCTAGTGTCTTGGGGTAGAAACTGGAAGATATACATTTTTCACTGCTGATTGGATGGGAGAAATTTTTGACCTTGGAAAGTGGATATGAGGTTGCTATGGAAACTGGTAATTCTATTGCCACTCATGAGCTGTTGTGCAGGTAACATGTTCCATTATTACAAATTTTGATTGATAAATATATCTGCATCATATTTCTTTTGAGAAGTGAAGCAATTGCCAAAATGAACAATACTTCCAGTATCTGAATAGCTAAGTGGAAAAGTCATGTTTGAAGGTAACCTCTATTATTAATTAATACATACTAATTGTAATTCTGACAGTGTACTAGAAGCTGCAGAAAAGCATTAATCTATATCCATTAAATCATGATGTTTCACATAGAGATTCACTTGGTGAAAAAAAAGTGTGGTCAAGTTACTTTAATAGTTAATGGAGAATGGAAGTTAGTTTTATCCTTACTTCTATTATAATGAGATTCTGGAAAGATTGGAAGAGAAATAGTACCTCTGTGAGATGGTTTGCAAATTTTTAGGCACTATATCAATACTTTGAAGAATTTATAACAGTAGAATTTTAGACAAGAAAAAGAAACTCAGATCACTGAGTCCAATTCTGTTTCTTTGCAAATGAAGAAATTTAGGCACTGTATCATTAATAGCCTTCATTAAGATTATTTAATTGTTATGTTTAAAAATCACTATGGTATCATGGATCAAATGCTGAACATGGAGTCAGTAAGATTTAGCATTAAATCCCAAGGCAAACACTGAATGACAAAACCAAATCAATTACACTCTCTGGGTATGAGTTTCTTCATATGTTAAATGAGCATGAAGATAATAGAAGATGCCATATGTTGTTGCAAGGATCAAATGACATACATTGTATACATGTAATGTGAAATAGTTCTTTGTAAACATTAAGCTTCCATTTAAGCATCACAAAGATGACAACAATGACAATGATAGTGGTGGTAGTGATGATGGTGGTGGTGATGATGATGATGATGTTGGTGGTGGTGGTAATGAATCTCATTCAATTTGTGTACTGAGAATAAATATATCTCTATGGACAGATCATATGTTATTAACCCTCAAAGAGGAAGAATTGCTCATTGTCTAATTGACTCTAAAGAAATTCCCCAAAATTTTCAGGTTACTATAGACATATAAAATCAAGTAGATATGCATTAGTAAATGTTAGTGATCAGAAAAAAAAATCCTGCAATATCATCCAATTTATTTTAAGTATCCTTAAAACAACATAAGTAGGTGGTTTTTTTGTGACCATATAATTTCCTATTTGAAAGCGTGTGAATTGTATCTTGGAAATGTTTTCTGAGTGCTAGATTTGAGGGTGACTTATACTGGATTTTGACTCCATATTTCAAATGCTCTAAAAATTATTTTCCTCAATGGAGTGACAGGACATGGAGAAGAAACCACAACAATATTTCCTAGGACCATTTTTTACACAAAGGAAACTGTGTATCACATAACCAACCTATGGATATTGACAGATGTAATAAAACTACTTTGCTCAAGGATCCCAGAAGCCTGTAATTGATACTCTTTAGGGTCAGAGTATGATGGATATTGCATACATCACAAGCCACCCTCTGCTTATAGTCTGTTGCTGATTTATTGTTAGTATTATAGTACCTTTAGGAATGGAACACCAGGCAATATTTTTAGACTAAGTGATATCTTGGGAATTTCTATTAGGTATGGACCAATTGAGAAATGATGAAAATGCCATTTTTATGTGACTTCCACTGATAAAGTTAGCAATATTACTATCACACCCTCCAGAAAAAAAAAGTAATCGATGCTTAAAGTCTAGAAGAAATTACTGGAAAGTATTTAAAATAGACTAACATTTCTATTTTTTTTTTCAGCTTGAATGACTATTCTTTAGGATCTATGTACAGAGAGGTGGGGAGGGAGAGAAAAAGTGAGGAGAATCAGGATATTCAATTACAGGTCTCTAGTGACACACTCAGAATGATAGAGTTGGAAGTTATATAGTGCAATCAATGTATGAAATCATGACTACACATTGCAACTTCTTTATCATTCAGACAGTCATTGTCTGAAGATCCTACCATCAGAGAGAAGTCTTTACCTCCCAATGGAACAGTTCTAACTTCAGGGTACCCTGAAGCTTTTCCCCCTCTATATTGAGTTCAAATTCACTTAACACTAACTTTCTCCTACTAATCCTTTAAAAATAATTTATTATTTATTTTAAACATTATTTTCTTTTAAAATTTTGAGTTCCAGATTCTCTCCCTCCCTCCCTCCCATGTTCCACACACTTAAAAGGCAAAGAGATATCAATCATACACATGAAATCATACAAAACATATGTCCATGTTAGTCATATCCCCAAAAAACAAAAAAAAAGTAAGACAATTATATATCAGTTTGCTCTCAGAGTATATCAGTTCTCTCTTTGGAGGTGGATTGCATTTTTTTATCATGTGTACTTTGGGATTCTCTTGAATCACTGGATTTATCAGAAAAGCCAAGTATTTTATATTTCATCAACATTACTACTAGGGTGCACAATTATCTTCCAGTTCTTGTAACTTCTTTATATAAATTAATAAAGGTTTTGACAAGTATTTCTGAAACCATGCCCCTTAACCTTTTTTATAGCATAAAAGTACTCTATTACAATCATATGCTACAACTTGATCAGCCATTCCCCAATTGATGAACATTTACCTTAATTTTCTATTTTTTGCCACTACAAAAAGAGCTGCTAGAAATATTTTTGTACATATAGATCCCTTTCCTTTTTCTTTTGTCTCTTTGTGGTGCAGACCTAGCAGTAGTATTGCTGGATCAAAGGATATCCAGTATCATTGCTCTTTAGAGATAGTTCCAGATTGTTCTCCAGAATGATTGGATCAGTCCACTACTCCATCAACAATTGTTTAATTTCCCTCATCCCCTCCTTCATTTGTCTATTCTGATAGGTAAGAGGTAGTACCTCAGAGTTGTTTTAATTTTTCTCTAATAAATATTGATTTAGAACATTTTTATATGATTAGATTTTGAGACTTTAGCTTTGGCTTCTTCAGAAAACTGCCTGTTCATATCCTTTGGTCATTTCTCTTTCTCTTCCTTCCTTCCTTCCTTCCTTCCTTCCTTCCTTCCTTCCTTCCTTCCTTCCTTCCTTCCTTCCTTCCTTCCTTCCTTCCTCTCTCTCTCTCTCTCTCTCTCTCTCTCTCTCTCTCTCTCTCTCTCTCTCTTTCTTTTTCTTTCTTTCTATTCTTCTATAAGAACCAATTCCAATGAGAGTGAGTTTTAAGCATTGCTTGTAATACCCCCTTTAATATAAAAAAAAAAACAAAACTATTTCTTGTGTTCCTCTTTTATGTGAGAAACTTTTTCTCTATTCTAACTTTGCCTTCTCCCTTCTCCCAATGCATCCCTATTTTCCCTAATTTTTTTTAATGTAATCCCAACATAATTAACTCACACCCATGTCTTCTGTCTATGAAGATTTCTTTTGTCTTAATAATGATAAAGTTATTAGGAGTTGCATGTATCTTCTTACCATATAGGAGTGCAAATATTTGCGATTTATTGAGTTCCTTATTACTCTTCCATGTTTACCTTCTACTATTTTTTCTTAAGTCTTGTATTTGAAAATGAAATTTTCTGTTCAACTCTGGTCTTCTCATTAGGAATGCTTGGAAGTCCTCTATTTCATTAAGTATCCATTAATTTCTCTGAAGGATTTTATTCACTTTTCTTTGGTAGATTATTCTTTATTTTAAACTTAGCCTCTTTAACTTCTAGGCTATTGTATGTCAAGCCTTGAAATTTATTGATGTAGAAGCTGTTGAATCTTTTATTATACTGACTGAGGCCTCACATTATTAGATTTTTTTTTCTTTCTAGATACTTGCAAAATATTTTCTCTTTGACCATGGAGCACTGGAATTTGGTTATAATATTGTTAGGAGTTTTCATTTTGGGATCAGGTGATGATAAGCCAATTCTTTCCATTTCTATTTTACCCTCTAGATCTAAAATATTGGAGCAGTACTCCTTGATAATTTCTTGGCACTTCTTGAAAATTATACTTTTCATGATCTTAAGTTAATCTTACATTACCTCTTTTTAATATATTTTCTAGTCTACTAATTTTCCCAATTTCCTAATTTCACATGTTCTTTCATTTTTCACGATTTTGACTTTGTTTAATAAAACTTTATTTTATTTCAAAGCTTTTTGAAGCCACATGGAGTCACTATCTTCCACTTACCCAGTTCTAATTTGTAAATAATTATTTTCTTTCAGTAAGTTTTGTACCACAGGTTGCATTTGACCTATTCTGGATTTAAAAGAATGCTTTTACTTTAGTGAATTTTTGTACTTCTTTTACAATTAAGCCAATTCTGTTTAAGTGTTATGTTTTATTTATTTGTTTTTTTGCTTTGATACAATTTAACAAATGCTTATTAATTTCTGGTTTACATCATTCATTGCCTCCAGATTTTGAGTTACAATTTTTCCCGATTTTTTCCCCTACCCACCACCCCAGAATAGCAGTCCCACAAAATGTCCCCTCATCCAATCTGCTCTCTCCCATATCTTCTCCCATACCCCCTTCGACTTTACCATTACAGCAAGGAGAGTCTCTGTGCTCCAATGCCTGAATAACTTATCTCCCAATTACATGTAAAATAGTATTAATAATAGTATTTATATATATTAGAAACATTTAATTTTAAAACCTTGAATTTCAGATCCATTCCCTTCCTCCCTTGTCACCCATTCCCTCTGGGAAGATAAG